>CM026198.1:13113551-14346220 GCA_014839995.1 Xenentodon cancila | reverse complement strand
ATTAGCGAACGCACAACCCCTACTCCTACAACAGACACCAAAGCAAAGCGAATCAGGCCTGCTGAGCCGCTGGTTTCTCTCCGGGCCGCTGAGCCACACAAGGAAGACAGAAGTAACAGAAGTGCCAGCGCGAAAAGGCAGCAACAGCAACCCCTTTCCCAAATAAAGGAAGACAGGACAAATGCCCCCATCTCCTCCCCCTCTCCCCCTCCAGCCTCCCAGCCCGAGCAAACCCAGCAAAATGGCAAGCACCCCAGCGCAGAGTCACCACAGCCCAAAGGCAAGACCAAGAAGAGCAAGAAGAAGAAGGGGGACAAGATGAACACGTCAATAGGTTGGTGTAACTTACATTTATGGGCAACATTTCGTTAAGCAGTCATAATGAAAATTATATATCCAGTACTTTTTTTTTTCAGAATTTAACCTCCTTTTTATTCTGTTACTACTGTTTTTGCAAATCATCATATTTGGTAAGGAAAATGGAAAATATACAATGGAGAACTTGCCTAACTGGCCAACATTGCATCAGTTTCCGCTCTGGTCTCTTAGCTGCTCTGCGGTATACCCACAGTGTGGTTAGGAGTTGTGCACACTACACAGACACACACACACACAGCTAATACCTCTAGTGATATGTAAAAAGAAAAAAAAAGTTTTATGACATGCATGCATGCATGAGTCAGAAATTTACTTTTCAATAATTCGACACATCCTTTTTTTGATTTGATTTATTTTTAGATGATGTATTCTTGCCCAAAGACATCGACTTGGATAGCACTGAAATGGATGAGACAGAGAGGGAGGTGGAGTATTTCAAAAGGTACGTTCGGTTGAAGAACCACTCAATCTGGCTAAGACGCTGTGGAATATCGTGAAAAGTTACGTCTTATTAACCACAGATGCTCGTAGTGTTGGTTAACCGCTGCTTTAGGCAGTGGGTTAATGCTTTATGATACAGTGTGGGTTCCACTTGGCTTATATGCATGTTCCTAAGTGTGAGGTAGTTTTTACAAATTGATGCTTATTCAGTGACAATAGGACATTAATGTGATTTAAAGGTGTTGCTGTAAAAGGTGAAATAAGATGACATTTGGTCACGTTTAGATGTCAACATTACAGACAAGATTGTTTGCACATGTTTGGGGAGGAAAGAAATGGCTTCAAGCCTCTACAGTGACATCCTGCCGCTCTTTTGTTTTTCAACAGACCTATTCGTTGCATTCTAAAGCGTTAATGTCTGTGTTTGTTCTTTGTTTCAGATTCTGCTTGGACTCGGCCCGGCAGAACCGTCAACGGCTTTCCATCAACTGGTCAAACTTTAGTTTGAAGAAGGCCACATTTGCTGCACATTAAGGGTGTTGGCATCTGATGAGACACACATCAGTACTTTAAACTGGTTATAACAAACCCACACGTGACCCTCCATCCCTGTTCCTGTGCCTCCACCCACTTGTTGTCCCAGAACTTCTCTCCCGCTGTTCCCAAATCAGACCCACGCTGGCTTGCTTTGTTCTCGTCCCTGCGTGGTTACGACACAGATCCATCTTGGACTGATCCACTTGCAGAAATTAGACGAAATGACATGCGCGCACACACACACACACACACACACATTCACACACACACAAAAATCACAAAATGCTACTTTACAATCGGATTAATTTCCTTGCGTGCTTGTGTGCTTTTAGTCTGAGTTGAGCATTTCTCTTGACTGAAAAAGCCATGGTCTGAAATCCTTTCTTGCATTGGCTTACCTGTAGTCAGAAGATGCTTATTGTGTCTGGATGGTTTCCTTCTTAAAAAAAAAAAAAAAAAAAAAAAAAAAAGGAAAAAAGAGACAATGGAAACGACAAAAAAAAGAAATATAATGAATTAAAGCTGTATTTGAGATATTGTGGTTTACTATCCCATTGTTCCTAGCACGGCATTTCATCCACGATTGACAAGGGAATAGGCTTGGTTTAGCTGGTTTCCACTTCCCCACCCCCACCCCCACCACCTCCTCCACACGATCTCATTGAAGGGAGGAAGCCGTAATACTTGAGAATTTTCTTTTTTTTTTTTTTTTATTTGGTTTTAAAGTTCTGTTTAACAAACTGTTGGGTAAAAGTATCAGTTAGTTTTTTTTTTTTTTTTTTTTTGTTTTGTTTTGTTTTCTTTATTTTGAACTTGTAGCCAGCTTGTATCGGAGTACTTTCAGAATGAAATTGAAAAAAAAACAACAAAAAAAAACAATACTCACACTATCAGTCTGTCATAGTGTAAAATGTATTAACACTGAAGCCGAACTGGCTGCTTTTAACATATTGTTAAGTAATATTAAATCTTGTCTTTCTTTTTTGAAAGATGGAATACAGTAGTATGGCAGGATTATGTGTGTTGTGTCAAATCTTATTTTCTACATGCAGTAAAAAAAAAAAAAAAAAAGAAAAGAAAATTGTCAAAGGTCATACATGGGTTATACTTTATATACATTTAAAGAAACAGTTCAGTGTGAACTGTTTTGTGAAATGTGCTCGGAGTTAGTTGAGAGTATTGATGCCTCACTTTTGTTTACAGAAAAAGGAGGGTAGTTTAATAACGGGAAACGGGGAGACCACCACTGTGGCTTTGGCTTGCTCGTTCACCCGCTCACAAAACTCATTTTGATGTTTTAGTACAGATCAAGTACAAAAACGTATAAAAAGGGTTTCATTTGTGCCAGTAGTATCATTTTTACCAGTAGGGTGGAGCTACACCTGCCTTTCACTTTATATTTATAGAAAAAAATTTATTTTTTTTGGGTCTCATCTTAAGGACCAAACTGAAACATGTATATAAACAAGAATATATCTAAAAAAAAAATGCACCAACTATTAAAGCAAAAGCCTCAATGTTTGTATCATTTTGCAAGGGATTGGTGAATTATCAGCACCGCGTACGCGATGGCAGGACGTTTGCACATTGTGCTCCTGCAGCTACATGCAAGGGTGCAGGGTGATTTGCACCTTCATTTGAGTGCCTTTAGGGACAACCAATCAACAGTCATAATCAATAAAAGAGTGGCTTCAGGACTGACTCAAGTAGACCTTGACGTTCAGTTTCGGTTGCGAAGTACGTCAAAAGATTGCAGCCTTGGGACTAAAGGTCTTAACACATAGCTCTACATGTTTATCACATATCTGCAGTACAAACTAATAAATTAGAGGGAGTTTACTCCAGTACTCTGCTTTTTTACAGAATAGAGCTGTGAAAAGAAAAGCTTGGTGTGTAACTACAGTTTGAGTTTCATTTTTTTTATTTTCATTATTAAAAACCAAACTTCCCAGTCTTGGACATGCTTCCTGGACATAAAGGTGGAGACGTGAAAATCCTCCCAGGGTTTATACCACTGAGAAGTTTTAAGCTGCTCTTGGTTTTTTATCTTAATAGATTTTATGTTCTAAAAGTACATTTATAACTCATGTTTAGAGACAAATCGGTAACGAGGAAGAGGAAGTGAGGTAGGGCTGTGGTCATCACTGCCTCTTAACATTTCCAAGGAGTCGATTTTCTTTTCTTTTCTTTTTTTAAACTATGGGATTTCACTGAGCCCTTTCTTGATGAATGACAGCACTGTGGGAAATCTTTTACATACCAGAGGTGACAAAAGTTTTTGGTTTGTGAAATCCACCAGATGTGACTCATAAATGACTTCAGGTATGAATGAAAGGCTGTTTGTAGCCGTGTGCTCGCTCTCTGTCAGGGATGATGTAATATCGGATCTACCACGTTTAGGCAAGTGCCCCACAAAAGTATGCAGACGATTCAAAAGCACACAGAAAAAAATGCAAGACAAACTTGGGACATGATCTAGATGACACACAAAAATGAAATGCACGTAGTTGTTTTATTTTATACACGGAGATGAAGGCCACATGAGTCAGAGCTGAACTGATGGATGAAGGAAAACGGCCCGCACACAACCTTCTGACAATGACTGGGTGTGAGTGTCAACAGTTTTATTTAAAGGGATCGGAGCTGCCTTCCAGCTTGTAATCAGAGCGCTTTTCTTCCCATTGTTAACTGCCTGGAGTGCCTCGGGATCATGTACATTTATAAGGAGGGAATCCCCCTTCCTCCTGACCGGCTGAGAGCTGCTCCAGTGGTGGTTTTGATAGCTGAAACCACTAACTTACTTACCCGCACATGAAGAAGAAGAAAAAAAAAAAAAAGCGACTAACAATAAATTATTGCGCCAAATGGTAGACGATGTATCAGAATGATCTGCTCAACTATACAAAAATCCATTTAAAAAAAACCTCTATGCTTTTTCTTTCTAGGGAGTTTCCTCACAATAGAGGGAAATTCCCATTCTTTTAGGATACATAGAAGATTAAAGGTCGTGTCTATCCATTCTGTATTTACCTGGATAAGTATCGGGCTGAAGTTTTCCCGCTTAAGTATATATGACAGGTACATCAGTACATCCTGATGCTTTGAAACCAGTTTCCAACAGGAACTGCTCTACCTCTGTTACCTTACTTGATAACGCTTTGTTTCTTTGAAAAGTTCCCAGACACTCAGGTGGGAAGTTGTGACCTATTTTTTTCCACTCTGACATTGGTGGGTAGAGCTTTGTGTGTGTGGAAGTTCAGTCACTTTTAGACCCTGCTGTAATGCGTAGGTGTGAAGTGACAGTGGGGGGTCGGTTGGGGGGGGGGGGGATCCCCAGCAGACAACGCGTGCCTCTTTTAAGGCCTGTCTGTATTTCTTCTCCCCTGTGTGCGGTTTGCTTGAAGAAGAGATGGTGATGTTGCCCTTTAAAAGCCAAAATTGGCATCAGACAGCGTGTGGGCACATGACTTCAAGCCAGGCCAGTGTGTCATGTAAATGAAATAAATGTGTTAGAAACTGATTTAGCTACAAATGTCTTCCCCCAGTAGCTGATTAGTAAGTTAACATGTGATGTTGCCTGGGACTTTCGAAGCTCACAGCATTGCTCTATGCACACACTCCAAACAACTGACTAAATAAGCCATTTTGACATATTTGAACTTTTTTTCAAAAAATGATTCAAAAGACATTTTTTTCTTTCCCATTTGTCGTCTCTATGGGTTACCTGTGTCTAGTGTGTGCTGAGCTTTTGATACAGATAAAGCGGTGGGCCACCATCTCACCGTTTATCTCAAAACGTTCTACACTGATAAAACTACCATCACGGAAACAAAATGCTATATTTGATCAAAATAGTTTTAGGCAGCACAAAGAGTTTGTGGTTAGCACTGTTTCCGTCTGGCAAGGAGGTTCCTGGTTCGACTCGTGTCTTTCTATGGGCCATAGCACTAGTTTGTATGTTCTCCCTGTCCCTACGTCTGTAAATGTAAACATATATGAGCTATGGCTTCAAGACCTGGCATTTTTTTTAAGTGTCTTCATTCCAAAGGGGGGAATAGACTTCCTCAATTATGAAGAAGATGAAGTATCTGACCCCAAAACAGCTTTATTGATGGCTATGGTGTATTTCTACATCATTTCACCATAAACGGTTAAAAACGGCTCAAACGTCTGGAGAAAGTGTTGCTAAAACATCAGAAGCATCCAAATTTAGAGTTAAGTACTTTTCTGAGAAAAAAGACAAGAAAACCACATTTAGCTTGGAACGTCCCTGAAGACGGCAGTAGAGGATGATCGCGGCATCATTTCCACGAAAAGCCCCCTCGCACCATCTTGTCACGTGAAGAACATTCTCAAGCAGATAGGCATATCATTATCCAAATCTGCCATTACGAGAAGATTTCAGAAGAGCAAATACAGAGGGCTTGCCATGAGATGCAAGCCAATTATAAGCCTTGGGAAATGCCTGAAACGGTCTAATCGGGCCTGAGTGGAAAGGGTTAGTTAGGGTTCTTCAACAGCCAGGCCAAGTCTGAAACAGATGGATGTTAGAAGGACCTGTAGATAAATGATGGGCAGAAAGAAATTTGGAGAATTCACCGTCAGCTTAAAGTCTGCTAAATGCAAAAAAAAGAAAAAAAAATAAACATCAATGTACAAATAGTAAATGATTAAAAAAAACTAAGTGAAAGCAACACAGGAAAAAGTGAAGTGTTCTGGATTGGTCAAGTGGATCTCAGCCCCGCCCACCTGGCCTTACTTGCCGATGACACAAATAAAGATCCAGAAAAACATCTCAAAGGACCCCCGAATAAACTACTAAAACCTCTTGGCCGTGTTGTATGATAACTATCATGTGATTGTGTACGTTAACAGAAATTGTCATTTCTAGGCCTACACTGTGTAGTAATCTGGGAAATATGCGACCCTTTGAAATGTTCCAGTACAAGGTCACAGTCACTGGCAGGTCAAGTTGCTTCAGTCACATTTCATAACCAAGTCTGCCAAAAACAGCCACGTAACTTACTGATCATGACCGAACTGCGATGGTTAGAATAAGTCTGACACAAAAGAAAAGAAAGCAAAGCCGTCTACTTTCAGTCTTGTTTTAAGTGTGCTACTGTCTTACCAGAAATCTGGTGGGTATGTGATCAAGCGAGCGAGAATATTACAGTTGTTTGACCTTGTCTTGTTTTTTTTGTTTTTTTTTTTTATGTGAGCTGCAACTGCTTACTTCCTTTTTTAAACAGGGGATGTCCAGCTTCCTGTACTTACCACACCAAACCCATGACAATGTTTCACCAAACGGCGCCAATTGGCTTGTTTGTGTCAAAATGATACCTCCGAGAGACTAGGACTGCATCGTGTTTTCGCCGCAAACTACCACTACAGGCAGCTGCCGGGCTTTGGGTGTAACCTGAGCTGGTCCTCTTGGTACCCTTGTACTGTTCTCTGCAGCTTCACAACAGCTGGGAATCTGGATGTGACAGTACAGCGTGCCCATTCAGGCAACGCTGGGAAGGGGTTTTCCACCGTGCACAAAACACACGTGACACAGTGAAAAAGACATGCACGCAGGCTTAGATTAAGTAGCGCCAACGTTTTTGTGGTTAGGTCATGATCTTTGGTTGCTGCTTGGGGCTGCAGACTGTCTCAAGACAGGAAAAACCCTACACAACAATGAAGCAAACTTCAAATCATATAAATCATAAGATAAAGTGTTGGAATATCAGTCTTTTATTACAAAAATAATGTGCCACCCACAGAAAAACATGAAAAAAAAGAACAAATATGTCAGTTTAGTTGCAGTCTGTACATACACGGTTTTCTCCTTTTGTACTTTTAACATTTTTGATCCCATAGCTATAGAGAAAAAAAATATATTTTATGGCTTTGGTTGAAAAAAAAAAGGCAACACAACATTGCACAAAAAGGATTTGCCTTTTCTATTTACATTTGCAACAAGAATAAATATCAATATAGTTATATACTTTTTAATCTGTCATTTAGAATATATAATTTATTTTACAGAAATAGTAAAGTTCCATTAAAAAAAAAACAAAAATAGCACCACATGAAAACTAGGCATCTAGTTCCAACATAAGAAGCTTATGCATCTCTAATCTGGTAATCATATGATCATACGATTAGGTTTTTGGCTAAATGTCAAGAAAGTGCAATGGGTTTGTAATTTGACTCACTGAGGTATATAATAATTATTGATAAACTGCATTGGCATCCTCTCTGCCCACCACAACACCCTCCTGCAATGCAACAGGGGAACCCTCAGATTATGACACTGGGTGTTTATGGAGATTTTCAAAGACGAAAGACTGCTTTTCTCCTGCACGAGAGACACTTTAGGTTCGTGTCATTTACCACAAAAACAATCAAACCCCCCCCCCCCCCCCCCCCCCCCCCCCCCCCCCAAACATCTAAAGTTAGTTGTTTCATCTGAATTGGAAATCCCACCCAGGTTATTTTCTGCGTTGTAGTGCTGGTCTTCAGTGTTCAACAGTTGTTGTGAGAGCTGACGTGTGATTTCAGTGCTGCTCCGTTTAAAGTCGGGGACACTCTACAAAATGCTTTAGGTACTCTCCAGCCTCCGTGTCTCTGAACATAGCAAAGCACTGCGGGCACTGTAACTCTGACAGTCCCGGGCACTCGTTCCAGTCCGAGTTTGGCGTTGCTGCAGCGGCTGACGCCGCAGGCTGCAGCTGCAGCTGCTGCTGCTGCTGCTGTTGTTGTTGCTGCCTCTCAGCAGCAGCCCCCACCAACAGCTCCGAGGTGTCATTATTACGCCTTGAGGAGATCCTGTGTCCGATGTGCACGCGGCACATGGGACCCACGTCTCTACTCTCTCTGCCTGCTCCCTGCTGTGAGGTTGAAAAAAACAAAACACACACTCAGTCAAGCCCCACATATGCCACTAAAGCGAACAGATGCTCCCATAGACGCAATCATCCACCTCACTGAGGGCCGTCGTCTCACCTGCTTGTGTAGCTGCTGCTTTAATTGCGAAATTTGCTCCTTCAGGTCTTCAATCTGACCCTGCGCTCGCTCTCTGTCAGCACGCTCTGACTTAAAGTCTTCTGTGTAGATGAGAACCTTAAGAAGGAAAAGACAAAGTCAGGCAAATTGTACCAAACTGATGTTGTTTTGTTGGCAGTGTGCTAATACACCATGAAGGTCCTCTCAGGGTGCTTCACACATTGTTATATGCAGATGCCCCAAAGTAATGATGGCGCACCAACCTGCTGCTCCAGTGTCTGGATTTGCTCTTGGCCATGCCTCCTTATCTTCTCAGTTTTTCTTTCCAGCCTGACACACTCCCTTATTTTCTCCTCCAGTAAGCCATTGAGCCTGGAAATCTCCTGATTGAGCAGTCCCATGCTGGCCGAGCCCATGAGTGGCATCATTCCCTGCCCCGTGCTTTCCTTCAGCCTGTGACACAGACCTCGGATGTAGTCCTCCCTGCTAGAGTCGTACTTCTGCCACTGAGAATTCAGACCCTGAACCTGCAAAGAGCAATAAAAACACAGTTTAATCGCTTTATAATTGAACTAAAAATCATTACAAACTGTATCTTTAAAAAAAAAAAAAAAAAAAAAAAAAAGGTAATAAAATCATGAAGTTTGCCATAAGAGATTTCTTTTAAAACCTCAAATGATTTCTGGTTTAAAAAAAAAAAACAATTTCTATCTAAGTACAGGAAATGCATTTGCAAAAGTTTAAATATTTCATGTCAGCATAACATGTTCTCATCTAAACTGATGACTCACATAAGCCACACGATGCTTTAGCTGCTGATTCTCCTCCTGAAGCTGACAAATTGTGGACTGGACAGCACTCATGTCGGAGGACTCTGGCATCTGTAAAAAGAAAGAAAGAAAAATGTGAATGACAGGTTACAACGCTCCACAAAAAGAAAAACAAATGTGGACACAGTTAGAGGAGCTTTGAGCACAAGTGACATTAAAAAAAAAAGAAAAAGAGTCTCACTCCCAAAGCTCTACACACCTTTTGCTGCTGGACTATCTCCTCCACGTCTCTTCCCTCCTTCTTCTCGTTTTCCAGTCTGGCCAGCAGCTCCTGGCACACCTTCACGGTTAAACCAAGCTGGCTGCGGAGCTGCTCCGCTTCCTCGGCCAGGGATGTGCAGAGGACGGTCCTGGTGGCCTCCGCCCGTTCCCTCTCCACCAAAGCCAAACGCAGCCTCTGGATCTCCTGGTCCTTCTCGTGGTCCGGCTGAGACCTGACACTCTCCAGCTCCAGCTCCCTCTCCCTAAGCTGGGCATTCAGTCTCTGGATCTCCTTGAGGGAAAAAAATTAATGTTGAATAGCTTGTCCATAATTATTTTGTTCTTTAAAAAAAACAAAATTAAAAATGCTATGTTTATGTAGTCTATGACTGTTTTAATGACAGTTTGTCTGGATGTGTCTCAGAAGATGCTCAACACTTTTTCATTTGTTTTAAAATATTAATTTCCACTTTTAATACGTTCACTTTTTTTGTTTTTTCTCATTTAACACGCACACGAAGCACACTTGTGCTCGACTCTCGCATCTCCTTTTCTCCGCATCTCACCTCTGTTCGCTGCTCTGCCTTGAACTCCGCATCTTTCGTCTTCTGCTTCAACTTGCACATTTCTGTGAGCAAGCTTTCCACCAAAGAGTTGGACGGACCGACGAGCACGGACTCGTTATCTCCCAGCGTCATGTAGATCCTCTCATATCTCCCCAGTCTGGCCTTCAAATCGGCGATGACATTGTCCTTGACACTGATGTCTTTGTTAAGAAGCTCGATTTCCTGCCGCGTCTCGTGATACAAAGTGTTCAGGACGCTGTAACTCCGCGTTTTCTCTTTCAGCGCGTCGTTGTCCGCGTTCATACTGGCGTTATCCATCGCGGACTTCGTAGATGTAAAAAAAAAAAAAGTCGGAGAAACGTCTTTCAGTAATCCAGCATCGGCGGATTGTGCTCTCTGCTCGGTGACTTTTACAAATACGCAGAGAAGGTAAATTTGCCGGAGATTTAGAGCACCAGAACTGTCTTGGGGGATTTCCTCGGGAACTTCCCCGCGGAGTTTTTTGAGCTTCGTCAAAACGGAGCCCTGCCACCTTTCAAAGGTTCACCGTCGAGCATTATTGCTAAGAAGCGTTTGTCAGACCGGTTGGCATGAATTAAAAATCCACAAGCAGGGAAACGCAAAACTTTAGCGCAAACCCTGTATTTAAGCAGATTGAGAAATACAGTGGTGCATTCGAGGCCGTCGTATAATTCGCGATTCTTCACGCGAAGGGGCGTCATCTCTACAATGTAAACCACATGCGTTGATTAAAACAAAACAAAACAAAACAAAACAAAACAAAAAACGTCTTTCATTTACGTAAGTATTCAAAGTGTATAGTCTCTGCATGGTCTGCGTTATAATCAAAACACTTCCTAAAATTTTATGTGAATTAGTTTGATCGAGAAGCTGACATTGATTATTTAAATTAGTCATTCCCGAGCGTAACCTTCAGGGTTTCCACACATCCCGTTCTCAAATAGTAACATCCGAGCATTTACAGTGTCATAGCAAATTCCCCACGTAGTCCAGCGCTTAAAGAAATAATTAATCAGTCACTGGGTTTTTTCCCACATATTTAAATACAGTAATTTAGTTATAATGACTGTGCTCATCCATCCATCCATCCATCCATCCATCCATCCATCCATCCATCCATCCATCCATCCATCCATCCATCCATCCATCCATCCATCCATCCATCCATCCATCCATCCATCCATCCATCCATCCATCCATCCATCAGCAGCACATCTGCAAGGAGACAGCGTTACATTAACAGGCCATTCCACATTTACTTTGTTTTTAAATCCATTTGAAATAACTAGTGCAAGTGACTAAAAAAAGAGTGTAAAATAAAGAATGTACTACCTTTACCCAGCTTGCATGTGGGGCCTATATGCGATTGTACATGTTGGTCCCATGTTAATAGCTAGTGATGGTTATGCTCAGGTACAGGGGTTCAACCCATTTGATAGGCCCCATTCACAAATATTCGCTTGATAAGTTATTTTCGATTTAACTTGAAGTTGCAATCCTTTACGAGGCCATAGAGATTTCTTAGTAATTCTTGTTAGACAGTGAAAATTAAATACATATCTAAATACATTGATGGAACACACCATCTTTTTTGTGAGCTCGATAGAGCTCTGGCTGCTGAGTATCTGGTGCAGGAACATTAGACGGTGTCCTGGAGTGTCTGGTGGAAGAATATTTTACTTTGCGCTGCGATGGACTGGTAATCAACGGTTACCCGATGACTCACCAGGCGAAGCTCTGCTGACTGTAGTCTAGACCCTGTGTGACGGTGACAGGATGAAACAGGTTTAGAAAATGAATGGATCGAACTTCGAAGAATTAGAAAATGTAATTTATAAACAATGTTTCATCATCCTGTAGTATTTTCTTCTTAATATCCCATTGGACTATTGTTCTGTGCTATTATAGCAGCTATAACACACTTACCACTTACACCATACCAGCTACCGTTTTCTGCACCGATCATATATATATATATATATATATAGATATAGAGTATATATATATATATATATAGATATATATATATAGATATATATATATATATATATATATATATATATATATATATATAGATATATATATATATATATATATATATATATATATATATATATATATATATATATATATATATATATATATATATGCAAATTCTGGGAAAAGTCCGTTCCATTCTGGGTTGTTGCAGGTCTACAAAAGCAATTGATTGTGAGGATAATGGGTCAGAATGAAACTACTGTCTAGACTGTAGGAATGAAGTTGACGAGGCTTTTGGCATTCAGCCAAAAGGTTCATCAAGCCTACTGACCAATGGGGAGTCCCGGGTATTTCTAGGTCAAACGCACTGTGACACATGGGACTGTGGAGGTGAGTAATCAGGATCACATGGCGGTCATGTGAGAGTTGGAGTGGCAGTGAACCAAGCTACAACATGTGCAGCGATCCTCTGTGAAGGCGTGTCACCATGGCAAGCCCCTGATAAATCAAATCATTCTGGATACAGTGGCATAGCTTAATGATATATTTTCCACGTGGGACCAGGGGAGGTGTAAATAGTTCATGCTGAAGTGTTTTTTTTTTTGTTTTTTTTTTTTTAATCACCTCTGCTGGGACTTTGCCTGATTTAGTTTCACATCAATTCACGTGTTAATTTATGTGACTCTGAAGGCAGCTCAGAAGGCAACTGGACTTTTTTTTATTGTTATATATATACATTCTTTTTTAAAAAGATGACATAGCTGTTATTTAAAAGAAAGTCTTTACTTCAAACTGACTGGTAGAGGTCTTTAAATGAACTTCTGCCTCTCCAATGGCTATTTTAAATGTAATCACAGATTGTATCGACAAGAACACAGATGTTTATAGAGTAAGAAAAACTCTACAACTCCAACGTCTACACAAGAAGGAAGTGGAAAGTAGAGCAACTCCTACAAGGAAACAACAGCAAGTCACTGTTTCATTCATGTGGAGGACACCAGGGATGAGTCAAGAAGTAGTTCACTGAATGCATCAGTTCAGTAACACTAATATATAGTCCAACGAATGCAAGATATAAATAGCAAAATGTCATCTTTAAGCAAATTGAGGAGGATGTAAGTCTCGACATTGTGGTATACCAGAAACCTCCACACGCAGACCAGTATCTGCTTTATTTGTTCACACCACCCACTGGAGCACAAGCTGTCCAACATCAGAACTTTACACTGTCAAACAGAGAGGAAAAGAAAAGAAAGGGAGAAAAACCTTTGAAGGATTGCCGAAGGCTGCATTATCTTATTGTTTAAAACCCTTGGACAAAAAGTGGTTCCCCCTTTTGACAAAGTCCCCGAACCAGAAGTTAGTGGTGGTGCGTCTGCAGCGGATGCACTGGGGAGTGTACAGGGGGAACCAAACCAACCTGTCAGTGAGAACTGGGGAAATATCTCAGATGGGAGTAAAACGCCTTCAAGAATCAATAAAAGAAGCAAGCATTTTGAAATGACCGTGACCTGGATGACTGAGACTCTGCGCCATCATGAAACTCTGGGAGGCTCGTCTGACTGTGTGATCGGCCCAGACAGACTGAACGTCCGGTAAATCACAACACCGTGCACAACAGGTGAAGCGTCAAGGGTGTGTGGTAGAGCATCTTGAAACAGCTCTGGCATGTGGATGGACTTTTCTTTTAGGTTTGATAAATTGGATGATTGAAAATTAAAGGGTAAACATATACAATGTGTGTAAGGTATCATTTCCACTATGAAAATATGTAAATTAACCACTAAGTGTCTCTCCCACAACCAAAATGTACCAATAAAATACACTACATGACAGTGTTTTATAGTTCACACTCATGGACTGTATTTCCATCCAACAACTTTCAGCATCAGGATTTAATGTAAAAAAAAAAAAAAAAGTTATTTTTTACTCCAGAATTACACACAGAGTAGATTTGACAAGTTTAATTGCTAAAAACTTTATACAAGAATAAATGAACAATATTTGATATTATATTTACAATGCACTGATTTTTAAAACACTTTATTTTGAAAACATAGTCACAAATTCATGATTGCTTACCAAGACACTGCTAATCCAAGTCAAAATATTTGAAATTTATGCTTAAAAAATAGTTCATATAAATCAAACACATTGAAGATGGAAATCAAAACAAAGGTTTAAATCAAATATGATGTCTGGAGTAGAAAAACACTGGTTTAATCATATGGTGATAGAAAATTATGCGTTATAAATGGTTTATCAAGAGAATATAGCCAGCTATCTCTAATTTTTTCTCGAAAAAACAGATGGAATATAAAAATACAAGACACACACACACACATACACGCACACGCACACGCACACGCACACACACACACACACACACACACACACACACACACACACACAGAAAACACACTGTAAATGTGTACCATCCAAAATGAATCAATTTGTATGTTTGTGGAGCTAAAAATTTTTTGACCAGAACTTTTATTTTATGTTCTTTGATTACCTATTACGATCTAAGCCTTTCAAACATGTATTTTTAAATTTAACTTGTTTTCAGTTGTATTTAAAAAAAAAAGAGTATGCCCATTAAAACAACTTCCACATACATAACCGTCATTTAACCCCGCAAGAGAAAAAAAAATTGTCAGTTTGAGTCGGATGAACTCAACCTTTATGCAGAATTTAGCCACATCTGACAGTGATTTTTACAGTGAGCCATTTTTCATCCGCGAGTCAAAGCTCTACTAGTTTTTACTCCAGTCATGTAATTTGTTTTTTCTCTGTGCCATAAACACCAGCTGAGTGGAATAAACAGCAACGGAGGAATGACAGCGAAGACCGATCGGTGAGGAAAGACGTGTCATTCCAAAACTGTCCACCAGAGGGAGTTAATCACTGCAAAATGAGCGTCAAAAGACGAGTTCTAAAAACTGCTTAGATGTTGAAAATGGGTTTTTATAAATATATATTCTTCAAATGATCTGTATGACACCTGGAAATCAATGCACACTATAGAGTGAATAAATGGGCTGGTGTTGTTATGTGCCTCATATAACAAATTTGCTTTTTATGCGATAATAAACTAATGGAGGAAACCATAAGGCGTCTTCTGAGGATTTGGAAACAGCTGCGCTCAAGACCTGAACATATGACCCGTAGCAGCACGTTGTGTGTCAGCTAAAAATAAAAAAGGGCTCAGCTAAAGTTTATCTTCAACACTGACATGCATATTTTATATTCTCTTTTATTCTAGCACTGCATCTTACGAATACTGCGTGAAATTCTCTTAAACTCGCGCTGTCCCTTTTGCCAGCGCTTCAGTGAAGTGATGACCAGATGACCGTCCATCTTCTGGCCCATGACAAGGTACGCGGCATGTATGTCGTTCATTTCCTCGCAGATGCACTGGAGGCCGTCCCTCAACAACAACGCCATCCTCCTCAGGTCTCGCTCCGTCACGCCGTTCATCATGTAAATGGTCCTGGTCTTGGACTCTGGGACTATTTTAGTGTCGCCGTTGATGTATGAGATCTCCTTGACTTTGATCTTCAGAGCTGGAGATGCATTCAGGAAATAGATAGAGAGAGAGAAAACGTGTAAACAATGAAAGATCAGTACAGCTGCAGGACCAAGGTTCGCCACTTTAAATGAAAGGAAACCAAGGCTGATGTGATCTCTGGATTTACGAACGAAAAAAAGCTGGTCTGATCCCAGTTTTGTCCTATAGGTCCACTCCAGCTTTGTTAGAAGTGTGTTGAGTTGAAAGGCTGTATGTTAAGCCAGCCCCAAATCCTGTCCTCCTCCTAGGTTGTTTTTGAGCCAAAAAAAAAAAAAAAACCCAAATCGTTCTGGTGTCTAAACTGAGCCAAAGAGCAAACGTGAAAGAAAAACAAAAAAACAAAAAACAATGAGACAATGATGGTTACAGGTGTCCAGGGAGATCCACCTCCACTTGGAATTGTAATTGTACAGGATGCCTAGGCTTTGTCCGGGAATCTTTGAGGTAAAACACGTCATCTTCAGGTTGTTAAGTAGCCGACCCACATCTGAAAAGATGTACTTGCAAAGCAAATTTAAATTTGCTGGCGGTATTTCTAGGCTCACCACAGCAGAAAATCAAGTTCTGGATATTGATGTTGCTGGGGTTTTAAGTCAGATGCTCTTCCCGAAGAACCCTCCCAATATCTGGTGTTTGGACCAGGAGAACATAGGTTTATGATCCCCAGAGGAGTACACTTTTTAAATTTTAGTTTGATGACTGACTCAGGAGGGTGCCACCTCAATAACCTTTTGTTTTGTTTTGTTGTCCTCATGTAAGCCATGTGAGTGGACCCATGCTCTTTGGTGTTAAAATGCAGGCAACAGTAAAAAGCAGAGAGGGGCATATTGGTAAATGAACCCATTCTTAAAGGGGTTTCCAGTGCCATTTATCCCAGCATGCCTTGAATTTCTTCTAACCTCTTGGGACACCTGTACTTCACCGTGGGGATTACTGATGTAATGAATCGGAGGGACTTACCAAAGTCATTCTTGCACAGATTGTCAACAATTTCGTTGTCATTTTCATCTGTTTCTTTGCAAGCATCACAGACCCTGGGCACTAAAAGAAAAATTAGACAAGATGAATGAAACATTGAAAAAATAAACATTGAGAACAATGTTACTTGTGAGGAGCACAAATACGCAGGCGTGCTATTTCGTGCGTTTGGCATTTACGCACAGGACTTGGATGGAAAGATAGCTAAAATCACTTGCGTTCGGAATCTTACCCTCCGTAGTGACTGGCACAAAGTTCTCAATCCCTGCTGGAGGTATACACAGGTCGTTGTCCAGCGGGAAACGGTCGCAGTCCAACATTTTTGGCCACGGAAAGCCAAACGCGGACATGACGGGCGCGCAGCCGAGCTTGACGCTCTCACACAGAGACCTGCACGGCTGGATTGGCTCGTCCAAATCGTCCAGGCAGACTGGAGCGAAAAGGGAGCAGAGGAACTTTCTTGTGTCCGGGTGACACTGCTTCTGCACCAGAGGAATCCACGACGAAGCTTGCTGCAGAACCTCATTCATGGTTTCGTGTCCGAGCAGGTTCGGGAGGCGCATCTCCGTGTATTCTATGTCATGGCAAAGGAGGAGATTTGCAGGGATTTGCTTGCAGTTGTTCTTTTTGTAGAATAAATCGTGCTGGCCAAAATTGTAGAGTCCATGGATGGCTTCCATGCAGGGTATTGTTATCACCCAGAACGCTGTTACAGTCGAGATAAAGGTTCTCATTTTTTTGTGCGTAAAAGTTGCAACATAAACCCCAGTTCAGGATTTGCTGGGCATCAGTAAGCGTGGAAGGCGCGTGTGTCAGTGGTCTGCTGCTTCTGTTAAGTTGAGTTTTTTTTTTTTTTTACACACATGTCTGGGAGGAGCCTGTAGTTCGTGTGCAAAGATATTTTCTTAATTCAGCACAATTGGTTTCGATGTCAGGTGAACCTCGAGGAGAAATGTGTTTTCTCAGGCAAAGATACATCCAAATTCTCTCCAGTCGCTCCTCCCGGTCTGGGAGACAACACACTTCTAATTGCATTCATAGTATTTTATCACCAGTCGTTTTCTTGAAAGGTTTCCTTCCCTTCTTCGTCTCCAGCTCTGCCTGGAATCATGACAGAATCTGTCTGAAAGGCTTTCTTCATTACACCCAAATCAGCAGAAAGACACCCTGCGTGATCCCGCAGCTTGCTGTTTTTCGACCCGTGCTGTAAATAGTTTGGAAATGTCAGTGGGGGCGTTTAGCTCAGTTCAATGGAGCGTTAATTTTCCATCATTAGGAGAGGTGAAATCCTCTGGGCAGGTCTACAGGTTCATACCACACAGTGAAATACGGCTTGCCCTGGTGTGAGAAGCAGACCTCCACTCAATACACCCAGAGGTGAAACCAAATCTGCCTCCCACCTCAGGCGCTGCAGCTCTGGCTCCTATCCGCCCTCAGACCCCCATGAACTGAAAACAGCAGTGTGTTTCTTCTCAGGCTTGCACCCTAAACTTGAAAGTAAGACATGTGGGATTTCTTGCTTAAAGGGTCAGTTCACCCAAATTACAGGCAGGTATTTTCCCACTTACCTCTGGTGTATTCTCAATCTGCAAATTTAGTTTTTTCTGATTTAGATTTAAGAATCTGTTGTTGAGATGACTGCACACACACACACACACACACACACACACACACACACACACACACACACACACACACACACACACACACACACACACACACACACACACATTCAGCAACACTTTTATTTATTCAAAATTGCTCATAAGTCACTTGTTTTAGGCACAGTGCGGTAAAAATCTTAACCCCCCCCCCCCCCCAAAAAAAATTTACTGGTAGTTTGTACACTTTGACTTAAACACATCGTTTACGTTTATAGGTCTATGTGCACGTTATTTTTGGACCCAGAGGACATATTGGCACGAAGCCTCACTTCACTTGTGTTTCTTTCCATACAAAACAAGGCAGAACCTATAAAAGATTCGGTGAACGCGACTTATAAAAATGGTGTTTCATGAATGAAGTGCTGCACTATTATTAAATTAGGTTTGCTCCTAAGGATGCATTTCCCCAACACCAGTTTCCTAAGCTCCCGAGCAGCTAAATGAGCTTTGGTTCTCAGCGTAAAGGCTTTGGGTTGGAAACCTGTGGACTTGCAGGGGTATTTCTCTGTGGAACTCTCGCGTTCCTCCATGGAGTTTTTCCAGACTCTGTGGTCTCTTCCCATAATGCACTCAGTAAGTTTAAATACATTAATTAGTGATTGCTAATTGGCTTTTAATAGGAGTGGTTGTCTGTTACTCCGTGCTTACCCTGGGACCGACTGTCCTCAGCAGCTCAGTGTCAGCTGGGACGGGAGAAGATTGATAGATAAAAGCGTCACAATCAACAATGTCACGGTGATACAAAAGACAATAGTCTATGTTACACAACTTTATTATTTTCTAAAAGCTGCACAGAACACTTAAACTAGATCCACTGTTGCAGTTAGAGTGAAACTGTATCTTATGTGTTCTAAAGGATGACTTTTATACAATAAAATACATTTGTAACTTGCTTTATGAGGGAAAGGAGGGGGAATTAGGAGGTTTGTGAGTGACAGGCTAGTACATTAGTGAGCTTTGATCTCTTGATGTGATCTGATGACAGCTTAAAGACCAAACAACAGGCTTATCATGTTTTAAAGCAGCAAAAACCAGTTTCCCTGTCCAACATAACTTTGGACTCCCATTCCTGGTCATCTCTTGTGACGACTCACAGCTCACAGATCTGTTGTGGACATCATGGCAGAGGGAACTAAGAGACTCGTAAAAAGTAAAGATGGAAGAGAAAATGAAAGGGTGAGCAAATCTTAGATGGTGTCGCAAAAGTACCTTAAAGCTTGATAGCGTTTCCTTTCTGGTCCTTTTGTGAAAAATCAAACCTCCAGTAAGGCCACTTCCTAAAAAAGAGATTTTGTCTTTAAGTGTTTCTAACTGGTTGAGTGTCTGAAGGCTCAATAGCTCAAGACACAGTTAGATGAACTCTAGAAATAAAGTCTTGCACCGTAAAGTTGATCACATTTCAAGTCACTGTTTCTGTAATGTAGAAATATAACAAAAACTCGAACATCTGTGCTATGTAAGCTTACAATAATATTTACGGTCACAATTTTACAACCCGTTAGGAATGTCAGAAAACACGGAAAAGCATGTCCACTTTGACCTCCACGCCAAAGTTCCTTCGTGTACATAAATAAATAGGAAGAGAAGTATAGCTTTTCTTTTCAAAAATGTGTTTAAATAGAGAGAGCCACCCCTGACCTGCCTTTTCTCGAAGCCTGCTCATCTTTGCTGAAAGGTTTGAACATTTAAGGTAAGTGGGTTCTTAAGCTGAGGAGCAAGTCAGCTGACTCAACTCAGCTGTGGGGTGAAAAGTCACATGCTCACCCTTTCAGTGACTACACATGCTACCGAGTACTTTTTGTCTTCATATGCAAATTGCTCTGGGGTTTCCACTGATGCATCGCACACAGAAAACATGAGATCCAGTCAGTGACAGGGACGCGTCTTAAAACATGTTAGCTGTTATGACTCAGAGGATTTAGAAGGCATGGCAATGTGGATCTGAATGGGGGGTTCATAATCATGACTTGATTAAGACAAACTATTTCTCTTTATTTTATATTATTTTTTTATGTACTTTGAATCACTAGTACAGTTTGAGGTCAGAGGTTTGGGAAAGAGGTAAACTGATCTTCGGTCTGTGCTTAACATCACCCCAGCAGGTTCTCATTACAACTCTGTGTGAAAATGAGAGACGGCTGGTCAGACCCACTGGTTTATCTCCGGCCCACTAACCCTTTGCTGCTTTTCTCTGAGCAATGCTCCACCCATTTCCTTCTCCTATTTCACAGAGAATCCAGGGCTGGACCTCTGTCAAATACAATCACAGAATATGGTCGAGCGAGTACAAAATAACTTGATGTGAAGTGAAATGCTTTGAGGAATCTGTTTATTGAATGTTCATAAAACTACTCCCAGTGTGAAAGAAAGACAACGTGGACTCAGACCTTGTTTGCCAAAAAGGGACGTTTTCCTTTTGGCATGCTTGCCATGGCACTTTTTCCATACGGACAGGTTCCCTGGCTGTGATCTATCACAGTAGAGTAAATAAAATCACGAGTTTGGTAGTGATTTATTTTCTCATTTTAAAAACAATGAACACAGCAAACCAAGAATGATCCGCGCAGCCACAGGCATAAAGAGCTTGTTTCACTTTGCCACTGAGGTCCCTCAGTGTCTGTCTTGAAACAAAAAACACATGAATGAGTCACACTGTTGCAATAGATGACATGTTTTTCATTAAGATGAACAGAGGTACTATAGTTTATATAGCCATAACCCCATATATACCATCCTACTCTTTAAAAAAAGAGAGAAAGAAAGAAATCAATGCCCTGCTGTCTCATTAGATTTATGTCTTCAAAAGATGAAAATGAGCAGACAGCTCAGTGTCATAAACATGCTGCAAAAATCAATTAGAAAAAATGTGGAATAATGCCAGCTTTGTCTATTAAAATTAAGTGATCTGAAGCCTCTTTAGTACACGAATGCACAAAATAGCTGCCAGATTTAAGAGTAAAGCACTCGGATTCAATACCTTTATTTTTTTTAAATTTTGCAAAGTGGTTCTACCACTTCTTAAGGAAGATGATGTTACCCGGTGAAAGATTGTGTTGCATGTCCTATAAAATATGGATTTATTTTGTCCCATGTCAAAACGTCCAGCAGCATTCGCGTACCCCTCCTGGCCCCATGACCGCCGGCTGAGAGTCACCTACACAAAATACTCTGAACATTGTCTTGAAGTGTACTAATGAGCTTGTTAACTTCAACTGGTCCCTTTCTACAGTGACATTTTGGGAAGTTTATCCCATCTCAGAGGAATTAATCTTGTTAGAGGTCTGCAGTGAAAGGCTATAGATTGTACTTTGCCATAATTGATGTTCCTGTTTTACAGGTCTAATGGTCTCAGCATGGGGTTTCAGAGCAGCTGTGGGACTTGAACGCGACTATGTTACACATTTGGTTGTAACCAAATCCATACCAGAGATGTGTGCACTGCACAGCGTACTGGACATAAACTAGTTAGTAAGGGGTGCATAAATATTTGTGTATATTTATGTTATTAAAGTACTGAAAGCAATTTATTTAAACACAAATGATCAGTCAGCCTGATGCCTGATGTTGCATATACCTTTCTGAGACCTCTACACTAACCAAAAAAACAATAATAACAATAAAAAAGATTTATAAAAAGAAAAATAAATAAAAGTACCTAATGTGATCATAGAGGTACAAAAAGTATTGATAAAAAAAACTGTTAAAGACAGAGGTGGGAGTCTTTTATTTAAATATATAATACACACTGCATTTAAAAATGTATAATTTTCTGTGTATTGTTTCATATATCAGACATCAAGGGGTTGAAGGTGATTGATTGATAGTTTTACACGCGTTCCAGCTCAGTTACCACATGAATGCGCTCATGTTGTCGTCATGGCAACAGACCCTAGGTGTTATAGTAGCGTTGTTGTACCGAATTATGTTGCGTTCTTAAACGCACCTTTTTATCAATCACTTAACTTGGGATATCTGACGAGGGCAACACACTCAAAACCCAGTATCTTGAAGTAAAAGCCAACGGTTGGCAATATTTATCTCCTGGTCACAACAAGCTGATTCCTGAGCTTCAGAGGAGCGTTTTTTTTTTGTTTTTTTTGTTTTTTTTTGTTGTTGTTTTTGGACAGAAAAGTGTATTTTCTTATGACGTTTTATTCTTCTGATTTGCTAAAAGCTCCCTGGTGTTAAAGAAGTTTGAAGCTCTAGTTTTCTGGATAAATATCAAATCAGTACATTTCTGCCTTATTATTTGATGTGCAGGATTTACATGGTGAAGCTAAGTATTTTAAACCCAGCCTTTTTCTTTTTCTAGATCTGAACCACATCGTCTGTGCGCCTAAATCTAACCAAACAGTGCGGCGAAATAGCCCGTGACAATAAAAGTGAACAGCAAGTAAATGCAGAAAAGACGTGATTACTGTGGGAACATTTGAACCGAAGACTTCAGTTAAGACACAACAATGAAAATGGATTTAAAAAGCTGGTTTCCCGTCTCTGTTTTCGAGTGATAAACTAAATGGTTGCTGGTTGTATATTTCTGTTACTTTGAATTTCTATCCTACTATTAACCTTGGCATTTAACACTAAGGAAGAAAGGAAATGTCATTGTACCATAAAACACAGCAACAAACCAGGCAGCTTTATGCTCACAGTCTGTCTGTGGTTCAGTGTGACAAGCAAATCCTTCTGCTGGGTTCTGCTCTTTGACCCCTGACCGTCGCTGAAGCTGGGAGACTCACACCGGGGAGACCTCATGGGGGATCATTTACAACCTCAGACCAAAGCAAAAGCAAGTCTTTGGACACTAGTGCTTTCTGGATGACCTGTCACTCATTTCCCTCACCAGTAACAAACTTAAGTTTACTATTCACCAGTTTAAGAACCAAATATATCTATTAAACTGAGGAGACAGTAGAAGCCTGGTCCGTACTATTACTCCTGCACTTTCTGACTATTCACATAATAGTTTAAAAGATATTATGTCAATGTCCCATTTAATCTACTCAACATGTTTTGCAACACAAAAACTAATAAAAAGATCTGTTTTCTTACTCCATCACCACGTTAAAAATGAAGTATTGACGCCTGTGGCACACTGAGGTCTGCAGTTCATTTCTTCTGAGTCCCCTCTCCTTCCCACATCCACGCTAACTGCCCCCCACTCCTGAGATGTTTGTGTAGGGTCTGCAAGGGATCCTCATTCCAGTGCGCCATCTATTTGAGAGGTATCTTCAGTTTAAATCTGATCACGTCTGGTGCAGACACAAAGCCTTTGAAATATCACTGGTCAGTTTTAATATACATGTATTTCAGATCAGTGTAGCTTTTCTTAATCTGATCATTCCTGTTATATTCCAGCCTGGTTATAAAAAAAGATCCTGTCTGGGTTTTCCTGTCTGAACTTACATGTAATCCATGATGTCATTAGCCACTTCATTTTGCTCCTTCTGTTTTACTTAAATGTATTCGTGAGTAGCAGCGTTTAGTTCTTGCTAAATGTGTCACAAAGCGTACATATATTATTTTCCAACTCAAATTCAAGTGCTTTCAAGGTCCATTTTTAAAATCTTTTTTCTGTGCTTTACTAAACCTACAGTAATTAACATATTTAGACAAATACATGAACTCAAAAATAATCTTGTACTCTTCTACTCTTTATCACTTCAAAATAGATTGAATTATGTTGTAAAGGACCAAAACAATTGCTTTCCAATATCAGAAAAATAATAAATAGCCATTCACCACCAAGTAGTGAGCATAAAAAAATTCTCAATTTGCAAATTCAAAAATTCTCAGCTACAATTTAGCTTTCATGTGATTGGAGAACAGATACACTGTTTATGTGAAAAACTACACATTTTAGAAGACCTTGCAAGAGGCTGCCTGTGGATTTGATCGTCATCTGTTCATGTTAATCAGGTTCTGTGTTTGTTGTTTTCTAGCCAGTGGTCATAAAAGCTGCAACCTCAAAGCCCTGGGGAAAACATCTTTCAATTTAGGACAATTTATTGTATTTTCCAGCCAATAAGTGAAATATTTAGATAGATAGCTATTGTGAAGGAAATAATTAAAGTTTTTAAGCATTTTATGGAAATTTCAAGTACTTTTCTTGAAAACAGAACATTAAAAATCAAGGTTTTATTTTTTTAAGGATCTCAGGAACCCATCTGGACCTTGTTTACAGTGATCTTATATGTTCCTGTTGGCTTGATGAAGGATTTTTCCACCTCAAAAAGGTGGCTTTAGATTACTAAAGTTTGTTTTTGTTATTTTAGCCTGAATTTGTTTTAATACATATATAATTTAATACATAATATAATAAAAGTATGGCTGAACGCTTTAGTCAAAAATTGCCATGCAACTGCTAAATTTTTATTTCCCTCCCTCAATTCAAACCTTCAAGTAATTATACAGCAGAACATAGACAGACTACCACTGTGTCAGAGGTTGTGGATCATTTGATTTTTGACGTCTGTGTCGTGAAACATAGTCTTACCTCAATTCATTTGAGGAATCTGGGGGTCGGATTAAACAGAAATGAAAAAAAAAAAAACAACCCTCTTAATTTTAGAAACAGTGGTCGTGGGTTAGCAGGTGACCTGCAGTGACCCTGAAAATGCCAGACGTGGGCTCAAGTGTAAATAAAGGTTTGGTGGTCATTCACAGTTGTGACACCATGACAAGGACACATTTTGCTGAGTAGCTCATCTATGGACAGAGGCTGACTTTTGGGTTCAACCAAAATACAGAAAATATATTTTTGATTTTTAAATCAGTCTTGAGTCTACTAAATGTTTGCAACAATAACATAACAGTTAACTTACAGTAAAAACGAAAATCCTTTGAATAAAACTGCAGACATGCAAGACTGAACAACCCTCTTGTGGAATTTTTATATTCATGCACTTGTTGGCATCATTTATCTAGTTTGTCACCCACATAAAGTTTGTACAGGATATACATTTTTAAACATGAAAAGCATTCATAAAGGAAATATGATTTAGAGACACTTTGGTCTGTTTAGAAAGAAATGCGAGAAAACCCAGTGCAAATAGCACCCAACACTTTTTTAAAAGACTCAGTGCCCTTGAACCAACATCACACAAAAATACATAATACACACAAAATATGGTAGGGCTTTTGATCCTAACAAATTAAATTAAATAAATCTATTAGATGATTTTATTATTTGACTTGTGAACTGTCCAGTGTTTAACATGCCTGCAAGTGACCCTCCACTGAACTGCCCCCCCCCCCCCCCCCCCCCCCCCCCCCCCCCCCCCCCAATGCACACGCGCACACACACACACACACACACACACACACACACACACACACACACACACACACACACACACACACACACACACACACACATCCCCCACAAATACAAAGATTTATGTAAAATGAACCTCTAAAACCTGAAGGTTTTCTGGGAAACTTTCCACTGTCCAGTCCATTTAACACTTTCTTTTCTCATCTTCTAAAGAAACTTAAAAAACATCAAATCATTTACGAGATTTAAAAAGTTGCTTTTTATGTTAAATTAATGACCGTGCATGGATCAGTAATTCTTTTAAATAGTTTGCATAATTTGAAAATGTGGATGCCACATGTCTTTGATGCCGCCTCGAAAGGTAAAAGCGCGCATACTGTATGCTGCATCGGGTCATAATGTGTTAACGACAACGACATGAGAGTGATCACGAAGTGCAGCAACTACACCGCTGGCAAAGACAAATACTCTGGCTACGGCGTGGTATGAAAGCCCACATTGCGTTGTGGTGTTTTACAAGTTTGGGAAAGTTTTCACTCATTCAAGGTTTCTCTTTCTGTGTTTTGAAGGATAATTAAACAACTTTTGACCGCTTTCCTCACAGTTTTTGAGTGAAAGAGATGCTGGCAGCTGCTGATGAACCAGCCTCTTCTCTGGCCCCTGGCGTCGGTAAGCCCCTTTATGGTTAATAATCTGAATGTGTCTTATTTAAACATGTGTGTTTGTGACTTTTGTACATTCACAGCCACTGTGAGTCACTGCCACAAACAGGCTGGACTACACAAACCACAAGCCACATTCACTGCTGTATGCAGTAATTTCCCTTTATTTAAAAGCTTTCCATCATACACTAAATCGAGTCTGGCATCCTTATTTAACAATCTTGCAAGTTTATTTATAGATTTTTCCAAAAGTATCTGACCCCTGTAGAGCACTGCATTGTAAAAGCGCTAATTAGAAACATATATAAAAGTGGTCTTATGGACCCACCAACTCGTCTTCTTTGCTTTCCCGCTTAGATATGAAGAGAGTAATAATAACTCCACATACAGAACTTCGCTGGTGATGGATTGACGGGCCATAGATGCTGCCAGAATCACGGGTGCCTTTGCTTTTCATCAGTTTTCTCTCAGGAGAGATCATGCCAGCGCGGACATACTGCAGAGTAGCAGAGTTATGTTACTACCTTGTGCATATGATTTAAGTGTGTGTTTCAGGCTGATGGTGTGTGGAAGCAGATGGAAAAGGCCTCAGGCAGTGCATGCTAAACCTTTAGAGCCCTGCTGAGAAGAGAAGAAGAAGAAGAAAAAAAACAACAGTTATCCTAACTTCTTTTGGGAGACACATTAGCACACACTCACTTAAAAACTGGCCTCACGTAAACTAATTTAATGCAGAGGGCTTTTTCATCCTCAAACATCCAGCGAAACCGTCTCCTCCAGGGTGCTTCTGCTTGACTTCCCGGTTTTATGTTTTGAAGCATCATTACTGTTGTTTTACAAATAATCTAAAAAGCATGCCTGTCTTTCAATCCCCACCACCTCTGATATTTCCCAAACTTTTGCGTGACCGGAGGTGACACACTGTCAAAATTTCCGTGTTCCAACCTAAACATCGCCCTGCTCTGCCCCACACTGCCAGCAGTCACACATGCCCTATCAAAAGACCACATGTCTACAGATGTAAATGGCAAGTGATTCATAAACTGAGATTACTTAAAAAAAAAAAAATCACAACAAAAATTGATCATCATCGGTGAAGTAGCAGTGGGTGATAGTTTCATATGATGCGGTCAGAAAGCTGTCAGCAAGTCCCACGGCTGCTGTGAGAAGAACTGCGGGACCTGCGGTGGAAATGGGTCAGTGAGTCATGACTGTCACTGGGTCTACTGGGTCCACTGGTTGTCACTTGTGGAAATCTCTGGGTGGATTTTGTATCATTCCCTTGATTAAGATGGGAGCAGCCAAGAGAGCTGGAAATACTTTGAAAAGCTGGCCTCAGAATGAAGATAAGAGCAAAGGTTCAGAAGCCACCTGTTCAGTGCAAACCAGTCTAAAGTTTGTCTGGTGTTATTTTAATGGTATTTATAAAGGTCCGTCTGAATGGGCACATTTCTTCTCTCTCACAGTGTTGCCTTTAATGGCTTTTTCACAAACTTTTGCATTGATTTACCATAAAATGTGGCATTCTCCATCAAGCTCTCCGAAAACGGCAACTAATAATGTTTAAACTGTCCTTTAAACTCAGTTAAAGTACTGTGAAGTATATATTCTGACCAAGTATAATAAATACTGATAATCTGTTGATATCATCACTCAATGTCTTCATTTACTTTGTTTCTGTCTTCAATGTTAACCAACAACAACAACAACAACAACAACAAATATTATTAAAAAGATTTATATGAAACATTTTTGAAAATGTGGCAAAAAGATTAAGTTTATCCTGTGCAACATCTTTCTGCGCTGCAAAGACTCTGTCCTACTTTTAATGTTTAAAGTCGATCCTCACAACACTGAAGGACAGGCAGTAAAAAAAGAAAAAAAAAGAAAAAAAAAAGGACGATGACCAGGTTGGAAAAGTTTGACCCGGACCTTGTTTGATCCCTTTCATCCTTTAAGACAAAAATTGATAAACTCTTTTAGTACAGGAAGTGAGGAAAGCTGTCATTACCACCTTGTCTACAAAGTGTCAGGCACAGACATTTGAACCTGAGGCGGGGGGATAAATCTCGAACCTTCAGGCCAGCTTTGACATTTTTTTCCCAGGTGGTGCCTCCCCTGCAGTGGACTCTGCCCCAAAGGAGCCTAGCATCTCGGGTAGATCCATCCATCACGGGAGACCCATGCCTCTTATATTTGAAACAGGCCTCCTGCGGGGAGCACCTGCCCTCGTGTTTTCACTTTGTGGTTAAACAATACACCCCTGCATCCCCCACTGCTTTCCTGAGAGGTTAGAGGTCACAGAGGCTGTGAGATAACTTTGAATGTTCACAGACACTCTTTTAATGTGACATTCACGCCCTGGTCGGTGGTTAAATCTATTGGGGTTAATATTTCAGGGAACATACAAGTCCATAATACTATTCACATTAACAGAAGACCACACAGACTGCAGAAGAAACAAAAATATAAAAACAATCATTTTGTGAAGAAAGTACAAAGAGCATCAACAACAAAGCAGGGACGTGTGGAATATCGAAATGTAATTGTAAAAAGAAAAAAAAAGGGGCAAAATTTATTAACAGGAAGAATGAGCCTGAAAAGTGGACGACAGTGGCTAAAAAAGAAAAAAATAATTCTACCTTCCTCTGCAACAGTATGGTACGCCTACCACTTTTAGTCCATCTGTTTTATATATTGTGGCCAAAAAACATCACTGATTTGATTGGTTCCAAATGTGATGCTGGAGGCTCCTTCAAACATCCAAAGCCTTTTTGACCCTCTTTCTGTTCCCCTCCACCAACAAAGCTCTTTTCCCTTCGCAGCATTAGTTTCATTGAAGGGGCTCCAGGCATAGTTGTGTGACTGTATGTGTGGGTCTGGAAACTAAAAATCTTGAACCGGCCTTTTTGCGCTTGTATCTAAGGTCTACTTTACACTGTGGCATGCGCAACCAAAAACCAGTGACTCGAGAATCAAATATTGGAGGCTCTACAAATGTCGCGGTCAACTAGGATTAACAGTTCTTGCAGTGACTGGTGTCTGTGGTGGCTCTAAAGTGCAAAACACAACAAAATCAAAGACGTGCAAACCAGTCAGTACAAACACAGTGGGGCAGTTGCACTGTCACTACCTCTGCCGCATCACGCTGCTTGGCTCCGTGGTTGTCTTGTAGTGACGTCTGGTGATATGTGCAACTAACGTGATAGAACATCACTTTTTACTTTTGTGTTTATTACGTTTCTACTAACATGGCATTTATCATGTCAACCAGGGACACCCGAGGAAACCTGAAGGCTCAGATGATGCAGAAATGAAGACGCAGCAGTTCCTCAATTAAAATAAAAACTTGAAAAATTGGGAGTAAAACATAGAATCTTTAACGTGCGCTTTCAAGACCTCAGTGAATTCCAGCATGGAACTGTGATTGGATGCCACCTGTGCAACAAATCCAGTCGTGAAATTTCCTGGATCCTAAATATTCTGTCAGATGTATTATAAAAGCTTGAACGTGTTTTGGAATGACACTAACTCAGCGACAAAGTGGTAGGACATGTAAACTGACTGAGCTTCATGTGGCCTCCAGATTAGCTCAAAAACAGTGTGCAGAGACATTCATTGAATGGGTTTCCATGGCCGAGCAGCTGCATCCAAGCCAAACATCACCAAGTGCATTGTGCCAAGCCTGTTGTTTTTCAGGAGCTGGACATGGCCCCTTAGTTACAGTGAAAGGAACTCTGAATGTTTCAGCATACCAAGATGTTATGGACAATTCCATACTCCGAACTTTGTGGTAACAGTTTGGAGCTGGACCCCTTCCTCTTCCAACATCACTGTGCACCAGTGCACAAAGCAGGTCTATAAAGACCTGGATGACAGAGTCTGGTGTGGATGAACCTGAGTGGCCTGCACAGAGTCCTGACCTCAACCTGACAGAACACCTTGATGAATTAGAGGGGAGACTGAGATCCAGACCTTCTCGGCCAACATCAGTGTGACCTCACAAATGTGCTTCTGGAAGAATGTTCAAAAGTTCTCATAAACACACTCCTAAACCTTGTGAACAGCCTTCCCAGAAGAGTTTAATTTTAGTTTTATTGATTCGTTCCAGATATGTCGAAATCATTGTGTAAAGCATAACAACGTTAACACTAGTATGAATCTATAAATAAATAAATAAATACACACACACACACACACACACACACACACACACACACACACACACACACACACACACACACACACTCACACACACACACACACACACACACACACACACACACACACACACACACACACACACACATTTGAACATATAGAACCCCTTGAAATTAAATCAATATAAATACATGGATCTGTTATGAATTAATGTACACAAATCTAAAAAAATAAATTTATATCCAATGTGCACACACCTATCTATATATACATGCCTGTAAATGTGCACACACATAGCAGTACACAGAACACATAAATCCTGTTTAACGTGTCTGAAAAGGGGCAGGAAGAAGTAAAACGTATTTAATCCTACCCCTTCTCCAATATTTCATAATTACAATTTACTATCATCAGGTTTTTAGGATCTTATGAATTTATGAAAAAAAAACAAACCCAACACACACACACACACATATATATATATATATATATATATATATATATATATATATATATATATATATATATATATATATATATATATATATATATATATATATATATATATAAAGTAATGCAGAATGTAATCAAATGTTATTTTAACGCTACATTTTAGCTTTGTTAATTCACATCCAACTAAACACTAATACTCACATACACATTCAGACTCTACATAACTACACTATATACTACATATACTACACTGTATACTACATATACTACAATGTATACTACATATACTACACTATATACTACATGTACTACACTATATACTACATATACTACACTATATACTACATGTACTACACTATATAATACATGTACTACACTATATACTACATGTACTACACTATATAATACATGTACTACACTATATACCACGAGCCTAACCTCGAGCATCACTACCAAGGGCTTGGACACCCCTGCCCCATGCAAACCCCCCAAAGTCCACAAGGACCTCCAGAGCCCCACCACCAAGAGACAGCAGTTGAAGCTGCAGTTGAAACTGCAAAGGGTGGACCAATGTCGTATTGAACCCTACGGATTAGGAATGGCATGTCACTTAAGTTCATATGCGAGTCCAGGCAGGTGAATTCTTTTGGCCACAGGTTTATCTAAGACTGAGGGGAACCGGGGAAGTCAAACAAAAACCCACATGCTAGGAACATGACTTTCAAAATAAAAGAGGAAATGTTGCAAAGACAGGAGTCAAAATGCAGAAGATCCTCAGTAAGAGCAAGAGTACAAGCTGGAAAGGTAGGCAGTCTACTGCAGGGCCACCTAACCCCACAAGGTCGCTCCTATAGTTAAAAGTCCCCAGTACAAATGTCATATATGTATTTTGAGTGTAGGACGAAGGTGTACCTGGAGAAAATTCATGCAAGAGCTTAAAGAATATGTAAGGCAACAGTGTTAACTGCCAAGCTATCATGGCGCATGGGATGGATTTCTCAATTTCAACATATGATGATGTGTTTCTGCAATTTTCCACATAATCCAGGGATGAAAGGATCTTCAAATGAGTCATTTTCCCCCACACACTGAATCAGCCCCCCCTTCCAATTAGTCTTGTAAAAAACAAATCTTGATAAGAATCTCTGCAATATAGTGAGGTGCAAGCCAGGTTCTACATGCTGCATGCATATCATCTTCAAAGCCTCATTCCCAGCTTTGCTGAGGTAACTCACATCATGTCTGTATTAATCTCCATCAGAAGCAGGGAATGGGAGTGCACTCTGGCATATATCATCCCAAACACTGTCAAACATCTGAAAAGTATAGAAAGTATGTTCCATATGTTTCTGATAAAAAACAAACAAAAAAAAAAAAAACAGAGGTATGTTCTGGTCACCAAGCATGATTTACTTGTTCTGTGATTAATTGTTTATGTAACTTGCATTGTTAACGTTAGAAATGTCTGTGGCTTTATTATAAATAAATACCAAAATGGGTCCATAATACTAGTAAGTAGTGATTGTAAGCTTGTCTTTCTTCCACTGTCTGATGTGGTGTCTTTTATTTGGGGTGGCGGAGAGAAGGAAACAGAGCGTTTTGGATTATTTCCAGACTGCAAATGAAGCATAAAGCATTCTCTCACTGTGACAGTGTTTGTTTAAGCTTTCAGCTTCACAGTTTAGATGAACATCCAGATTTGAAGATGTAAATATCAAGGCATTGCACATATGCTGAAGTCAAAGGGTAAGGTGAAGACTGAACATTTATTTCTCTCCACAATCCCCCTGACCAAATGTAATCAGAACCTGGGGCCTAATCAGAAGTTTCATGTACTATACTGATAATGGACAACAAAGGAATTCATTCATGTTTGAATCAAGTGAATCTGAATCCCTCAAAGCTGTTATCGATCTGTGACTTCCAGTTGGATTAGACTTTATCTCTAATCAGTGTTCTCCAAAAACATTTATGAAAAAAAAAGTTTAAAAAATTTCTATATCTAAGTCAAACATCCAGGAATATTTTCCACTTACAAGCAAGTCTATCAAATACACGACTATGTTTTTGGAGAGTTAAGCTGGATGAAATGTATCCATTTCAATAAAATTTTTATTTATTTAGCATCTATTACAATATAAGTTGTCTCTAGGTGCTTTCTAGAGACCCAGAACATAAACCAAAGCAATTATTGTATAAACAACTTATCCATGTCAAATAGTTTGCTTGGTATATGATGGAAGTGCAAAGGTTTAAGACACTTATGAGAAATGGTGTGAAGTAAAAGTGTGCTTAGGGTTAAACCCTGTGACCCTGAAGAGGAACAAGCAGGAATAGATGATGGACGGGCGGACAGGCAGATGGATGGATGGTTGGAGGGACGGACGGATGGATGGAGGGATGGACGGATGGATGGACAGAGGGATGAATGAATCATATTTCAGACAAAGTGGAAACAAAATAGCTAGATCCAGTAACTGTTTGGACAATTCTTTTCCTTTAAGTCAGCAACAGAACCGCTTTATTATTTCCAAATCTCTTGAAAAGACTTGGTGAATCATTGTCTCATGCGGGCCAACTTTGTAATTTCAATCTCTTTAAGCAATCACAAACTCATTCCACAATGTTGAGATTGGGACTTTGAGGTCTAAAGCATCTGTTGCAGGACTCCCTGAGTACTGACTGTAATATTAGAGTATATTAACTCTGTATGACTCACATTGCTTATAGCGCATTATGAAGGTCACAACTCTAAAAAAGCATTTAGTTGCTGTAAAATCTTACACAGATCTATATTTCTCTAACTGTTGCTTAGATTACCATACATTTTTGTGCAAGTCTATGGTAATCCTTTTTCTTTTTGCCTTTATTTGATAGATTTATTTGATAGAAGAGAGGAGTAGGAAGTGTGGGTCTCCTACAAAGTACCTACCAGACTTGCTATTAAGATGATTTGTGCCCATGTGGCATGTGGAACCACATCTCCAATTCAGGGAACCACATTCACATTTCCCTGTTCCTGACTTCAGCGTGCAGACAGTGGATCTGCAGAGTATAAACCCACCTTCAGAACAGTGCAGGTATGCACAGATGACGTCATCTCAATGCTTCAGGACTGTTTTGACAAACCGCAGACCACGGTTTGTTTGTAAAGAGAAATCTAAAGGAATAAACAAAGTTTTATCTGGGATACATTAGCTTTTGCACAGAAAATGTCACAAAAAGACAACAAAAGCTTTTCCTGAACAGAAGACAGAGTCGGACTGGGACATAAAGTCCAGTCAGGACACCCCTACTCATTCATTGAATTTGAACTTTGCTGCTGATATTTGGCTGCTACTGATACAAAAAGTAAATAAATATAATCTGTTTGGCCTTTTATCTGTAAAATGGTGAAAAATTGAGAAAAATGTTGATGTTTCCCAAAGCCCAAGAAGACATCCTCAAATGTCTTATTTTGTGCAAACCAACAGTCCACAATCCACAAAAATATTACATTTACTGGCTGAGACTAGAGAAACCACAAAATAATTATATTTAAGAAGCTGCAATCAGAGAATTTGGACTTGGAATGATTAGTTGATTATTAAAATAGATGTATGATTAATTTAATCTTCGATTATTCATCAGTTAGTCATCGATTAATCATCGATTAGTTGATTAATTGTTGCAGCTCTATTTTATATAATCATATTTCATACATAATTCAAACTCAAACCCACTGTTTTTCTACTACAGATTCCCTCGTACCTGTGCGCTCTTCTGAGCTACGACCAGGCTGAGATGACCCTGTCTGCAAGTCTCCCCTGAATATAAGAGTGTAATCATTACATCAAGAAAAACGAATCAATAGGACTGTCGCCAGATATTTGTAGTCTGTTTATGTTTAACTGCTAAGGTGTCAAAGGCTGCTGTAAATGTTACACATTCATTACTCATTCTTGAAACAATTACTCGCTGTTGCTCTGTACCATCTTCATGACTACTGGACTGTCCTCCCTCTGAAGCACCTGCATTATATCCAGCTTTGCAACAAACACACACACATAAACACATGAACATAAACCTCAGACGTCAAACATGCTTAACCAGCAAGGACAAAAAGTTACAATCACATAATTTACAGCAAAACAAGATAAATACACTGAGAAAGTGATTAAATTATCGGCGTTTAACATTAATTAATAAAGTGCTCTTTACTAACACAGTTCTGCAACTATGTCTGCGTTGGACGTGGACAGATGTGGATATTTTTTAAAGCCATAAATACTTAATTTGTTAAACAGTTATAAAAACCATCTACCGCGTTATAAACAGTAAGACAGATGGCACAATTATTGATCCATCCAGTGAAGTGAACTGAAATTCCTTTGGTGAAAGATACAGTACATACCTGGTTTATTTTCCACAAAGTCTTTTCCATTTGACCATCAGATGGAATTTTTAAAATAAAAAAAACAAAAAACAACAAAAAATCATTAAAACCTGGATCAGAAAGGACCTTTTGAGCTTATTAATTAGCTCTGACAAGTGAGGCTCTGGTGCAGACCATTGTTTGACTTGAGTCAGCATGTCGTGCACATACAAGAACAGCCCTAATAGATTCACAAAATTCCAGATTATCCAGCTGCCTTATATATTTATATCAAATACTGTATCATTCTTAAGATATATTGTGTGTTTAAAGGTATGTTTACATTTTTATTTAAAGAAAACCACTATTTTTTAACGTCCCACATTAAATGTGTTGTATTTTTCTGCATTTCTTTTTATGTCACCTGGAGGTGACTTTTTTTTATCTTCATGTTTTATGTATTTATCTACAGTTCAGAAAACAGAACATTTCTTTTCTCACATCCCCAAACGGCCCTTCACTTTGGTTTTCTTTAGGTGACACAGGTTGGAAGCTGCAGATGGGAACTGCCCTGAAGGAAAAGCTTAGCATTTCCCAGTTAACATGTCGTTGTTTTTGTTGTTTTTTTTTTACCTTCAGCTGTTCACCAGGAAGTTGATTTTTCTGTTTGCTTGACTCTTTGATCACAGAATTAAGCAAAAAACAGAATTTCAATTTTGTGTTGAGTATGGATGAAGGAAAATTTTTCCTTTTGGTGTATTTTTTTTTCTTTTTTGATTCAGTCACAGGAGCAGATTGTGAACAAGCCTGCCAGGTGCTTGGGGCCCCAGGCTATTAGGAGGCCCCCTAGGGCTGCCTAACATCTCCCCCTCTAACTTAAACTACCAATTTGCAATGACATATCTGAGGGAAAACTAGCTGATCCATGTGGGGGCCAAGGCAGTGCTGTGGAAGAGGTAAGCTTTCACTGCTGTTGCTTTGTCTGTCAGCAAGATTAGTCAAAAACCACCAAGCTTGAAGTCACGGGATATTAGATGCTTTTCATTTTTAATAAGAATATTGTCTGCAGCTTTAGTTCTTTTCCTTACTGAGCCTTTTGCTATATTTGTGATGCATTAAATGGCAAAACACAGCTAATTAATTTTGTTGGAGAGACCCTTTATATGAAGTTAAATTATCTCAATTGTATAAACAATAGAAATGAGAAAAAATCTTATTGTGCAGTAGAGACTTCGTGATCACTCACTTTTCTGACCAAGGGACAGGCTTTAATTGACAAAAACCTCTGACCAGTTTTAAACAAGCTGCAAAATATCTTTTATGACTCTGGCTCTAAAGTCAAGGACCAACTGAAATCACAAACAGAGAAGAATGTGGAGTTTGTTGTCAAAACCCACCGAGGTGCAGAGGAGGGACTTAACTGAAACCGTAAAACATTACGCAGCTAACAGAGACTATACGTGCAGAGTACACTTGGCAAGCGTGGTTCAAAGCTTGACTGTTTATTATCTTTCTTGATTGTCTTTGATAAAGTCTTCAGCTTTGCAGCTTCCTCAGCTCATGCATTCCCCGAAAGCAGCGCATCTGGATTTACAGCAGACCAGCTGGAGCCAGGTTGAACCACTTTATTCAGTATATGTCTTTATTTTTGATGAAGAGTCAACATTCTTCGATGCTCAGATCACTGAAAATAAAAATAAAAAAAAGTTTCCAAAACTCAAATAACATTTAGAGACCAATATCCAGGAGTTATGCAGTGTGTATCCGTGGATGTTTAGTAGCACCCTGATGATCTGACAAAATTACCATTTTATTTTTTTTATTTTTGAAACACTGTACAAACTTGATCTCATTCATGAAATCTTTGCAAATCTGCATATATTTGCATTTAAATAACCTCCTTACTAAAACCCCCCAGTGGATTCAAAGTAAAACTGGGATTTGTTCATGAGAGTGCATGCATCTGTGTGAATACAAATCACTGGCAGATTGCTGTTTTGCTCCTGGAGCTCATTAACTGGTGTAAATCCCAGCCCGGGGACTACCATATAAGGAGGTGTAAACGTTTTTTTTTTTTTTTTTTTTCTCAGACACAATGACAGAGAACATTTTAACCAAAGAGAAGCAATGAAAACATTTTTCACTTTTCAAAGATATTTAACTTTTCACTGTTAGTATGGGCCAGACAAGAACTGGCACAAAGGGGAATTATGCAATCAATGCCATGTACAAAGCAACGCAGAGGGATAAATGGTTTGACATAAATTTAATTAAATTTAATTTAAACTGGATGCCAAACATAAAAAAGATAATAGAAATAAACTTTGTCGGCTCAGACTTCGTCAGCTGGACAGACCTCTTCATCAGGAATCATCCCTGATGGAGTCAGATGCCTCCACCGGAGTCAACAGCAAACTCTGAAAGTATGAGTCTCGTATTTTGTGTGATATCACTATGCGTTGTGGCACCCAGGAGATGTACTTTTAAATCACATTTTAAGAAAAAGGTAGAAATTAAATTTACAACACAACTTTCTAAATATAGGTTATCTAAAGTTTGTCTAAAGTTTGTTTGGCCCAACAAACTTATACTTTTTGAAACTCCAAGACATCAATCAGCAGATACAGGAGACTTTGAAAAAGTGATTGTAATAGGTTTTCATTTTATTAAATAGTATCTTTGTGAAATTAACTTCAGCTATATGTTTCAGCTACCTTGTGCTCTTTCACTTGATATGCAAAATGCTCTTATTTCATGAATGAGTCCAACTGCGCACACACTGAGAATAAGGATGTCGCAATGTTTGGCAGCAGTAAAAAAAAAACCATGAGCTGACTCCACCACTGCGGAGACGGCTCGCTGAGATTTTAAAACCCATGAAGCCAAACTAAACAGTTTTCTGGCACCGCTACAGATGACACTAATGCTAGAGAAATATGGGAAATACTTGCTTCATAATGGCAAAGGATTAGAATCAAATACTGTAAAATACACGTTAATCTGAAAAACAAGTAGATTTTATGTGGTTGAGTTGTGCAAAAAAAAGTTAAAATTGTTTGCAAATCTTTGAAGTGACTTGACAAGTTCTCTGAGAAAATATGACAGCTGAAGAGGTTTAAAACACACTGTTCGTTTTGACGTTTACATTTTAACGTAAATACATGGATTTACGCCTGCATTCCTATTTGTATAGTTCTTTGGAAGAAAATAAATAACTAAATATACAAAAATAAATAATGCTTTGCCTTGCAAAAAAGATTTTAATAAAAGATGGAAGATTAAATTTAAATCAGATCCATTAGCACACGAAGGTCTCGTCAGTCTCAGTAACACTTGAGAATTGGCAAAATAAGTCTTAGTGCTTTGTGTTAAAATGAAGTCAAAGGAGCATTCTGGTTGATTTTTATTTTTTATTTTTTTGGTGACTCTTCTGTTTTTTGTACTTAAACTGTGGTAACACAAATTTCCCCTGGTGGGATCAATAATCAATAATCAATAATCTCATCTCATCTCATCTCATCGTTTTTATCTATTATTAGATGGTATGGCATGTACACTGTTTACCATCTAATAATAGACCTAGGGTTGTTTTAACTCTGACATGTTCCTTCAACAATTATCCATTTATTTAATTATTTTTTGGCTGTTATTTTCTATGGTCTAATTGGTTCACTTTCAAATGGTATAATTTACTTACATGTCTTAAAAAATAGGATAAAAAGAAAATGCACATAATGTAGATGCACAAGCTAATAAACAATCCAGGCAGTGTCAGTACCGGAGTATTGCAAGTTATAACCTCATAATGCCAGATGTATCATTTTGGATACAGTCATGTCCAATGCTCTATAATTCCAATCATATAATCAAATAAATACATAACAACAAATAACTAAATAAAAAAAAAATCATCCAATGTATTCATATATAAAAGTTATTCAGAAACTGTTAAAGCTGAAATTGGGGGTCTTTTTTGAGTCTAATATATAGTAAACACTTTAAATATAAATACAATAACAAAGTTACTTTACTGAAAAATTCTGGCCAAAATGATTAATATTCAAAGTCATACAGATTTTTTAAAATTGTACATAAAGTGCTGTTTAATAACAGGATGTCTGTAGTTTACAGTCAACATACACATGCAGTGTTGAAGGAAACATAGTTTCTCATGAGAAAAAATAAAACAGTCAGGATCTGGAATTACTTCATAAACAATGTCAGAAAAACAACATAATGCTTTTTTTTTTCTTCTGTTTTTACAAAATTGGCAAAGATTCCCTGGTTCTTTCCTTCGGTTTTGGGTGATACTCTACTTGGAACCAAACCATTCCCTTGCTTTGTAAAGACAAGAAATATCCAATTATAACTTAGATCAAACAAGTAGATTCAGTTTGGCCCACAGTTGGATTTTGTTGCCCTTTTATTGGCAGAATATATTTATGAAGTGGGAGCCAAAAAGAGAATCCGTTCAAAACACAGTATTAACACAGTAACACAGTATTCTGTGATTCCAGGAAGGCAGACATAACCACAGAATAAAAATGCCTTTTTTACCCTTATTAAACCTAAACTAAGCAAAAAAAGGTTTCCAATTAGAAAGGGCAATCTACTGCAATAACAAAGTGTTTCATTTTCTGGACATATGAACATGTTTACAACAAAACATTCAGTAATGAATTACTGACGAGAACATCTGCTTTTATTCAGATGTTGCATTGAAAGAACAAAGAACATAATGCAAAACAACCTCGGCCTCAAGCTTTTTCAGATATTAGTTAAGATTTACAACAGTAGTGGGTTAAAAATCAATCTGAGCAATTTAATCAGTATACTACCGTCATATGTACTGTGTATTTAGTATCGCCACCTTGAGGTCAGACTCATGAAGTCTATAATTCTAAAACCAGAAAAATTTGAAATTGACAAAAAAAAAATGATAGAAATAGTCCATACATGTATCATTATGCAAAGTAAACAAACTGTAAAACATCCCTTAAAAACAGTTCAGTTCGTGAGAGGATGGAATATTAAATACAAAAATCAAAGTTCGTGTTTACACTTGAATTTCTGCCTCCAAAAGATTTGCAGTGAGGGGACCTGAGTCAAGTCTGATCACCCCCACCCCAGTGTCTGAGACAACTGGTGAGGTGCTGGGGGTCCTAATGGTGAGAGATGACAGCGACGGGGAGAAAGTGGGCGTCATAGCTGACGGAGTAAGTCCTGTGTTCCTGGCTAAGGGGGAATAAGCATATCTGGGGTAAGATGACTTCCTGCTCAGGCTTGGCACTCGCGCTGGCTTTCGGGGGGGAACAGTTCTAATACCAGGCTGAGCCACTCCTGTTATAAGAGGCGGTGGGTACATGAGACAGCTTGACTCTGCTGCTAACTCCTCACGGCCACCTTGAAGCTCCTCATCAGGAAGCATCCCTATATCTGTGAAGACAGACGCCAAATTCTGAAAGCATGGCTCCCAGTCCAAAAGATAGTCCCAGCTGTAGCTGCCGTGCAGCTGCTCCTCAAGGCACACCAATGATGACAGACTATCAGCAGGGGCTTGGGCTCTTGTGATGGAATCGTACCTTTTAGTCCCCATGTTCTCCTCTAAATCTCTCATCTTGGGTATAACAGAAAGTAGTCCCTCACCCCCTCCTTCTTCTTTGAAGTGGTGGAGACTTTCTGTGCTGACCATAGTGTTGACTAAACATTTATTATGTGCTAAAATATGTTCTGGTCCCACATCGATGGAAAGGCAAGAGACACTGTCCGCTGGTAAAGCAGAGTTTGGAATGTTTGTGGTGTGTTTGTCTCGATTACGACAGGGGTACTCATTGATCCACTTGATTTCTTGGTCTTCAGCTGTCTCGCCCTCTGCTGATCCACGGCCACTCGAGTCTGAATGAGGGTATGGGTTTGAGATGTCTCTCTTTGTAACCAAGATGCTGGACTGTACCACTTCTTGCAAAGAAAGTGCACTTTGCCTTTGGCTGTTGGACCCACTGGATGAGGCAGAGCTGTGGTTCAAGTGTGCAGCAATGCCAACCGCCTTTCTGATGTCAGCCTCTTTAATTTTGTACCTGAGGACCAAGCCCACGAAGACGACAAGGACAAAGAGGAACATGATCAATGAGACACTTAAACTAAACATGTGTGCATCAAGGGGAACCCTGGTAAGAGCTTCTGCAGAGCTCGAGATATTGACAAAAACCATGCAAGTTGTAGTCCTGGAGCCCGGTCTAGGGCTTCCTGCAGATACAACCAGTTCCACCATGTCCTCGCTGCCATGGCTGCCTCTTCTGCGATACACAGGACTCGACACATAGATAGCCCCAATTGTTTTATTAATTGAGAAAAATGAAGATGAAGTCATGAGGGAGTAGTCCACAAGCCCATCCACTCCTCCATCATGGTCCATTGCCATAACGTAACCGACGATCTCTGCAGTCTTTACGTTTTCTGGCAGGAAGAAGTGGTACTGCTTCTGCGTGAAGACAGGACTGAACTCATCGACTCCCTTAATGGCTACCTGCACTCTAACTGTGGCCGTTTTGTCGCCTTTGTCTCTTGCCTCCACAACGAAGCAGTACTCATTTTCTCGTTCGTAATCAAATGTCTGTCTGGTGTGAATGTCGCCTGTAAGAGGGTCAATGGCAAAGGCCTCCCTCTTTTCTGGGTTTCGACTGCCGTAATCCATAAAACAGGAGGAAATAATGGAGTAGGAGAGCTGGCCATAGGGACCCAAGTCGTTGTCGACAGCAAGTACAGAACACGTATGGGTAAATGGTGGGAGGTTCTCCAGCACTGAGCAGTTGACTGTTGGGAACGTGAAGTATGGAGTGTTGTCATTCTCATCTAACACGTTGACAAAGACAACTGTAAAAGCCACTTTATGGTTTTCAGATGCTTCACCACCATCATACGCTCTGATGGTGAGGGTGTATTTTGAGTCCTCCTCATAGTCAAGTGAGTGGTTAACCACCATGAGGCCAGACTGAGGGTCAAGACTAAAGTGACCCCCAGTGTTTCCAGAAATAATGTTGTACCGCACAAGGCCGTTGATTCCATAGTCAGGATCTTGAGCACTGACTTGTACCAGCCTGGTACCTATTTGGCTGTTTTCACTCACTTGTGTGTGGTACTCTGTGCTGGAAAAATTGGGGGCATTGTCGTTGCAGTCTGTCACAGTCACCCTGACGAGGGCTGAGCTGTTCAGCTGAGGTGTTCCTCGGTCAGAAACGCTAACTGTTAATGCATAGCTGTCAGTTGTCTCTCGATCTAAAGGGTTACACAGAACAAGCTTTGCTACATTTTTTACTTGATTTTCGACTGGTATCATTTTCACTTCCAAGCAGAATCGCCTCATCTCGTTTCCCCCAGTGATAGCGTAGTCCAAATGGGTATTTTCAGGGCTCCAGTCTTTGTCCTCTGCAGAGAGAGTAAGTAGAGAGGTGCCTGTGGGTGTGTCCTCAGGGACAGTGAGCGTGTAGACATCCTGGAGAAACAAAGGTTCATGGTCGTTGGAGTCCAGAATCAACACATCAACAGAGGTGACGGTGGAGTGCACAGGATCGCCTCCGTCCCTTGCCTCAACTAGGAGATGGATGAGGTTGCTGTTGGTGATGGCCTTTAGAGGCTTGTTAGTAAAAAGAGATCCTGCAAAACAACAAAGTGAGCTGAAAGTTAACATTCTTCAGAGTTGGTAGCAACGTCATCTATTCCCTTAAGTGCAATAAAACTCTTGATTATGAATCTAATAAAAGTCTGACATTCCACCACCTGTTACTAAAGGTTTACACATATAGAAAACATTATTTTCATCTGCTTTCGTCAATCAACAAGATGATTAGCACACTTCACACATGAATACAAAAGAACAAGGAGTAAATATGGCAACATATAAATGGTGAAGTTTTTGATGTTACATCTTACATCTGAAAAGGACTGATGTCAAAATATCAGTGATCAAATTGGTTATTTTAAGCTAAGACGGGGTTTCATGGCATAAAATCATAGTTACACTATAAGCCTGGATCAGTTTTGTGAACTGAAAATCATCAGAAACTTTGCTCGATGAGAGGTAGAAAGGAAACTTCATCACAGAAACCCAGAAGTTACTGTAAATCAAAACTGCCATGGTTACTAAATACCGCACTGTAACATCATGTCATGTGAAAAACGTCTAAAAAGAATTCCATGTGGAAACCATAAAAGCAATTTTCTTCTTGAACAGCATCAAAGAGTTTGACCACTCAGTTTCTTATTCCACTTCACTGCCATTTCAACATTTGTACATGATGACCATATGCATTCTGCAGCAGCACCGTCCACCATGAACATATACCCATGGAAAAAGAAAGAGGCACCCTTCCATAGAAAGCACCATATTACCTTTTTGGATTGTAGTCAGCAGTAGTCCAGCAGTGGTAGTAAAAGAGTGCATATAATTTTTTTCGTTATATTAAATCTGGAGCAAAAAAACATGATAGAAGCTCATAAATCATTCTTGAGTGAAAATGACAGGCCAAATTGAGGAGAGCTGGTTTGGTTTCAGCTCTGCAGGATTTATCTACTTTCTATGCCCTTTTAAAAGTGGGGCAATAGCATAGCTACAGCCCTTTTTAAGCTTTATATCCCAGTGACTTCTTAATGCCTCCTCATATTCCTTGTCCTCTGTTTTGCACAGGACTTAAAAATATAAACTATGGGGAAATTTACTGCTGCTGGCAGAAGTAAAACTCTAAATAACCGTTGATACTCAGTGCTGAGCTTTTCACAACCAATCAGAGACTTTATCTGTTCCCTTTAACTTGTCATGTGCTATTTACACTATGCCAGAAAAAGCTAAATTGAATGGACAGAATAGAAATGATGACTCAGAATATAAGAATGGAGACAGACATAAGCCGTAAAACTTGTAACACATTAAGTTATAACTGAACAAGAATACAAAGTGGTCAAAGCAATATAAATCACATTGATTCCAATTTTTGTCTGTAGTCCGCTCATTAAATCATCAAATACATATACTGTAGAGCAATAGTCAAGAGACATGAGGTTCAAATGAGCATGGCAGAAAAATACTTGGAACATCAGGTGCACAACATAAGCTATCCAAGAAAATCTGGTCTGGAAGAACCAAAACAGATAAAAACATAGTGGCAGGGCATATCAGAGATGAGAACATAGTCTGTGAAGGCACATGTGCCTCCACCAAGGCCAAATATTATTGCTGCAGTTGCTGGGCTTACTGATATGAAAAGCCATCTTAGAAATCCTTTAGGTTTTGCGGGCAGGCCTTCACTTTGCTCTAGATTCTTCTGAAACCTTTTGGATTTGTACACCTCCTTCAGTTCAGTTTTGTTTCTTTTCTGTTGAAATGATGATACTCAATAGCCATGACATATGCAGAAGTCCTGCCTGCGCTTTTGCAGAAGCCTCAACACTTTTACACACACCTGGAGAAAGACACACACTCTCACAGAAACCCACAAGCACGGCAACACACACAGCAACACGGACTGCTTAACAAAACTAGTGCAACTTTTCCATCAGTTTACCCGATTTTACCTGTGTCTGGCTGAATGTAAAAGCCTTGAAGTGGCGATGAAAGGAGCCTGTAACTGATCTCGCTGTTGAGTCCAGAGTCTCTGTCGGTAGCAGACACCGACAGAACTAACGCGTCTGCTGGGACCAGCTCTGAAACGGCCACCTCAAAGACAAAACCAGTATTTGATCATTTTATACAGGACACTACTCACATTTACAGGCTTACAATACTGTTAAAATAAAAGGTATATTCAAGGGAAGGATGGGAATTGTTAAGATTCTGTGGATACTGGTGCCAACACCACTTCTGCTCTTTTAGCTGATTCTTTATAGATTCCTTCATCAGATCTGGACCAAGTATCAACAAGGAAACATCTACACAGGTTTCTAGCAAAAACATAACTGCTTAATTTTCTCAAAATACAAAAAGAAAACTTCCAAGAGGTCAGTAATGCAGCGCCTCTGCAGGTTGTAGCTTTGCTATAAGAGAACATGTCACTTGGTTTGTGGCAGCCTGGATCCATAAATTTCTCTTTCGTCAAGCCTGTCAAATGTGAAAGATGTGACTTCATAAGACCAGATCTAAAGAGAAACACCCATCGTCCCCATCTCTATCTCCACCCAACTTCTGCTCTGCAGAATCGGGAGATCGGGTGTAATTGAGGGTCTGACTCCGACCCCCTTGAACTGGCTGCTATAAACAAAGCAATGAATACATAATTGAAAAAGGAACTTTCAAACCACTCTTTTGTGATATTTTGACCACAGCGCGTCAGAGACATCGGTTAAACTGAGTCAACCTTTGAAGAAAGGTTACTATATGTCTTCTTTAATAGAAATGTAGGTTCCAGTGCTTACAAAGACAGACTTTATTAGTAAATAAAAGCGGTTGCTTATCAAATTTTGACCAAAGATTCTTTTAGTAATTTGCCCATTTCATCTTTGTAGAAGTGATGGTTTAAATAATTGACGAACCCCTTCACTGACGTTCTAGAAATAATACATTAAGACTGCAGGTATTGTTAGTGATCATCGTCTTATAGCAGATTAATACAAGTATAACTCATGAATCCTCAACTCATTCGTATTACATGCAGTCATTCATACCTGATAGGAGACCTGTGTGAAGACTGGAGCGTTGTCGTTGATGTCAAGCACTTGCAGTTTCACATCTCCTGTGGCCTGATGGAGGGAGTCAGACGCCCACACTGTTAGTGTGTACTCCGTCTGCACCTCATAGTCCAGGGCTCGGGTCAGGGTAATGACACCAGTGTAAGGATCAATAGCAAAGGGAACCTGGCTGCTGCTGTTGTCTGAAAAACTGTAGGTGATAGTCGAGCTCAGGTCAACGTCGTTTGTAGTCACCTGGGTGACCACGAAGCCCACCGGTACATCTAGCGAGAGAAGAAATGTGTCACATAAGCGGGATGACGAAGTTCAGAATGAAATCCTATTAAACAATAAACGTTAAGCAAGGAAGTGGGAGGGACTAAGCTTACTCTCAGCTATAACCACGGGCTCCATGGGCGGGATGACAGGGCTGTTGTCATTGACATCCACCACTTGGACCCTAACGATGGTGGTGCTGCTGAGCGGAGGTTTCCCTTTGTCTGCTGCTTGCAGAACAAGCCTGTAATGTAAAGGTTTATTCGAACATTAACCACAGGTTCTGTTGGGAACTACAGCAGTAAATACTAAAAGAAAAATTAGTAGAAGAGAAAAATGCTTTTTAATTAAGCAAATTTTCAGCTGTTATCGAGAGCTATTCCGGTATTTTGAAAAGCAAGAATTATATCGCAGTTCGCAGTTATTGTGTTGTAGCCCAAAAAGAGTACATGATATATTTCAGCTCGACTGTAGCCTCGTTGAGCTGCCAGGCAATCCGTCTGATCTTTTTTTTTTCTTTTCAAATGCACCACAATCTGCTGGAACAAAATCAAAATCTCATTTCAGCAAATTTGCAAGGTTCTGTTGTACTAATACTCATTCAAAGGACATGTACTGTAATTTTACTGCACTTACTAAATTCAAACACTACAGGTTTTCAGCACAAATGAAAATTAACACTTTTAAATTCCAGAGGGAAGACACCCATTTATCACCCTGGATAAGACGACAGCCGAAACACAGTGTCGTCCACTCATACAGTCTAAAATCACTGTGGGAAACAGTCAGAGCTTTCCTCACAAAAAGGCCAAAGGTGGTCTCTTGTTCTGTCAGGTGGGACTGTTCACTGGGGGAAAAGTCAGACAATTCTCCCCTTTTGTTTCACCAACAGTCATGCCTTTTGTCAGAAGACATCTGGAATAGACTGCAGCAGACCCTGTGACCCTGAATAGGAAGAAGCGGGGTATGGATGGATGGATGGATGGATGGATGGATGGATGGATGGATGGATGGATGGATGGATGGATGAATGGATCACATCATCTGCATAATGCAGAGACAACATTTTTATGATTTCGTTCCAAGCTGAGCATTGAGAGTTAAAAAACCCTGCGACCTCTCCTGCCAACTGTGTAGTCCAGGCCTATAAGAGGCCCTATAAACGAAATCCTTCTCACATGTCTGCCCAATGCCATGGCTGACTGACCTCAGAGGATCAGAGGTACTGGTCGGCCGCGACGTGGCCCAAACAAAAGAAAAGTAGCCATCCAAATTAATATAAATCATTCCACAACTGTGCATGTGATGCTCCCCCAACAGCACCCTTGTTCCTAACTTTTGAGTGTGGTAAAAAAAAGAACACATTATGCACGCAGAAGACTGTAAATTGTATATGTAACTCAGAAGGTTATACTTGGAAGAAACATACCGGTGCTACCATTTATAAATCGGACAAGACGCTGAGACTTGACTTCCATAGATTCTGTCAACAATCTTTATATTTATGGATTTTACACCTATAAAACCTTATATATGCCATCTCTGCCTACATGCTACACACTGTAACTGTGATTGCCCCGCATGCAAGCGTTAATCTAATGATAGTAAATAAACATTTAGCCTACTTGTATGAAGAAGTGATCTCACGGTCCAGTAAAACGTTGGTGGCAAGGATGCCGCGTGTAGAGTCCAAAATGAACGCATCGTTATTGTTTCCAGACAGGATGGAGTACTCAATCTGCCCGTTCACACCGCTGTCAGCGTCAGATGCAAACACCTGCTCCGAATACATGAAATGCTCAGTATCAGTGCAGCTTATAATAAATCAAAAGATGCACTTTATATGGTTTAAACATTGACAGTGTACCTGCATGATATAGGTGTTGTGCACTTGACCCTCCCAGACAGATGTTCTGTAGCTGCTCTGTTCAAACAGAGGTGCATTGTCATTGATGTCCAGCAGGGTGATGGAAACCCTGCAGTGAGCCGTCTGCAGTCTGCTGTCAGCCAGCACCACCAGCTGGATCTGAGGGCTCGCCTCAAAGTCAAGCGAGCTGTCCTTCTGCAGTCGGATCTCACCTAAACCAGAGAGAAACCTGACAGTCAACCACTAAATTGCCCCAAAAACAACATCTGATCTTCCACTGCTCTGAGTCCTTCAGTTGCCTGGTTTTTAATAAAGCATGGGCAACTGAAAGGAAAGCAGTGGACAGAAAACCCCCCAAACATCTGATATGTAAACACAGACGTTCACAAACACAAGGGCTCTAGGGTTCTAAATTTAATGAAAAATGTTCAGTTTAAGATTATTGCATCAACTATGTCTACAGCTTCTGAAGTATTTGAGAGAAATGAAATAAAACAGCATGAATTTAGTCAGAAAACTGCATAAAACTGAAAAAAAAACCACTCAGATGAATCTGATTAAATGAAAGCTCCTTTTTTTTAACAATGTCACATAATAACAGCTGCTCTTATGAGTCAAAGGTAAATATCCTGATTATACAAAAATAAATCACAAGGATGTGGATTTTTTTCTTTCAGCATAAATAAAGTGATGGGTTGCTGTGTGCGGATTCAAACTAGTTCCCTGAAATCCAGCAGCTTTAAAAAGGCAACAATACCGAGAACAAATGCATGTTTTTTGCGTGGACCGTTTCATGCTTTTTACCTGTATGATGATTGATGGAGAATACATGATTCTCATTGCCACTAAATATGCTGTATGTGATTCTCTGTGGAGCACTGGTTGGGTCGCTGGCCTCTACTTTTGTGATCCATGTGCCTTTAGAAAGAAAAAGCCAAAGGAATGCTGGAGTTTCTTGTCGCATCCTTGAAAAACAAAATGAAGAGATGCGGCGTGACATACCTGCTCTGCTGTTCTCCTTGACAGTTACATTGTAGACCTTGTTTGAGAACTGAAGCCCTTCATGCTCTCCCTTCAGATGGATGAAAACCAAGCAGGTTGAGCTCAGAGAAGGATTCCCTCTGTCTGAAACTGCAATTTGCAACTTCCTCCCAGAGAAACCTGCTCTCACTCGTCTTCTCAGTGAAATCGCTCCCGACTCAGCGTTGATGTCAAACAGGTTCTCCTCGTCGTGTAACATAAACTGCATTGTGCCATTCTCACCCTGGTCGGCATCTGTTGCCATCACCGTGGTCAATATCTCATTTGGTAGAGTCCTCATGGAGACCCACACGTTAAAAGGATTCTGATCACAGACTGGCATGTTGTCATTCACATCCTCCACCTGTATGGTGACGGTTGCCACGGAGCTCAGAGGTCCCTGAGTGCAGCTGTCAGCAGCCACGGCTCTGAGGGTGTACTGGGCCCTACTTTCTCTGTCCAGAGACCTGGTGGTGCGGATCACTCCAGTAAAGACGTCTACGGAAAAGGCCCCCTGGCTGCTGTCATCTGTCAGGGAGTAGGTCACGTCCCCGTTGGGCCCGCTGTCGGGATCAAAGGCGGTGACACGTAGAACCTCAGCTCCAGCAGGCAGGCCCTCGCTGATGGAGGCGTGATAACTCTTGCTGCTGAAGGAGGGGATGTTATCATTCTGGTCCAGCAGCACCAGCTGGAGTTGGGTGGTGGAGCTGAGTGGATTGGGTCCACAGTCCAAGGCCTGTATGGTGACTGTGTAATTTTGCATCTCCTCTCGGTCAAGGACCTGCGTGGTAGTGACAGCACCGGTTTGACCGTCGATGGTAAATCGACCTCTGTAGTCCTCACCTAGAGGCCATGGATCAGAATTAAAGGACAAATCTTTAAACTTTTCATAGTTTTCACCATCTTTTTTACCAGTTATGATGAAAATGTATGCTGAGTGGAAAAGTGGTGACAGAGAGATTTCTCAGTCGAACATTAGCAGACAGATGATCAGATGTGCTTGAAAAATTGTAAATAAGCAAAGTACAAGAGTACAGAGTCAGGACTTATGGTACAGAAAAGCATGTGAGTTCTTTACCTATTATAGAGTAGTGTATAGTCCCATTTTCTTTGTAGTCTGGGTCGTACGCCTGAGCAGTGTGGATCACACCAGGAGGGAGATTTTCTGGAAGGCTGATGCGGAATGACGACTGCATGAACTCTGGCGGGTTGTCATTATCGTCCAGCACGGAGCACAGCACCGTGGCTGTCCCCGAAAGAGGCTGAGCGCCGCTGTCACGAGCCTGGACTGCACACAGGAATCAAAAACAATCTCACTCTTACTTTTATTTTTTTTTGTACCTTAATTGTGAAAACTATGAGTTCTGACACTGAAAAACACCAGAACAACTATTACTTACAGCATCTTTTACAGTTTGTTTCTTTTGTTCATTCTGTCTTTCAGATGAGATTCGGCCCAGAAGATCTGAAACACCCTTTAACAGGTTTATCTTGTTCACTTTCTTGACAAAAATATTACCATGTTAATGCCATTTCTTTTTCTTTTTCTTTGGCATCATTACTATTAGAATGGGACAATTTTAAGCAAATCTATTTAACATTTAATGTGTTAAATGGAATGAAAATTGTGTCCAAATCGAGTAGTGAAGCAATCATTTGCTCCATCTCTGCTGACCGAGGACTAATGCCAGTTCAGAATTTTATTAGCAACAAAAACAGCCCCAAAACTGTGTAGAATGGGGAAAAAAAAAGAAAAATGTTATCTCAATATTAAACATATAGAGACAGGTTTTATGACCTGTTAAAAAAGAATTTGGTTTTCTATTTCTCTCCAAATTCATCCGCTGCCAGAGAAAATTGTCTCCACATATTTCAGTATTTCCCAAGAAGTCCTCTGTGATTTTGGCACGACTTCAAAACGTGCAAGCTTTCCTGTCATTACACTTTATGATTGGATTTAATTGTTCGTCATACTGGTGACTGTACAAATATTGTGATAAAACATCTGAAAGCATTTTTAATCACTAACCACTGCTGGGTAGAGGGAATGTAATTATGGTGTGTAAGCAAACACCACAAAAGACCGAGGGTGCTGCAGTGCAGTCGGCAGCGGCTGGATATACTGCCCCGGCCCTTTAAAAGTTTTCTTAAACATAAATCAATCTGCTGAAAAAATGTTGCCCTCATGCAGACATTGAATTCTTTATGACTTTGGCTGTGAAGCATGAGAGGAGAGGAGAGAGGAATGAGAACTAGAGAGGGACAGAGAATATAAGAAATGTGCTGGAGAATGCTGATGACTACTTTAAGTCTTATTTTTGCAAGTTTATGTCTATTTAGGATAAAATAGACTACTGCTATTAACTTTAAGTAGGAAGGTTTTAGCTGATTTCTATTGAGTAGCAAACGAGGAACAATGAACATTTTCTTCATTAAAGCGTGTTCACATCCTGATCGTATTTTCTGTTGCTCTAGAATCTAGAGTATTGATTATCTAGAGTCTAGATAATCAATACACAATTTAAACTAGACTGAAACAGTGCTTCTAAAAGTTTGTATTTGCCTACTTTTGATGACGGACTCTAGATCCCACCAGTGTCTTTGACATGGTTGACCATAACATTTTATCATCATCTCATCATTTTATCATCTCACCTAGTGAGGGCATTAAAGGTGGAGCCCTAAAGTGATTCCAGCCATATTTGTCCTAGAAGAGTTTATCTCTCCATTTGACCAACCGTGGGGTTCCACAGGGCTCCATCTTGGGCCCCTTCTTCTTGCACTATTCATGCTTCCTCTGGGCTCCAGTTTTAGAAGGCTTAATTTTGTTTTTTATTGTTCTGTACCAACCTGATTATTACAAATTGATCCCTTGTGCTACATAATTGCAAACTATGCAGAATGCAGAAACTCGCCTTCTGATGGGGAAGAAACACCATAAGCACTTTACTCTTAGTGCTGGCTTCCTGCTTAGTTTGGGATCCAGTGTAAAATTTAATTGTTTGTCTTGAAGAGTCTTAATGACATTGCACCATCTCACTTGTCTGAGCTCTTACAATTTCACTTTACAGCAAAAGCACTGAGGTTTGAATGTTCCTAGATCTAGAATAAAGTAAAAAACAAAAACAGAGGTGAAAGACCATTTCTTTTTTTGCCCCAGATTTTGGAACAACCTCCACGTTAATATAAAAGCTGACAAGGACGTTTTAAAACCTTGTTGACGTGAGGGTGAGTACAATACCTTGCTTTGGCTTTTATTGTACATATTGTTCATTTTTGTGTTTTTAATTCTTGTTCTTAATAGTTGTTGCTGTTTTGATTATTTCATCAGATATCTTAGCTTACACTTATTAATGATCTAGGGGTTTATTTGTCTATTTGTTTGAGCTGCAGCACTTTGGTTATCTGAGGTTGTTTTAAATATACTGTTGAAATAAACATTGCCTTGACTAAACGTGACTTACCTCTGAGAGTAAAATGTTGCTGCTGTTCTCTGTCCAGGTGTGTACTGGTGATAATCAACCCAGAATATGGGTTGATGCTGAAGAGCTCATAGCCTGGAGCCGGAAGCAGACTGTACCACAGCACAGCATTCTCCTCTGTAGGATGAACACAGAAGGTTTGGTATATATAATTTATATAAATATATAGTACAACAAAATGTAGCACAAAGTGCTTAACAGTAAAAACAAAGTACATGTGGTAAAGAATGTGGTAAACTGGGCTAAACAGAAAATCTATGGTAGAAAGTCTAAAACAGGATGTTAAAAAAAGGGACATTACTTAATAACTTAAAGGGCCGGGGCACTGTAACACACCTATTATTAAAGCTAACTAACCAATATGATCATGATTGTGATTAACAATTGAACTGCCTCCATATATAATGACACTGGATCATTCCAGAAATTCTGATTTCTTGCGTTTTTCCAGTTCAGATTTGCATTACAGTCAGATGAATCAGTATTCCAGATATCTTTTCTTTTCTTTTTTTTTTTTTTTTAATTAAAGGGCATTGTGTTACAGATCAAACACAAATCAGGACCATCCACACTGTTATCAGCAACAAATCCAAACGCCAGTCTCTAAGGTGGTATGGATTTATGGGTTTGTATCAGAGCTCTTGAAAAAAGGTAAATTAAATAAATGCAGGAAAGCATAATGACATTTTAGAGCAATGTATACTGCCTTCAAGACATTATCTTTTTCAAGGACCTCAGTACATTTTTCAAAGAGACAATTCCCAAACCCTTTCAGGAGACATTACGGGCACACCTTACGATATGCTTTCCAGAATAATGGGTCTAAAAATCGACTGAAATGCTTCATCATTCAGGATATCAAACTGTTACATGATGTTTCTTTTTTTTATTATAAATAACAGTTGACCATTTATGATGGTAAGATACTCCACAGAGTGAACAAAAGGGTCTTCTTTGCCAACAGCGGTAAAATATTTAGTCATATATTTGCTAGTTTTTAAAACTGGGTGTCTTTGGTGAGAGTTTGGGTGGGGGGTGGGGCACAAGTGATAATCGACTAAGACTTGCAGAAGAGCGCCTGAGCTGCCAGACAAGGCGAGGTGAGGAGACAGATGAAAACACTGGGCCTATTGGCACACATGGCTTGGATTATGGCAATCATCATCAGAGTGGACCTTTCACGTTGTCCCAGAGGAGTTGTGGACTTGCTGTTCTTGGACAATTTTGACCCCCAAGAATGTTGGTTCACGCTGAAGCCCCTCCTGTGCAGATTCTCCTGCTGCATTACCTTCCACCTCCAGTATTTATAAAAAACTGTCAGTATGACAAGACAAAATGGGATTCTGGAGGAGGTGCGCACAATTAGTTCAAATAAATGGGAGTGGCAGGGGGGTCAGAGGTATGCTGTGTGCAATAAACAGAGGTACAACAAAGTATACGATCTGAAAACAGCAGAAATTGGTTTCAGCTAAACTGCTACTAGTGTGAGCAGTGTTGAAATTCAGTCAGAAGATGGCAGGGGTTCAATGAGAATGTTGTAATGTGTTGTAATGTTTTATATAAAATAAACTTCAGCTGAAGCAACTTCTCACTTGAAGACAGCTTGGTTAGACTCCAGCACCCAGAAAAAAAAATGTCAGGATGAAAGATAATTGTCAATACTTTCTTTTAGTTTCTTATGAAAGCTGCTATTCAATCCTACATGATAAATAAATGATTGTTTTGGAGCTCTGTTTGGATTAATATTAGTTTTCTGTGTCACATCAGGTTTATATGCATCTGAAAATATTGATCCAGTTGAGCTTCAGAAACACATGCAAGTGCTGCCATCTAGGCGCCTCAACAGGACGGTTCAGGTTGAACTTCAGCCCTACTGGGTTAGTTAAAATGCTTCTCAAAAACTCCCCAAAGGAAATATTTTTGATAAAAGAGAAAAACGGATCTCTACAGATAAAAAGCTGTAAGATATGAAAGAGAAAAGCAAGGAGCAATGGTTTATATGGACATTTATGTACAACATAAATAGAATAGAAGATACTGCAGTACCCCGATAATAACCTGAAATTCTAGGTTTTTCAGCACATTTAATGCAGATGCTGCACAGTAAGGTCCTTGTTGCTGGTTCACACGACTCCTCATCATGGGAAACAAGCGTACTTGCTTTAAGTTTTGGCCAAAACATATCGCATTTGTATCTATAAATGATTCCACTAGATTAATGTCATAGTTTAGACCAAATTAGAGGTGCTTTCATGAATCTTAACTTCATGTCACTTTCTATTAACTGACATTAACTCTCTCCCTTTTATTTTTATTTTTTCAACAACTGTGTGCACATATATGATGGGTTAGTGCCATGATTGGGAAATTACCCCTTTTTTTTTTTAACTTGCAATGTGATGTTGCTGTAGGTCATAGTTTTCTTGTGCATATGTGAGAGTGACGGTGAATGTGTCCTACACCAGCCGTCTTTACAGTCTCATCTAACAAGGACCTGAGACAGATGCTGTCAGAGATTAAAAACACATACAGTGAAACACAGAAAGACAGATAGAGACAGAAAACAGTGGGGGATGTGGTGTCTGCTGATAATGTGGTGGTGTTTGTGTGGTGTGTGTAAATGAGTGTATGATGGTTGTGTGTTGGTCATGCCGACCACCAACACTAGTTCAGCAACATCTAGTGACCGCAACCAGAACACCAAGGGTGTTGGGTCAGTGTCATTAAATCTCAAAGGAAAATGTGCTTTTCTTTACACCATGTTTGTCAAACAATAATATTACGATATTTTACTTTTGAAAGACTATGAACTGCATTCATTGGATTTTTGCTACAACTCAACAGCTTACAAGCACAGCTAAACAAGATTTTTTTTCCTTATCACAATTTTACTTAGTCAGTCAATGAAATATATGTAAAAAAAACAGTTGGTTCGGTTGACATTTCTAATATTAAACACAACATTTAGGACATATTATAATGTCAGCTGGGCCACTTTAACTTAAAGATGGTGCTCAGTGATTCCAAACATCAGATATATGTAAAAGGTCTGCTACAGACTCTTAAAAAAACTTGAATAAAAAATGTTTTTTCAAGTGGAAACAGAAAACATAGTAAATTTGTTTAAGTTTTGAGGATTTTTTTCCCCATACTCCTAGTGTCTTCTGAAACTTTATGGCTTAACTCTTCAAAGGTCAGTTGGATAAAACAAATCTGCACCATTAATGTTAACTGTCTGAACAGAAGGCATTTATATAATTACCAATACACAAGATAAAGTTGGTATACTGGTTACACGTGTACCACAATATAAGCTCATAACTGAGCTTAAAATAGGATACAAGTTGCTGAAAATGATTACCTGAGTCCATATCAGTGGCAGAAACCCTGAGCACAGGTTCTCCAGGATCTCGATTCTCTGCCACACTGCTGTTATAGATGGTTTGACTGAAGACAGGTGCCTGGTCATTTACATCTCCCAACTCCACTGTGAGAGTCTGGGTGGAGGAGAGAGTAGGGAGGCCATGGTCCACCGCACGTACGGTTAGACGGTGGACACGCTGTCTCTCATAGTCCAAAGGGGCAGAGAGATACAAGAGACCTAAAGAAGGTTAAAAAAAAAAAAAGGGTTAAACATAATGTCAAAGAAAGCAAAAACACCCAAATCTTCAAAGAAAAAGGGCCAAAAAGGTTTTCAAGAGATATCCATTTAATTTTAATTTCTCTTTCATACCTGTTTTATCTTCCAGTGTGAAGAATCCTTCATTGTTTCCAGCAATAATGGAAAAGGAGACAATCCCATTTTGACCCTGATCGCCATCTATAGCCACAAAATGATGCAGCAGGCTCCCCACCTCTGCATCCTCCATCACCTGAACTGTGTCTGCTGATACAAACACTGGCCGGTTATCGTTCACATCCAGCAGAAAGAGCTGAGCTGTCACCGATGCCCACCTACACTTGTCCTTTCCCGTTGCCTGGTCTGTGGCAGTCACGGAGAAAGAAAAAGAGGGGGTGCTCTCACGGTCTAAACGTGCCGCTACAGTCAGTGTGCCTGTATGTGGGTCGATGTGGAAGGGGAAGTGTGAGGGTAAATCGCTGACGTCAGAGTCGAAGGTCAGAGTGTAGTGGAGAGCACTGTTTGCGAAGGTCTGATCAGCATCCCTGGCTTGAAAAGCAAAAGCCAGAGACCCAACTGGAGCGTCTTCCCTCAGACCAAACATTACAAATTTATCAAGGAACCAGGGTGTGTGGTCGTTCACGTCCTCTACCATCACGCTGACTGGGACCGACACATTCACACCAGGAGCAGAGCTGACATCCTCAACTCGGACCACAAAGAAATACTGCATGGCAGACTCATAGTCCAGCGGCTGGTTAATGTAGACATCACCAGATGAGCTGTCAATGCCGAAGTGAACATTTCCATCCCCCTCACTGATGGCATATTGAAATTTCCCTGTTTCTGCAACACTGGCAGAGCCGATGATTGTCCCAGGCTCTGTGTTCTCCCTGACTGAAAAACGCCTCTGAGGCTGGTGGTTGGAGCTGCTGTACACATCCTGCAATCCATAAACCTGCAGGAGAAAAGCATTCTTTTTTTAATTTCTATTTTATTAATTTATCAACGCATGAGATCAGAGAGAAAAAGTTAATGTGATGGAGAGTAAATGATAAAACTAGACGGCATAAAAATGTATGTGAATTCAAAATTTAGGCAGTTAAAAAGAGCCTGAACTGAAGAAAGGAGTGATACATTGCAAAGCGATCCAATTAATTGCAAAGGGATTTAACAAAAAATATAATTTATAACTTAACAGAAGCAACTACATTATTCTATATCATTCATAACTACCATGAGAACATGGACTGTACCTGTACATGAACCACCGCGGTATCCTCCTGAGGCGTGGCGCCGCTGTCCCTGGCAGTTATTTTCAAAGTGTAGTACGGCTCAGCGTTGTGGGTGAAATGGTGCGTTGTTTTAACGTCTCCTGTTTTACCGTCAATCTCAAAGTGTCCAACGTCATCGTCTTCTAAACCAACTGAGAGAAAAAGCACAAGGTGGTGACACGCTGGAGCTCATCCGCATGTGGTGCTCAACTTCTGACTCCATTTCTCCACATAACTTTATAACACACTGTAATAGTTCACCTGTCACCAGCGAATGGCGAACCGTTCCATTTTCTCCTGCATCCAAATCTTTGGCAAACATGTTTGTCACCAAGGATCCTGTAGGTACACCAGCCCATATCTGCATTAAGAGAATGTGTTGAGTACATACAATACGATGCATGTGACAAAAAAAACAAACAAAAAAACAACAACCCAGAAGTTAAAGAGAGACTGAGGTCAGTTCAAGAGAAAATTATTTATCTAGCGGCTTTTTTAAGAAGATAGTTGGCCATGAAGAAAGACAAGATACAAGGACAGAACAGCGCAGAAACTGAAGTTCAGGTGCACGCAGAAGAAGACAGCACGGGTTGAAACCACTGCTTTCATGTTTAACAGTCTGCTGCTTTGTAATTGATTGCAGTGTTTTTGAATCATCTTGGAAGTAGCCATAACTGTCAAATAAAAGCACTGGAATAGGAACATAAGGAATCCTCTGAAATGTATTGTTACTGAAGTATAAGGTAGCAGAAATTTGACATATTTCAATATGCCGAAATTACTTCATTTCTTGTGCTACGTTATTATTACGTTATTACTTATGTACTAAGTTACTTTCCACTGACGTCACTAATAGAAATATAGCAAACGTGGGAAGAGCGTCACAGTTTGTAATGTGTCATCTTAAATGTTTGACGTGGACGTGAAGAAGAGACTCACTTGAACGATAAGCTCTTTGCTGGCAGCGAGGTGTGAAAACTGCGGAGCGTTGTCATTGATGTCAGAAATCAGGATGTGAAGGGTGGCGGTGGCATTGAGACGAGGGTGACCCTGGTCTGTCACCATCACCTTCAAACTGTGCTGACCCTGTTGCTCCCGGTCCAACGCCACCCAGTTGAAGATTTCTCCTGGGACGGCAGTGAGAAGGTAGAGCAAGGTGAAGAAGGTGCACAGTGAATTACAGGGTTGTGCTCTCTATGCTTATGGTTTACCTGTTTTAGTGTTGATGCGGAAGAATTTCCCATCTGAAAGCAGGATGTATGATAGCTGACTGTTTTTCCCAGAATCCTTGTCAATGGCTTTGACTGTTCCAACAAGGCCTTGCAGTGATGACCCCTCTGACACGGTGAAGTAGTAAACCTCGCTGCTGAACACCGGGGCGTTGTCATTGATGTCCAGCACCAGCACAACCACCGTGGCCGATGCTGTGACGTTTGCCACTGAGGCGTCCCTTGATGTGGCCAACACTTGAAAACGATACCTCGACTCGGTCTCATAGTCGAGATTGTGTGAGAGGTACAACCATCCGTTTTTTGGGTGGATGCGGAACGGAGCAGGAGGGTACCCATCTTCTGTTTCTAAGGAGTAAGCGAGGTCTGAGTTTGATGTGTGAACTCCACGGGTTCGGTGTGCACTCACCTGGATGACTCGGGAGTCTTTACGGAAGCCCTCGCCTATCTCTACCTGGTAGACCAGTGTCTCAAAGGCCAAGCTGCCCTCTGCAGCTGTCTGGTCAATAGTAACTGAGAGGGTCAGTGTGGCGCTCAAAGAAGGCTTTCCTTCATCCTCAGCTACAATTTCTAGGATGTACCTCGGCTGATGATCCACCTGTAAACTCTGATTTAGTGTAACGGTTCCCAGGTTGTGGTCAACTGCAAACATTCCATTTCTACTACTTCTCAGGTAATACTGGACACGTCCGTTGGCCCCACTGTCGTAGTCATGCGCATGAGCGATGAACAGCACAGTTCCAGGTGGAGTACTCTGCGGGAATGTGATGCTGTCGCTATTTTTGGGGAAGATGGGGGCATTGTCATTAACATCCGCTACGGTGATGTTAACTTGGGTGGTGCTGTAAATAGGGGAGGTGTCAATGTAGGACTGGAGAACCAGCAGTGCGTACGGCTGAGACTCGTGATCCAGAGGTTTGATATTGGTGATGAGTCCGGTCTTCGGATGAACAGAGAACAAACTCTGAGGGTCTCCAGAAGAGATTCGGTAGGAAACGGATTCCGTTGAGTCTGTGAAGACAAAGTGTGGTTAAAGTCCCATAAAAGCTTCGTCTCTTTTATTTTTTCCTTTTTTTAAGGAATTTAATTGGTTTGCACTATTACATCATTTAAAGTAGCATTTTATTTGACCACCGCTTTTGAGCAGCGATGTCAGAATTTTCCCACGACTGGCCTTAAAAGGAGAAAGAAAGACACTTTTAAAGTCTGGCTCAAAAAAGTGGTTTTGTTCAGTTAAGCAGCAGAGGGAAAGTGCTTTTGTCCAAAGATAAAGGCTGTTATCTGGGCCTACCAGTGAAAGCCCTGTTGCTTCTTGCTTACCTGCCCTGGCGGTATTCAAAACAGCTGACCCCTCAAGGTTGGCCTGCACCCTTATGAACTGACTAACTTTGACTGAACCTCCACCAGGACTAAGCTATGACAAGCCTTGAGGACCCAAAGTCCACAATTAATGAGTGTTGCCTCATTCAGATCCATGCTGTTGCATGATGGGAGCTCAGCCAGCCCTTGTGTCAGCTCTAACGGTACTTGTTTCAAATGTTTCCGTAGAGATATCTGAAACCGGGATGCATGGCGAGATTTGATCACAAAGAATGTAAGTTAACATTAGTTGGCATCATAGGTTAATATGAGCAAACTGGTCAAGCAAAATGTTGGTGTTAAATGTCATTGCTACATCTTGTGTGTTTGAGCAAAGTGTCATAATATCATCATATAAAATTTTGTAAATTGGTACCAACAGGAAATTAGTAGGCAGGTTCCCCATAATGTGAGTTATTTTTAGATAATAGTCATTTGGTTAAAAAAAGAGAAGAAACAAACTCTGGATTCATAATAGTACAGACCACACACACGCACGCACGCACGCACGCACGCACGCACGCACGCACGCACGCACGCACGCACGCACGCACGCACGCACGCACGCACGCACGCACGCACACACACACATTAAGTAATTACAGAGCATCCCAATAATCCCTTTCAAGTGTTTGTTGCACTTCAACACCAACTAGAAAACACAAGCAAAGAGCTTAATGGTCCCAGACTCCTGTTGTTCTGCTTTAAGCTGAAGTGTTAATCTTTTAATTGATTAAAGAGCCTTACATGACAGTCTAGTGTGGCAGAGTGCATTTATAAGGTCATGATGTTGAAACAACACAACTATGAGGGGATAATCCTGAAAAACTGGGTGAGGTAGGAAATAATCCACAAGAAGGAGGGTATATTCTGTGTGTTTTGTAAATTACACAGGCATACATACATGTACAGTGCATGTATACATGGTATACACAATAATACCACATAAACGTGCATGGAAACAAAATAAACAGTATGTTTAGAGTTAAAAAGGAAAAACATAATTGACTGTGTCCTCTTTTATGACAGAATATGTTAAAATTAGCATGAGTGTATTTTCCTGGGGAAAATGTTATTGTCCCCCAAAAATCGAGCCATAAAGGGCATATGGCCCGGTGGCGCCATAGTGCTGGTCCCAAGCCTGGTCAAAACTGAATTGTGTCAGGAAGGGCATCCGATGTAAAACCAAAGCCAAACCAACATGATCCACTCTGGTGGCTTATACAGAAAAAAGAAACAAGAAGTTGTACAACTGTCTTTGACCCTTCAGTGCTTGTCATGTGTCCATGTATATTAGAGGGATTAAACAGTAGGATTGCTCTTTACTTCTCATCACTGTCAGGAGGTGGAGTTGAGCAGTGACACTGGTCGCTCAGTTGTTTTTGGCACCGACATCTGACAGCTAAATGAGTTCATACAATGCAGATTCAGCCTGACAACACCAGATAAAACTGTCTGACTTTTGCAGAATATGTGATTTTTTCCTTTCTGCAGATGTATACTCTACCTGTTGGGTGGATGGCCTTCACAGTCCCCACAGATGTCCCCACTGGTGCATCTTCAGGTACTGTGAGAGTGTAGCGTGACCTCTGGAACACAGCCGGAGCTTGAGCGCTTTGTAAAACATTGACGGTGACCACTGCAGGCCTGTTTGAGGCTAATCCTGCTCCATCCTGCGCTGTTATGAAGAGTTTCACGCTGGCTGCACCCAGGTGGCTCAGAGATGAATTCAGGAGGAGCGTTCCTGCAGACATGAGAAACACTGGGTTACAGGGAGAAGAGATAAAGAAGGTGGAGGATTTTAAGTACTTGGGGTCAACAGGTGGAGAAAAGTGTCCGAAGTGATGTGTGACAAAAGATTACCAGCAAGAATGAAAGGAAAGGTCTACAAGAAAGTGGTGAGACCAGCGATGTGGTTTGGTTTAGAGACAATGACACTAAAGAAGGGACAGTAGAAACTAGAGGTAGCAGAAATGAAAATGTTGAGGTTCTCTTTGGGTGTGACACGGATGGATAGGATCAGGAAGGAGCACATCAGAGGGGCGGCGTGTGTTAGATGTTTTAAAGATAAGATCAGAGAGGCCAGATTGAGATGGTTTGGACATGTACAGAAGAGGGACAGTGAGTTTACGGGGAAAAGGATGTTACGGTGGGAACTGCCAGGCAGAAGACCAAAGAGGAGATATATGGATGTAGTGAAGGAGGACATGAGGTTGGTTGGTGTGAGAGAAGAGGACGCAGAGGATACATATGAAAAACAAAGTATGGCCAACTTTAACTCCGAGGTTTTATGTATCACAAAAAAACTTCTTCTAACCAGGTTTCAAAATGAGATAATTATAACCTCAGACAAATAACATGACATTTTATTGTGCACTAATGTTAGGTGAACAAAAGTTAAGCCAACCTGCGGCAGCAATTGGTGAGTATTTAAGTACAATCCATTATTTAATAGCTTGTACATCCACATTTAGCACCAATAACCTAAACTCACGGACATCATTTGTCAACTCAATCTTATAATTTTGCTTCATTTCAGGACAGTGGCGTAGCCAGACAAAAGAGATTGGCTGTGCACCAGCAAAGACAGGGTGTGCCAAATTTATTTTCAATAAACTCAGCATTACACCCCTGCAAACATTCAAAAGCACGTATCTCTCTCCATTCCACCATCAACAGTACAAACATATCCACACTTGACACTTCATCATGTGTTTATGTAACAGCTTGGCCTGATGGTTTCATATTGCAAAGCAACGCAGCAGTGTAAAAGACAGCAATATTGCTGCTTGCCTGTGCAAGCACAATACGGTGAGGCTTGGCCTTGAACGCGTTTATTATTTCATCAGTCCGGTGTCTTTGCAAGCTCTTTTTCAAACATGAGCAACGAGATGCAATTCAGTCTCTCTGTGAGCATTGTAGCTCTGGTGAGGGATTATATCCTGTTTACAACTGAAAAAAGAGCAACTTGTAATGGCAATGATATCAGAATATGAAGCAAAGAGTTCATGTCTTTGTCGTAGGACAGGAGCTGATGTCCCTCATCCACTTTCCGCCACAGGTTCAGGGAAAAGTTTTGTGCATAAAGTACACTGGGGTTCATCGTCAACTTCATAACTGCAAGATTCCTAGGTCTTGTGGTCGGAGGAATTAACATTCCTCCAACATCATGCAACATCATGCTTTACAGTGACTGTGATGCTGCTTTCACTAAATGTGAGGCTGCTCAATTTTTGTGGTACAATTTTTTAAAATTACACTGTCATTAACATTTAGCATCTTAACGGAGGCCTTTAGACTCTTAGATATAGCTCTTGGATGTTTTTCTTTCTTTTTTAACTTTTCCCGGCATTGCACAGGCTGACCTCGAGGTAAAAATTGCTAATCTTCCTGAGAAGATTAGAAAATCACTTTAAAGTTTTGCATTTCTGAATCACCTAACTCACAATAGAATAGGTCATTCAATTTTTTTTTTTTTTAAATCTTTGACCTTATAACACTTCCCAGACCAATGTGGAGGAACAATTGCTTCCCTAAGTTCATTGCTGATGTCTTTCCTTTATGACATTGTGTTAACACACCTCTGAATGCACCAGACAAGCAAACTGCAAAAACTTTTAAAGAGGCGCCAACATTTGCTGATGATCAGTTAATCAGTTGTGTTTGATTAGTGGCGGCTGGATGGTGCCTCACATACACAGCTTTGTTTTTGACAAAGTATAATATAAGATTTAATATGTACTGTTGTTGTTGGCTTTTTTTTTTAACCGTTAAAGTTTGGAAGAAGTGATCAGTTTTCTAGTTCGGTTATTCAATAATTGCATAGCTCCATGCTTGTATATTCATTAAAATGCAAATTATGGAACTATATGTGGAATATTAATACATTACAAGCTTAAAATGAAATGTTCTGTTTGATTTTTTTTCTATTTTAATGTCATTTAATTCAACATCTTGGCAGCGCACAAATCTTCTCTTACCCGTGGCCACATGGGAATCTAAAGCTTCTGGATTTTCTGCCCCACCCCTGCTGAGCAGTGACACTAACAATTATTTCATGGGGATTTACACAAATAAACCTGCTGTTTATCCCTGAAAACAGATGAAACCCCTCGAGCACGAGTCACTTAGAGGTGAGTGAGTGGATTGATGTGACAAATCAAGGTTGAAACACCATCCAATACTAGGAAACAAAATGAATCTGAAAACAATCTTCTAGAACGGTGGACTATTTCACAAACTGTACCTGTGTTTTTCATGCCCCTACCTGTTTCTTTGTCCAGCGCAAACAAACTGGACATGTCTCCTGGAAGTATGCTGTAGATGACCTGTCCAAACCGTCCGGAGTCTCGATCATTAGCAATCACGTTGATGATTTCTGTCCCAGGCGGCGTGTGGCTGCTGATGCTCACGGTGTACTCCTCAGGGCTGAACACTGGACTGTGATCATTCAAGTCTTCTATCTCGATGTGCACGTAGGTTTGAGCGCTCAGACCTCCCTGTAAACAAAAAAGAACAGTTGTATTCAGAACTTTAGTGAGGATACCAGGTTTCAACCTGATTATCTTCCAGTCATAGCGTAGTGATCAGAAAAAAAAGAAATAATACACTCACCGGATCTTCAGCTTTGATCAGAATGTCATGGACCATCTGTCCCACGTCCCGATCAATATCCTGTGAGACGCACAGCTCTCCAGTGTGTGGCTGGATTTGGAAGAGAGGATGCTTGTCCTGTCTGTCAAAGCCATCGGAGAGAGAGTAGAGCAGAGCTGCAAACTCAGGGCTGTCTGCGTCTGTGGCTGCAACCTAAAACACGACACGACAGAAAAACTCAGTTATCTGGAAACTCAAGTGGTGAAATGAGGCAAAAACACACTAATACGTTAAGATTTTTTCATGAAAACATACAAACATGATTATGACATACATAAGATGCTCCCTTTGCTTTTCTTTCCTGTATTTGGGTTTTGTTTGGCAGGTATATTTAAAAGTTTAATACTTACTATCAACCCGCACACAGGTATATCTTTGAACTTCAAACGGGTTTCAATTTATTGTTTCTTTTCAAGAGACCGGATGAATTTCAAGACCAGATGACATGAACCACACGCACTTACCACTAGAGCACAGGTCAGAGCACGGATAGACGGACCTAAAGATGTTAGGAGACTGGCCCAATTTCCATGTCATCCATGCCACGTCTGTTATTTCCTATTGCTATTTCACTTTTCTGTGAAATAACATTTCAGTAATATAATGCTTATAGACCTGACGGGGCTTTCTTTCATATGTAGAAACATATTTTCATGGTAAAATCAGTTAAAAGGATATGTTGTGTGAGTTACTCATGAATTATTTCGCATCCATTTAGGACGTGAATATAGCCTGAAATTACAGTTGGAAACTGCTTTTGTGAAGCCTCAACATAAAGCCAGAGAAAAAGATCATCCAAGATAAAAAGGAAATAAAACGGAACCATCAGAGGCAAAGCTGGAACCCTATTCAACAGTTTGGCTTGGAGCCCTCACAGGAACTGGCAAAAATATAAATATAAACAGGAGTAAATAAAAATGAAAGTGATGAAGCAGGATACTGACCCTAAGCATTGAAGTAAATCCACCACAGAAGGGTTTCAAAAAAGAGTCCAGACCTTAACCCCACATACGTGCTGTAGAATGACTTCAAGAAACCTCAAGAAAGTCATTCACACCAGAAATCCTGCAAATATGTTCCTCCTGAACATTGTGGAGGTCTGAGACAGAGCTACTGAAATTGTCTGATGATGTGTTATAAACTTAAACGCATTGTGTTGGTCTCACATGAAGATTAGATCACATTTCATGGTAAATTAAAGTAAATTCCAAGGTTACTTTCTTTTTCTTGCCATTGTAATAACTATTTTATTCATGTTGCACCAATTCCTTTTACTATACTCTGTGCCCATTCTTTTTTTTTTTTTAAATTAAAATACAATGTTTATTTTTCTTTCCATGTGCAAATATAAAACGTTGCTGTAACTGCACATGCTGTTAAACATTAAATCAAGCTGTAGTAACTGTCAACTTTCATATTCTCTCTTTGTGGTTTCTGTGAATCATAAACTAGTTTTGCTCTTTCAGAGAAGGTCAACCTAATAAAAGAATAAAAAAAAAAAATCCCCACAATCAAAGGGCGAAGGCCATAACTGCTGAGAACAAAAGACAGCAAACGTCAAAGTTAAAAAACGCGCCAGAGATCAGGCCGAGTATTTTCCTTTCATGTCTGACTGTGCCCATGACAAGAGGAACATTTTACAGATAGAGCGCCCGCTTTCCCGCCATAAAGATGATATCACCTCAGAGTGAATGAACTCTTATCACAGGATGTTTTAGAGAAGTGGGTAAAGTCTGATTAGACACCTACTGTAGAGCTCCGACCAAGTTTTAAACTGCCTGTGGAAATATGCCTCATGTCTTAGATATTTAAATAAAAACATTTCTGTAAACACAGCGCGACTTCAGCAGAGGTTTTTAACCCTGTTACCACTTCTGATTCTCACATATTAGCATTTATTTTGATTGACTTCTCATTATATTGAGATTATGGGACTTCTGATCTACTAAAAAAAAAATCGACCTCAAAGACTTTAAAAACAATTTTCAGCCCTTATGCAGCATTCGTTCGGTTTACAGAACATGCTCTGTTAAATAAAACTTCTTTTGTAATAGATTTAGACTTGTGCCAGGCTGCAGGACAGTGGCGCCAGGCGTCACATCTGTCACATGAAGGCCGCGGAGCTCAAGTGAAGTGTTGTGTGTCTATCAGTGATGCCTTTGTGCAAACGGACCGAGGGACGCAGCAAGTCACAGAGCACTGGGACGTCCACAGTGACGACTACTTAAACTTATTTACCTTTCTTGTAAGAGCGCTTTTTTTCCCTCTCAATTAAAGGCGGTTGAGAAAAACTTTAGGTTTTGTCTGAATCTGAGACACTTTCTTCTTCTTCCTCCAAGTGCTACTCAAGACAGTACAAAGAAGTTATTCTTTATGTTAAAATCTAAATTTCTATTGAATATTTGATTTTTGTGGGAAGCGTGTCCCAGCTATTCCCAAAAACCAGTCAAAGTCACCTCAGTGGTGTGTAGTCTCACCGTTGAGTTTATACCAGTGAGCAGACATGAGCAATATTTTCTTTTTCTTGCACTGACTCTAAAGATACTCCGACATACTTGTAAAAAGCAGCTTCCAACATCACTGTGCTCTGGTATGGACACGTTGTAGAGCTGTTGCTGGAACACGGGCTCGTTGTCATTGACGTCCTCCACCAGCACCGTGACCGTGGCTGTGGATGACAGAGGGGGCTCCCCTCCATCGGCTGCCACCACCAGGAACTGCAGCTGCGTCTGCGTTTCTCTGTCGAGAGGTCCAGCTGTGGTGACCACGCCTGACTGTGGGTCAATGCTCATCAGGCTCTTTTGGCTGGACTTCAGGATGGAGTACCTGATGTCTGAGTTGAGGCCTTCGTCCGCGTCTCGGGCCTGAATCTGCAAAAGGGAACTGCCTAGAGGAGCATCCTCTGAGATGCTTATGGTGTATGTATTCTTTTCAAAGACCGGGTGACAGTCATTTGTGTCGGACACCTTCAGGATGAAGACCATCTCCCTTGTGAGAGGTGGACTACCAAGATCTGATGCTTGGACCTTCAGTTCATATAGGTCCTGCTCTTCCCTGTCCAGCTCAGAGTTAACACACAAGGCATACAGGAAATCATCTGTTTGCGTCAGGATAAACTTCCCATCCCCTCCCTCAAATGTCACAGTGACGCTCCCATCCTTAAGGTCTGGGTCTGACACTGAAATACGGGCAACATAGTCCCCGACTGCTGCCACCTCCGACACCACTGCGTCTCCTGTCTCGCTGAGAAACAGGACACTGATAGTGGGGCTGTTATCGTTGATGTTAAGCACCTTGACACCCACAAAGGTGCTGCTGTACTCAGGTTGAGCACTGTTATCTCTTGCAATGACAATCAGCTCATGAAATGCCTGAGTCTCAAAATCCAGAGGCTTGTTGAGATAAATCCATCCAGTGGTTTCGTTGATGGTGAAGACATAATTTGGGTCACTCTGCCGCCTGCTGATGTCGTAAGTGATTCCGCCGTTGTCCCCCAGGTCACGGTCAGTGGCATGCACCTGAGACACAAGCGACCCAACTGGAGCATCTTCACGCACTGAGGCGTGGTACTCGGTCTGGTTAAACACAGGAGGGTTGTCGTTCTCATCCAGGACATGGATGTTCACCTGCAGGCTCCCTGTCCTGGGGGGGATCCCGCCATCGAAGGCCTGAATAGTCAGGGTGTAGAAGTCCTTTGCTTCTCTGTCAAGTTTGCTTTCGAGAACGAGATCCAGGCCAAGGTGGTCCTCAGATCCGCCGCGATATTCCAAGTGAAAGACTTCAGCCATCTCACTCTCTGTGATCCTGTACCCCTGCGTACCAAACACCCCCTCATCCTGGTCTTTTGCACCTTCAAGGTGAAACCTGCTCCCAGGTGGGCTTAACTCAGACACTTCCAATTCCACCTCCCCAACTGGAAACACAGGTGAGTGGTCGTTCACATCCACCACCTCTATCTTCGCTCTGATCATCTCTCCTGTAAGAGTAGCTGCCACAAACTCGTACTTATCTCTGCTCTCCCTGTCCAAGACCACCGCCGTGGAGATAATGCCCGTGTCTGCGTCTATCTCCAAGTCTCTGAACACATACGAGTCTCTGTTCTCGGAGATGAAGAATCCAGTGCTTGGCCTGTTAAGTACGGCTCCCAGATCTCCAACGATGGTTTTAGCAGGCAGACCCTCTTTAACCGACAGCGTCAGGTTGGAGACCTGGCCGAGCGCTTGCGCGCAAAGCAGCGCCAGGACGAGCGCTTCAAGGGCCCAATTTGCGGCATTCCCGCGACCCATTCTTCCTTCTCACCAGGCTTTGGTCTCCTGTTTAGTAGGTGAAGTAAGACTACATCTTCCTGCTTCGGAGTCTAAAGCTTCAATCACGTTTTAGAGCCGTTTTTGAAAGAAAACCAGGTCAACATGACGGGCATTTTTGCGCGCAGGAAACTACTCAGTCCAGAAATCAAAACATCCCTCAGTGCAAATCCCCTGCAGTTCCTCAGACAACATGACACCTCCAAGTGCCAGGAAGGACACGGCCTGTGCTATACTGGACGCTCCTCCTAGTGGGCAGCGCGTCTCACGCTGATCTGCTCCATCTGTGGCCCCGATTGCTTAAGATTTAATTAGGGCAGCGGATTACCTTTAGAGCCGGTGGCGCATTACGTCTGACTTGTTGAAGATCACAAATTAGCTGTACGAGACAACTGTCCACTACTGTAAATTGAGATGACACAAGCTGTGTCTTACAGGGCCAGATATGTAAAGTGGTTGAACCCAACACTTAATGATTTAAACGATCCTAAAGTGTTGTAATAGCTCCCTCCAGCGGTAAAAGTGAGCACCGCGCCCCACGCCCTCGAGTTTGTTTGGTAAATGATCACATTCAGGTAAGCATGCGGTTGTTTGTTTCTGAACTGACTACCAAAATAAAACAACTGCATAAATTTTGCCACTTTTTTCTCAGTGGTTCAAGTCAGTTTTGGTCAGTGTGGGACAGTTTGAAACAGTTTGAAACAGTAAACCCTGATCCATCCAGCACAGCGTAGCATTGCACTCCCACTTTCCTAAGTGGGTTTGTTTGGTGACAGTCCAATTTAGAAAATGCATGGTATTTCTTTTTATTCTTATTTTGCATTATTTTGAAGAAAATATGATATAAAAGCATGCCATTTCACACAATGAAACAATAATGCTGTTTTACCAGTGGGATCATCAGAATCTAGTGATCGACTGCCAGTGCGGATGGACGTTGAAGGAGCGACAGGGAACATAAACAATGCAAGAGTGCAAAAAGAGGTGGTCAATGCACCAATCGTCTTGGATTTTGTTGATAGGATCAATTGCTGTGCTGTCAGGCTGGCAGCAGGAGAGTGCGGTGATTTGCCGACTCATGACGTCCCACAGCTGCAAGAAACCGCTGTCAGCTATGCAGACGCCAAAGAGGTCATTGTTGTGTTTGTGATGCTGGTGCGCAACTGGGAGGCCACTGAATGACCGGGACTGAGCACTGATGTCTCCGATAGAAATGCAGAAAAGGATGAAGAGCACTTTGAGATGCGTGTTTCCCGGGTTTCTGGCGGAAGACTTCGTGTTTAATGCCGATCAACTCAGGACGTCTGTCGCAAATACTAAGAACTTTTTCCACTCAGTCCAAATCGATAATATCTGGTATCTTTAAACTACTTAAGAAATCAAAACAACAAGCAAACCATACAATTATGAGCAAAAAATTAAAAATGGCATTCATACACTATGTTGCCGAAAGTATTGGCTCACCCATCCAAATAATCCGAATCAGGTGTTCCGATCACTTCCGTGGCCACAGGTGTATAAAATGAAGCACCTGGGAATGCAGGTTGTTTTTACAACTATCTGTGAAAGAATGTGTTGCTCTCAGGAGCTCAGTGAAATCCAGCGTGAAACTGTCATAAGATGCCACCTCTGCAACAAATCCAGTCGTGAAATTTCCTCACTCCTATATATTCCAGTTAGTTGTATTATTGGGTTTGGCGGTTGCCAGGACAACGGTACTTGTATGACTGGATTGTGATAAGTGTAAAGTTTGGTGGAGGGGGGATTATGGTGTGGGGTTGTTTTTCAGGAGCTGGACTTGGCCCCTTAGTTTCCAGTGAAAGGAACTCTGAATGCTTCAGCATACCGAGACATTTTGACAATTCCATGCTCCCAAGTTTGTGGGAACAGTTTGGAGCTGGCCCCCTTCCTCTTCCAACATCACTGTGCACCAGTGCAAAGCAGGTCCATAAAGACCTGGATGACAGAGTCTGGTGTGGATGAACCTGAGTGGCCTGCACAGAGTCCTGACCTCAACCAGATAGAACACCTTTGGGATGAATTAGAGCGGAGACTGAGAACCAGGACTTCTCGTTCAACATCAGTGTGACCTCACAAATGTGCTTCTGGAAGAATGTTGAGAAATTCCCATAAACACACTCCTAAACCTTGTGGACAGCATTCCCAGAAGAGTTGAAGCTGTTATGGTTGCAAATGGTGGACCGACTTCATATTGAACCCTATGGATTAGGAATGAAAGTTCATTAGTGAGTCCAGGCAGGTGAGCGAATACTTTTGGCCATATAGTGTATAATCTATACTTATATCTGTATGTTTATAAAGGGGGGAGTGGACGTGAGTTTACAACTGACAAAACATGTTGATCAATAAGAAAAGATTTCATTACAGCAACCTGCATGAACAATCTGTTTGGGATGGATTCTTAATGTTACATTGATACCTTTTTTTTGAATATTTGTGATTTTGTTATGTAAAAGTTAAGGTTTTCGAGTAAGTTATAGTCAAGTTTGGATGCTGGATTAATGAGTAAACTACACAATTAAATTGCTCATTTTTAAAATGAATTAATAAATTCTTGACATTCTCTCATGTCGAGCTCAGAGACGAGGAGTTAATCCGGCTTCATGGAGGTGGCACAAACACTGGAGCTCAATGAGGCGCCTGGAGATCGTGGTTACTGGGGGCAGATGGAGCGCAGAAACCATAAATACACCAGGAAAACTGTTCCCAGGAGATACCTGGGGAACTTCAGGCTCATTCATTCTACCAAAGGAAAAACAAAAAACACGTGTGTGGAAAAATGTGTCATTTATTAAAATGAAGCTCCTTAAACTTCCCATATCAAACCAGAAGAACGCAGTTTTGTACAACTGGCAAATCTGTTGAAATGATAAGAGAAATTTTTTTAAATTTATTTCTCCCCCTGTCCTGCTGCAGGCTTTGACCCTGAAAGGAATCCGGTCCACGCTGAAGTCCATCCTTCAGAATCTGAAGAGTGGACTTCTGCTGATGGACCAGACAGACGACAGCCGTCATTATCAAGAACAAACACTCCGGGAAGTTCCTGACCGTCCAGAACGGCAGCTTTACCGGACTGCCGTCATACCACCAAGATTGCAAATGGTTTTGAGATGGAAGCAAGGAATTATGGTGCAACTGCTTCAGTCAAGAAGACATTAGCCGAGAGGAAGTTTGCTTCATGAAAAAGAACTAGTAAATAAAAAAAAAAAACAACAGCCGGGTGTATTGACAGCAGAAGCTGGTAAAATTAAATTTGTCATTACTGTGACAAAAAGGAAAAAAAACTTCAGAATCTTTTTCTCTTGAGGATTTCTGGTTTCCAGTTGACGGGGTGGCTTTCCTCAGTCTGCAGGAAAGAACACAAATATACAATTTTACAAATTACACAATTATATTTGATCTGCTCAGGATCTCGCACAGAAACCTCGCTGATGCAGCAACGTGGCTTACCGCTGTGTCGTCCTCTCTGTAAACCTTGATGGTCTTGTCCGCCTCTGCGGTGATCAGTCTGCTCTCAGAGTGGTCGAACACACAGGCAAAGATTCCCGACTCGCTGTCCAGAGATCCAGGCTGCACAGCTGCGTGAATCCGCTGGAAATTGTATCCCGTCCTCCAGTCCCACATGTGGATGGTTCCATTGTCGGCTTCAGAGTGAGGAGAGGGGAAAAAAAAACAAAAATCCAGTGAATAATTTGTTACAGTGCATGAGAGGGTGAACGTTAAACCATCAAAAAAAAAAAAAAAAAAAAAAAAAAAAAAAAAAAGTAGGTTTACAATGAAGCTCCACGTTATTACCTCCAGAAACCAACACGCCATCAGAGTTAACGGCCAAAGTGTTGATAATGGCGTTGTGGCCTGACAGATTCTGGATGAAGCTGCCGTCTGGGAACATCCACTGCTTTATGTTGTCGGCTGATCCGGAGGCAAAGGTGTATCTGTAAAACAAGAGCAATGCTGTCAGAAAACTCCAGATTTGTGTCTCTAATAGCAGCTACAGCATCATTACAGTCCAAACACTCAGATGTCACCCGGTTTCTAAAACCTGTAATTCAGACTAGGATGCACTTGATGACTCAGGCTTCGTTATTATCAAACGAATATATAAAAAACAAAAAAATGCAAACCTAGTTTTCTTGAGGACTCCAGCTGAGTTACTCTTAATAACAAACTTTGAGCTGTTTGGCAGTAATTACGTTTCCAGCAAAAGGATCATGTATATTGCAGGAGGCTGGACTGGGATTTTTGCGCGTTCACTCACTGTCTTGGATGCAGCACCAGAGTTCGGACAGACTTCTTGTGGTTCGTCAGAGTTGCTCTGGTTTTTCCAGCAATCAGATCCCAGAGCCTGATAGTTGAATCATGGCTGCCTGCAAAAATCAATCACATATCCAGCATGAATTTAAACTACCTCTGGGTACGATTTTGGATTTGGTTTCAATCTCAAAAATATACTTACCAGTAATGACTTGTGGTTCTGCTGACTGACATCTCACCGTGGCGACCGTGTTTGTGTGACCTGTTAATGTGTGCACATTTGCTTTTGTCCTGATGTCCCACACCTGCAAGAACAGGATATATATGAAGTTCTTACTTGCATGACATTAGAAACCAATATGAAATGTCTGAGACTTGGAGAGTCAGAACTTACCCTCGCTGTGGCATCTCTGCTGCATGTTACAAGCACATCGATGGTTGGATGTAGATCCAAATCATACACAGCGCTGAGGTGTCCGTGATAGTGTCTGATTACCTGAAACGCAAAGTATGATGGTTATATTGCCAAAATATCACAACTGGGAAAATAGTAAAAAATAATAAATTAAAATCTGTTCCCTGCAGCCCTGCAGACTTATTTTAATGCTCTACCTTGTTATACTCCAGGTCCCAACATTTGACTTGCTTATCTTCTCCACAGGAGAAAAGGTAAGGACTGCGATTGCTCACTGCCACACCACGCACTGTACTGATGTGTCCAGTTAATGACAGTTTCAGTTTCCCACTGGCCAGGTCCCAGATCTGTTGAGACAAACCGCTTTCATTTCAATTTCCAGCATCTTTAAGGCCCCCTCTGCAGTGGCTGCTACACTTAAACGTAAATGGAAATTGGGCTTTTGACATATGATAGGAAGGGGGACAGGGTACACATAAAAATTAACATAAAAAAAAACCTGAACAGTGTATTAATGCAGCCAGTGTGGGATTGCCACACCCCCACAAACACACAAGACTCACTTTTATAGTCCTATCAGCAGAGCCTGTCACAAACCACTGATTCCCAGGCTCCACGGCGATGGACCTCACCCAGCCAAGGTGACCGCTGATGACCTGTGAAAAGATGCACAGAGTTCAGTTAAAAAAGAAAAAACTAAAATAAAAACCACACACACACACATTTAACGTGCAGGATTTTCTTCCAAGCTTTGTGTCGGGCACAAATAAAAGATAAATGATAAAATAATTCAGTTACTCGAAACAGTTTCCACGGTGGATGCCACTGGGGCTTCGGCATTGTTGGCGCTCTCCTCATGAGCGCAGAATTTCTGGTGCCGCCTCCTTCCATGAGAGACTAAAATAAAGACATGAATGAATAGCTTCACACTTCCTCAAGAGATGTTACCAAAACAACTTTGGTATAAGGCAGCATGACTGTGACCCACCACTGCAGCTGACTGAGGGTGAGCCCTCTCTGCTCCTGCATGTCGACGGATATCGGCAACGCCCGCCGCGGTGCGGCTGGCATCCTGCCTGAAAATGGCCAACAAAGACAATGATGTTGTTTTATGCAATTCTCTTAAGATCAGGTTTGTAGACCATATTATTACCCCGAGCTGACTCCTTGGTTGACAACATGTTTGAAAGGTTTACCTGGCTTGTGAGGGTGGTAAAGCAAGTGCCATGGAGTGTACGCCTGCCTCACTGGGGTTCCTGTGCATCTTCGTGTCAGCCGTCAGCGCCACGCCTGTTGGGTGAGAGTAGCTGGTATGAATACATTGAAAAAAATAAATAAATAAATGTCAAAGCAGTTCAATGAAGAAGCTCAAATGCAAAACACTTTGCTAAAGTGATAGTATTTACCAGGTCCAGAGGGATAAGCATGTGTCCCAGTAATCAGGTATTCGGGGTCATCGTCTAAAATGTAATGTTTAGAAATAAGCAAAAACATTTAGTTGAACATTCCTAATACTGGTGCTTTTTGATCATATTAAATTCGACCTTCTCCTCCATTTATCCAATTTCAACAGTCAACGTGTACAGAGACATACAGCATCAGTGTCCTATTCACCTGGTTGTAAGTAGCTTTGTTGGCCTGGCAGGCTGCCAAGAGGAAGTGTCGCTCTGTCCTTCCCCTCCTTCAGGACGGGCATGTGTAAAACTGGACTGTACTCGGATTTTAGTTTCACGCCCATCTTTATCTTGTGGCTGCAATGACAGGAGAAAACGAGGCATTTCCCCCTGTGTACCTGTGTGCTTATTCCACCAGCTAAAACGTATATTTTGTCACATCACTTGCATTGTTTTTATAAGTGGGCAATCTGGAACTTCATGTCAAAAACAAATGAATAATTCAGATATTATGAAAAACTATTTATAGTTTTTTGGTCAACATAAATAACAAATGAAGCTCACAAAGGAATTTTACTTAAAACCACAACAATTCACTCACTATAATATCAATAAAACAGCTATCTGACACTATGATAATGAATTTATCATTTTAGAGCCAAACTACTTGGTGTGAGATTTGCCAGATCTGCAGCAAAATTAAGTTTGTGACGGTAATGGAGGTAATAATAATAATAACAACAACAACAACAACAACAACAAAGAGGCATAAAACATAGTTAAGAAAGACGTATCACTAATCACTATTATTTATAAGATGAGTACTATTCAGTTATGAGTTTATGATCACATTTTCCTATTCTGAGACTGTACTATGTGCTGGTGAAAATAACAGAAAAAAATATTGTTAATTGTGGCTTTGCTCTGCTGCACAAACTGATCTACGATTGAACGCAACATAAACGTGGGAGCAGACTAGTTAGTACTGCAAACGCTTCAATCAACAAAACAATAAAACAGAGAGAAGCGGCGCAGCTCCGCGTCCGTCCTACCTCTCATCGTCCAGAGAAACGGACTTGGCGTGGTCGGACACGAACATGTCATGAGTCCTCTTAAGAGACCTGAAGACCAGAGTGTGGACCGAGTGCTTCTGGACGTCCTGTGGAAGATAACACATTTTCCTGCTTTAAAAAAAAAATCGCAAATAACTGGTTTAAACACTCAAAATAAACTCGCGAGTTAAGCGAAAATGATTAAACGATCCAGGAATTAGCCGGGCCCAAGTGTATACATGTTCTTTAGCGCCTTGGAGTAACTAAACAAACATCCACAACACACTTACCTCAGTCATTGTTATGATGGGTTTCCTGATGGAACACCAGAATGGAAGAGCTTAATTTAGTTTCGTCAGAGATAGGAACTTAGTCGCGTATAAATATGATCAAAATGCAAAAAACACGAGCGCCGCTAAAAAAGCCGAGCAACGACCGATCCCCCGGAAGTAAACAAGGCCACCCGGCGTAGGGATTCCGTTACCGCCACCTAGCGGTCACAGCCAGTCAGGCGGGACGTCGCGTCAGCCTGAAACGTAAACAAACGTAAACAAACGTCGGCAGTTCTTTTGGATTAACTGGTGAACTTAAATGCATTTAAACACCAAAGACCCGTAGATGCCATACGACTTAGGTTGCATGTTTGGATTTTTTTTCACCCTTCTCTCTAATATCAAACCATACAAAACCTTTGCCATTTGGCACAGTCATTTCCAATGAGTCAGGTGGAATTTGGACTCTACAAGAGATTACTGGGATGAGCGCAACAGCGCACGGGGACAAGCACTACCAGTACAAAACTCCAAGTAAATAAACTGTGTAAATATGGATACAGAATAAACACTGCAACTGTGACATCCTGTTCACTTTGCTACAAACTATTACAAGTTATTTTAATGCGCTGAATGAAAATGTGCTGGACTGTGAAGCGTAGAAGTGCTGACTGAGTTATAAGGTGTAAACTGGAGGTTTTAATTCCTATGAAATTAAACAACTTTATAACAATCAGGTGGTCAGTGTAGAAAGTTATCATAAGAAATCATTTGGAAAGGCATCATCGGTGTGGAAGCAAAAATACAGAAAATGATATGTTCTGGTTCTTACAGACAAGACTTACTGATAACCACTACTGGCTTTGTTATGATTATTGTCGATAAAGGGAATTGTTATTCACTATAATTTATTTACATTTCTTAAACATTTATTAGAATATTTCAAATCACGTTGAGGATTACTGCCCAGAAGGTCTTTTACAGTTATTTTTATTGGTGACAAAGAAAATGTTTATTGGAGTCGTTTCCATACTTTCAAAAGCAAACTAAGCTTCGTTATTCATTATGCTTTAAATCTGTCATTTTGACTTATTTACATTTTCTTTTAAAGCAGTCTTATTCTAAGCTGTTTTCCTTTGGATGTATGGTCATGTAAAAAATGAAATCAGAAAAAGTGGAGACAATATGGAAAATGCAAATAGAAAATAATGATGGGAATCTTAGATGTATTTTGATTTTTATGGTCTGATTTTAATGATATGGGGACAATTTGATGCTAGTAAGGAGATGAAAGAGACAAAATAAAAAAAATGCTTCAAAAAGATGATGTTGATGTCTCGGTAAAGAAGCTGTATCCATGAGGGACGGAGTCCCTTGCGGATTACGGATGGGCAGAATACCTCCATATTGTCAACAAATGTGTGAAAATAAATATGGAAATGCTTATAAACAATGTTCCTCAAAGATAGATTGGCAGGCATTTCCATCTTTCTCCTTCAACTATACACAATATCATTAAACAACCCAACAAGCCTCAGGTGGACACTGATATCTGATCCCTCAGACGACACTGCATCAAGAGGTGTTTCTCAAATGCCACTTCTCCGACATCTCGGGGCTCAAAAGCATCTTGGATGAGCTCTCATCCAGCGAACTTGTGGTCAGACAGATCTTCTTTTGGGGGAAACGTGTACCATGCACTCCAGACCAAAGATAAACTCAACCGTCCAGACTGTTATCTGCAACAAGTCCAAAGACCAGGTTCTGTGATGGTTTGGGTTTGTATTGGTGCCCTTTGCACAGGCAATTTAAACTTTTGTGGTAGAAAAATTAATGTGAAATAGTACACTGAGATTTTACAGCAGCATATGTTGCCTTCAAGATGACATGTTTTCCGGAGATATGTGATCATTTGTCAGTTAATAATGCAAAACCACATTCTTTACACATTACAAACTTTATGACCAAGTAAGATAGGGTAGGGGTACTGGACTGGCCTCGCTGCAGTCCGGACCAGTCCCAGATGAAGGAATATGTGGAGAATTCGAAATGAAAATGATGCTGCACTGTTGCACAGCTTAAGACTTATTCACAAAAAAAAAAAAACAATAACTGAAATGCTTCATTGCCTCAGTGTCCTCAACACATGAATGCCAATAAATAGCTGTAAAAATGTTTTTGCAACATCACTAAATAATAAAGGTTTTACCATCTAAAATAGCATTTTTTTGTATGTTAACATGTGAAATGAAGAGAAAGAAAAAAAACAGGAAATACAGCAGCTTGAATTCTTAGTGGCAACAAGGACATAAAAGTCAAAGTGTCGCAGTTTATTTGGCTTGCTTTTCGCTTATCATCCTAACTGATTCTAATTTTGAGATTTTATTAAGGATAATTATAATATTAAGAGAAAAAAAACCTTCAAAATAGCTTGAAAAGTGGAGGATGCAGTATCCTAGTGATGCTGATTTCAAGTGATGCGGACAACCTCTTAACATTTAAGATGGTATTTATTTCAGGAATGTTTACTTTCATTTGCATACATTTGTGCGTAATATTTGGCTTTATTCATTCATTCATTCATTCATTCATTCATTCATTCATTCATTCATTCATTCATTCATTCATTCATTCATTCATTCATTCATTCATTCATTCATTCATTCATTCATTCATTCATTCATTCGTTCGTTCGTTCATTCATTCATTCATTCATTCAGATAAACGATTCACTTTTGTTCGCAAGGCTTGCAGCAAGAAGGTCCAAAGACACAACCCTATAGTTAGCAAGGAAAATACATTTATTTAGTGCTTAAAAACAACAGTGGAGGAAACGGAAAGGTCAACATTGGTATTTTTTCAGGTCGGCTCACGAAAACATGTGAACATCACAGAAATACTTGTGCTGATTGGAGGCTGTTTGTCAATCTCAGGTGGTTTGGGAGGTGTAAATGAGTGCAGAGCATGATCATTCCTCTTCTTTATGCGTCTCCAAGTCCGCCAAACTGTTTGACACCAGTTTGCTGTCCACCGCCTCCTATGATGCGACTGAGGGGGATAAGCTTCATGGTGGTCTCTTTCAGGGAGTACCAGCGGCTTTGCCATGTGACCCAAATGATGCCGTTGTCGTAGCCATATTCCCCGGCGTCCTTTTCCGTATACCTGCCACCTGGATGTAGACAACACAACCACCTCAGACCGTGTTTCTTGGATATTTGTTTTGTTCTTGCACATGTGATGCTTTGAAGATATTAATACAACACAATCTCCAGTTATGTGAAAGGACATGGGTTAGGAGGTGTTGGTTTTTAGTCGGAGGTTCTTACCCTGGTAGTATTTTCCATTCAAATGCGCAGCGTGACATCTGTTCATCCACCAGCCGGAGCCGTCCTGCTGAGCGCAGTTGCCGTCATACTTGTCGTTGTCCTTGTCAAAAGTACTGAACTGCATGCCGTTGTGTGACGTGAAAAACTTGTCACTGGGGTCGTCTCCAAAGTCGAAGCCGTCGAAAGCATCACCTGCATCCCCACCGAAGTAGTAACCGTAGGTCATGCGGTACATGTCGACCTCTGGCCCGACTCTGAACATGGTGTAGTCGGCATACCTGGAAGAAAAAAGACAACAGAGATTGGACTTGAGTATTCTGTGACATCTGCTGAGTCTTTTTTTTTTTCCCTGTACAAAGCAACTGTATCATTAAGGTCCATGTGTGCTCTCCTCTTACATAAGTTGTTATTGTGTGCGTGGGTGTGCATGTACCTTTTGTTGCCCTCCCAGTCAGCAAGTTCTATCCTCAGCACCGTGGGGATGTTTGAGCTGGTAGTCAGCAGATGGAGCTTCTCGTTGCCGAGCCAGAATTCTGTGGTGTCATCTGGGGAGAGATGACCAAAGCCCTCCTTGTACTGCACCCAGTCTTTGTGGAAGTCCACGCTGCCGTCGCGTCTCTGTGGACATAAAAAAGCCAACAGTCAACATCTAAGAACTTATCTGAAATCATTTCAAACAAAAACTGAGTGAGACCGGAAGAGTAGCCTGAGTTTTAGCTTGTCCTTGTCAAATGTATAGGCTGATATTAGATTTCATGCATAAAATATCTTTCATGAATAAAGTTCTTTTGCTTTGATGAAAATGTGAGGTTTTGAACTTTCTCATGAGATCACAATTTATTATCTTACTCTTTTAAACAACAAACTGAAGAAATCATTTTGCACAAAATGAAGACAAATAAATGCAATTCGACTTCAATGCAATTCGACTTCAATGCAATTCGACTTCAATGCATACCCTTTGTATGACAGTGAAACCACGTCCTAAGTTGTCAATCTCGCAATAGACCAAGAATTGCTCTGGTGCCTTCGCTGGCTTCACGTAATAAAGACCGCTGGTGGTGGCTCCTTTGTTAGCAACATCCTGGCAATCTGAGGAGAAAAAGAAGTAAGAAAAAAATATGCACACACACACACACACACACACATTTTTTTTAAAAATTTATTTAAATTTATTTTTTTATAAGAAAATATTTTAAAAGAATTTTAAATTTGCTGTGAATCATGTTGGAAATTTTAAATCATAGAATGTTTACTCTGTTTTGTTGCAGCATATTGATTTTAATGTGTAACTGAACACTGAACGAGGACAGATGCTTTTCAGATGAAGCCAGATTGAGAAATGTGTTGTGAAATAGGAATGACCGGAGGGTCACAGTGTGTGTGTGTGTGTGTGTGTGTGTGTGTGTGTGTGTGTGTGTGTGTGTGTGTGTGTGTGTGTGTGTGTGTGCGGAGGAGTGGGGGGGGTATTATTTTCTAAAAATGATTTTTTTTATCTAATCATTTTTCTTACCTGTTCCTGTAATGGGTTGGATCTCCACCGTGTCTTTGCAAGGCTCACTGCATTTCTGTTGCAGCTGGATGGCAATTTGTTTCAAGTCGGCCATTCTTCTCTCGTTGTCTGAGATTAAATTCTGGAGCTCACTGGAGACAGGGAAACAAATACGGGTTGTACGAGCTGTATCCTAAGTTAAGTGTGTCTTACTTTTCATAAACAGATATCACAGTTGTGGGATAATATAAAATAATGACCCTACAACTTCATATACTTTGTAAAAAGCTCAATTTCAAGAAAAAGCAGCAAAAAGATATGCAGAGTTATGTTGAAAATACTCAGTTGGTTAGCTGACAGATTCCCAAATTAAATGGATTTAGAAGTGCAAAGCAGATGAAAATACTCCAGAAACAGTAAAGTCGCTTAAAATTGAACCGAAGGCCACGTCATTACACACAAATCCTTTAACAAGCAATCTGGACATTAACAGTAACTTACAAAATTTGCTGCTCCTGCGTAATGATGGTCTTTTCAAATCGAAGGACATCATCCAACATACTTGAAGACTTTGTGAACAATGTGTCTGCAATGAAAAGTCAATATTGTGTATTTTTTTTTATAGTGCAAGTTGAAAGCAAATATGTACCAAATGCTCCACAGACACATTTGAAAACAACAATTAATCCCAGTAAATAATTATAATATGTGCCTTTGTAAGAATAAAAACAAGACAAAGTGTGTTACCTGGCTGGAAACTCTTTTGAGCTGCGGTAGCCGAATCTTTCATGTGCACAATGGTTTCTTCTGTCCCTTTGGTCAAATTGGCTATCGTTTCCAGTTCTGCTTGCATATGATCCAGATCCTCATTCACTCCTGGTAAATACTTCCACATATATTCTGCAACTCCACACGTAGTGGGGCAGTATTTCCCCTAAATACAGAAGTGGCATGAACAATTTATTCACATCAATTTGCTCAAACATTCAACTATATCTCATGATGCAAAAACAAATAAAATTGTGCAAATGTGGGTTTATACTTACAAAGCCATCTTGTATGGTGCATGTTGAAAGGCTATCTCCTCTGATTTGCTATATTTAAAAAAAAGACACAGCGATTTAGATTTTTCTACTTAATTTAGAAAGAAGGTAATGATATCTTTTTTTTTTTTTTTAAGATAAAACACTTACAGCCGATGAAAAAGAGAAAAGCAGGAGAATTCCTCCTACAGTCCCAAGAAGTGTAGGAGCCATGGTGCTTTGGCCACCAGTTGCGTTTTTGCCTTTTTGGAGAGTGATGAGCTGCTCGACTCTGTAGGATATTTATCTGAACGAGGTCCTTGGGTCAGTCTTTGATAAGGGGCCCAAAGGCAAACATACCACTCACTTTTTTTTTTGTTTTTTGTGACGAAACTTTGACTCAAAGGTCTGACAGTAGCCGCTTCCCAGATGTGACGGTCTCTGACGGATGGCTGGAGTTCAGCTGCTGGAACACATTTGTGTGGGTTTGCAGTGCATGATGTTTGTTTTTATGCCAGTGCTGGTGATGACGGGACAGAATCGGGATCATGACTCACATTTGGCATCAAGGACTTCACCCTGGTACTGGATTATTAGTCATCCTGAGCTTGTCCCAGTTAAGATTGAAACACCATTTGTTTATTTTTTTGCATGTCTTGATAAAAAAAACAAAGAAAAGTCCCCACATGAGTCACTCCTTATGCAGTGTTATGTGCTTTTGAAACATTACTAATAATGTGGTATCAGTTAAGGCTGACAAACAAATAGCGGATAGACACGTCGTTTTGCACCTGAAGAATACAGATTCAGGTGTTCATCAGAAAATATTCCCAAATTATTGATCATATCCATAGTCATGGATTTTTTTTAGTACTTAGAATAGTACAGCCAACTAAAAAGTATCAGACAGATTTTAATTTTATTACAAACTTTACTGGTGTATTGATGTGAACTTTGCAAAAGGAATATCAATCTTAATCAAAAGATGTAATCCTAAGCATTGAAAACTATTGATCCCGATCTTCCAAAACGCTTCTCTCGTCTCAAATAATTTCAAATGCGGAGAACTGTCTCACCGTATTGATTGTTTGTGACGAGGGGCTACGTGCAAAGATGTTTTTGTGTTGTGGCCTTATCCTTGTTTGAAGCTGTGGTTTGACAATACGATAAAAACAGAGAACAAATGTGAATTGTGAACCGGTTCAGCAGCTTTTACAGCCCAGCAGCCTCGACTTTTCTTTCATTTATCAGCAGCCCTAAACATTACTTGGAGAAGGTGATTTGGAGGATGCGATTGATAAAAGCTGACTGACGTTTGGGCAGAATTTATTCCTCTAGCTCTCTTTTAGACATTTTTAAATAAAGCCAAGATTAGTTTAGTCCTTGAAAATCTGTTTTTCTCTGCCCTTCACTAAAATTGACCAAAGACTAATGAGTGTCAGGTTGAATAAATATTTTTTTTTCATGTTTTCATTAAATGAATGAAAACATTTTATTTATTTATTAAAAAGCTGTTTTGTCTTGCTTCACAGCAGAGCAAAAAAGCAGAGAAAAAAACTCCTTCTTGTGTCTCAGCCAAAGCTTTTACTTGCATGTCCGAAGACATGCTTTTTAGATATTCAGGTGAATCTAAATAAGCGATAAGTTTATGCATGTATGCGTTTCTTCCTCTGCGTTGGACCGGAGACCTGCTGCAGGTTGTGCCTCATCTTTTGGATGAGGTGGGTGTTGATGAATGAAAGGAAGGTGTTTCTTTGCTTTAATGAAACACTCTAGAGTTGAAACAACACTGAGTCTATTATGAGACAGTAAGGAGTGTAGACTTTTGTTAGGGATCAAAACGAGGTGAATCAAAGCAGTTTTGAGAGAGAATGGAATGTGTTCCCCGCAAAAAAGGCAGTTAATGTTGATGCTAGTGGTGATCAACCTGCTTGGAAATAAATAAAAGACTCAGTAATGTCATTCCACTTGAGGGATAATGTGGATACAGTCCTAACAGACAAACAAAATAAAGATTTTATCTCTGCAAGAGTACAGAAAGTGTACTAAAAGGACTGTTTGTGGAAACGTGTTGTGGAAACTTTTGTTGATAGACACAAAAGGATGAAAGTTCATGGTCTCTGCTTCCAAAGAAGTAGATTGGTACTTAGATATTTATTACAAAGAAGGCAGTTATTAAAAACTGAGTCTATAAGCTCTCCCTCTTTTGTGTCTCTTGACAGTTTATGCCGCCGACTGGTACAGACTTATAGCAGCGACTCGAGGGACACCCTTGTACAAAGAGTTCTTTTTTACACTTTTTGTATAGTTACAACGTTAAAACGACCTCGGTTTGTCTGTAGGAAGCCTATCCACGCCTTCACTCAAGTGGATGGACTTTTGGAGTCTTCTCAGACGCTTAACATATCTATTTATGTTGATGTATTCCCTCAAGTGCTAACATAAACTGACATTTTGCTGTAAACACATCATATGTTTTCACTCAAAACTGCTCTGAGCCACTTCATGATGGTGCCTGATGAAAGTTTACACTCCTTATGGTTTAATTTGGGATCTTGGACCGTCCCAACTCTGGATTACTCCTTTAAATACCAGCTTTCACTTTCATGTTCATTCTCTTAGACTCTCTGCAAACTTTGATTTTAACTGTGATTTCATTTACACCCTTTCATTCATTGGCTGTGAAATCCATAGAAGTTTTACCACATTTTTTTTTTTTATCTCCAACAAACCGTTGTGTAAGTCCTTGTAGCGAGTGCTGCCTGCAGAGTGCACCGCCCCCGTGGATGTGCATCGCCCCCATGTGGATGAAAATAAGTTATCTTAGGGTAATAGTGGTCGCTCGGAACAACAAAGTCAACAAGTGGACCAAAGAAGAACATCAAAGTTAGATATTTACCAAACAGTTTTAGCGTCCAGTTGTTTCCTTCACTTTGTCACTCATTTGTGAAACATAATTATGGTTTGTGATCACCTATATCATAATTTTCATTATATATTGTTTTACTTTCCTGGGATACATTAGATTGGATCTAACAACAAACAATTGTAAATTTGCAGTTATTAATACTAGCTGTAAAAGAAAATGACCCTTTTCACATCCCCTTTAAGCCCCGATGTGCCTCTTGAATGTGTTTATTCAATAAGGAAGTTGACGATTATGATTTTATCAGAGCAGTTTGTGAGCCAGTTCCTTTATGAACGTTTGCTGGTTAGTTTAAGCACTTGTGAGAGTAAAATCCCGGCAAACCAAGCAGACCAAGACTTTTTAAGTAGTGCAAAAGCGAGGCAGTGAATTTGCCAAAGCTGTTCTTGTTTAGGAAGAACACAAAAGCTGAGGTCAGTGTGAAGAGACTGCAATCACGTTCTCTGAAATATCTCAATGAGTGCTCCCAAAAACGACAGCATAACCACACTGAATGGCTGCTATTATGCCTGAAGCCCTTTAAAAGTGGAGTATAAGGACAAGGAAAAAAAAAAGTCAGTTCTCGAGCTGCCTTTGTATGCTTGAGCTGCTTTTGTATCAACATCAGCCTTAATGTTATTTGAAATAGCTGCACTTTGCTTTTTAAGAGGATTACTGATGAATTTCTTTGTCCAATCTGCAGAGAAATTCTGCTTATCTGCATACGCAAAAAAGCTACTTTATCGGCTTAAATCGTATGCAACAGGCTATACATGCAGCTGAGTTATTGTTGACTGAAGACAAACACTTTCACACAGAAAAAAAAACGCAGCTGAAGAGAGCAGACAAAGAAAAACGTCTCAGCCTTGTAAAGCTGCAACCTCAAACTTAAAAGAAGTTTGTATGTCTTTAAATTTTGCAGCCATAACAGCGACTGTTTGTAAAAGTGATTAATGCGCGCTCCAATACACAAGTTTATGTAAAGCACGAAAAGAGTATTTATTTGACTGCTGAAAATTCTCCAAATGTTTCTGTCTTGGGTTGTAAGATTTTATTTATGAACTATTATGACAATACTTTACAACTCTTTAACGTGTCTGGTGTTGAGGAAGAAAAAAAAAAAATACATTCAATTATAATCAACTTTAATTTCCTGGGTCTCAGCATTCACACCAGTAACTGGCAGATGTCTTTGTATCGATTTGTTCTGGTGATGGACCATATATGTCACTGATGTTTCAAGGACTTTTCTAGTCCTTTTATTGAGATTAACATTTAATTGCTGTTAGTGCACTGGAGTCAAACTCATACCATGCTAATATACTTGAGGTATGTTTCTTTCTTTTTCTTTTTTAATCGTGTTTTTGAGAAAATTCAGGATGCTTTGAAAGTGAAAAAGTAAACACTATGTTTCCTCATACCAGAAACTGAGTTTATGTCTTACCTCAAAGTAAATTTATTTTACAACCTCAGTGGAATTTGGGTTCTACAGTTCAAAGTTAAACAAATGTAAGATGGCTTTTATTTTGTGTGATTTTTTTTAAGAGCATACAATTTATTTGAAAAATAAAGAATTTGTCCAAACTGAGAGCACGCCAAATGCTCTCAGTTTGAAAAATTCTTTATTTTTGTCAAAAAGGATTTGTTGTTGGCAAGCCAGGCTATAACTGCTGCTCAGAATAGGGTCACAAGAGGGGCACATATTTTTCTAAAATAACCCAAGTCTCATTATTTCATATGAGTTTTAATAAATGCCATGTTGTGTCTTACATCTGTGTTATTTATTTTATCACTACATTTTCTTTACAGCAGAACATCAGCGTAGCAAAAAGTGTAAGAACATGTCTATGTAACTGATAAGGTGATGGTGTGTCGACGTCCACAATGTTGTATTTGATCAAAGGACTATGACATTATTGAGATCTCTGTTGCTAGTTGAGAAATTCAGTAATTTGACAAAATGTAATTCACACAACTACACTACGAAAAAAGAACGAAAGAACGAAAGAACGAAATAAATAAATAAATAAATAAACAAATAAATAAATAAAGAAAGAAAGAAAGAAAGAAAGAAAGAAAGAAAGAAAGAAAGAAAGAAAGAAAGAAAGAAAGAAAGAAAGAAAGAAAGATAACAGAATGTCCCTCTAAAGCCACTCTATATAGCAGTACTTCTTCTGACCACATGGGGGCAGAAAGTTGGCAAAAGCGTTGCTAATGAGTGCTAATGAAAGGGCACGTCCAGCCCTCACCGCAATACCATTTTGTTCCACTAGAGGTGCACTTTATTGTGTCTTCCACCAGAGATTGACCAAGTGGCGACATTCAAACGTCCAGGTTGAAGCCAAAGCAGAACTGAGCAAAGTTACAGTTCCTCCTCTGGCCACTAGGGCTCCATTAACTCCATGATAAACTATCCAGAAATAAACAAACCTTTAACCTGGTTCAAAGCCCAATTTTGGCCTCCATTGCTAGATATTCCAGCTGTACAGGGGATAATTTATTTGAACCCCATCAGGTAAAATGGTATAAAGCAACAAACGTATGTATAATTATGAGCTTGGTCTTTTGATTGATGGATCAAAAGCTGTCATCACTTTTGTTTCTTTATTATTTAGCACTGTCTTAAGTGTTGAGCCCAGCTACTGAGCTGGGAAAAAATACCAAACAAAGCATATCATTTACATTTTAAAAAAGAAATCGTTTTGCGGTGTGGGCAGCTAGGGTCCGAGGGTCGAAGGGTCGAAGCTCAGTTAAGCAGCAGACTGCTTGTGCCAACCATGCATGGGCTAAATGCAGTGGTCATTTCTGATGTTGCTGCCAAAAAGACACTTGAAAAATGGGGCGTGCAGCTCCTCCAGTGTAGAATGGCTGAAGTAGCCATGGCGAATCATTTTAGGACCTTATTGGGTCAGCCCATGATGCGATTGGGTGTGGGAGCTGGGGGTCCCAGCAGACCTCTGATAGTCCTGGTTTCAGCTCTCGTTTTTGACGTTGCACCATTTGAAATTTGGATGTTTGGGCAGATTTGGTTAGGATGAATGTAATTTAGCATTATAGAATATCACTGCTCCCTGCATCCATTCCCAGTGACTGAGGTTTGTCCGGGAGTTCTTATACAGTAAGAGGCAGATGCACCAAACGTTCTGGTGATATGCTGCGCCCTTACTGCTAGAAGTAGTGAGCTTGACACATTTTTGCTGTAGATTGTGTTGCAATAGAGATCATTCTCCTTTATCATTGCCTTTTTTTATGTAATTAGTTGTTGGTTGCCAGTATGATGTCTGTCGCCATAATTTGCTGGTATGCAATTGAACCCTTACTTTGTTTCACCAGCAAAACTGTCGTTATGCCGGTGACTGCTACAGGTGTCCAACCCATGACAGATCCACCCTCATGCTTAGCTTCTAAAGAAGTGATCTTTTGTCAGTACTTATTTGGGTAAAAGTTGTACTTCAATTTCAAAATGTAGTTTATATATAGCTTCACTTGCAAACTCCTAGTGTTCAACTTTTCAATGAAGAAGTAGAGAAACGTTTTGCTCTGGTGGCTCTTCTGTGAAGGTCATATTCATACAAGTGTCACGACAAAGTACAGTCCAGTCTTTTCCACTCGACCACTGCCATTGTTTGTCTCTGTATGAAAGTCTTTTTGATCCTCGTGACATAGCACGGCATAAGGAATTCCCACTCTCTGTCATTTTTAATCTGAAAGCCTTCTTTTTCTTCAAGTCTTATCTTGTTTCACCAGTTATTTCACTTGTGACTGCAGCACAACTGTTTACAGGATCCTGTTAGGGCTGATTACTGGCATAGGTTCAAAAAATATGTCCCAGACACATTTTCAGCAGATGGCACAACATATGGGAAAAGTTTGTAAGCTTAGTTATTTTTTGCACTCCTTTCTTTATTTTTTTTGATCAAAACTTGACCAAAAATGCTACAAAGATTGAAGATTTAATTATGCAAAAAAGGGAAATGTTTATTTGTTAGGGAATTACAGTTACAGCGTCATTTAATTAGTAGACCTCACATTATATATATATATATATATATATATATATATATATATATATATATATATATATATATATATATATATATATATATATATATATATATATATATATATATATATATATTGTTTGCATGTTACAGTTGGAAACAGTAACATGACTGCTGTGGAGAGGCTGACAGTTTGATTGACTGCTGACATATCCTCTCATTCTGTTAAAGGCTTTCCAATATCTTGTATTCTGTAGAGTTTCTACTGCATGTAGGTGTTATTAAAGGTTATTCAGTAGTAGTTATTGGAAGTGCCCCTGGTAAAACACACCTCTTTTTATTACATCAAATCAAACAGTGAAGATATATATGACAAAATAAAGCTTAATAACGGTTCATCTGCCGGTTCCATGTTGACATTAAGATCATAAATCTTACCTTATGGCCTGGTTTTATTATGTGGAAAAAAAAAAAACAGGCCGAAGATGGATATAAAGCTTTGCTGACCTGAGCATGAACTGCCAAGCCCATGATCCTAAACAGTGTTGAACTTTTTCTGAACTGGCCCCTTTATGTAGAGACAACAGATGGAAAGTGTGTCTTTCTTTCCCTAACAGCGACGATGACTTTCTTTTGACACCTCGTCCAGGATGCTGTTGATTTTTTCAGCACCTGAAGCCATGCAGACATACTTATATTGGTTTCAATATATCAGGATACAAAGCAGGAAGGAAAAGCAAAAAACCAAAGCATGTAACAATATTTCCAGTCTTTTTAAAGAGTGGTTGCTGAAATTCCCCAAATGTTCACCCCATAAATGAAAAAAAAATGATGCAGAGTTACGGTGTTTTCTGGAAACATTGAAATCTTGTGGAAAAACAACAAAAAATAAATAAATAAAGTTGAAAAGCCTTGTTAGAGTCCCTCATAATCTTTACATGCAAGGCCGGAGCTGTAAGGCCATGGTGTAAATCTTCCCAGGACACAGGGCAAAGGTTTGCTCTAATGCCATGTTAGGTTCAGCTTGCGGCCACAGATAAGTCAACTCAGCTGAATATGGTGTGATCAGCACTAAAACAATCAGCAAGACTGGCAATTTGTTGCTCACATATGATCAGAGCGTCTTGTAAAAAAATAAAATCTTTATGTATTGCTTAGGTTTTCAGTAACATTAACCTTATTGTCCACCCATCCATCCATCCATCCATCCATCCATCCATCCATCCATCCATCCATCCATCCATCCATCCATCCATCCATCCATCCATCCATCCATCCATCCATCCATCCATCCATCCATCCATCCATCTCTGCATAAACCCTAGGCACTGGTTGCAGAACATTTCCCCCTTCTCTCGGTCTTGGTGCTGCTTCTATGGACCACTTTTGAGAGCGACTTAAAATCTGAGCCCCTCTTTTTTTTGTCTCCTGAGGTAGACATAAAGACAAAAAAAGTAAAAAGGGTGGACATCTCCCCATCCCCTAGCCAAGTGAGAAATTTGAGACTTTATAATATTTATAATAAATATCTGATCATGTTGCATGTGTGCAGAAGAGACGTGGAAGAAAACAGAGGGAACCTTTGTCCACGCATGCATTATTGTTCTTATTCACCTGCTAATAATTAAACGATGTGGATTTGGGAAGATACAGAACTGAGTAAATGTCTTAGATGATGACATACGGTATTACATTATAGCCCAATTGTAGAACGACCGAAGAAACAGTTGAAAAGATGTGACTGGAGCTGCATCCTTTCATGACAAGGAAAGGATGATGTCACCTGGTCACAATTATTCAATATGTCAGAATTGTCTGCATGGATGAAGAATCACCACCTTCAACTTAACCCGTCTAAGACTGAAGTCCTGATTATCCTGCCCATCATTTATTCAGCCTTGACATCAACATAAATATTTTGAATATCTACTACTGTCACTCCCACAAAGGTTACAAAGAACCTGGGTGCATTGTTTGATGACCAGTTAACTTTCTCTAACCATGTTGCCTCAGCTTTGTGGTCATGCCACTTCGCTCTCCACATCATTCAAAAAAATAAGACCGTATCTGACTCAACAAGGAACTCCTGGTACAGGCCATGGTTATATCACACCCTCTTAGCCGGCCTTCCAGCTTGTGCGATCAAACCACTACAAAAGGTCAAAAAAATGTAATTTAATCAACCCAGACAGGCCCACATCACGCCTTTGTTCATTGAGCTTCACTGGAATCCACACCTGCCTATATGAACTTGATCATTGAGGCTTCCTTGACGACCACTGTGCTGTATACAAGAACACAGACTGGTCTTGTCCTCTGCTCACACAAGGCGATCGTAGTTGAGACTCTTCTCTCACATCGTTACTCGATGGTGGCACATGTTACCAAGAGCAGAATCAACCCTCGCTAAATTCAAGATTTTGTGAAAATGATTTTCTTCAAAGAACACCTTCTGTCATAAACTGCACTCTCCCTTAGTGTCTTTTTTGCACCTATTTGTGATCTACTATGTTACTGTGGCTTGATTGTATTACACTGTTGTAAGTCGCTTTGGATAAAAGCGTCTGCTAAATGTAATGTAATGCAATGACATTAACATGGTAAGAAAACACTGGTTAAAGTTGCACAAAGTGTCATAAATCTGAAGAAAGCTGATGGCACCATTATTATTTTGATTCACCTATGGGCACAAGTGAGGTATGAAGGTGACGCCTAACGTCACGTTTCACACCCAGAATTTGGAGTTGCACTTTGTTCTGGAAATATACGTTTAGTGTATGTAAAGATGCGAGCTTGCATGATTTTTCTCTGTTGCTTGGAACAGTATGTAAAGGCCAATGTGGTAAAAATTGGTGGCAGGCTTTTACGTAAATGTTACAGAATGCCAGTATGCAAGTGCCTTAAGGTTTGGGTCATGGGGCAGCAAACTAAGCAGAGAGGACCAGACCTCCCTCTTCCCAAGACAGAATCCAGTTCTCCCTTGAATGAATTAACTACCAACATTGTGGACCAAACTTTTGATTTTTATAGGGACAACATGGTCCGAAGCAATGCACACAGTATTACATACTTCAAGAGCACCCTCCACAAAATACCCAAAAGCATGTGATAGTTTATGGTCAATGCATTCTTCAAGCTCAGAAAGAACAACTGGTTGAGTAAACTTACCAGTGTTCCCAGTGTTTGACAGCCAGTATGGAATGCAAATTATTCCCCTTGAAGCTGAGGTCTGACTTACTGACTGGACTCTCTTTTCCAGAATCTTTGCATGAACCTCACCAGAAAGGCTGAGGGATTACCACTGTGTAGCATTTGTTCTTATTTTAACACCTGTTTGTAATACAGGCAGGTGCAGGTGCAGGCAGGCCAGTTCAGAACCTCGGGAAAAGCTAAGCTGATGTGATGGATGCAGTATGTGGTTTAGCATTGTCTTGCTGAAGTATCCAAAGCCTTCCCTGAAAGAGACGTTGTCTGGATAGGAACAAATGTCACTCTAAAACCTTTATGTACTTTTCAGCATTGATGGCATCTTTTCAGATGTGTAAGCTCCCCATGCCATAGGCACTAATGTTACCCCATACCATCAGAGATGCAGGCTTTTAAACTAAGTACTGATAACAAGCTGGACGGCACAGCTGAACAGCTTTAAAATCTACCCTCTCATCTACTCTAAAAAGCCCAATGTACAGCCTTAAAGATGAGAGGCTACAGGGGCAACACATAAAAAGCACAAGCACAGGTTCCTTCTCCACCAAAGGAACCCTAAATAGCAAGTTTTAGAAATTGAGGGTCAGAATACCAAGGCCCATGCTTTTGGCAAAGTCAAACCGTTAATGATCGCTTCCCAGGTTCACTTACGGAAACCTTATTACGATTCTCAATTCCTCAAAGTGTTCCCGGCGTTCGACCCATCACTGAAGCTACAGACCCCCATCTGCAGGTGGTGACCCCAAAGAAATCTTTTTTGCAAATTATTGGGAAATATTGATTTTATTGTCAATATATCACACAAAGGACTCAAACATAGTCTTTCATGGACTCAGTTTTTTGACTTCCAGCTACTTTGCAAACTTTGTACCTTGTTTGTTGCACTCAGGCTGCCATTAAATGCAACCTACAGTATTTTGGCTGTTGAATATCTTCATTTTTCAAAAGCTAACAGAGTGTCACACATATTGACATGTGTGTATCTGAGACGCACAAATGCTGTGATGCAGCAGTAGCATTACACATGACTTTTAGTTGGAGGACTTTAGTCCTGGAACCTGGACTTTAAATAGACTGTATGACTATAGCTTTTTCAACTTTACTCCGCTGTACAGAAAGGACTCCATTCAAGGATCATGATGTGGATTCAAATTGTCTGTTTTACAACGTGTGAACTGAAAGAAAAAAAAATAAAGGATGACCCAAACAAATAAGCAGTGTGTAATGTGTTGCGAGTGAAACTGAGCTCTTGTGACAGGACTATGGTCTTCAAACAATGTTACTTTGACACAAGCACTTAATTCATTTCTTTGGGGTTATTTGGAAAACACAAGTGTATTAACTCCAATTTCATCCTTTACTGAGTGCTTAAAAAACCTGTTACAAAATCTCTTTTGAACATTACTTTTTTTTCTTTAATAACAGCACAGTCTCTTATTTTTAACATTTAATTATTTAGTCTAGATGCCGTACCAAAGGCAAATTGATGAATCCATGCAACTGCTGAATTTCTTTTTTTTTAACAGTCCAATATCTTATACAGAATGTACAACTGTTTTTTATTATGAATGCTGACTTGAATTATAAAAAGGGCATCAATATAAAATCCAGTGAAACTTTGATATGAACTTAATTTATTGATGGTTTAGTTTATTTTGGCTTTGTTGGCACACCCATAAAACAAACAGTGATATGATAGTATGAGGTCTGTATTTGCTTAGTGTTGCTCATGTCTTGTCATGAGTTCTGTAGAGGTGAAGGCCTTCTTATTAATCGCTAACACGCATTCTCAGCAGCAGGATACTAATTTTCTCACAGATAACAAGGCAGCTGGCCAAAGCCAAATTCCAGTGATCTTTTATCCCTTTTGCAAGGATTTACAGAATCTAGGTCAGCATCTGTATGGTAACAAATGGTCCAAAAACCTGACTTCAAAAAGACAGCGGTTTTTCTCAAAGGATTTTAATCGGTTAAATGATGAGTGTGTAACTGAGGCTTACATGGTTAAGGTAATCTTGTCAAGGATCCTTTTCTCTCATGATACAGTTCTGGGAAAGTGTAGGCTGTTTTTCACCAGGACTGATCAACAATTTACAATCATTCAGGACATTCCGGCCACTGAGAGTCATTAATATCCACCTCCCACAAACTCAAACAAGTCATTGTCTGGATGATGACCATCTTACCTGTTAACCAAGAAACGAACCAAAGGATAACGCGGCAACTACCAGGAGAGTAGTTCACACTCCCACGTTAGTTATCTAAAAACATTTTTGGAGTGTAACAATTTTAAACCAATGTTATGATCATGATATGACTCCAACATCAGGAAAAATAATGATTTTTACTAACCATCTGACTATCCAAGCACACTTCAACAGCAATAAGAAAATCAGAATATTCCAGGGCTCCCCAGTAAGACCCCTCTAACCCCTTGGGAATGTTGAGACATTCCCAGTGCAGAGGAGTTACTTAATCTGTACAATGAGCTCTGGTTTTATCCTGGGGCCTCATCCCAAATGGCCTTACCCAAAGAACGTTACAAAATAAATAAATAAAAAGAAAAGTAAAATCACTCAATTATTTCCCTCATCTAATCTTTAAGTTAAAAGAAAAAAACAGTATCCATGAAGCCATGACAATGGCCACCTCAATACTATATATCACATTTTTATGTTTATTACATCACAGCATTTGCAAGGCCGGATGGACATTCGACAGCAGTGCTGATGATGGACTGCCTGTTAGTCTGGTCACAAGCTCAGTCATCTCTGTCCTCAGCGTCTGAATTATAAAACACAGTTGCTGTGACAAACCGATAAATCCATTATGTAACATCGACCACATGTAAATATGGCTTAAATACTCTTTCATGACCCACCAAAACATTCGTGGATCTCCTGAGTGCCCTGAGCACACAAAATAATGACATGAAACAGACTCAAAAGAGTCTCTTTCATTGCCGTGAGACATGACTCAGCTCAACTTTACTTTCACAGATGCTAAATTGTGATGTAAGACCACTGCAGACCATGGAGAGGTCAAAACGCTCACCCGTGATTGTAACAATGATATCAATGCAGCAGCACTCACATCCTGCACACAGTGACACACTATCTCGTTTTCTGAAGAGGGAACAGCGCAAAATTTACAAATCTGCACTGATGTAACACATGTAAATGTGCATGAATTATGAAGCATGAGCATGCTTATAAACAACACGATCATTAGATTTTTGTGAAACTCAACCTTTCAAGCTCAATCTTAAATAAAAGACTCGCAATCTAGCCTACTGTGACATGTCAGGATGGAAGCAGCTTTAAACACATAAACTAGAGAGCCGACAACAAACCAGACAGTCAGTCCAAAAGACTGGATGAGCCCTGATTTATGTGTTGACCTCTGACCCAGCTTCTGGGCAGTGAGATTTAATGGTGACTGACACCAGACTTTCCACGACTAAGAATTTTCTTTCACTAATAAGTACCTTAACTCAATCTCCATGGGATAAAGTACAAGGATAAGCAGCTGTGAGCACGAGAGTTGTGACCGCATGCACATCTCCCAGTTATGCACATGCCAAGAAAATTTAAATATGTCCCATCTAAATTTACCTGCATTACTAATTCACAGCCACTGAGGGTGCAAAGATGCACATCAGCCAGCAACTTCAAAAGAGAACCAAAGAAAACTACCATTGATTCAGCTCCCTCAACGGTACTCGTATTTCCTTATTGACTTTTTTTTTTTTTTTAAGTCAAATTTTTTTAATACTCACAGGACTATTTCTAATAAAGTACCTCGATTAAAGACTTTAAAGAGCAATCAAGGTGGAAATCTAATAAAAATAAAACAAAATAAACAAAATCCAGAAATTATAGAATCTGTTTGTGCATCTCTTTGGCGTTTACATGCACTTACTACATAGACATACAACAAAACAGTCCCTGGCTCCAAAACTGAGGTAATCTCCAACTTTACAGCAGAAATAAGCACGAGCTCCTAACAGCCTGGTACGAAGAACAGTTTTACATCCATGACCACCAATACAGGCGTAATACAGGGGCTAAGTAGGGGAATGATGGCCCAACCACATTTAGCCCGAAAAAGATTTTCCATGGACGTCTGGTGAGATGTGAATGTCTGACTCAATGTTAATATAATAATCCAGAACTGTTATAAACAGTGAAACTAGCCAAGTGTTTTCTCTCACTTCTCAGTTGGATTGCTGTTCTCAAGGAAGGTTTCATTTGAGGCATTTAACAAGGAAGTCAGAAATTCCAACTCCTAAGTGTGGCATGAAAGCACATTTAATCATTTGTAAGTTATTAACAATTTATAAAAGAAATTATGAGTCATATCTTCTTTCTACTCCAAATTTTACTTAGCCTGCGTGCAAAGAATTTATTTTGTACAAATAATCTACAACACTTCTTAACTGGGTTTTTTGAGGCATTCTAGGCTGCTTCGGTGGAGATTATCCCAAGTTTTACCTTTTAATGCACTAAACTGAAGTGTTTCCAAAACACGTGCATGGAAGGAAAGATGCAGGGGAAATTTGAAATGCCACAGGTAAATGACGCACGTGAGCGCGACCTTTCACTGCCAATCAGGTACTCAGGTTTTCTCCTCCTCGTGCCAGTCAAGATAAAAAGCTCCTTGCAGCGGAGCTCATTAGAACATTTCCCACTCCGAGTGTCACGATGCTGCAGCTGCTGACCTTCCTGGTGGAGAAGTTCTCGCTTCTCTTCAGACTCAGGTGTTTTGAGTTCAGCTGGTTGGAGTGTGAGGAGCGGGAGCGCCGCGTGCAGCGCGGCCCTCAGCCGCCGCCCCTCCGGAGGGGAGACCTGCTAGAGGTCCCCAGAACAGTTTTCACCCACTTCGGCATCTATATTGGTGACAATAAAGTTGCTCACCTGATCCCCGACATCCTCCCCGTGTTTACAAACAACAGCAAGCTCATCAACGCCGTCATCACCAATGACAGGCTCATCCTCGGCTGCATGTACAGGTGCGCCACGGTGCGCGTGGACACGCTGGAGGACTTCGCATATGGCTCCAGCGTCCTGGTTAACCGCACGGATAAGACGATTCAGATGAAGCCGTTTTCAAGCGAGACCGTCGCCCAGAGGGCTGAGAAACTCATCGGAGCGTTTCCATACAGTCTGCTGTGGAACAACTGTGAACATTTTGTGACATACTGCAGATATGGATCTTCGAAAAGCCTGCAAACAGAGAAGGTATGAATGAGTGCAGAGTGGGCTGCTTTCACGGCCCAGGTCTTGTTATTTAAAAGTAAATGTGATTTAGATGCAAAATTGTTGCATCAATAACAAACCAGTTATAGAAAGTTAAGCAGCTTCTTACAATTATAGTTCAGAGGATTGTTTTACAGGATCACAGTGATAAAACATGGAACAGAAGTAACACAAGTTAATTAAGTTACAGAAAATGTTCAATGGATAAATGCCTAAGCAATGTAAGGCACTGAGATTGGCCCAAAGGTTAGGGCAACATAAAAATAAAGGTTCCTCTTTAAGAAGCCACAAAGATTCAGTAACATCTCTCTGGGATTAATTAACATAATGATTTTTAAGGATAAAATTGAAATGTATATACTTTTCTGACCTTTCTAGAAAAAGTTATCCCTGCTATAGAGAAAAAACTACAATAAGGGACGGTCCACTTTACTATATCTTGTATTCAAACATTCAAAAATTATTCAAATGTGTACTTTTTGTCACCTGGGAGTTCAAAACAAAAACAACCTATTATTACTTTATTTCAGAAATGTTATCAAATGATTAAGTCGCATTTTTTTTCTTTTCTTTTTTAGTTCTGCGAGGGCCTGAAATCAGTCATCAGAGACCAGCGCAGCTGCATCATCACGGGGCTTCTTGGACTTATCTCCGTCGTCTACTTTGGTATGGCCCTTTCGACTACATTACCCACAATCCTGATTCCTTTCACTTTGTGGATGGCTGGTTGAGGGAGTCATCTTTCCAAACTTGCAGGAAACTGAACTGGACTCAAGAATACTAAATAAAAAGACAGTCTCATCATATGGTAGCTCGCGTTTTGCAACTTTAGTTGCAAACTTAACCAGGTCATCTTGAATGTTTTATGGCATGCATTAATAGTTTCTTACTGTTTTCTCATCAGTGTGGGGAAATATGTGACATATTTGATAAAGGAACAGAGTAATTAATTATTTTTCTTTTCTCATTCACCTCAAACGTGGGTTTACTCTGGAAATCAAAGCATATGATAATGTGTATACTGTATAAATTTATAGTGGTAGGCGATAAAGCTGTAAATATGACAACTGTATAATAAAGTTTATTTTTACTTGTGCCTTGTGTGGGTCTGACTGTATACAGAGCCATAAATCATTTATAAGAGCAGTATATTCTGTAGTATTGGGAGTTTGGTTGACTTTGGAAGAGTTATGAAGGCGACTTTTTGAACTTAATCTTTTACTCCGTGCATATGACACTGTGATAAATTTAAATATTTTAACCTCACAATGCACACAGTGCTTAAATTTAAATAATAGTGAGATATCCACACATTTCTGTTAATATTCTGCGAAAAGCTGAATAGCACTTAAACAAATTCAGAGTTGGAAAACTTGAGTTTTAATTATAACAAAGGCTGCTTATTTGGTATGATGGCTCACCGTCTGTGACCTTTTAAACGAGGATTTGATTTGTTGCCCAGTCTGCCGTCTTAATGAGGATCCTTGACCTCAATACACTGCAAACAAAGCCTGCATTTGGTAATACAGCAATGTGATTAGAGAAAGCTCCCTTTTTTTCTCCCAAAACCACCCTGAACATTGACCACTATTTAATCCTACTGACCACTCTTGCCCCTCCCATTCCCAGCATAAATAAAACACTCGGACGTGAGGTTGCTGGCTTCAAACCACCATCATGTTTCTTTACCAACTGCTCAGCTTTTTCTTTGCAACTTCTGAAAAACAAGAGGACTCCAAATATGACCCATCTCTTTACAAGCGCGGCGACTTGCTCGAGGTGCCCAGGACGTTATTCACGCACTTTGGCATCTACTTGGGCAACGATCGGGTGGCTCATCTCATTCCCGACATCCTGCCTGCAATTTCCAAGGATAAAGCTGCAATTGCCAAGATGGTAACAAACAACCGCCTACTGATGGGGGTCCTCACCAAGGTGGCCAGTGTGAGAGTTGACTCAGTGGCAGATTTTGCTTATGGCTCAGAAATACTAATAAACCACATGGATAAAGTGTGCAGGCAGCCTCCCTTGGATGGAGACCAGGTGGCACGAAGAGCTGAGAAACTCTTGGGTTCGGTCACTTACAGCTTACTGTGGTACAACTGTGAACACTACGTCATGTATTGCAGATATGGCATGGCTATAAGCTATCAGACATACCAGGTACAGTCAATTGTCTCTTGTCTAGGTGCAAGACTAGTATTTGGGAGCTTTCAACGGTCTTTAAACAAAAGTGAACTGAACATGTTTCCACAGGACATCATTTTTGGTTGCTGCAATTTGTTTTCCTGTCATTCAAATACAAGTTTTTGTTGTTTTGACTTACAAAAACAAAATATTCTTACAAAATTCTAAGTTGTATTAGTTAAAGAACTTTTTTTTTTTTTAAAGTGAAACTAGATAAGACCTATATTAGAATATATATCGTATCTCATACACATAGTATGGGTATGAACAAGCAGATACTATTCGATGCTCTGTGTGAACAGCACCCAATTATAGCGAGAAAAAGAGTAATGAGAACAGGTATGTGAGTTTATTTTAGATCCGATCAGTATCCTTTAAAAAGGTCCCGTCAACCGCTCATCTAAGCCCATCTTGTGGTCATGAGATGAATACAAGAAAGATATTTTTTAAAAGAAACCATATAATTGTTGTATCACTTTAAGACAGCCTATCAAAATAACAATCCTTGACAAATTTGAGTATTGACTTGGATATTTTAAGTGGAAATGTGCATATATTCTTTTTATACTGATCTGAAGATTTGCATTTTGCATGTGACAAAAAGTTTAAGACGCATTTTGTGTGAGTTATTTGCAAAGCTGTAATACAGAGTTGCACTCGATGCTCTCAAGTTGTGTTGCTGTTGAAAACCACATGTTACATCAACAGTGATTTCACAATGCATTCGGCAAGAATGGTGCAACCTGTTTGTTTGAGTCCACTGGAGTGAAAACAAGTCATTCATGAGGCGAGTAGCTCCATCTAGCGTTAATTCACGTCCAAATGACTGCAATTATGACTCAGACTTGCACGGCTTTACTAATTCAACACTTCTCTTACACAGTAGCTCTGTCTGATTATCATAATCTGTTTTGTTTTTCTTCCAGTTCTGCACAACAGTACGAAAGATTGTGTTCAGCAGAATGAGCGCCTATTTGACTGCACTGTGTGGAGTTTTTACCATGCTGTACCTGAGCTGCGTGACGCCGCCGGCAGTTTTACTCACTGTGCTCATCTCCTTCACCATTTGGATGGCGTCCTAACTTCCACGACTGGGGAGGCTCAGGAGAAAGGACTGTGGTGAAAACTGCAAGTGTGAGGCAATAGGAAACAAATATGTGATCACCAACTGTAATAAAAAGTAAATTTCACTATTGTAGTTGTTATTAATCTCCTTCAGAAATTGGTGCTGTCCTTAATCTTATCCTTATTTTTAAGTAATATCTCTTATGCAGCCTGGTATTCATCATTAAAAGTCACCAGGGTTTGCTCTTTACAATTATTCCCTTTGATCAGTTGCAAGTGATTGATAATAAATTCATTTCGAGTCATAGCTTTAACACCTTAATAACTAAACTGAAACTCAGAGATTATTCAGAAGAATATTAACGTGTGACATATGCTAAAGTTAGACAATTTCTGCAAATTGTTTGTGTCCTTTTATCTTTTAGCGTTTCTGACAGAGTGGTCTGAGTGATACCATACATCATTCATGTTGGCCTGGACAAAGTGCAATAAACTTCATCTTCTGTAATAGGGGTATTGTGAATAAGTACTGACAACTGCCGTTTTTGCTTTTGTCAGTTTTGCTTCCTGTTGTGTTCTCCACATAGGCTTGAATACCCTAATTACTAGTGTCTTGTCACTTTTGAACAGTGCTGGACTTACATGTTACATAGTTCTTGTATCTTTTATGTCAGTTTTATGTGAAAAGGTCATTTGTGGGTTGACCCAGATCATACACATTTAAATCCGAATTCTTGAGCAGAAAAAAAAAAAACTAAAAAGAGAAATTCAGACTCAGCTGTTTGGACATTTATACTTTATTGTTATGATTAAAATACAGTTGTAAATTTTCCACGTGTTGCATACATTGGGGGACAAAAAAAAATTAAAAACCCACCTTAAACCTCATATAATGTTACAGCTTCTAACAAATTAAACTTTTGCCATTAGTAAAATTGAAAAGGTCATGACTAAGTATCTCTGACAAAGACGCCTGTAGCAAATCTCCAACAATGTGGTTTCTCTCCCATACAATGACAGATACAGTGAGCACAATCAAAATAAAAATTTCCTTTGCTAGATAATAACTCATTATTCATTGTAAAAAAACAAAACAAAACAAAAAAAAAACAGGACTGCCAGTTGCAGTTGTTTTCCTTCTTGGGGTCACAATAATCAATACATAGAGGAAGAGGCTAATATGGGATCTGCTGCAGGTGTGCTAAATGAGTTACTCCTGGAATTGGTCCTGTAATGCTGCCTCAAACCCCAACTGAGGAGATGCTGCACTCCACCACAACTCTGGTCTCGTGATCTTGTGAAATAGTGTATAATTTCAACACCCACCGTACCCGTCCAACACCAAATGAAAAACAAATCTTGAACTCTGCTGGTGAAAACACTTCAAAGATATGGTAGCTGAAAAGGGTCTCAAAGGCTTTTCTCACAGAAGCTGCAGGATGCCGAACCAGAGCTGAGAAGACTGAAAATCTGGTATACATTCACCACGAGTCCAGAAATTATGGCTCAGTCAAACTAAAATATTTCTCAAATATGAAAAACAAATGCTGCCAATCAAATCTACTTGGTTAATTGGTTATCATGCAGGATGAAAATCTGTGTAAAAGCAGAAGTTTTCATGTGTGTGAACACAATGCCTAAGAGAAAAGACACCAGTGATGACCTTGGTGAAGCAACTGTTGCAGCCAATCTTTCTGGAAAGTGATAGAAACCCATTTCAAACAATGTGGACCGTTCACAAGTGGTTAAACATAAGAGAGGGATCCGACTTCCCAAAATTTGATGTCCTGGCAACGACAGATAGATTTTGCAAAGTAAGTGCAACAGTCAAAAGGCTTTATTTCAAATTCAATAGGCTTAATTGTCATAATTTGACTATAAATCCCAACATGAATTAGGAAACAAAAGCCAAGCATGGCTCATTCGTACGAACTATCAAGCATGGTGGTGGTGGAGTGATGATTTGACTTGGTTTGAGTCAAAGTACCTGGACACCTTGGCATAGGATGGAGTTCATGATCCACTCAACAACAGCAAAGTATTCCAGAGTCAAAGTCTAGATATCGTTCCGATTCAAGGTTTAGGTCTGGAAGGTTGTAGTGGAACCTTGAGAGCCAGGTGTGTGGAAACAAATGACTGAAAGCCACATTGTGAAGACGAGTGGGAGTGGGCCAAAATTCCTCCACAGTGATGTAAGAAACAGACAAAGCTAAAATGACCACGTGACGACACTAATGCAAATGGTTCTGCAAGCTGTGTTTTTGCGGTGTACTCAGCTTTTAAACACACTGCATTCTCGCGGGTCTTTCTTTTGCAAGGGCAGTTTTTACCTGCTGTTATTAAGTTAATAATTGCTTGGGGATCATGCTCTGGGTCTCTGGAAGGCACAACTTGACGACTTGTATTGCAATAGATGCATATAAATCAAACTGAATTAAATTGAATTGACTGTGATAGACTGGCGACCTGTCCAGGGTGGACCCCTGCCTCTTGCCTATAATCAGCCGGGATAGGCTCCAGCAGACCCCGGTGATCCTGCGAAGGATTAAAAACAGGTATAGAAAACGGATGGATGGATAAATTGAATTGAATTTTTGTGTAGATTCCACTTATAAATAACTAAATGTTGTATTGTGTTTTGTGTTGCAGTTCATCTAAGTTTATATTTCCTTCCTTTAAGTAAATGGTAAGGACCAAAATATGTTTTTATTATAATCATTATGTCCTGATAGACAAAACCTTATTACTAAAAGAATTATTCTGCTTTTACATATCTGAACATTGATAGGAAGGGTTTGGTATCATATTTTATACACACACTTTTTTTGTTTGCTCTTGTAAGTCACTGGTCCGTAAATACACGAGAATAAACAGGTCATGGTGTAGTGCATTTACGTTATTTGTGCAATACGCATTGCATATTAGGATCCGAATCAAATTCTCACACTATAGGTCGCTTGTTGAGATTTGGCTTTTCCTGTTAATGACACATCTGAAATTCCGAACTCGCGCAGAGAGGAGCGCAACAAGAAGTGTAAGCCATTGTGATTCAAAAAGTAATCATTTCTAGATCTGTGGATGTCGTGAGTGGAGGACAGACTCCCTCTCTGCTGCCCTTCCCGCATCATGTTTCTCTCACTGTCTCTCAGGGCAGAAAAGGCACCGTCGATGCCATACGGACTGCAGTGCAGTGCGCACTGGCAAAGGTTGCGCGCTTTCCTGCCCCAGCGCGCCATGGTCGTCTATGTTCGTTCTTGGAATTCTTGGAATTATTTTCTTATTTTTTTCATCTGTTATTTTGGATATCACATTAGTAATTGAAAAGACGCCAAACCTTTTTATCACACGCGCAAACAATGAGGGGACCCTAAACATCCCAGTCTGCAGGATGAGGTGAGTGGAGTCCAACAGTTACACAATGTTTTTCTCTCTCCTTTTCTTGATTGTTTTAAATGGCAACGATACTCGATAACCTCTATATTTCAACTTCTAAAACCATTATTTTTCTCGTCGGGCTTGCAATATAAGAAAAGGAGGCTGACATGACATCGTGTACAATCTCAACAACAACCACTAAATTGGAAGATTTTTTTTTTAAGTCCAGCAACTGAGCAGGGAGGCTGTGTACTCGGCTTTGACATAAAGTGTATTTATTTTCAAACGTTAACACATCACTGTAGCATTTTGCAAGGGGATTATGTGACAGAGACAGGTGGGTTCAAGTCGATGTTAATGGACCTTTTAAAGGTAAATTCGGTCCCACGGAGTGTGTTATGCTTCCTAATATCTGGAGTCAGTGAGTTAAACGACCCACAGGAATTATTTTAAAACGTCATCAAGGTTTGAAGGGACAAACTGATCTGGAGGCGCTTTTTAAAGTCTAGCTTTTTCCTGCAACCATGAGGTAACCTTCACAGAATTTGATAGTTGCCATGACAACAGAAAATTAAAAAGTAAAATTTGTAGAATAATATGCAAGATAATATAGTTCACAATAAAAAGAGACCACAAAATATTCTCATTAACCTTGCCATTTTGACAGAACATCGTTATTCCTCTCAGATCTTTTTACAGCAGACACCAATCCACTTGAAAGTTAACTTTCCATCTTTTTTTCCCCTTACAAGCTGTTGTATATTTAACTTGTAAAATGTCTTAAAACAGTGTAAGTCATATGCAGTACATGTCTGCCAGTCAAACTAATGCTCACACTTGTTCCACAGATTGGTTTTTGGGGACTGTTAGCCATGGATGCAGCTGGTGAACTGAACATGACTCAAGTGGATTATTCTGAGCTTGAAGATAAATCTTTCAACTGCTGCTCCACTGTGCTCCCAGTAACTGAAGATAACCTCTTGAATCTGGATGATAGCACAAAGCTGGTTGGAGTTCAGGTTATTCTCATCCTCGCTTACAGCACCATCATCTTGTTCGGCGTCACTGGAAACTCCTTGGTGATATATGTGGTCTACAAGTTTAAAAATCTACGGACGGTGACAAACTTCTTTATTGTAAACTTGGCGGTAGCTGACTTGCTGGTCAACACTCTGTGTTTGCCCTTCACCCTCATCTACACCCTCTATGACGAGTGGATGTTTGGTCAAGCTTTGTGCTTCATGCTGCCCTTTGGTCAAGGCATGACTGTGCATGTCTCCACCATGACCTTAAATATCATCGCTCTGGACCGGCACAGGAGCATCGTCCACCACATGGATACCAAGATGTCCAAGGACATGTGTGTCGTGGTCATTGTCATCTCATGGGTCTTCAGCGCCTTGCTGGCAAGTCCTCTGGCCATTTTCAGGGAGTACGGGTCGTTTGATCTTTCACCTGAGGAGTCCATTCAGGTGTGTATGGAGAAGTGGCCGGGGAGCAGCATGAACGGTCGGATATACAGCATGTCGATGCTCGTGGTCCAAGTTGCTATACCTCTGGCCATCAACTCTGTTGCGTACATTCGCATCTGGAACAAACTAAAGAACCACATGGTTTGCGGTCGAAATGATCACCAGCGCAGGAAGAAGACCACCAAGATGATGCTGACCATGGTGGTGTTGTTTGCTGTCAGCTGGCTGCCTTTCCATGCATTTCAGCTGGCGATCGACATCGACAACACTGTTCTGCATATGAAGGACTTCAAGCTGCTTTTCACCGTGTTCCACATCCTGGCGATGTGCTCGACTTGCGTCAATCCCATCCTGTATGGGTGGATGAACAACAACTACAGGACGGCCTTTTTGTCTGTGTGCAAGTGTTTTGGGCCCTTCGGTGTGAACTCGAGATGCTCCAAAAGCAGAGAGACACAAAAAGACAAAGACAGGGTTTGTACAGACTTCCGATCCACAAATGTTTAAAGTGAACAATCAAAGATGGCATGCTGGTCATTTGTTGACGCATATTGTATGTTGTTTTTCCTGCATATTGAGCTTCCAAAACGACAGATGACCAAAATATTTAAAGTTATTTAAATTAATTTATTTCAATTATTTAACATTACAAAAAAGGGCTTCAACTTTTAATGAATTAAAACGCCATTATTTGAATTGTATTACCACAGCAAATGCAGGTCTTTTACTACATCACATAGAACAACAGAGGACAAGATGAAGATATGCGGATATTTTACTCTCCTTTCTGATTCATTAAATGCCACTAAACTGTGACTCCTGTGACTCCAGTTTGTAACTGCTCTTGTGTGATATTGAGGGAAAAAAAGTAATCTTGCGCCAGCAGATTGCCATGTGACAACTGCTTTATAACCTCACAGCACACAAGAGTCACTGCTCTACCACTGCAGTGCTGCAACACCAAATCCATCAAAGCGGCTGAGCAATTCCTATCAGAGCCGCCAGAAAAGAGAGACTTTCTTACAACATGACTCCAAATTCTGTAACCCAATTAGCACTTTTTTGTAACTCCAGATATGTTGATTATACTTTTTCAATTTATTTGATATACGTTTTCATAATAGCGGCGATAGGCTCCAGCAGACCCCGGTGACAATAGGTGGGATAAGGCGGCTATAGAAAATGGATGTTTTCATAATAATACATTTGAATTAATTTATACAATCACACACACACACAAAAAATAGAATAAAAGAGTTACATTTTTTGGCCAACAGCTATCAGCCTGTAGGAACAAGTACAGACTTCAGCATTTAAAAACTATGCAGCACTGTTTTCAGTGACATCAGTATAGCATTAGACAAGATATGGTGGAACATGTATGCAGTGGCACACATGGTATAGCAGAAGTTCACGCAGGTTTGACCTTTATAATCTGATGAGACACAGGCGGCGCTGTTTCAGATGTGTGTCCACTGCAGCCAGCTGCTTTTGACAACTGATACCTCATATATTCTGTGTAAACAAAAATGCTGTTCTTCTCAGACAACAAATACTTGAGGCTCCTTTTTTAGATTTGCATAATGTAGTGGCTCCTCTGCGTCTCTTAACTACAACATAATGAGGTAAAAGCAAGATTCCATGGTGATACAGACGTATCCGTACCCCATATGTCTGCATGTGCAAGCGAAGGAATATTAGATCTAAAAAAGACATAACAAAGACATGAAATTTCCAACAAAGGATCAGTGCTTCAACAGTGATGACTCAAACAATAGAAAAAAAACACAGAGTTTGAGCTCAGTGCTCCAGTGAATTCATTGAGTCTTTATGGGTTATTTAGGCTGGAGGATTCACTGTTACATCCCAGCATTTTACACTCGTTTAGTCACTAGGTTTGATGTCAAAGGCTGATATAATAAGAGAATCATTCACTTAGCTGCTGAAAGCCTGCACCACAGAGGGAAATATAAACATTCGTCTGTATGCATCAAATGATTATATTACAAGACAAAATTATCTGTCCGTGTATTGCTGAAGTCATAATAGCAGGAGGCCTTTACAAATAGTTTAATCATTTATAGACCCAAATACTTAACATATAATATAATATTGTGACAGGCTGTGTACTTCTATTATAGCAACCTAAAAGTTAAATAGCTGAAAAGTAACTCAGCTAAATTGCCATTCTTTGTTACTTGAAGTCAAAACTGCAGGCAAGTTTAATCAGATGAAATATGTGCACGTTGAATGAATTATTTTTAAATATCCTCTCCTACTGTAAGTATGGTGTTTCATACTTCTTCATACATTCAGTTGAAATTATGCTGTTGCAGATGGAAATGTCATGTATTATATGCTGCCGCTAAGAAGCAGGAATTCACTGATCAAAAGGATCCAAGGACCTGAAGTGAATTAATAAACCAATGTGTTTCAGGATTTCTCATAATGTACTACTCCTAATAATGTATAAATCTTTTTGTGTCTAAAGAAAGAAGGACCCTGATGTCATGCGTTTATTTTTGCATGTGCATGTTTTTATGAATGACATTGTACAGTGTCAACATGCTATCGATGGCATGTAACTAATACTCCAGATGTTCGTTGGACACTTTTGAGTGAAATAACTGACCGATAAACTAACAGTCCTGCAAGAGTTTCAGTTCTGGTCTGTAAGTATCACAGCTGTAAGCTTTGGGTTGATACATTATTAACTGATAAAGATTCTAAAGGAAAAAGGAAAAAAAGAATCTATTATTTGCCGGTCAAATATACACCCAGCAATGTGCTTTATTTTATTTGTACAGCGTTGAACAGCAGCATCTTGCTTGGTGATCTTCAGCATTCAGAACTGAAGCAACAGCTGAACCAACTGTAAATATCAACAGAGACATGTAAACATGTCATTTATGATGCTTTAGTAAGTAATAGAATACTGATAAAGGGGTCAAAAGACAGATGAAGACTAGACGTTGGGAGTTTGAGATCAGCGGGTGAGTTTTTCACTTCTCCTTTTATTATTCGCTCATGTTCATGCCTTTATTCACATTAATTCACTCATGTATTACTTTGTTAGGCATCTGAAGAACTGAGGTTAGGTGTGGTTAAAGATGGAATTTTTTAAAGCTGAGAAACTTGAGAAACTCTAAAAATTTGATGTTGCCGTGGCAACGCTTTCAATGACACTAAGGCCACCCGCTGAGAAATACCCTGCGATTAAAAAATAAATATAATAAATGACAGCCTGGGCTCCTGATCAAGCATCGGTATATGAGAGCTCCTCACATGCTCCATTTTTACTTGCCAGTTTTATCCTGAATTATCAGGATAAAACTGGCACGTGAAACCTAGAATGCACTGGAAACATGGACCCGTCTGGCATCATTAAACTGGATCACGTTGTGTGTCATCGTCGCTTTTCATGTATCTAAATTGCATCTCTGCAAATGCTGTAACAAAGAAGATGTTCCTTCTCTGAAGTGAAGACAAGTCTGTGTAATTCTCCCAAAATATCTGAGATTCAAATGCATTCGTGGGTAGACAGAGTGGTAGGTGTCAAAATCTTACTTTCATACCACAGTAAAAGATAAATAAGAAACATCTTCACAGAGACAGCAGTTATTGGTTTTAGTACCTTCTTATTTATTTATACGTACATACATACAAATTGCTGTGTAAGCCACAGCAAAGACGATCCCTTTGCCATTCTGAAATAATATTAGTGCTCTTTTTGTGTCTCTGTGTGTTTAAGCAATCGATGCTTTGATTATTTCTTTAAGACAAAATGCTAAAAACCATGGTTTGCATAGGTCAGTGTTGTCCTGTATAGCCAGCTGCCAGTTATATGTTAAATCAGTTGTCATAGACTTATCAAGTTTCCCTCCAGGATTCTTCTCTGTATACATAAAAAGTACCAGGAATATTTCACAGAACATTAAAGAACTTTGAAGAAGTTCTTGTGGTTTGAAGACATCTAACGGCTGAGATCTGAACAACAAAGGGGAGTGGTGGGTCCGATTGATTCAGAGTATAGTTAGGAGGTAGAGCCTTTCTGGCACACGTGTTGCACGTCGACTAATCACCTTATCCTTTCATATCCCCAAAAGCTCTAAAATCTTATTTTGTGAGCTATAACCTGGGGGCCAGTCAGAAGAACCAGCCACACAAGAAGAGAGGCTTGCACACCAGCCCGAGAGTCATTATCACTGAGGATGTTTTCTGTCCTGGTAGTTATCGTGTGTACTCTACTGTGCCAAGCAAATCTGGCATCTAACGCTTGTGTCCATTGTATATGAGTGTCTGGAGCACAAAAGCGCTGATTGGTCTATTCATGCGTAAGTCTGTGCCCGGGGGTTAGGGTCGTGCCTTGCATGTCTTTTTTGTGCCCTAAGAAGTGGTCCAAACCTTGCTTAAGAGAGGTCTGCGAAAGGTTTACAGAGCATCAAGTTTGCTGTCTTTAATATAAATAGCCTATCCTTGCCCAAGGACAATTGGCGCCAGTTCTGGCGCCAGTTCAGTACACCAAGCTGAAGTCAAGTTGAAGCAATTAAGAGATACCAGATGACTGCAGGGGAGTCTGTGTGGGAGAAGGGGATGATGCAGCAAGAGATGAAGGAAGAGTTGGCCTTCTCCCAGCTCAGAACATAGATTAGGTGAGGTGTTTTGGTCCTGTGAAGCTGGAGGATGCAATTACCTTAGCGTAAGACCTCCTTGCTGCCCACCTCCGTGGTTAGCCACAGGAGGACCGTCCTCTCATCTATATATTTGTCCAAATATACCCTTCACTTCAGTAGCTTCGGTATCTTCTGTCTTTCTATGTGTACTAAAACTCTGTCTCTCTCTCTCACTTTGTCTCACTTCCCCAGAGTCTCGCAGGTGATTCCTTGGCTCTCTGTCGGAGCACAAACGTTGCAAGCGTATGTGGGGGACAGGACACCTCTGCAACAAGTGTCCTCTCGTGACAGGCCACCTCCAGCCAAGGAAGGAAGTACAGGAAGGAAGAACCCACTGGACAACGGTGGATCATGAAGTCTTCATGCAGTCTGTAACTTTCCAGAAAAAAATGGTTGTGACACTTTCGTCGATCTTGCATAAAGTTAAATGTATCCGATGTGTCATTTAAACGTAAATGTATAAAGCACAGAAAAGTTAGACATCATCTTTATTGTTTACCAGTAAACACAACTCAAAGCGTTTGCATTTGCTCCTCTGCAGCTGTGACTGAATGATGAAGACGCATGTTGAGCTCTTTGTCAGGTTGTACTTTGCAAAGTTTATTTTCTATCCACAAACTATACATTAAAAAGATAGCATTTTACTTGTACTAAGCCCTGCTGTATTTTACTTTACAAGCTAAAATGTGAGCACATGAACATCTGTTGATAGTGTGCACATTAATGCATACTCATTTATGTAAATACCTGTAATTGTGGCTCAGTTTTGACGTTTATTGGTGTCTTTGCAAAGAGGCCGGAGCTGTAGTTTTAGAGTGACGCAGGTGTCTGCATTATAGATTCAGCAGGAAACTGACGCAGGCTTCCTCAGTAGACACAAGAAAGGAGGCCCTGCCCTTCCCTGACTTTGTCTTTGTTCGAGCAACATAATCACCAGTAGTTGCTTTCACAGCGATCACGCCAGTGTTCAGATTTTGAAGAGCCCTTCCTGTTGACCATGTCCTCACTGATTTACTTTGCGCCTACGTGAGGAGTCAAGGCACTGGGACATTAGCTCTAGATTTCCATTTTTAGTAAGCTATTGATGGTGTATTCAGCATTAAGTCAATAATTGTTCTTTTAGCCATCATTGAGGAGTTGCTCCTGCCACAAAGTTTCCCCCAAGGATGAGGATACCACCTGCTTATTAAGTAAAACGAACAATAGCTTTGCAACGAAATTGGATTTGCCCTTCTTAGCTAATGGGTCGTGTCTTTGGGCTTTCATATGAGAAGGCGCTCGAGCGCTTGCCCAAAACCCATCTTTTGGCTGTGTATCATTACATGTTAATATTTGATTAATGCCATTTTGTCAGAGTATTGATTCTGAATAAACTAAATGTATTCCTCGGTTGAATAATTAAGAGGAATTAGTAGCAAGATAGAGTGCAGCAAGATATTGATCAGAGATGGCCCTAGTGAAGAACAAAATAAGCCCTGTAAATGTGTAGGCAGAAAGCACTTGATATGGAATATTTCTAAGAGGATAATCATTTGAAAAGATCATCAATATTAAAAATGAAATAGGTAAAAATTCCCCACTTTAACTTATTAAATCAAAATGTTCAAGGTGGACTTTTTCTAAACAACTTATGTGATTAAATTCATTGAATTCATTTGTGATGACGACACATATGATATATTTATACCATTATCAAAATGAGACAAATTTATGACAATTACACGTGCACTGATAAAGCCCATTTGTTTTATGTTAAGTCAAGAAGTCCTAAGGCTTGGGTTATTTTAAAACTATTTATATGAGGACGTAACCTGATTTAGTTAAGTTCAGTTAACAACACATTCAGTATAAAAAGTCATGTTTTGAGAAAACGGTGGCTACCCGAGTTGTCTTAATGAACTAACACCTTCTTAGCAGGAATGACTCTTTTTAACATTGTGTGCAAAGCAGAATAAATTAATCTATTTATGCCATAATTCTGCTTCAACACTTCATTGATAAAGCGATTACCGGCAATGGCAACACATCCTGTGCATGCTTGCCACCCTTGGAGGGAATTTAAAAACTCCAACAGCATTTAAATACTCACTGTCCTACTTCTCATTTAAAGAGACGTACAACAAGTTACACAAGCCATCACAAAATGATATCTCCAAATTCAGCTGTTCGCTGCAGGTGGTCCCAGAGGCTGGCTACTGCCAATCATGATGCAGTTTTCCTTAAATAACAGATTCCAAGCAGGCATAAACAAACACGCATTGGCTTTCCAGCTAAATCCTTTTGGTCTGCTTAAATGCATATATATTGTATATTGCATATTAAGCTGAGGACCTTTAAACTTACAAATACTTATTTGGTGGCAAAGCTATGACAAATAAAGCCAACAGGAAAAAATGAAATCCTTTACAAGAATGGGATATTTGCAACGTGACCTACTGGATAGATGAACAATGACAAGCGCTCTACTGTTTGGGGTCATCCTCCCTTTGACCGAATGGTTGGAGTACAGTTGCTGCCCTCTAAGTTTGCGGTTGACAGGTGATCCTACCTCTCTTCACTGTTTCTTGTGTTTGATTTGAGCTGGGACCAGCGCATGTCACATGGCTTGGCTGGTTTGGTTGCTGCGGTCTCACTGTGGTCCCAGTTGTGTTAATGTCAGCTCACGGGTCCTGCTTGGCTGCAAGAGTCGGGAATTCACTTTCTAGAGCGTCACCAGAGGAGGTAACCTGTTCACCTGTTGAATGTTCCAAAACACGGATTTTTAGCACTCCTCAACTTTTCCCGTCTTTTCATCTCCCTCTTCAAGCTTTTTTGCAATGTGTTGCAGCCATTAAATTCAAAATGAGTGACTATTTGTAAAGACAACAAAGAATAGAGTTGATTAACATATATCTAGTCTTTAGAGTGTATTTAATGTAATATAGATTGCAAAGGATTTGCAAATAAATAACTGTACTCTGTATTTATGTACATCTGACACGATGTTCGTACTTCTTTGAAATTGGGATTTGTACTTTGGACAAGCAAAAGTACATAGAAATGATGAGGAAAAACTCAAATTGAACGAGGCATCTATATAAAAATGCTGTAAAATTTGAAATTGTAAACTTACAATAAAACAATAAATTAATAGATATGAACACATTTTATTTGCAGTTAATAGCTAGAGTCTGCATTAGATATTGTAGTCTACAAAGAGATACTAATGAGAAGAGAAACAGTATGAGCAGAAGCCTTTATTGGAAAAATATCAAACTGTGGCCGGTCTCACTCAGAATGTTTTGTCGCCACATAGGACTCTTTAAACAGCAAAATAGTTCAATTATCAGCTGTGAAATGTGAGTTAAAGGGTAAACCACCAAACTGGCATGTACCATATTGTTTATATTTTGCACAAACAACATATTACAGATGAAAACGCAAAAACACAAAAGAAGGAGCTTTGGTTTGCCAAAGTGCATGTGTCTGTGCCGATAGGAGGGGAGTTTATGCAGAGGGAAATGTCGTGACGAGGTCGTGTCCCTCTGGTGGTCTCATTCTGGCACGAGCATGAGTCTCACAGTACAGCTGCCCTTCCACAAAAAAAAAGCCGATCTGTTTCAGGTTCATGTCACAGTCGGAGCACACGAAGCATCCAGGGTGACGATACTTGTCCCGGGCTTTAACCACTGTCCCACTGCAGAAGGAAAATCAGAGAGGAGCCGACATCACGATACAGCAGTGATGATTGTTCACTGGTTTATTACTCTAGTGCATGTGTTGTAGATGCTCAGTGGTCCAGGATGGACAAAAACACTGCAGCTGTTAAACAAAACTTTCAGTGAAACACTGTCTGGAGAGGTATAATACACACCAGTTTTGCTTGTTTTAAATAAAATAATAACCAAGCAATATCGCTATGATGCTTCTGCTGTATTGCTATGAACATTTATATACACATGTATGTAGATAGTAGTCAAAACTTTTGACTGGCATGCTTATCTCCAAACAGGGCATAGTTTGAAGTTGTTGCTGTGGTGGACTGTATTGTTAAAGTTATATGCGAGCCCTGTTGCTCGTGTTGATGCACATTGTTGTCTTAATGTGAATCCCAGATGATTTGTTCTAATTTTAACTCACACAATCCCATTCCCACACTTGTCGCAGACAGGCAGTTTCTGCAGGTTTCCTGTTGGTGGAGTTGGTTTCGTCGTTGGCGCTTTAACTGTCCGAGTCACAATGGGACGAGTACCTGGCCACAGGGGGAAAGAGACCACTCAGCAAAACAACCCCCTTTCATTTTGACATTTAGGACTTTTGAGAGAAATGAGAGACAGGAGCACTTCAGGAACAGCTGCTTACAAAAGCCTCTTGAATTCTTAATAATGCTTCCTTTCTGCTTCTAGGCATATCTCATAGTTAAAGTCTACAGGACACAGTTGTTTTCTACGCACTCGAGGAAACACATGGAGAATAGCTTTTGTACTGATATATTATGCAGCTTAAATAGTACGGCACTTGAATTACAAAGGGAACACTAGAGAGTCTGATTGCCACATTGTGTGGCTTCAGCATTGTATTTTACAAGGCATACAGCATGGGATATTTCATAAATAATAAAAAAATAATCGCTGATTAGATAAAGATTCTTATTGCAGAATAGAAAATCTGAGTCCCTCAACTAATAGTTTAAGCTACAGCTAAGTCATCAAATGAGCAAAAATATAACTTTAGTTGATTCATAAAATATGTCCTCGTAAAATTAGTAAGTATTTTCTTTTGTTCACAAGAAAATACCATTGTTAACTACAATAACGCTGTATGTTTGCATGACAACTATAAAACTACAACCAGCAGCAGTTAGACCGACTCTTTCTAAGCCAGCCTGTCAAATGCTGTTGTTGTTCTGGAGGGAATGCATCATCTGGCAACAACAACCACAACAACCACACACAAAAAAAAAAAAATCACCATCACTGTCAATAAACTCCTGGAGGGCTTTAAAGGAGCCAGACTGCCGAGGCTCCTGGCGCTCCTCCTCGTCTTTCTGTAACATCCGGTACACATCAGAATCCTCGATGCTGGTCAAAGTCTTGGCACTGAGGAGCACATTCAGACACACGGAGATTCAGAGGCACATAGATCAAAGCACAAATCCGCACTCTTAGAGCTCATCCTATCAGCTACTGCGAATAAAATGATGCTGTAATCTAAACTACTTTGCTGTGAAGCTGGTGGTCACTGATGGCAGCAGCAGCAGATGGAGAGGATATAGACTGCTTACTCAGCCTTAAAAAGGAGGGGGACAAGGGTTATACAGCGAGTGCAATTTAAAGCCATTTCATGTAGCAATACCACATCTGACCACATGGGGGCAGCATGTGACAAAAAAGTGTGTTAAAGGGTTATTACAGATATGCCGGACCGTCACCACTTGCAAGCACAGAATAGTGAGTGACTTGTGAGCATAGCTTTTTTTAAAGCATGGCTTTAAAAAAAGAAAGATTTTTTTTAAAGTATTTAAACTGTTTTGGATGCCTTAGTAAATTACCAGCGGTTTCACAGGGCTGATAATGCTTGCAAATGCACTGCGGTTTATGTAAATAAGTATAAGTACCTTTGGTTAGATGTAATTTTTGTCTGAGGCTGTGGTTAAACCACAAAGAGATTCCTTCATGTCTGCTGGCTGTCATATTTTCCCAGAGTTACACTCAATATCTCAGATAGCCTAATGAAATCCATATGACCGAGCGGGAATGCTGAAAGCAAATTTATATCAGTAGATCTGAGTGTCTGAATAGCAGGATGATTCAGGAGGTGGGTCATGTAAAGTGCACATTGTGGTTTAGATGTTATAAAGTAAAGATAAAAACAAAACAAAAATAATAATTTCCCGGTGAGGTTTCAGCGATGGTTACAAACCAGAAAACAGCACGTAGCCGACTGAAGAATTGACCCATTTCTGTTGCTGTATCTTTGGCTAAATTGCTTAGAAAATGCCAGGTTTGTCCTCAAGGTGGCGCCACAGGCTAGGCAGTGAAACAGTACAATAATTCTTTGAAAAAATACTAAAAAAGTTTTGGGGGGATTTTCAACCAGATGAAGCTAGGGAATGTCAAGTAATTATTGTAGCCCGTAAATACACTCGTTAATCTTAGAAATAACAGCTGTCATAAAAAAATGAAATTGGCTCTGACAAAAATTAACGGGGGCCTTAACGTTATTTTGTTGCACAACCTTTTGTGGTAACCACTTCAATCAGGCGATTTCTGTAACTATGTCTGTAGACAGGTGTTTGGGTCCACTCCTCATGAGCAAACTGCTCCAGCTGCCTCAGCTTTAAAGGGCTCCTTCTTCAGACTGCATATTGTAGATCTTTCCTCAGAAGTTCAGGGCTCATCTCAATAGTCCAGCATTTACTGTTCTTAGTCACTCTTGGCTGTTTGTAGTTGTGTGTCTTAGATCATTATTTTGTTGGAGGACCCATGAACCGCGATCAAGAACAGGCTTTCTAACACTAGGCATCACATTTGTCTTGATTGTCTTTATAGTTCACTGCACCCTTCTCAGATTCAAGACACCCTATACCGGATCCAGCAAAGCACCCCCAGAACATAACCGTGCCTCCTACATGTTTTTTCCACGTTTGATTGCTTCATTTTTGCATCTGTGATCATAGAGCTGGTATAACGTGCCACAAAGCTCCGGTTTTGTCTCATCTGTCCAAAGAACATTCTCCTAGAAGCTCTGTGGCTTGTAAATGCAATTTAGACAAGTTCCAGTTTGGCATTTGTATGATTTGTTTTCAACAGTGGACTCCTCCTCGGTCGTTCTGATGCACTTTCACCTTGGCGTTCACCTTGAATCTCTTTGGAAGCTGTTCAAGGCTGTTTGGTTGTCGTTCATATTATCCATCTCTTAAATTTGTTATCAGTTTTTTTTTCCTGCGGCAGAAGTCCAGGGAGGTTGACAACAGTCCTGTGGACCCTCAAACTCTAAATGAAATTAGCAGCTGTAGTCATGGGAACCTCAAACTGCTTAGAGATGGTCTTATAACCTTTACCTGTAACATGCTTGTCCAGAATGACTTTTTCTAGAACAGACAATTTTCCACTTTTTCTTTCTCTGGTCCATCTTCAGTGTTGTGAACACCATGATACCAAACATTAGAGTATTGACGTTTAACCCTTTAAATAGTCAGACTGACTGGCTGATTGCAAGATTGAGCGCTAAGTACAGGATACACTTTAGTCCGATGTCCATCTTTATTTTTAGTATTTTCCATTTTCCAGTACCAACTAATTTGCTCAGGCCAGTTTTATTCATGTTATTTCTTTATTTATGTTTCAGGAATTCTCTTGAACCGCAATTTAAAAGCAATGTCTGATTTTCATTTGTCATTGTAGAGCAATTTCTTTATTTAACTTATTAATGCTTATCTCACTTTAAATTATTTGAATCACCATTAAGGATTCTTAATTCTTTAAGAGAGGAGTCCCAAGAAATTTCTGAATGTCTGTAATTTTAAATTTAGGTGACACTGAGATGATTTTGATTATTTCGAGTCATATTGGCACCGTGATGGACTGGCGGCTTGTCCTGGTGTGGACCTCCTTTACACCCAAAGAGAGCTGGGATAAGCGCCAAAAGATTCCCATGACCCTAAAATAAGAAAAAAGCAGGTACTAATAATGGACGGACGGACGGACGGAGGGAGTGTGCTGTTATGTCAAGTGAGATACCTACATCTGTCTCAGCAGGCCAATCCACAAAGTGCTTCATTTTCACCCCAACCAATTGAGTTTATTCCGTAGTGCTCATTTCCAGCTCGTTATCTTTATTTTGGGAGTCTTGACCAGCTTTCCAGGAAGAGCTAAAAATATTCTCATTTCCTACATTGGTGTTTTGAGCAGCCCGTTAATTTATTCTCTGCCTGGACCACATCGTTTTGGTCTGTAACTCTTGACGGTCCGCCTCCTTAAGAGATCAATTCAGTCTGGTTGTCAAATGTTTAGAGGGCAGCAACTTGAAGCGTTGGCATCAGTACCTTTGGCCTGCACTTACTGAACTTTGTCACATATAAAGAAAAATGAAGTACTAGTCATTATGGAGGGAACGGTTAATAGTAATAATATATAAATATATATATATATATATATATATATATATATATATATATATATATACCATATATACCATTTGTTTTACATTTCAGAGCATTAATGTGTGTTTTCATGCTTACATGTTGTGCTGCTCTCCCTTCACAATGAAAAAGACCCTCCCCGGTTTTCAAACACAGCATATTTTTCTACACTTCAGAACTGGACTTGTGCGCCCAGATTCACTTGATTTAACACCATATATCCACATGTGTTAATGTGAACATGACATATGCTGGCTTTAGAAAGAGAAGAAAGGACTGCATAGTAGATCCTCTAAATGGCTATGATTAGTTGCAGTGGCCACCTCTCAGGCTTGGGGGGAACCAGGCCTCGCATTTGACCTTCCATGGCATCCTGGATATTTCCTGATGAGTAGAGGCCTATGGGAGTGTTGTAGGACGTGCTGACCACCTGGCGCTTGTCATCAATGTTTGCTGCTGCAACGAACGGCTGGGCTCTCCGGTTGTGAGCAGTGCCAATTGGTTTATACTCCTGCAGAGTAAAGACGGGATTTTAAATAACAAAGATAGTACTGCGGCCAGACGAAGAAGCAAAATGGCATGAACAACTGAATTACTGCTTCACTGTTTTACAAACCTGTTTCTCTGCTTCCAGATTTATTTTAAACGGGTGAGTTTTACCGTCCTCTGTAACATGTGGGGACCACAGTTTTGATTCATTTCTGAGAAAAAAACAAAAAACAAAAAAAAGAGTCAGAGAGTCACCTCTTGATCTGTTTGAGTCGTTGAGTCTATCAACCCAAATCATCAAAGAGGAAGATCTGCTCACATGTTGGTGTTAACACGGAATGTCCTTTTCTTAGAATTTTCCTACTGTTAGTTAACTTTTTTTTGCAAATTTCTATACAAAAATATAAATTCTGACCATTTCACTTGGTAAATAATTACTCATCATGTATTTCTATGTTGCTTGGGATCTTGGGTCATAAGACGAAAGTGCTGGGAACCACTGACACAACTGTATCCAACAAAGATTTTTGTCAAATCTGTAAAGCAAAGTTTGGTTTGGACCTTCTGCTTCTTCTGCATTTTTTGTACCAGTGCGTTTCAGACACAAAAAACACGAGAACACGCTTCAAAAACAGAATAAAAACTCAAATAGTCCTCACACTTCACATCTGTGAGTGTGCGCATGTTTGTGCCAGTGCGCCGTACCGTTCAACAGTGAGACAGAGCTCTCTGGTGGATTCCTTTATCTTGCTCTGGGCCTCACAGTGAAGCATGTCTGCGGTTGGGACTCCCTCGATGGCTAAAATGATGTCACCGGGGCACAAGTTGGCCTTGGATGCCTTGCTGCCCGGAGTGATCTGAATGGGAGCAGGTGTAGGGATAACAACAACAACCAGGAGACAGGCAGACACGTGTGATTTGTGACAACAGAAACAGGTGACACTGAAAAACATAAAATACCAATGTGGTTGCATACGTGTACACGCACAGGATTACTGAGTAGCTTTGTACAATTTGTGAATTAAACAAGTTATCTTTAATTGCTTCTATTTGCCTTTTTTATCGCTTCCTTAAAAATCAATAAAGCTATGAATAATTACGATCTATTTTAAGCTACAACTACAAACACAAACGTGATCCTTTAAATTCGGATCGGGAAAGCCAGCTGTCGTTCGTTGAAGGTCATGAGCCGTTTGGGGGCCGAAGACGGGAGTTGTCAGGGAGCAGAGCAGTAAAAACACAAAATTAAAACATCAGCAGTAGTGGAAAAAAAATTAAATAGATTGCTAATGTGTGCAGACAGGCTGATGTAGCAGGGGATTACTGGAAATGTTGAAGTAATTGTTTTGCTGTCAAATTTTAATAGAAAAATGTGACTTTCCAAAAATGTGGAAGTCATTGTGTTAATCTCTTTTGCCCTGTCTGGTTCAGAACCAATGCTGCATCTGTTAAGCACGGCAGAAGACGTTATCAACAACAACTCTGCCAAATTTGATTCTTTTCTCGATACGTCACACGCGGTTTCATTTCAATAAATGTCCCTGTGATCCAAGGTTAGAGGCAGCTCAAAAAATGAGAAACAGACTCCTGTATCAGAGCTTTGGTTTTTCTTCTTTCCTATCCAATAAACCATTCCGCTTAGATTTACCGAGTATCGCTGTAAATAAAACATTGTGCAAAGAAATTCAAAGCAGCTGCTACAATAGCACACGTCACTTTCAATGATGTGACAATGACAGCAATAAAATAGAATTATTACTTTTTCTTCTCTGCATTCATTTAATTTTCTTTCCATTAATACATGTGAACTAAAGTAGTTTGTTTTTCATTCAGTTGAACTATACTGTTGAATGTAATAACTACATTGCTGTCTAAACTCGGTCTCTTCTACCATCACTGAGTCACTGTATTAAAGTAGTGACTAGTGGCAGACGTTTGCACTTCATAGTTCAGGTCTTCAGCTGTGCAGTTTTGAAGCTACTACTCAGGAGGCGACGGTCCGGCACTTCCTAACACCACTTTGTCCCATTACATGTGCATTTCAGTGTATGAATAGACCGTCTAAAAAAGACGTAGGAAAAGAAGAGAGCACCGGCAGGGCTTTGCTGGGACCCGTGGGGAATCTCTCAGCTTGTGACCAGCCTAAGCCTGTGGTCTCCTGCCGGTCTCCTGTGACTAGTAGCCTAGCTGACCGAAACAACGGGCCGTCACTCATAGCAGAGCGGGTTCTCTCACATGCCGGCTAGTGGTTTGGTCAGCCAGCCTGGAAGACTTCCAGAAGAGTCCGAGGCAAAAGTCGAGCCGGCTGCTAGTCGATGTGCCAGAGGCAGTCTAACAGGGTTAACTGGAGGTTGACCTCAAATCAGCCCTGGTTGGCAGCTTCAACTGGGGCTTAAGACCGATGCAGTCCTGTTTGGTTGCTTTTGCCACCGAAAACATTTTCACAAGATGTCAAAGTGTTCTCGAAGTGTAGATAACAGCACAAGACATATTATCTCTAATGTAGCAATGAGTATCCACTGTTACACCTTTAATAACCACTCAGCAGTCAAGCTCTGTAGCTAAAGTAACATGGAAAAAAAAACTAAAAAACACATGAACTTTCTTTTTTTTTTCCTTCCCTCTTGTTTGCACATATATTAATGGTTAATACCAAGTTTGGTAAAACCCAAGAGCTATATATATGCATTTTAATCTCGAAACAGAGGGTTTTTTATTTTTATTTTTTATGTGTGCGTAGGTGTGTGCAAGAGTGTTCCCTGCAGCCCTCATGACAGTCTAACTACTTTATATTGATCCCTGGAGAAAGAAAGAAAAAAGAAGGGGGAATAAATATTCTGCCAAAGAGGGCTAAAATCACCGGGTGTGGAAGGCGAAAGACTGGGTGGGGAAAAGGTGGGACATGAAAGAGCAAGAAAGAAAGACGAGACAGTGGTGGGTTCAGTCTGGTGTCTGTGTTGTAATGTGTGTTAGAAAGAGTATATAATGTGTTGTTTTAAGAGTAAAGGTGGACACAGGACAATCAGGTGTTACAAGCAAAGAGGGGACAGAGAAAAGGGGGAGGGGCTTTCTATTTACAATAGTTTTAACTGTGAGCATATCTGAGTATGATATACATAGAAGTATTTTAAATGCTCATGCATATTGGAATATATCAATATAAAGTCGTATATATGCAGTTAACTAGTACATATTCATCTACATTTTGGGAAGAGAGAAAAAGGGGGAAAAGAGAGCAACAAAATAGATAAATAAATAATACACACACACACACACACACACACACACACACACACACACACACACACACACACATATATATATATATATATACAAGAACTTTCTTGTGAGATGTTGGCTCCATGTGGCCAGATGAGGTATTGCTACATAAAGTGACTTTAAACAAGCTGGAAGCACAGGAATGTCAGTTAAATAAATGCCATTACAAATGTCCTGGTTATGTTCTTCTTTAAATAGGGTTTTGTAGTTTCCTGTTTCAGCATGTTAAAGAGACTAAAATATTTGTAATTTCACATTAGATTCAGTACATGTATACCCTCTGAAAGACAGAAAACTCTGTCTACAACTTGCTGTCTCTTTTTGAATTCCATATAGATGAAGCGAGGCTTTTGAAAAGAAACGTCCCGCTCTCCATCAGTAGCACCTCATCTCATCATACAGTCCGCCATGACTGGGCCCCTTGTTCGCTTCCCCTGCTGGGATCCCAGCTTCGTGAAATTTCCTTTCCCTGAGTCTCACCTGTCCTAAATATATGTATATGAAATACAAAACAAAGACTCGGTAGAGACGACTCATTCATCACCCATTTTCCTTAGAACACGCGCATAAAAGACCATGTCTTTTAACTGCCTGTGTCTTGTAACAGTGATAAACTAATTGTGTGCAGTGACAGCATCCAGATGGAATATGTATTTTGTTTGCCAGAAAGTTTTCAAGATGAGCAAGAAGTCTCAGAAAGCCACTGGGGTCACAGAGACTATCTCAGCAGGCAACTTCAGACTGAAGCGCACATTCTCACTACTCCACACAGGGCCCGATTCACGCTCGCTCATATTGCAGTAGTGGACAGAGCCAGCTAAACTACAGAGAGGTGTTACACTGAAACTAAGATTAGGTCATCTGCCTATAAATAAACATGGATGAAAGTGCTGAGAGGATGTCTCATGCTGCCAAAAAGGGAGCAGTAATTTACAGTGGAGCATTCGCTGCTGTGCTGCTAAAAGAATTTTAGTTTTACTGCTCCAAGTCTGTGAACTGAATCTGTGCACAGATGTGCGTTTCTACCGAATCCTTTTGTTTCCACACGGCTCAGTTGTCATCTCAAACATTTGTCTTTGCTTAAAATATATTCCCCTTTACTTGTAGTTTTTTTTTTGAATCTCAAATTTATTGCAGAATAGAATAAAGTGAAAAATAAAAAAATGAAGTAGTAAGCAATGTGAAAAGGTTTGAAAGGACCTTCAACTATCACTGAAAGAGTCAATTAAATTCTCTAAATGTTTATGAAAAGATCAAGGCTGATAATACGGCTACGATTGCAATTCTCTACAACTGAAATATGACGATTATAAGCGTGTACTAAACGGAGGGCAGGGAGGTGATTTTGAAGCATCATAGATGTGCAGCTTGTTTATTTTTTGAACACGGTTGTGTTACTGCTGCAAACCCACATCACATTTGGAGTAGATTGTTGGTGTAACTATGACCAGTCGTCAAAGTTTCAGGCTTTCATAAACCGTCCCAGCCCAGACCCGGCTGCTCCTGCAGCTGCAAGAGGTAGCAGACAAGGTAGAGTCCGTCATGGTGCTCTCTTAGTATAATCAACGGCACAAGTCATCAGTATTAAATACGAGCTATTCCATTCTTTGATGGCGGTCGTTTCACTTCTTGAGCCAGCCTCTAGTGGTCATTAGGGGAATTGCACGTATTTGTACCATCTAGATTATGTCAAACTAGCAAATTAGATGCATATCTTTGGTTCTCAGTGCAGACGTTGCTCGGGAGATGCTGTAGTTGTCAGCTGCACGTTAAAACCGCACAGAGCAAGAAACAAGCGAATTCAGAAAAGTCGCAGCACAGAAGCCAACGCTCCCTCCAGTTAGCTGTTACGTAAGATCACAACACTTTTATTCAACAATTCTTTGAACCATGTCGCTTTATGAGCTGCTGCAAAGCCAACACACAGGAAAAGAGATGCTGTAGCACTTTTGGCGGTATGAGAAAAATCTTATAGATTTTGTAGGTCAAAGATAAAATAAAGTAATCCAGTAGACAACAAGAAAACAAAAAGGATCAAATGAGCACAGTGTGGGCTCATTGAGGAGTTCTGCGTGGTACGCCTATTGCATATAAATGTCCACTTGTCAGTCGTTTCCACGAGAATCATTTTAAAACCTTCCAGCTTGTTGTTTTGGATGTTTGACCCACCGCTTGAGTGGACATCGAACTGGTTCACTTTCACCACACGGGTTTCACGGCAGGAAGCGTTTTATTTTATTTGCGACGTTGTAAATAAAGTGGTACATTTCTCTGTCAGAATAGCACAAAACACAGATTTCTTTTATCCTTATTAAATTATCAAATCAAAATAAATGTGAAAAGTTGGACAATTTGATAAGTAATAAAGTATTTTTTTCACTGTCAGAAAGAAAATATACTTTTAACATTTGTTTTATATAAATGATCACAAATTGTATACATAAATGTTAAATAAATGTTAAATTTGCGGAAGTACAGCACACCATAGGACCTTAGAGGTTTGTTTTTTTCTCACTTTAAATCCTCGAGAAGTATGATTTAAATGTTTACCTTGGGTCAATATCTTTAAAGGATTTCTCTGCCATTTATACCTGTTTAACTTTATTTTTTTTAAAGAATAAACCAAAAGGGAGCAGCGGCCGCCGTCCTGATGACAGGCACTGCTCTCTTTGACAGAGATCCTCCAAGGACACATAACACATTTCAACTATTTCCACGTGCTGTTTGAGAACTCTTGATGAATATAAAACTGATGTTGCTGTTTAAACCTGAACAAAGCAGCCTTAAAGGCTGCTGTCTGCTGAAGATAAAGCTGATCATCGTGCGTGTTTACTTTCCCCGACCAGCTGGGAACATCGCTGAGTCATAAACAGGAGGATGTTCCGGACCAAAAATGGATGTGGATGCAGGAACTGCATTCACTTGTGCTTGAATGAAGTTCACTGCAGAACAAAAACGTTTCATATGTCTCAAAGGCATTTTTGTTTTTTAAACAAATACACTCAAAAACATTACTTCCTGTATATTAATGCTCACATATTATATTCCCGTCATGCTTCCTCCCTCTTGCTCTGATCCCCCGTGTCTCGCCCATCCCAGGCCTCTTTCACCACTGTTCTCATATAGACCTCAGTGTCCACTGACACAACAGGTGTGAGGTTACTGGATAAAGCCAGTGGTTTGAAACCTAACTGTACTTTTATATAGTCCCTGAGGTCTCTCCCGAAATAAAGATGAGTGGGATTACCGTACCCCTCTCATCTGAGCTTCTGGGAAAATCAGCTCACAAATTGAGCTAAAGGACCGAAGAGCATGGCTCTGTTTGCTTTTGTAGCTGTGTGTGTGTGTGTGTGTGTGTGTGTGTGTGTGTGTGTGTGTGTGAGGGGGGGGGGGTTATAAGCACTGATTTGAGACAGCGGCAAGAAAAAGTCGAGGCACGTTAGCTGAGTGCCTGACTTGAACGCATGTCTCGAGGTCATTACTCGATACTCTATAAGGTAAAGGTCTAAGTCCTGACTCGGCCGCTCTAAATGCTTTTCTTTTCTTAGATCATCAACTTCAGCGGTTTAGTTTATTGTCCGACTGTAACACACCACTTCTACTAATCTTCAGCTGTTCTACAGCCATACAGCACCCTGATGTTATCCTGTAGGACATTTTGGTAAATGTGGGGATTTATTTTTGCCCGTGATAATGGAAAGTTACTCAAATGAAGATGCTCCCCTAATAGCCTTCCCTCTCGGGATTATCTCTTCATGTTGCTGATGCTGTGCCCTTTCTGCACCGTTAACGTTACTGTTTATCCTTCCCGAACAATCCAACTTTTGTTTCATGAGTGAAACAAGAACAAACGTTTTCACGCTTGCTTCAAGGATTGCCTTGGCGCTCTTTGGCAAACTTCCCTCATGCAGAAATGCTTTAGTGGAGAGGAGCGTCGACGTCCACGGTGAACCTGCCTGCTCAACGACTTACACTTGGGAAACTTATGAATGAGTCGTTTGGCAGTTCCAGTGACGTCTTCAAGCCCTTCATTGTTACTTGTAGGTTCTTCTTCATCTCACTGAGGATTCCTCGTCGTGGCTTTGGAGTCATCGTGGCAACACTACTAAACAGTACTATGGTTTGTCAAACTCAGGACTGATGGATGCTTTAACCCTTTGAGTTGACTTTATACCCCATTCCAGTCTCAACTGCTCTTAAGTGCACCATATGCCTTTGGATACCTTCTTTTCTCGCAAGAAATGCCTCTCGTGAACGACAAACCTATAATGTTCAAATTCCTTCTAGTTTTAAACCACAACTACAAACTAATTCAATTAACTGGACTTCAGTTGCGCAAACTTCTGACTCAGAACCTTTCTGAATGTGATTAGTCTGTGAATGTTTAATAGGTGTGCTCAATGAGAAATGATAATAGTTTGTTGGTTTTCAGCTTAAGTACATTGCGCTTGTCTATTATTGTTCAAATCCCTTCAAATGGTGAATAAATGCAGACTACAAGTTCATTGTATCTCCTACTTATTTTAAGTGATGATTTTTCACAGAGACTGAGATATAAACTGAGATTCGAGCTTCCTCGTGCGTTCAGTCTGACTGCTCGACTAAGTGCTTTCTTCCAGAGCCTTTTTTGGTGCTTGTCAAAAAAAAAAAAAAAAAAAAGACAGAGAAACATTCGTATCCTTGGTGATTCTGTTGTTTAGTTGCACTTTGTATCAACAGGAAATGCCACATTTGATGCAGGAAATTATTGTTTTCATTAAAACTACACATGAAGACAACCTCCAAACTGCAGCCCGCCTTTTTTTTTTTTTTTTTTTTAACTTTCTGACAAAATATTTGATAATCAGTGAGTCTGATTGTCAGAAGTATATGATTGCTGTTCTGCACACCTCCTGTGCCTTATTAACTCGCTAAGCTGGTGGATGCTGCGAGCTGAGCTTCCGAACAGCTGATTTCTAACAGAAAGTCTCATCGTTCCTCTTAATTACAAATCTGTTGTCGTCTGTGTTGACTCGGCTGCTGCTGCTGTGAACGTCCTGAAAGAGTGCTGCTTTGGGTGCTTCAGTTTTGGAAACATTCCCCGCGAGCCTTTTTTTCTTTTTCTGTCTGATATTCACGCAGTGAGGCGCGCGCGTGTGTGTTAGCGCACACATGCCAGAGCACGAGTGAGCTGCTATTTGTGTCTAAGCCTGTTGCATTTACTGCGGCACAGGTGCGCGCTCCACGCCGGAGCAGAATATTTCCACAATGAGCCAATGTTGACAGTAAAGCAAACCGTGGGTAAACGACACGCTCATGTGGACATCCCCGGATAAACCGCGGAATTATTGCCACGTTTCTGAGCATTTAATGACTAAATACATACATATTTTTGCACAGATATAGTATACATGAAAATAATCTCAGTAATAAAGAGAGACTAAATGTTTTGTTTAACAAAAAAAAAAAAAAAAAAAGAAAAAAAACAACAAAAGACCGTGTCCTGAAAGCATCACGTCACTCACCCTGGAGATGGTCAGGGGCTGGTTGAAGTCTTTTCCTCCTGTCAGGCGGAAGCCCCAGGGGGCCGGCCCGTCCAGCACCACATTAAGTGGCATGGCCCTTTTATATCTCCCAGCTGTTGTATCAGCAGCACACAGGGAACTGCACACTGCTGGGATCGCAGTTAAACAGCAGAGGAATATCAAAGTGATGGAGATTTTGAACCATGCAGGGGGGGAATTAGTGTGTGTGTGTGTGTGTGTGTGTGCAGAAGGAGGGGAATGGACAGACCCCACCCCAGGAGTGAGGTAATTGGTCTGATTTTGGGAACTGGCTCCTTGGCTAAACTGGCAGCATAAGCTCACTTATTTCTGTTGAGAGCTTGTCTTACTTCTTTTTGTTTCTCTCCATGCCAAACAGCAGCTAAGTGTTTTGCTTCTTAAACCAGACACACATTAAGTGGCATTTGTGTGACTCTCAACCTGGTTTGGGTTCTCAAGACTCTGCTTACCAATAGGAGGACTTGTAAAGAGAGTGAAAATGTGAGACAGCCAGCATGTCTCATCCACGGACAGCTCGAGGTCGCTGGCCTCATCTCGCTCTGCTTGACGGTCCCGCTGCTCCTCTCCTTATTTGGATTGGAGGCAAAGCTCCTCTCCGAGGACCTGGAGGTCTCCCAGGCACATTCCAGCACTATTGATCTGGATGGGACCCACGCTTCTCACTCCTAAGCTTTATATAACAATCCAGTTTTATTTTACTCATTTGTGATTTGCACTGCAGGCGTTCACACTGAGCAGAGTGTGCTGTCATGATCTTAATGAAACAAAGTAGCATTAATCCCATCATAAAAGCCAGCGTCTGCAGAGTGTCTAAAAAAGAAATCCTTTCCAAGTGAAGTAATTCGGTCCATATCAGATTCATGGTTTGTGTTAGCGTTACCATAACAGTTTAAATAAGAGAAGCACAGCTCTCTCTCTCTCTCTGGACGGCATCTTCAGACTATAACAGCTTACACTGGCTGTGTAAATCCAAGTATTCATTTTATCTCTCACTGTGTAACAGTTGCCAGTTTATTCCGGCACCGAAAACACCATCCCAGCTATATCTTTAAACATTATTCTATTTATAAAAGAGCTATGTGTGCCATGTAAGCTGTAAACAGCGGGGACCACAACTTGTTTCACTAATTTCTTAAAGCAGTAACGTCATTTAAAAACTCTGAACTCATTCCTGATTTCAAGTCAGATTAAGCGGGGGAATTTTACGTAACAGTGATGTCTTGGCGAGAATAGCCCAACCTGCCGTCCTAAGTCTTTTCCTTCTCGGTACAAAGATTGAATCTTGTTCCTTTGGATTTGATGGTATTCACTAATGATGGTAATGGGCGTGGCTGAAAAACTCCTAGGACCATTAAAAGTCAGTTTCTTCTCCATTCTGTGAGAATAGTGTCACGGTTGGTAGTGTGTGTATATATATATATATATATATACATATTAAACTTTGGCTCAGTCAGGTTTTAGTTATCACCCTCCTTCACCAAGACGATGACAGATTGACAGATCAGTCAATCAATAACGCTGAAGAACCAGCAGCTGATGTAACAGTGGCTACGTCTGCTTCTGATGTCGAGCACCACTGAGCAGCTGCAAATACATAAAAAAAAAAAAAAAAAAAAAATTGCCATAGAAAATAAATGTAGAATTCAGAAGATGATGGTGGTACTGGCCTTGTCAGCATGTCCTTTTCTTTTCGTTTCCCTTTCATGAATTGCAAAATATCGTATCATATCTCGCATCATGTCACCACTGCGCTTAGTATGAACATCTACAGACCACCTTCAGATCAGGTTTACTGTTCAATCATTGTCAAGAAATTGGAAATAAACCATCTATCAGCTGGATTTTATTAGCAATACAGCTTCATAAATCATCCAACAATTGCTACCATATTGTAGAAATACCTTAAGTCCAAGAATGGGTATTGAGTTTGAGATTATCATGAGATTAACATTTTTATTACATGTAGAAACATATCAGGGGTAAAATCCACGTCTTCAGTCTGGAGCTAGCTCATCTGAAAAGGCCGACAGGAGGCCTACGTCAACACTGACGAGTTCACGTTCTCCGCAAACTATCACTTCTCATGTTGTTTTTCTAGACTACGTATGCATAAATGATTATTTTTGCATCACAGAGGAGGTTTACATGTACATGGCTATAAAATGAGTTAACTGAATGTAAGGCAGAAATCCCCAGCTGTACTCAACCCACTGAAACATCTGCTTTTCTGGATGGAGAAACAATAGTAAGACCACGGATGAAATGTGAAGAAAGAGAGGAAACCGAATGTGATGGTGGGTGAGAAAAAGCTGAGTTTATAAAGCAAGTGGATGTTGGCCATTTTACAGCTCTCATACAAAAGGTTTACAAAAACACCACGCACACACACACACACACACACACACACACACACACACACACACACACACACACACACACACACACACACACACACACTCGTACCCACACACACACGCGCACGCACAGAAAGTGTTCTCACAGCAGCTGACAAAGTGAATGACAAGGAGTGACGTGAGGGACAGTGAATGATAACATATTTTAAGGTGCTTTAACAATAATTCGTCAACAGTGTCCATTCTTTGTGGAACAGAAAAATGAGAAAACGACAACAAAAGAAAACACAGCTTGTATTTCCTTCCTGTGACAAACTAAAATGGAAAAATCCAATTATTTCAAATAATACACACGCATGAACAGTGATGCACTACCCACTCGCGCTGACAGCAGGGTTAAAAGATGCCATCAGTTTTTCAGAAATTGTTATCTCGTCCTGAATCTTACTCAAATTCGACATCAAAGGTCAGGTCTCCTGATTTCATGAAAGCCATCAGGTTATTTGTCTCTCTCTTAGAACGTAACTGGCGAAGAACAATCCTTCAAAGTAGGTTAGGTAAGGATAGGTACGGTTACAATGTTTAAAAAACAAAAAAAAAGCAACATGGTGTTCATTCTTTCTAAAGTCATCCTATAACACAGCTTGATCAACAATTCGTGCTCTAATAAATATAATACCTAACCTCTCTGCATACACTTTCTGCACGACTACGTCCCCTGAAGCCCCACAGTCGGAGTAACCAGGAGTGTTTCCAATCTGAGGTGAAATCTGAAATAAGATGAACATAAGCTTGTGTTCAGGGTGTTGGGGTTTTTTTTTTTGTTTGATTTTTAAAGTGCATCACTCCCGATGATCGTAAGAAAGGCAAAAATAAGAATTCAAAATATCTGACATATCTGATAACATAACATTAATACATGTGGAAAATTAAAGTTTGAAATGGCTTGACGATGCAAAACGTGGGCTAAGAATCCCCAAAATACAGCTGACACAATACTGCTTTTAAAACTAACACTCTGCAGTAAACATCTTTGGGGATTTTTTAAGATTCAACACTGATATTTACCGTAAGTTCATGTGTAATTTTAAATTTCATGTCTGCAAGGAAATAAAAACAGATGTGATCTTGGTGATCTTACTGCCGTGAAACAGCTGAAAACGGAAATAAAAGCATCACTGTGTTCCTTCGATATCCTTCCTCCGCCAACGTTAAAGGTCACTGACTGGAGCACAAGATTTGGGTTCTCCGTGATAGAAAAATAAAGGTAAAAAGATAAGATAAAAAAACAGCATTATCTTATAGAAGTCCTCCATTAAAGATGGCTAGTTAGAGCTAAAGGTTCTGTCTGGAAGTTTTCCAGCCACTCGTATGTGCAGACACACACACACACACACACACACACACACACACACACACACACACACACACACACACACACACACACACACACACACACACACAGACGCCAGTGTGCTGCAGGTCTCGGTTGATGTGCTGCGGGTGCTGTGCTGACGGTGATGGACGTGTCGCAGAAAGGGGCGGGGCCACGGGGACTCTGGAATCATCATTATAGCTGCTTCACGTAGTTTCCTGGGAAGGTTCCAAACAGCTTGCTCCTTCGAGAGGTCCCTTAAACAGAGCAACACCAGGAGATGGTCATTCATCTGGAGCAGGTGGAGACGAACACTTTCTGTTGTCTGTACTGCAGATGTCACAAATTACTCATACAGACTTAAGACACATTAAAAAAAAAAAATGCCATGTAAAATCTAAGACAAGTCTAAGCCAAGGTGAAACATTATTTTTCTCCCTTAAAAAAAAACAAAAAAAAAAACATTGTAAATCATTGACTGGTCACATACAAAACTAAAATATATATAACATCATCCTGCAAATGAAAGCTGGAGGTAAAAGCCCTCCAGGACTGAAAGGGAAATAAACACATTTTTCTTCTGGGGTTTACATAGTTAAACAGATCAGGGAGATCACGCTGCAGATGCGCTCAGCAGTGGAGAATTAATAATTATGAAGCGGGACAACACTGACATCTAGTGGTGGCAGGTCGTTCATTGCAAATCGTTTCGTTAATATGTAAAAAACCGTAAAACAAATGAACTCTGATACCCTGAAATGTAGATCAACAGAAAAACAGATTTTTTCTTTCAAACTGTATCTTAAATTACCCTGTATGAAGCATCTTTGTTGTCAGTTAGGTAGTTTATTTTGTTTGTTTGTTTTTTTTTACATTTACCTACACATAATGGATTTTTTCAAAGCCAGTCATGTTGAACAAACTCGGCTTGTAACCAGTACAATGGAAGGTTTCCGTTAGGAAACCTAGGAAAACCCTTGGCAAAAACTACTGAATGTTCATGCAGTTTTTTTTCAATTTGTAGGAAAAAATAAAGGAAACATCACAGTTATGATGACAAACTTTAATTTAACAGCAGAATATTCTGGTTTTGCAAAATACACATAAGTAATAATAATAATAATAATAATACCATTGTTAGAAATAAAGGCTGATGTAAAATGTTTGGAATCAGTCATGAAAAAACAAAACAAAACACACACACACACACACACACACTAAATCAAACATATAGTACTTTTTGCATCTCCTCTGGTCAGTTCTATATGATTCTATATGATTTCTAACCCTAAAACATTTAGTCACAATCAGTGAATGTTTCCTCACCATAAAGCAAGTGACAAAAAAAAAGAGCAAACCCCCCCAACCCCTAAAAATACACATACATGACCCTGGCTGTGTAAAGTGGTGCAGCCTGGCCCTCAAACACGCAGACATGTGGACTTCCAGTCACTGACAGGAAGGTTCATCTTGTGCATGTCAAGTCGGGGGCGTGAAGCTACGGGGAGTCCCTCTGACCCATTTTCAAATGCCTGAGATGCATTTTCCAACAACTGAATTTTGTCGTTCCTGAAGAAAAGCTTAAATGCTCTTTGCTTTGTGGCAACACACATTATCATCCTGAAAGTTGACTGAATCATCTCCTTGACTGGATGAAAAACCGTACGCCTGCGTTATTTACTGCTTGACTGCTTCTGTTTAGGTCACTTAAACATCACGTTTATTCTTTTAGATGGCAATGATAATTTATGTTTTGTTTGTGTACAAATCTTATCTATTCAGCTTGTTTTGGAGTTTGCCCCCCCCAAACATTTCCTTTGTCTTGCTTTGTTTTCATCTACTGCTGTGAGCCGTCTGTCCTGATGCCTTGACATCCTCCTTCTCTTTGGTAACGTGCTCCAAACTTTACGTCTGACAGCAAAAAAACAGACATCTTTTGACAAACCTCATGTTGAGTTATTGTAAGCTCTTGTTTTTGTGTGCAAGTTTATTAAGAGATGCAACCTTATGCAAAGTGACTACAGACTACTTTGCATAATTTAACAAAAGAATACACTGTGATTTAAACGTTTTTGTCCTCTACTCAATCTGCAAAAACAAAGCCATTAATAACAGGTATTTCATTTATTTTTTTTTTACGTTTTAAAAGGCCAGTATGTAAAACAGTGTTGTGTCATAACTGTGATTAGTTTAACACTGGTGATTCCACTGTTAGTTTTTTTTCCAGGTAATGGTTATGGTGGGTGATATTTAGAAATCGTGACTGAGAAGTGAAGAAATCAGACAAATCTGTTTCATTAAAGCTCATAATATTCCATAGTGGCCATGAAGCAGATGATGTGGTATAACGTAAAAATAAACAGTAGCACATAATCTACAAAAGTCAAGTTCAGTGAGGTTTTCCGTCATCGCAGTACTTGTCCTACGAACTGCTGATAGACTGTTGATACTGAAACGTCACCCATTGCAGAAGTTCCCTCTGAATTGTAACCCACTCGTTCTTCGTCTGCTGTTTTATGGCTATCAGGATCTTTTGTCAATGTCCTCCGGAAAGAGACAAAGTCCAGTCTTCTCTAGATGTTCTGATGAACTCCGTCTACCACGGCCGTCGTTCATCATGTTTTGGGTTTTTTGAACAATGAAAAAACAACTATTCTCTTGACAGGTTAATGTTGACACTCTATGTTTTGCCATCTTACCTACAAACCAGCCGTCGTCACATTTCTCCATCACGTCAACGACGTCTCCCTCCCTCAGCTCCAGCTCGTCCTCATTTCGAGGTATGTAGTTGTACAGAGCCTGGTACCTGTGTTGGACACACCTTTGTGAGTTCAACTGTATCTATTAAAAGAATTGTTTAAATTGTCCGTGCACATTCTTATGGTCTATCTAAACTTAACTACAGCGAGACAGGTTTTGTTTGAAAATGGAAGTTCAGAGGAAAATGAAGACAACCAGAATATCAGTGATAACAAATGTCACTTACGGATCTCCTCCACCGTGGAGCGCCTCTTGTACTAACCGCTGAGTTGGGGACAGAATAAGAGGGAGACGGTTAATTAATCAAAATGCGATACGCGTGGAGCCTTTAACTGTTTGAGGAGGAAAGACTGCTCCCTTGTCATTGACAGATACAGAACCCTGTTCCAAAATGGAAAATAATACTGTATGCAGAAAAACAGCATGTACTATAAACATGCATGCTGCAAAATAAGTGGTGGTCATGAATGATAATGAGATTTCTAAAGTTTTCTTTCCTGCACAAAGACAAGAGTGCAGTAGGAGCAGTGTTGAGTGAAGACATGCCCCCCTACCCTTCGACCTCTAACGGGTGACAGATAGGACCTCCGGGTCAAGATGGGGCTACGAGGAGGTTTACCGCCAACAACTGGATCCTGCTTAACAGGCAGAAAGACCAGAGGCAACAAACACACCTGTCATCTCCAACAGTAACCACGTCAGCATCTTTGATGATGAGCTGAACACCAAAGCAGAAAATCTAATTGCATACTGTTAACATCATCACTCAGCATGCTGATGCCAAATGAAAGTCCTCCTAATCACACAGGAGGACAACTAACAGAAGCAACTTCCAAGCATTTTCCCGGTTTTCCTTATATTCATTATGTTGGCTCTTGGATATTAATGTACGATGTAAGTTAGTGTACATATACTGATTAATTCACAGCCACTGAAAATCTAGAACTTTCTTTGAGTCATAGACAACAACTAATGAATAATATTTGACAATATTTTTATCTGCAGTCTCAAGAACACAATAGTTAGGATGACATACTGTTAGGCAAGCTCCTAACATAATCCTCAGCTCCACATTCCAGCTTTACCTTCAGTTTGGGAGACCTACGTCCTTGATGTGGAACAGGAGGGGCAGAGCGTGGAGTGGAGAGGGGAGGCGAGGCAGTTTTAGTGGGAGAGGGGGCAGGGAGGGGGAAAGGTGATTCTGAAACAAGGCGGGATGTGGTTGGACACGAAGAACAGGGGGAGCTTGAGGGTTGAGTGACAGAGCCCTGCAGGGGAACATCTGATGAGGAGTGAGAGACATGAAGAGGAGGTGAAGACACAGATGAAAAGGTAGAGATAGGAGGAAGTGGAGATGCTGTAAACTGGGGAAGGGGACAAGGGGAGACAGGGGGACAGGGAGGGATGATGGAGTGGTCATGCTGCTGCGCCCGTGTTAGAGAAGATGAAGTAGATGAAGAGGGAGGAAGAAGTACGGAGATCACAGGGGGTGGTGTGGAAGGTGAGGGGAGGCCGGGGTGAGGAAGCTGTGGCAGAGTGGGAGGTGAGACTTCAGCCTACGGGAGTAAGACACACACAGGGATACTGATGCTGAGCCACGTCACCATAAAGTCAGATTACTTGTACCTTAATAAAGCTCAGAAGGGACATGACGGAAAAATAGAGGGATGAACAATAATAACCACACTACGACTAAACTTCTGCTTTATACTAAAAAAATATTTCACATGTAAGAAATAGCAGAATATAAACAAACACATAAAAAAGCAACTGTCTATTGCTGTCAAAGCCCATCATACCAAGACTTATTTAGGCAGTTTACTGGGCAGTTTGAGGACAAAAAGTCAAATATGTGATTAGTTATGTAGTTTACTGTGCTGTATCTCAGCACCACTTCATGGCACATGGCAGGCTTCTATAAATGTAAATAAAAGACACTGGAACTCAATCTGTAATCGGTTTTCAGTTGAAGAATTTTTTGTTTAGTTATATGTATTGTTTTCAACTTTCAACTAAAACAATGACTATTTTCATCTCAATGTCCCTTCCAAACTCTTTAGCTCACACCATGCTCTACCTGTGGACTGAGTCTCTCAAAAACTCTGGTGTCCTCCTCTTTGTCCATCACAGCTTCATCCTCCTCCTCAATGAATAACTCAGTGAATCCTTTTCCCGTTATTGAAACTGGCCTCTGAGTATCAACTGCTTGCTCGGTCAGAGATATCGACTGCTCTTCCCACAAATTACCAAGCGGCATCATCTGTACAGGCTTGTGAACCTGCACCTCTAACCGAGCTCTTCCTGGCGCTTCGCATCCTGAGGTGGCTGCTGGGAGCCTTACTGCTTTCTGTTGGGATTGTTCATCTTTTTTCTCGAACCATCTGCTCTGAGACTGACTTACTGGCTTGGTGTGTGGGAAATCTACTGAAGGTCTTCTAAAAACATCACCCTCATCTGTGCAGATGGAATCGTCTAGAATCATGTACAAGAGCTCATCATACGGGTCTTTTACATGCAGCTCAATCTCAGGGGTTTTGCTGCTTTTGCTTGCATAAGAAGCGGTCTTGTGATGCTCTGGAAGTTGTGTGGGTGACTTTCTTAACACCGGCTCTGTGCAGGACAAAACCTCTGGCTCACTGATGCAAACCATTTGGGCTTCTTCTGTGATATGCAAGCCCCCGCCACCGTTATAATGAAGAGAAGAGTCAGGCAGTGAAGAAAGGAGTGAGGAATGCGTAGCGGGAGGAGGAAGAGGAGGAGGAGGTGGTGGGGGAGTAGGTTGGGAGAAAGGCAGGCCAGCTGTGGTGTGGCCTAAACCAGCACCATTCTCTGTGAAGGGTGGCGCCGTGGAAGATACCTGATGTGAAAGAGTGAAACCTTTTTGTGGTTGAAAGGGTGAAACTGGCTTAGACTCCTGAGCTGTTCGGAAAGGAGAAAGGTCAGCGGGGAGAGGAGGTGGTGTGGGTGGGACAGGGGTGCCTGTGAGGGAACGAGTGGAGGCTGATGGGTCCAGCGTGAGGAAAAGCCACTCGCTGGTGACAGCTTGCAGGTCATGCCTTCTCAAAGAGGGTTGAGGGGAAGGGAGGTCACGAGTGGTGGAAGTTGGAGGTAGGTGATAGAAGGGCTCCATGAAAGTAAAGTGAGAAAGAAGGAACAGATGGTAATTAATAAAACTAAACACAGAAACCTGTATAAGTGAGTGTCTAACCGGCCACAGATAGATAGGGTTTATATACATTGTGTACGTGTGTATGGAGTCTGGGTCCCTTCCTTACCTTGACGGGTGTTGAGCTCGGCGTCCTGTTGCCATGGTAAGCATGCGGATCTATGTGGTGGGCTGAACTTTTGGACGGAGAGCGTTTGATGATGTCAACGTAGGACACAGGAAAGATTCCCTGTTTGGTTGTGTCTGGGATCTTCCCCTCATACCAATTCTGATCCACCTGCCTGATCACAATAACTCTCTCACCCTGCACACATACAACAAACACCCATCCTCACGTCAATATTTATCAACTTATTTCAGTTAGATCTGTCACAGTAATACTGTCACCTGCATGATGATGAACTTTACTTAAAACACGTTGGCCTCAATAAGACCTGATATATTTGCATGTATACTTTTTTACAAAACATTTTTATCAATTCTGATGCCAATAAAATAAAGCTTAAGCAGTATTTTTCTTGCTTTTCTTGGTTCTAAAAATGTATTAATTAATTAATTAATTAATTAATACTCTCAGGAATTTCAAAGGAGACATTACGATCTGTTTTCAAAGGCTGACACGGTTACAAGTCTTAATAAAGCGTCAATGACATGCTTTTGATAAAACACAACATAGATGCAGAGCAAAGATGGCCTTTTCAACTATGCTCTCACTGATCTGTTCATCACAGCCAGTTTTAAACGAATGGAGGCAGGGAAGTCGCCTCTTCTGAAATTTATATCACGATTTGGTGCAATCCACAGCAATTGCAGTATGTTATTAAGTTTGAGCTGGCAGCAACTTCAAACACCTAAATAAAAGGTTTCAAGCAGAAAAAAAGTAATACATCACCTTCAAATGTGTTTGATCTTTGAAAGAATGCACTATTATTCTGTTTTATATTATTATTATTACAGTGACAATATGTGTGTTTTTATTTATGTCTCTGTTTTTATGATTATGGCTCCAAGATATTTTTTTTATTCCAAGTAAAAACAGAAATTGAGACTGTAATAACTGAAATGCCCTCCTAGCAGCCTTCCAGCTTGTGCGATCAAACCTCTACAAAAGGTCCAGAATGTGGCAGCGCATCTGGTCTTTAATTAACCCAGACGGGCAAACGTAACACCTCCGTTCACCGAGGTTCACTGGCTCCCCGTGGCTGTTCAAATAAAACACAAGTCTCTGTCATTTGCCAACAAGGTGATCTCGGGGTCCACACCTGCCAATATGAACACCATCGTAAAGGCTTACACCCTTCACGAGCACTGCACTCTCCACAAGAACAGTGACTGGCCTTGTCCTCTCCTCACACAAGGCAATCGCAGTCGGGACTTTTCTCTCACATCGTTCCTCTCTATACTCAAGAAGGTGTTGATGACCTTTTCTATTCCAAGCTCTTCCAAGAACACCTTCTGTCGTCAACTGCGCTCCTCCTTTAACTTCCCGAACTGCAGCTGAATGTGGTCTTATTGGCACTTAGCTGCATTTACTTAAATATTGTCTTATCTACACATACTTTTTGACCTATGTTACTGTGGCTTGATTGTATTCCTCTGTTATAAGTTGCTTTGGATAAAAGCGTCTGCTAAATGTAATTTGACAAGCCATATTTCAACGTTAGAAAAAAAACTGTAAACGTGTAACCAGTTGTAACATTTCCAAGTCACCTTTTGATTTTTTATTTATTCTCCTGCTGGGACCATAAATCAGAAGCATGTTCTTGAAATTCAGGCAATTTCTAGAGGTAACTTTTAAAATTCTTACTTTCATGTTGTAATTTCTCCTCAATGACTTAGTGAATCTCTGATATGTGGAAGTTTTCTTCAAAACCTTCAAAAACCTAATTCCTCAAGTAATGCAGCTGCATTTCTTGAGGAATTAATTTGAACTAGATCATATACTGTTGACATATACAGTAAATCTGTCAGTTCTTGCAGCATACATACATAAAAGGACTACCTTTCTCAGAGACAGCTCCACGTTCGTGTCTGCATTGAAGTTATAGCGTGCCACGGCCTCCCCAATCTCTCTGACGTGTGCTGGAGGTGGAGGTCGGATTGGCTGCTGCTTCTCTGAGGATGGTATCTTCTGTGGATGTGTGAAAGTTGGTGTAAACAAGAGTGTGTGCAACGGAGGATGAAATTAATATTTAAGTAAAACATTAAAAGAAGAAGAAGGTGCAATGCAGTCATTCAGTATTCCGGACAGAAGCACACCTACCTCTACATATGATATGGGGAATATCCCCACACGTCCTCTGTGTTCTCCTTCATACCAGTTGTTGTCTATTTGTCTAATGATGTTCACTGCATCCCCCTTTTTAAAAGTCAGCTCCCTGTAACACAGGTGTATCATCTTTGTTTGCAGTTTCTATGCAGTGTGTAAACATAACTGAAATAAAGAAACCTCCACTTGTGCAGCCAAGCATCAGTGGGAAAATGTCAGCCATAAAAGTGCAATAAAGTTAAAAGCAAACACTGGACAAGTCAGCTTAATTCATGCAAAACATATGCTGAAGCTCTGCAAAAAATAAATCAACTGAAGCCACCTATATGTGGTCGCAAGATGCTATGACGGCGTTTTCTTAAAAAGAAATGGAAATGCTGCAAAAATCAGCTTACAATCCACAAATAACATCTGATGAGGCAAGATGTTGAGATGCGCTGACGTGCAGTCAAACAAGAGTGCACGGTTGCACAGTAATTTTACTGAACTTACTTAGCCGTTTGTGCCTTAAAATCATAAATGGCTCTTGCAGGCTGTTTCTGATGGAGGAGAGAGAACAGAATAAGTTGTGTCATCTGTTTATGGGAGACCTAGAAGAGCAGAGTGAGAGAAAACCAAGAGGCATCACAAAATACTAAATACATTTAGACATGTAACTAATATACTACATGTATTATGCACGTGCTCATTTAACATTTTTATCAGTGCATTTCACTGAGTTGCGCTACTGGTACACGTAAAACTGCTGAACGTCCATCTGAAACATTCTTTTTTGCTTCAGGATTTCATCCCCTCCACAACACATGACCATCTATTTAAAATTTTACACTACAGAATACTAGAAATCAGCTTCGATGTGGTACCTCTCTGTCCGGAGTGGGTCTTCTGCTCTGAGGTGTGTGGCGCCCATCCAAGGTGGAATAACTCCTGGTGACATCCTGGTCTGTGATATAAAGGTAGACATGAGTTACCACGGTAACCACTGTCGCGCAGTCTGGAACATAACAACAGAACTTGGGAAAGCGCAAGGATACGTATGTGATGTCATTCCAGCAGGTAAATGAGGGAATGACAGCTTGGGTTAATAATTATGTTTATTTCTATTTCATAGGGGAAAAAAAAACAAAAACAAAGTGACTGGATATTTCCCACAATATGGCAAAAATATACACATGCAATACCACAAAACAATTGGTACACATATGAAACATGGGGAATTCAGGCCAGAAAACATGAGTAAACACAACAATACAGAAATGACTCAGAAAAAGAAATTGTTTGGTGATAAAATGACTCCATCAGTCAGTCTTCAAAACAGGTAAATAATGCAATCAAAAAATAATCAATTTGAACAAAAAAAGGGAATGTTTACATATCCGACTCCAACCAACAACTCTGTCTCTCAAAAATGACTCCTCTATACAACAATAAAAAAACAAACAACTGGTCTACTTGTTCTAATGAAATACTGAATATTGTGATTAAAAACACCTTTTCCACATTTACTCTGAAACCCACTCTGAAACCATATGCAATGTGCTTTTCTTGCCAAACCAAACTGAGCAAACACCTCAGTTTATCTGGTGCAAAAGTTGAACACTTGGTGAGCACGAACAACAAAATCCTGAATTATGCAGCAGTGATGCTGCGTTTAAAAACAGTAGAGAAATTAACTTGGTTGCAGAGAAACCTCATTTTTAGGAGACAGAGTTGCAAACAGAATGATGTACTGTAAATTCTCAAATATTATATTTACTAAATTAGGAGAAACCCAGACCTTCATTTCAGGTCATATATTGCTTAGATTAATTCATTTTATGTTTAACAAGCACAAAAGAAAACGTCCTAGTTTAACGATCTGCTCCGACTTTAATGTGCCTTTCCAGCCGCTCCAATAACAGTTTGTCTTAAATGTTTCACCACTTTTTTAATGGCATATAGATAAAGCCGGATATAAATTTCTTTCTTACTGTGTTCTGGCAAGGATTTTTTCTAATCAGCCGTTTCTCACTCAGTCTCAGCATTTTCTGCAGAATTTCAAATTAAAAAGCTTCAACAACTTTATAGGACATAATCCTTCCACTTCATTAGCAGAATTTTCCAGTTAAACATTTGCAGAAAGGTGTGGCTTCAACTGATAAAGATTTATCACAGAACATGTGGACAGACTGTATTTGAGAATTTACCATGTATTGGTCTGAATGGATGTCATACAAATGAACAGCAAAGCAAAGTAATGGATGTGTCTGTGGACAAATGAGGTGGGTTGAGCTCCAAGTGCAGGCACTAGTGAAACAGACATGTAGGTAAACATGTGGATGCAGTTCTCCTTTCGAGCCCAGCTGATATTATCAGCCAATAATGGTTTAGCCAGTTGGCAGATGCTGGGGTGCTCTCTAGAGGTGTCTTAATCTAAGATGGAAAATATTTGTTAATTGAATTTCTCTTTGGTGATCAATAAAATAAATAAAATATGTTCCTTAATAGCTAAAAATACTATTATTCTAACATAAATATTTTCAACAAAATTCAGTCTCGATTGGGCTCTAATTTACTTTTGTATATTTCCGTGTGCATGTACATGTATGTTAATGTCTTATGTTATTTTACATACTGTAAATGCCTGTGTGTACATGTGATATGTGTATCATCTCCACCTGAGTAACAGAGACCGTTTCCATTGCCCTGTTCCTCTCCATATTCATTATTGTTTGAAGCCTCCATGTGTTGTCCGTAACAGGCACTGAGTGGTGACTGTAGCCGTGGTGACTGTAACCTCGGTGTTGAAGGTTCTCCTCCATACGAAGCACACCCGGGGGGGCTTCCATCTGGGTACAAAGAGGAGGTACCCCTGTGCCAACATCCCCTCCTCCCTCGCAAAGAGGAGCTTCTTTCAGGCACATTCGGCAGCAGTTCGGCCAGGATTCTCCTCAAGATGCTATCATCAGGTGGCCTAGTGCTTCTGTGGCCTCTCTCTGCTTGAATGTGCTCATAAATGTCTCTCAAGGCTGCATCTAGTGCTTCATAAATGGCCTGTTTGGACTTGGGCCTGCTACCTCGACCGCCACCATTGCTTCTTCTAGAGGTAGGTGGTGAGCCCTTTTTCTTGCGGAAAGGCACTGGGCTGACCAAGAAGGCCAACTTGGACATTGCTTGCTGGGACTGTGAGCCCTGGATTTGTGAATGACTGCTGTGGCTCTGTTGTGAGGGTCTCTGGTGCTCCTGTCGTGCTCGTTCTCTTTCATGACGAAGCATGGTTGTGAAACGGGTGTAAGAAGCCGGGCAACGACCTTTGCAGGTGCTGATGAGGTGGCGGTGTTGGTAGCCCTGGCTCTGGCCAAGACTTTGGTGAATAGGGTGATGGTGATGATGGTGATGATGGTGATGGCGGAGGTGGTGATGGTGGAGGGTGGAAGAACCATAAAGACTCTCAGAGGAAGTTAGAGAGCAATGGTCAAAGTCACTCTCACTGCAAAATGAAGAACCCTCCACCTGAATGAAATCACTGAGGTCAGATGCAACGGCGTCCTGCTCGCTGTCAGAATAGTCAGGGTTGGCTTGAGGGCCCTGGGGAACAGGAGGAGCAGGAAACGACTGACCCCGGATTGGCTCTGGCCCAACACGAGGCTGGCCTTCAGGTGGGCTACGAGGTCGATGTAAGTGATCCAGGCTATGAGGCACGGTTCCACTGTTTCCATTGTTGTCTTCTTCTAGTAGGGATTCGATGGAAAAACGACGCTTTGGAAAGTTGGGCGTTCCACCACTGCTAGCACGAGATGACGAGCCGCCTGGTGTATTGGTACCTGAAGGCACCTCGCTATCACCCAAGTTAGGCATGGATTTGGACTTCTGAATAAGACGCTCATATTCAGAAATACGATTTGGCACCATATCACGTGGCACTTCCACACCCCAGGAGGGTGTCCAAGGGGACAGACGATGGCGATGAAGATGAGGCTGGCGTTCTAGTTCCAGGATACGAGCGCGGACCGAGCGGATAACTTCAGATGGGATGAGTTGAGCTCGATCAATTTGGTGCATCTTACGGTAGAGCTGGAGAAAGCCTGGCGAATCATGTGCTCGACGGCGGTGGAGACGAGGCAGTGTACAAGTGGAGGCTGAAATTGACGAAGGATTCCCGTCGCACACCAGTGACCCAGCACTCTCTGAACGAGCGTTACGTCCACCTGCGCCAGAGTGCCCATCATTAAGTAAGTCATCACAACTGCGTGACTTCAGCTTGCCAGAGGAGGGTGGGACTTTCTCCCCACTGTTCCAGTTCTCTACATCCTGGCATTTTGTTTGCCAACTGTTCGTACAACAAACAGACTGCTTTGAGGAAGAGCTGTCTTCCTGGCTGGCATCCTCGTTGCAATGATCAGTCTCAGAAAGGACAGGGGGAAGAGAGGTTGTCTCACAAGGAGCCGAGGATGTCAAACTGTTTGAATACATGTTACATGCGTCCCCACCTTTGAGTTGTCCAATAAGAGCAGCGTGATGAAAGAGAAGAAGGAGGAAAGTAGGTTAAGCAATAATACCCAGCAATAGGGTGGGAGGAGCTAGGGAGAGGGAGAATAAATAGGTCGGAAAAAGGATGGGAAAATAAGATAATTTTCTTTGTTCAGACTTCCAGCAAACCATGAACTTACGATCACACCAGACAGACATCATATTGTGAAAACACAACAACATCTTCTTTGATTTTCTGGTGATAAGTACAGTACACATGCATGTCTGGGGAAAAGAACGAGGAAAAAAGACAAGGAGATGCAGAGAAAAAGGAAAAAAAAAGAATTACCAGGTGGACAGGAAATGCCTCTGTGAGTTAGTACCTTTGGCTCTGGAGGGGGAGGATGGCGAGGAACGAATGACAGGTCTCTTGAGGCTGCTGCTGGGTCTGGAGGCATCCACTGGTTTAGGGGAAGTTGCAGCTCTGCTCTGAGATGGAGGAATCGTTTGGGAATTTGATGGCTCAGACTTCCTTCTCTTCCTGTAGTCACTGGCAGCACTGCAACACAAACATCAAAATAGGCAAAAGGTACAGTGAATTTAGTCACAATAAATGCATTGTGGTTGAATTTGTATTAATCATACTTGATTAATAACTGTATTTAATAACTTAATCACTTTTCTTCCCTAAATTACACTTACAAGAAAAAAAGTAAATGAACAATTTTCAAATGTTTTACTTGTCCCTGTTAACATTGAAGGTTTTCATTGTCATCACATAGTACATTTAAAATGTATATCCAAGAACATCCAGATAAATATTTGTACAAAATTAGTGTAATGTCTGTCTCCAAAGTGTCTTTAAAAACCCCCCCACAAACCTAAGAGGCAAAAAGGCTTAATGCCACAGACGTGAGTTACATGGGCTATTCATCAGATCTCTTTTCTGCTCTCTGTTCACCGAGGAGCCTGCGACTGAATAAGCAGGCCAGTGGTGAAAGGGAGACAGAGGGAGTTGAGGGAGGGACAGAAGGTGGATGGCAGAATCAATAGGTTTTCACGGTTAATTCATTCTGGTTCACTTTGTGATAAAAGCATCCTGACATCAGTGACAAAAGCAAATAAAGGGTCACGTCAATCCATGCAAACAGTCATTAACAGCAGCCCCTGCATATCTGCGGCAGAGAGAAGGTAAAAAAAGAAGAAGAAAAAAGTACAGTTTTGATACTGTGCTGAATCACAACAAGGAGGGCTGCTGTTGAAGGGGTGGGGGAGGGTGATGCTGAAAATAAAGGAACAAAACAGCAGTTACCTTGCGGGTCTCTCTGAAGCCTTCTCAGCAGGAGCGATGTGGAGAGATGTCTGAAATAGGGCAGACAAAGAGAGAAAAGTGAGCTCCGCATGAACAAAGACTTGAGGCAGAGCAGCTTACAATGCACAGTCCTGCATGCGGTTGCTGCTGTGCCACACTCAAAACACTCCCTCAGCGAAAGGTGCAGAAGATGCTGGTTCCACATGGCACACCTGACCAAGACGAGGCCCACTGGCGAACACACCAAACATACATTTGTGGTCTCTCTTGGGCTGCGTAGGAGGAAGATGGCAAAGGTGATACAGCAAAGGATGTTGTGAGCTGAGCTCAGGGGGTAAATGTTGCACTGCAAAACCAGGCATGGATCAACTGGAGTTGGATTTTGTGGAAAAGGATGCTCAGTATTGTTGTTGAACATGAGGAGATCCCTAACCGCCGACTGCAATAGCAGAATTGCAGAGGGTATGCCAAAGAATAGCAATATATTCTATACAGATATATAAAAAAAATTGAAAAAATATTCACTCCAAAGTAGTCCGATAAACAGCAATCATCTTTCTGGCCATCATCCTGCTTTGAAATCACACTGCATTGATGCTGCACAGCACTGCAGTTCTTTTAAACAATTATCTTATGTTTCAGGGCACTCTGGTAGCACATCTGAACGGTGCAATAAAAATAAAATAGATAACTTCTCTTTCTCTAAGCCCTTTTCTGTGATCTCAGTGCAAAATGTCAAGAGATTAAGAAAAGATGGTAGGAGAAAGTAAGAACTGGGGTAAACAACACTGCACCGCAATTAGAATCCCACTAAACTTACTCTAAGTTACAGTCGTGAAACTCTACATGCATACAAAAATATCCCCAAAGTGGCTTGAAGTACTTCACCTAATACAGAGATGTCTCTATTAATTGGAGCCTACTTAATAAATATCCCATCTGGAGTGAGATATAATACAGATTATTACTTAATTACCAAAGTAAATACCTCGACAACCGGAAATATATTGCTGCAAAAGGCTACTCACACACAAACTGACAATAAAATAATCGAACATCACTTTAAATATTGTAGCTGCAAGAAACTGTGGGACAGTAATTACTTTTTTTTCATAAAGGATGATTTAGTTTTTTCCTAAGATAAAGGGGGTAATAAAGAAAGCACCGAAGCGCTTTTCCTCAGCATTTAAAGAACTTGACCAGCTACCTAAATACTTCCAGGTCAACGAGGATCCTTCCTAAGCAAAGCGGATTATTCTTCCAAATCCTAGGGGTCAATTCAAATAGACAGTTAGAAGCTGTGAAATTAACAACACTTTTGGACTGATCATGAATGTGAGATTACCTCGATGCGATGGCGAGCAGAGATGTCTGGATTATAATCCAGCCGTTTTTTAGGAGGCTTCAGCCCCAAGCAGCAGCAGTGAGCAGGAAGGGGAACAGAGGAGGACGAGGAGGAATAGGAGAAAGGTGAAGATGAGGTGAAGGAGGATAAGCAGTGGTGGCATCATGGGGAGAAACCAAAACATAAAAAAAACATTTGGAGAGAGTGACACCTGTTAGAATATCTGAGGTCAAAGATGGACTACTTCAAAACTACTGCAAGTGAACTTTGCTCACACAACAGACAAATGAGCAGTCACAGCACATTCTGCACACATTTAGAGACATCCAAACACTAATCACACCTACACGCGAGGAAAACAAATTACTAGGTAAGCACATTTTACAGTCACCTATAGATGCTTTACTGTTCTTAAGATTAAGACTACAAGTTACTGATGATAATACAAATCAGGTTTTAACATCAGCCTTCACACACACGCACACACACATGAATATACATCGACCACACGCGTGCAGAGAGTTAAAAGAAGTTGTGAGAAGAAAACCAAGTGAAGCACAAGCTGCAGTGTTTATTTGAGAGTGCAAATTCAAATGTGCCGATTTAAGCGTCGTTTTACTAATACACACCGTTGAAAGTTCAGTTGGTCAAAATACAACTGTTGCTTGTTTCTTCAATTAACACTCTCAATATACAGTGAGATTCTGTCCTGACAGAATCAATCAGTGCATGTTGGGAAACCCTCCACACGAAGGGCTTCTTAGGTGGTGTGAAACATTTAAAATATTGCAGGCAGAAAATCTCAACCCACAGCTGAGCACGGCTTTAAAAAGCACCAAATGTCATGCCAGCTGCTCGTGAGAAGTTTTCACCTAAACATTTCAAATAAGCAAAACAGCAGGTCATCACCTAATGTCATGTGCTAGAGCCATGTCCCAGGCTTGTCTTCATGACACTAGAGGTCCCTCAGTTTGACGTAATTTGATTTTACAAACCCTGCTGTAAAGCCACAAGCAAATTATCACCACCTAAATCCAGCAGAGGGCACTAAAGTGACAGACACACACAGCATTCCTCCAAACTACCAAAGTGAAAAGAGACGGAAAAAATACTAGCAGGCATAAATAGATGATCAAATTTATAAACAGGTTAAATAAAATGTAGAATAACCAATTATTCTATATTTATTATGAATGTTGATTGTTTTGACTTTTGCCAGCCTGCAAGCCAGCTCATCTAAAACATCTGGTTCCACTGCCGTCTGACCACATTTCCTGCTAAGAAAAGGTAATGAATAAACTTGAAAGTCTTACGTGAGCAGTTAGTAAACCCCTAGAGTCTAATCTTTGTTTATGAAAAAAATTATATTTCAAAGCTCAAAGTTATTGCTGAAAAAAATGAAAAAATTCTCAAGGCCTTAAAACAGTTTGGCTTTGATAATCTTTTTGGTCATTCAGCATAGGGATGGATCTGACCACATCCATATTTCATTGCCGTTTCCTCTCTCGTCTGAATCTGTCCACTTTTAATATTTGGCCATTTCAGCCACGAATGTTTTAAGGAAAGAGTGATTCATGAGGGCAGCAGCTGCAACTGACCTGAGACGTCAGCGATGCGTCTCTCAGCCCAGAGCAGCATGTACTAAGAGACTCCCCAGTCTCATGCAGGAAATACTAACAAGAGTGGGGCAGAGAGAAAACATCATACAGAACCAACGTACTGGTTAACCGATATGCCCACTTGTAATCATGGTGTTTTCTAGGTAAATGGTTGGAGAAGCGTCAGACTTTGTAATTACATTAGTGGCAAACCACCACGCAGCTGAAGTGAAAGCAGCTGTCTGAAAAATGAAGGCTGTAAAACCATATTCTTACTGGTACTTTGGCACTGAGGTATCTTTAATTACATTTAATCTACTTCAATCGTAATTTGACATCTTTATTTTGGACATGAAGGCTTATGGAAACGAATTACAAGCTATAAGCCATAAACAAAACATGTGAGGTCTGCCATCTTTGTAACAAGAACAAAACAACCCGCGTAGCTTCTGCTCAACTGTGTTCCCTATAAAACTTATATTGTTAATTATTTCTAATTTCCTTAGGATTTGGTCATTTTTTCTTCGTAGATTATTATCTTGTAGATAATACATACAGGTTGTCTGACTTTGCTTTTCTGCGACTGTTAAGAGTTAGTCTACAGATTCAATCAGGTCAAAATCCTGATTGTTATTAGAGGGGGCTTTAAATAAAAGTAACCAGGTTTTGTTTTAATGCCTGCTAGTAACTAGACAAAAACCAACAAGCCAAACAAAAAAAAAAGACAAAAGAAAAGAAAAAAAGAGCAACAGAGAGACACATTACAACCTGTCACAAAAGTGTGTGAGGGGGCATCACTGCACCAAACAGGAACCACATGCCCAAACAACTAACCCAACCCAATCTAACGGTGGATGTCTATGGCAGAGTTGTGGTTGAGGGAGTAGCTAAGCCCTGACTTACCGGGCGCCCAAACTCCAGCTCGGAAAAGAACCTATACCAAGGCTCGTTCTCTAAATCTATGTCATCATAGGTCTGGGAAAGTATGACAGAGAGACAAAAGTAGAAGAAAAGACAGAAGAAATGAAGTGTGGAGGGAAGTCACACACAAAGAGACATGGATCTCATGGTTAGGAATGGGCAAAGTGAGATGGGCGCAGGATAAACCAGGGTGAAGACTGGTTCACAGAAACAAAAGTGTTGATGCAGAACACTTTTGCTTCTCAAGTTTCACTTCTACAGTCCACTGGCGACTGGCACTCTCACCATCAGCCAGCAAAATGTCAAACGCTTTCATACTCCAAATGGGGATTAGGCTAAGTGTCAGTTATCAGAAAAGGCCAGAACATGAGCCACTTCACTAGTTTAGAAGTTAATATTGCTTATCTGGCACCTATTAGATTCAGTCACCATGTGTTTCTTTTTTCATTATCTTCCAATGAAAAGTGCCATAAACTATTTTGTTGTGGACAGGTGCCCCCCCCCCCCCCCCCCCCCCCCCCGCCAAATATGACCCATTCTCCACATCTAATCTATGTTAAACTGTTAAACTCATCACAGCCTTCACTTCAGCCCTGACGTGACAATAAAAAAGCATATTTACATATTTAGAGTTCAGCATTACTGGCTACAGATAAAAACAAAAAAACAAAAGAAAAAGAAACCTGGCAGGAGCCTAGTGCTGTCTGCTCTTTCTAACCTTAATCCCACATGAAAATTGCTAGTTTTCATGCCAAGAGGAATCCTGCCAGGTGATGTTTTGTACATGTTGTAGTTTTGCATCTCCCTTGCTAAAAAAAGGACTGAGATTTCAGTAAGATGAGTAAACCAGTACAAAAAAAAAGAGGCCTGGAGGAGAGATTATCAGTAATGTTAATATAATATGAGCACAGAGATGCCAGCAATAAGTTAATTAAAAAAAAAAAATTCAGCAAAGCTGATAATTGTACAGAAAGATGTTTCATCATTGAAATGGACATTTTAGAGTGGCTCTTTTTTCCTTGCATAATGGATAAAAGAGACACTTAAAAGACAGCAGATAAGCCAGTATGAATACTGCCTACAGCGTTCTCTTTTTATTGCTTCTATCAGGAACTGACTCATGCACGACTGCCCTAGGAGTGCTCTCTGCAGACGTTACATTAAATGTCAAACCTTTACAAAAGGCTTTCCTTCTCACACTTTTGAAAAGGCTCTTCATCCATAACACATTTCTCATTATCATGTTGCAATTTCAGACACCTCCAATCATTTTTTTGCTCCACCTCTGCACATAATAATTTTCTGTGCTGCCTGCACCTTCATTCACCCCGCGCAGCCAGTACCATCACTAGGTGACACAGCACAGGACAATATTGGCTTTTTTATGCCCACATTATTACAGGCAGATAGAGATTCATGCAAGAGCCCAGAATATAACAAATATGATACATAACTGATCGTGTCCAGATGAGTATATAAGACACTTATATAAGGGACTTTTTTCCTGCTTCATGTGTCAATTGCGTTTGATTTATTTTATTGATATTTTGGATAAAATGTTGGCTTAGTTCAGAGGTTAATGTCATCAGATTCTGGACATGATGTTCAACTTTAGATTTAATATTTACCTGAACAACTACTGGCAGTAACACACAAATTAACAAAGAGACAAAGGATAATTTTTATGCATATTAAAGCAAAATGCCAGTAACTACAAAACACTCACTGGTCTTTCATGCTCCAAAATAGAGGACTTCCCAGGCTCATATTCAAAAATACTCTTGGGCTCTGCGCGGTACTTTCTTGTGTCCACTTTTCTGTCAGGAGGTCCCCATTCATTCCTGGTGCAAGGAAAGCAAAAACATTTCTTTCAGAAAACAGTCCAACTTGTGCCCTGGTCTGTAATGGCTCAGGGAAGATGCCTATATAGGTGTGCTGTTGCTGGCCTTTGTCATTCTCACACACCAAGCAGAACCTCCATGGGGCTCTGTCTGTGGCCACCAACAGCATGCTGACATTGCAATATCTTAGCAGTAGCAACGGTGTCAATGTTTATAGTGACAGTATTCATTATTGTAAATAACAGTACAATAATTACTGTGAGAATGTCCTTTAGAAAGATGCATAGAATCGCAGTGCTAAGCCTACAGTCTCTTCATTGTTCAGTGCAAGTTGGCTCTACTGCTTTAACTTTCTGAAACTGGTAGACGAGTGGGTGAACAGTGGGAGGGTTGATTTGTTGCTCATTCTACGAGTCTTGGCAGTTTATAAGCCCTTGATTATTTCCTCATACAGTGAAGATGAGAAGGACCTTGTTTTGGTGGCACAGGAGGACAAAACATGCAAGAATGCTGCTCATTCTAATGACTGATTATACTGACGTATAACAGCTGAGGAATTTTCTCTTACATGTCCTGTAAATCTTTCTCACGATCGCTGTCTCTGGCCCTGAGCTGGAGGAGGGATGGCATAGGGGGAGGTGGTGGGGGCACGGGGGATGGCGAAGGTTCCCGGGGCCCCGGCTGCCCTCCGTTGTCTGAAGGGCTCTTGGACAGAGGTCTGTAGGTATGTGTCCGAGGAGGTGGGTGGGCCATGGTGACGCCTGATGAAACGCTGTAATCATCTGTGAAGGATTTAAGAAGTACGTGGAGTATGAAGCAACAAAGCCAGTAAAGCTGGAGTAAAGTTGGAAAATATATATATATATATATATATATATATATATATATATATATATATATATATATATGTGCAAGAGAAAGAGAAAGTCTCACCACTGTTTATGAGAGTGTATGTTGCATTATATGTGTCAGAATAGTCATCATCTGTAAAAGGACACAAACACTGATTTTGATATTTGGAAAGCCAGATTGCAAAAAGACAATTACAAAGTAATTTCAAAAAGTAATTATTTGTCACAGTAGAAGACTTTTAACTGCCCAAGATACAAGAGCCACTCTACTTCTGTGCATGCATAAAAATGCATTTTTTTCACTGTGTCTTTTAAAGGTGTAAATAGTCATGTACAGCTGGACTGAATAAAAATAAATGATCTTAGGCAGAAACCAGACTCTCATTAGATCCACCTTTCAGTTCTAAAGCAGAAAATACCCAATAGATATAGAGTCGTGTTAATCTTGCAATGCATCAAGTCCATCACAAATATTTAAATCATATTAAAGGCACACATAATCTTAAAACAGCGCTTGTGTCTGAGTGAATTTGTGTGTGTTTATGTGCTGTCATAAAAGAAGCCTGAGCAGTTCAGAACAATCAAGCCTTGTGCTGCTTCTGCGATTCCGTCAATCCCACAAAATCAGCGCACATTTCCCAGACAGCGCTGTGTCCATTAGAAGTTTTTCTCCCTCGCTCGTCCAGCTCCAGATTCTCTTGCTCGCATCTAATGAGTTCTGGCGCTGAAGTTGTTTGGGTGTTTTGATTTGACAAAAACTGGCATGCACAGGCACACAAAGACACACACATGCAAGCAAAATGCATGCATACATGACCAATTACATTCAAAATGTGCAGTTGTCAAATCTCAGCACATAATGGGACATTTCAGAGTTTTGGAAAAGCCTTACCTGCTTTGTGAACTTTATGAATCTGTTTGAACATGGTTTTGTACCAGTCCTTGGGCCTGTCCACCGTCTGCATAAAAATAAATTACTATTAGGATTTATGTGCTTTAAAAATGCCAAATAAACTGTTTGACATAAATTGCAAACCATAAATTTCCCTTCCATTAGAGAGGACATTACATCTCTGAGAAAACACACTCAGCTTTTTCATACATTTATGATTCACTCAGAAAAATCCAACCATGCTGAGAGATTATTAAATGATTCATAAGGATTAATTTATTATATTTAGAGACATTCCATGCACTTCTAGTTCACATCAGTTTTTCTTTTAACATTATAAGTACTTAATCTGTTTTTCGTTTTGGTTAAAAATCATTTCATTCTTTAGATATGTTTGATTTGGCTTTTCTTTTTTTTTAATTGATTTGGTTTAAATCACACAAAGACCCAAATGGTCGTGGTTCTACAAGACACCAAACTGGTGTCCAAACCATATAATAACTACTATGAACATTGCAGAGTAATCTCTGAAGTGTGATATGTTTGTCTTCGAAGCGAGAATACTGACATCTACAACAAAAAGGTTCGTCCTGAAACACACCTACAACACTGTATCTACAGAGAAGTTCAGCTACTGCTGCAAAAAACAAAGCACAACTCTACAAAAGTTGTGAACGGTGTGATTTTATGGTGTATTTGATTATCTATTTAATTTAAAGTGGTTTTATTTAAAAAAAAAAGGGTAAAAATGAGGACCCACGTCCTAATATATAAAATATTCCAATATATAAATATACATGGACGATACTATCATTTGATTTATGATAGTATGAGTCATGTTTGTATAGAAAGGTGATGCTTTCAGAAATCAATGTTAGAAGTGTAGTTTTGCCCCATGCAGGTGTACAATCTATGTGATGCTCCCGTAAAACCGAGGCAGCAGCTCCAATCTGCTGAGCCCAGAAACTTCAGGAGAGATGTTTGTCTTTGTGTAAACAGCCACTTCAAAAAAGAGCTATCAAATGGCAGAGAGACCTAATCCTCTCTTTTTTTCCAGTGGCGCTGAGCACTGTGCTTGGCTTCCGGACAGAGACGAGGCAGTGAGCGAGTGCGTGTGACGTGCATGTAGCATTGGCACGGACAAGAGACGGGCCAATTACAGCTTCTCTCTCCACGGTTACCAAACAGAAGGGCCACAAAAATGCTTGTGGGTTCACAACAAGGAGCATCTGTTCTCTTTTTTTTTTTCTTTGTTTTTTTCCCCCTTTCAAACATTTTTCTTTGCTTTTAGTTGTTTGTTTTTTTTTTCATTATATAATTCAGCATGTCTACCTTTTGAATGCTTCTCCTCAGGAAGTGAGTGAAGTGTTAACATATGGAAAGCCTTAACAGAGATAGCAGAGATGCAGCACTAAAGCACATCTTTATAACAAGCACACAGATGGAGAGCGAGAGAGATAAAGAGACAGTGAGAGTGAGAGCGAGAAGGGGCTTTTAATACGAGGTCAAAAGCTGCCGACAGCTGAAAATAATCCGTCACTCGTGCCTGGATCATATATCAAGACAGCAGAATTAGGTCGAAAGATGCTCATGTGTTACAGTTACAGTACCTAAATGAAGCACGTTGTTACAAAGACATGGGTGACCTCACCGTGCGAATGGCAATAGGGATGCCCGACTCGTCCACCGGGCCGATGCCTTCATAATGTGGGGCTTTAATGACGGACACTTTCTTCTCTTCCTCTGAGAAGCGAGCGATGGGCACAGTGCTGCTGACGCTGGTGTGGCCAGAAACCACAGACTCTCTGGTGACTGACTCACTCCCTTCTACACACAAACAAAAGGAGAGTAGACAAATATGCCAGTTTTCCTCTGGAACCATTAGGAATATACTCGCCACATTTCAGTTGTTTTATCGTCTCCTACAAAATATATTTATGAAATTGTTCAAACATTCAAGCATTTTGATAGTTAACCTGTCCTGTAACTTGATTCCTCCATAATTTGAGCCTGATGACTCCTGTCACAGCCGTCTTCAAATATTCTCATGCCAACAATTGATAGCAAAAACAAATCTGTTGAGCTTTGCTACACCCCAAGCTCCCGAGTTAATTGTTAATTTTTGATTAGTAGTTTTAATAAAGACACAAAGCCTTGAGTTCTCTTCAAATGCTTCGAATGCTCTTTCTTTCACTATTAAACATTGCCATTAGTTTTCCTCATCGCAGCACTACATTTCATCAAACATTGAAGTGATCTTTGATTATGAGAATTCAAAATTTCTACTTTTTCGTTTTTATATTCTGTGCTTCAAAAGAAGTAGTACTTTACTCTCTCAAAAATATCTGTCAATGCTCAACGCTGTCAACACCAACATTCCAGTTGCTTACAGAGACAATAATGAAACAACATTCCTACGTTAACCTGGAATAGGTATCTAACCACAGGGCCAGCTATCTATCTATAGATAGACAAACTTTAGTTCACACAATTAGACAACGCTGGATGTCATTAATGCTTCTAGAAAGCAAACTACTTCTGGAAAGAAAAAAAAATCATATACATTTCTTGCATGCTTGAGCTCTGTGCAGAGTTGTTTTCAGGGATAGTCAAACGTTCTGGATTTGATTCATATATGCAGATAGTGTAATCACTGGCCTTGCATAAAGTGTTGCCTGGAAAAAAAGTCTTGTTATCCTCAGCTCATACAAACCCACAAAAGAGCAGGGACTCACCTGAGCTTCTGCTGTGTCCCTGGAGTGTTGTGTGAAGTGAGGGAGGAGGTGGAGGATATGATGGGGGAGACATGGGCCTCTTTGAATGGCTAGTGCTTCCATTCATAGCGTGAGAGAGGACCTGGCCCTAGGAATGACCCGCAAGCCAGAAGCCAACAGTAAGACGATAATTCATTACAAAATACACAAGAGTAAGCACTCTTGAGAGTCTAAAATATTAATGTAGAATTAACAAAATGCTTAGCTGTCATATTACTACAAGTTTAAAGTGGTAACAAACACAGGTACAAGATAGGAATGACTGGACATGTAAACACAAAATATACTGGCTCTAATGTGATTTATAGCAAGTGCCGCTTCAGAGGTGACTGTGTAACAATTAAGAACAGTTAGTGAGGAAAAGGGGCACTTACTTAATCACTTCAAAACAGAAAGAAAAGTTTAAAACACAACCGTTAAAAGAAAAAACTTTCACATCCATCCCATACTAATTAGTTACGACATGTTAGGACAGCAGGCGTGATATTTTTCAGAATAGGAGGCACCTATGCAAAATGCTCTCCTATTACTTTGATGAAGAACAAATTAATTTGAAAGAAATACAAATTAATTTTCATGTTCACATGTAAGCTTCAAGGTAAGATGGTGACTGTGGAAAGAAATGCTAAGGCAGTGCAAATAAAATAAACAATTGAATTAGAATGAAAACAATGATTTCTGTTAATTTTTCTTTGATTATAATGCTGCAGATGAGAACCTCAAACCAAGACTTCCGACTGGACAGTGTAATACACATCTCTGAGAAGGATTCGAACTGTTTGACGCTGGTATGTTTATTTCTTGGTTGAATAAACAACCAATCCTATCAGCTTCTTTGTAAAAGAGGATCTATGTGCAGCACAACCACGTTCACTCAGAATCTTCCTCACTTCACTGCACCGACTGTTGTAAACAACAACACTTGGACTAATGAGTGACAATACAATGCGACTCTTACCCCGCATCAGTACATGCAAACCTAATTGCTTGGCAAATGTCAGACAAAGTTGAGCAACCAAATTTGAAATGACAGTTCAGTTTAAATTACTTTTGTAACTTTGAATGCAACATGCACATGCCATAACCAAGAGATACAAGAATCCTTGGAAAAATATCTTATATCAGGATACTATAATGAGCTGAGTGCTTATGTAGCTGACGTCCTGTCTACTAAAGAGTTGGTGCATCATTAAAAATAGTAGTAAATTGCTTCCAACATGGTAATGTGTTACATCATACAGCATTAAAGGAAAGCTATGGTCATTTTAAACTTGGTCCCTATTTTCCTTCTTTTTGGGCTTAAATTATCAGCAGGGTCAACTGTTTTCGCACTCTGTCTAATGATGTGCAACGACTAAGTCAGAATCTGACCTAAAGCTGGAATGTGTTTTTTCATGTCAAAGTAAAAGTACTTGTTTTTGCCACTGACTGACTGAGGCTGTTAAATGACAGAAAAGCAAACAGAAGTTAGTCTCCTTGCCAGCTGTTATTTTCATGACATGATATTCATCTCATTTGTTCACAAGTGGAGGAGGAAAAAGTGCATAAATAGGTTTTTCCAAATTTGACCAGGGAGGCGTTTTTATTGTTTTGGAGTTATTAGAGGAAGAGCTAAATCGAGGACTCTCTTGGAGAACCAGGTACCTCAGGAAACTACTCATGTTCCTTTGATCAGGGCACAAAAACATCGTCACTCTGGAGAGGGTGTTTCACCTCTCTGAAATCAACGACAGGAAAAAACAAAGATAATGTTGTGTTGAACGCTCAGGTGTCACATGGCAAGTAAAAACTACATGTACAATAGTTATATTGTTCTCACAATCTGGAAACTTGTAGACATAAAGTATTTTACTTAGTTTAGTGCTATCTCTCCAGTACAAACACCTTCTAAGCAGAGACCTCACAGATGATGAATAAATATAGTCTGCGGTGAGGATGCTCGCCTGGTAAATTTGCTAGATGAAGAGTCCTACTACTGTAAGCAAAATGTGTGAGTTTATCATCTGCCACATCAAAATCTGAGCTTGTCAATTGTTGTCAATTTCAACAACTGTCTAATTAAAAATTTCGATCAAAAATGGGGAAAACAAAGCCAATCTTTTAAAAATGCTACAATTTTCAAAGAAACCATCTAACACAGCAGGAATACATGAAAATGCAAAGAAAAGAGACACTTAGACAAGCTGACATGGACTCTTATGAGCACATTAACATCCACAGAAAGAGGGCAAAGTGTGTCTGATTGAATTTGGACATTTGACGAGTAGGGGGACAGTTGATGGTTAATGAAAGTTAAAAATTGGTAGTAGTCACACACTTTGTTGAACTTTGGTTTAACTATTAAATGAGAAGGTGGAAAGGGGGAAACATTTATTGTAATACTGTGTTACAGATATGGCTTGTTTGGATAATTACATTAGTGACAGTGGCTGCTGCAGTAGTGGAGCCCACAGAGGTTGTTAGCGCATCATCGGGGCCAGCAGTGGACGTGTAGGCAGAGACATGGCTGAGGGTGGGCGATGGTGTGGGTGAGGCGCCAGGTGAGTCCAGGCTACAGATCTGCAGCTCATCCAGCAGACCCGCCGTGGATGAGGAGTAGTGGCTTAAAGCTGACACTGTCACAGGGGATGCCGAAGGTGACACACAGCCACCGATGCTCACACCGCTGACCGAGGTAAGGTTAGGTCCGCTGATCGCACCGGCTTTTACACCAGCTCCACTAGGAACATACGGGGTGGGCGATAGGGCCTTGGGCATTATGCTTGACAGGTACTCAAGTGATTCAGAGCTCTGGCAGCGATAGGGGGAACGGCGTGCTGTGGGGTCAGGGGAAGGTGGTCCCTGGTGTTGGAGTAACAGGGAATGGATAGGAGAAGACGAGTGTTTAGTTATATCAATTATCAGCCAGAAGCGTGCGGAAGTAACATGTGCGCCTGGCTGACGATGAAATGTAATTGTGAAATCGCACTGTGACATGAGGCTGCAGCATCATCTTCTGAAAATAAGTAATGCTGTGAATTGAAAAAGCTCTGTTAGTTCAGACTTGATGCAAAACAGCAAATTATCCTGTCAGCAAAGTTGGTAAACAGTAAATGAAACATTTGGTTATCACACATACCGTACAAGTTCACACACGTTTCACTGTTTGGACGGCAGCATCAGGGTTAACAAACTTAAGGGCAACACACAAGTAACCCATGTGCCTATGTACATGATGTAAAGGCCACAAAAATAAATAGAAAAAGAACAACTTTTACATTCGCCATGTTTGATGATGTTTAGTGACCAGTGTGTAACCCTTTTGTCATTCTTAATGTTACCACGATATTCAGTATATACAAGAGTATATTACGGCCTTTTGCTCTGTTGTTACTTGTGGTCAGTTATGTACCAACAGTTCTGCAGCTGAAGGTCTTGGTGGAACGGCAGGAGGAGGCTTTGTCATCTCCCTCTGGGATGAAGCTGGACTCGAGGTCTCATTTGGGGGTTGAATAGGGACCGTGAGTTCCACTCTGGGATTTGACCTCAAAGGTGTTGCGTTTTTTACATTCTCTGTACCCAAGTGGACAGAAATTGAAGCTTTCTGTTTTGGGGGAGGAGAAGCGTTGGGACAACTTTGTGGAGGTGGGGAAGTAGGTGGAGGAGAACTTGGGATCTGGGTCTCAGAACGGTCATCAGGGTGTGAGTTCTGGTGAGCAGGGGGGTCAGGTATAGTGACAGGGGTTATCTTAAGGGAAGATACCTTACGTTCATTTGTATTAGCAGAGGCAGTAGACTGATCAACCTCTCGAACTGTGTTTGCACTGGTCTCTGAGTAGGAGTAAGAAGACATGCTGCTAATAGTGTAGGACTCTTTCAAAACCGCCTTGTCGTTCTCCGTGAATGTTAGTGTTCCAGGACTCAAATCATTAGCCAGATCGATAACGGCGCTGTAATCTAGGGGATTTGTGCTGGTGGGTGAAAAGTGAAAACTTTCTTTCCTGGGGGGTGGCAACGGTATGGGACTGACATCCTTGTTAGCCAATAAGAAGCAGCAGCCAATGTAAGTTCAAACAACAAAAACAAGAAAAATCATCAGCACAGAACTTGACATGTTGAAACAGTTCCAGGTATATGCTTAATAGAAAGCAGTGAGATTCACAACAATTATTAATAATAAATAATAATCATAAATAAATCCATAATTATGACTGTTATTATAAATAAGCTTTTGCCACAGGGAATTTTACAAGCCACTTAGTTTAAATTACAATGTTTTTTTTTTTTTTTCATGTAAAGTTTAGGCAGTAAATATAATCAACGTCTTGTCATTCCAGGGTGTAACATGTTTTACCTGTGTCGGTGACTTTTTGTCCTGCAGGTTGGGTCTGACACTTCGGAAACCTTTGGCGGCAAGTGATGAGCTGGTATCCCCGTTCTTGAGTCCGTCAGTTACACTGCGCGATCGCCACGAATCTGGAGATAAATTAAATTAAATGAACGTAATGTTCTCCAGTGTTCTTTTGTTGTGATTTTGTGTTTTCTGAATTTGGGATTGTTTCATAGCGTCTTTTGTCGTGTATCATATTAAAATTCCCCACAATGAAGATGAGATACTTACCCAAGTCTGATGAGTGAGAATTACTACCTGGGAAACAGAAAACACATGGAAATAATAAGTGTGGAGTGAGCAAGTGTACGGTCATATACATCCCAAAAAGTCAAACCGAAACTCTATTGCTGTGTGCAAAGTGAAATCTATAGAAGCTTTCATCTCACAAAATGTTTGTTTGCTGAAAGAGTATGAACTACGATAGGGATGTCCAAATCACAATTTTTTGCTCCCAAGTCCGAGTCATTGATTTTGAGTTTTGAATGGTACCGAGTCCCGATCTGATACGTGGTCTATCCACAAAAAAATTAAAAAAAAATTCCAAACTGCAAACAATAGAAGCTGCTGTAGCACGACATTCACTAAAATGAACATCAACAACTGGTAAGCAAGTTATGATTCATGGCTGCGTTAGGAAGAGAAACAAGCCAAAGAAAAGCCCACACAAAAATAAATTAAACAATTATAAAACAAAGGAAAACAGTGCATTTGCAGTCCAAGCATTGCTTAAGCATAAAGAGGCAGCCACAGCATATTGCTGTTTTGCCAAATTAGCACTTTTATTAACAAGCCATTTATTTTCACACTTACCTCGCGCTCTGTCCAAAACATTATCTCAAAACCTCAGTATTTTACAGTAGGTATTCAACAAACTGTGCTTGTTCCAATATATATTAATTTATGTTTTTGAGTGTTAGTACCTGTGCCTAGATTTGGTGAGCTCTGGACCCTCTTCATGGGAGAGAGTACAAAAGACAAGGCCACACTTTTGCGAGAACATCCGCCACTATCTGGGAAATCACAGCCAGGTGGGTGATCATTGAGGGCAAAGCAGCAGCAGCAGCAGCAGCAGCACCAGCAGCACACATGCACATGCATGTACACAGTGAAACAAACACACGCCAACACATAAAAGCTTGATCCACAAAAAAAAAATTAAAAAAAACAAAAAAAGTAACAGGCAAAATGCATGCATTTCAAATGTCTGCTTTTTGTTTCAGCATATCAGTTGAGGGGATCGCTTCTAAACATTTACTGTAATTTTTGAAAAATAAGTAGATGTTTATATATGTTGTATTGTATTTACTTATACTAAATTAAAAATGTCAAGCCTAGAGTAAAAAGTGTACAATTTCTTCCTTTTAATGTCAGTGATAATAAAATCTTCTAAACTAGCCTGTAAGTAACAATATCACAACAAATGTTGGAAAAAAGGTGAAAATTGAAATGAACAGTTAAAAAAAAAAAAATTTATTTCTCGTATAGCAGAAAATACTTTCTCACATTTTTATCAAATTCACTGATAAACTAGCCTGTAAGTAACAATATCACAACAAATGTTGGAAAAAAGGTGAAAATTGAAATGAACAGTTAAAAAAAAAATAATTTATTTCTCGTATAGCAGAAAATACTTTCTCACATTTTTATCAAATTCACTGATAAACTTATGAATTACTGTTAATATAGACCTCTAGCTAAATCTCAGATCAGTACTTCCCAGTCCAAGATACTGAAGAATATACAGTCAAATAAGCTCATTATATTTCTAGTCATCTTTCAAGAAAGATGATTCTGTGTTTACAAAATAAAAGCATAGGCTTTTTTTCTGTAAACAGAGGCAAATGAGCAACATTAGTCAAGATACTACTGGCAGACAGGCTGATGGTGTTGCTGTATGTTGATCTGGGAATACTCTTTCATGGATAACTCATCCCTGGTACTCTGACTAAAATAGGCAGTTCAGCCCAGTATGAGTGTCGCGTTTTAGGACAGAGTTTTAGAAACGTAATAAACACAAGAAAAATAGAATTGGTTTAACTTAACATGCTTATTACATTTGATGCTTTAGGTTTGTCTAGGCCAGGCTCAAAATTAACCAAGAAAAGAAGGAGAAAACAAGACGGCTGAGATTATAGCTACATTCCCATGTAGCTATAATTCCAAAGTCTGTGGCAGAGGAAAATAACACAATACAGATAATAAAATAGCAGGTGATACAAATGTAGACTCAATACCAACAACAGTAAAGCAAAAGTCAGGTGTAAACATATTTTTCACAAATTAACAGTGGACATTGGCAGAGAAGATGCATGATGGCTTAATCTGCATGTGTTTGTGCACACGTACCTGTATTCATGTTGAAGAGCACTTCTTACTGATCTACTGCAGTAGGACACACTTTCCTGAAAAACTAAAATATAAAAAAAACACACTTTAGATAGATATTTATGGTTTTTGAGTGAACAAGAGGGGAAAAAGTGGGTGTCACTTTTAAAACACACATTTAAATACTAAAAACCTCTAGAGGTTGATAGAAGAGCTGAGCATTAAATCAAAGTTCCAGGTCAAAATACCAACTTGAGAGCAAGAGGATCTCCTAAACATGCAGTGTCTCGGTAAACACTGACATATAACTGCTTTGGGCAGAGCTGGAGAAAAGAAAGGAGATACTACAACATCCAATGACTGAAGGAGGATTCAGAAGTCATGGCTTTGACCAGAATCAGAGCCACTCTAGTAAAAAAGTCCCACAAAGAGTAGAGTTTAATATGCTTTGCATAATAACCACACAGCCGTGCATACAGCCATGTGACCGTCTTTACTGTGAGTTTATTAGGTACCGTGAGCTTCAGCATAAACATGAAAAAGACCAATCTGATGCAGAAAGCGCTTTACTAATTTTAAAACAAACAAATAAAAAAAATTAAACTAATGTACAATTTTGTGCCCTCAAAATTTGCATGCAGTATGATCTGAAGAACTAGGTCAATCTGCTCTTTATAAGCATTAGAGCACTAAATATTAGTCAGCATGTCCCAATAATTGACCCACAATCACCATAGGAAGAACAATAATTCACACTTTCAGTAAAAACATTGTTTGTGAATATTCTGCAGTAATTACAAGTCAGCAAAAGTTCAGCCAAAGGTTGTTTTTTTCCCCATCTTGAGCATGTGCAAGCAGACAAGCAATCTTCTTACACATGAAATATAAAACATATCTTGGATGATTAAAACGATTTAAAAAATATGCACAGGACATTTGAATTTCAAAGTGAAATAAGAAGAAGCAAACCTTATTTGAGACCTCCCAGATGGCATAAATCTGGTATTTACTTGTAATTTAAAGTACTCTGTGACACTTATCCCATGTCTGCCTCAACAGGTGCTCTGCTGAAGAACTACAAGCCAGCTTTTTAGAGATTTGATTAGTATAGTTTTGTCCTTTTTTTTGCGTCTCACTTCTGAACAGCTCATCACATAAAAGCAAAAGAGCCAAAACTGCAACCAACAGATTTTGCTAGTCGTGTTCATAAAGACGTTTCAGCCACAGCTTAAACCAATGCAATACAAATACTGTAAGATCTTTACGTCAGCTGAGCGACAGATGAAACCCACAGACCTCTTTCCTGTCTTGTGCTGTATGGAGACCTTTTCTTGGATCTGGTGAAACTGAATACATGATTTATATAAATGGAGCCAAGATCAAAAGCCAAAGGCAAAGCACACCAGCATGGTGTGAGAACAAGAACACATGTGTCATCGTGGGATTAGGGGTTCCAACAAATATAACGACAGAATATCTGTGGACGCTGCCATAGGGATCGTACATGCTTGGAATGTAAATAACTGACACAGTGCTAACACATGCACACACACAAATAGATCCATGCACACACAGAAACATACTTACACACGGATAAATCTGTTGTTTCTCCATGAATGGATCATAACAAAACAAGTGCATATGATTTTTAAAGCATTACGATCCTCTCTAATGAGACAGAATTTTAATTGGACGAGGGGAACGTCCGGCTAGAACGCCTGGGTGCACAAATATGTAAAATATGCTGACATGTACAACAATGCTACACGAAGAATCAGGCTCACCAAAACACACATTGTGTTTACAAATGAGTTGGTATTTTCCATTGCCGACTAGACATAAAGGCTACAGGATAATAACGGGAACATATCCTGTAAATACCTGCAATATTGTAAGGCATACTTTTCCAGACATTTGCTTGTTTTTAGTTTGCAAAAAGTACACATATGTGCTCTGACATAAAGGTTAGTGGTGGATGCCACTAGATGGATGCCACAAAATTAAAATGGCTTTAACCACAGTAACATCTTTAAGCTTGAATCTGATTACAGCAAAGTAACATCTAGACATTAAACTGGTAACTGCAGAGATTAATTTTCAATGTAAAAAAATGTTTTCATTATGACAACAAATGCTTTTTAGCTGTAATAATAAATCCCTTGCATTATAATGAGGTTAACGAGAATATTTCTTCTTCACTCTGGCAGATTAAGGCCTCCAAAGTGTCTGCATCCATTTGCAACTCAAATAAAGCCATCTTTATCGTTTGTGGAAAGTTTCAAGGCTGAAGTGCAAGACTAATTATTACCTGCATTAATTTACAAGTTCTGTCAAAGTTCTAATTTATTAAAATTTTCAAATTCAAAATATTGTATTAATCTCTGGAGTGATACTAATTATTGTGATTTCTGTGCGTGTTTTCTTTTTCATTTCTTTATATTAAAAGGAGATTATCATCAGACAATATTAGATGTTTAACCCATAGATGACTGAAAGTAGCAGCATCAAAAAATCTTTTACCCATTTCTAAAAAAGGTTAAACATAAAGTGGTTGTTAAATTATATTATTTTTATGACTATGCTGTTGTGCTGACAAAAAACTATAGCCACTATGTCTTTACTGGATATATGGTGTTGACTGTGGTACTGCACATGAGATCATTCGTTTAAATCATGAATATGACAAATTAAACTTAAACTTATTAAGATAAGAAATAGACAGATAAGTAAAAAAAAAAAAAAAAAAAATGCTGACATTAAAGATTAATTATTTCCAAAAATGGCTATACAGGGAAAAATGACAAACAGCTTACATAACATTTTTGTTTGTTGATTCCATTTAAGATTTTTTAAAAAAAAGGTCTTAAATGCGCAAAATGCACAAATTTGGAGTTCAGTTTACAACAAAACAGAAAAAATAAATACATTTATCAAATAACAAGAAAATGAATTAAAAAAAATGTAAAAAAAAAATTGAAAAAATACAGATATAAAATGTTGAAATATAATTTGTAATAACTAAAATAGTTAAAATAAATGGGGAGAGAACATTGGTAGTACTTCCTCTTTTTCTAATAATATTGCAGTCTAGAAAAAAAATACTTTATTGCCTTTTATTACTTAGTTGTCTTTTCAATTTTATTACTTTTCACATATTCAAAGTGTATTTGCCATTTCCCTTTTCCCCGTGCCACTCTTAAAGATTACAGCTGCGACTTCCTGGTCTAGAACTCGAACCTCTAACTTCCAAATCACTGAAACCAAAAAGTGGACTGCGAAAATATATCAAACCCCTGAATCTTGCTTCCTCTAAAAAGAACCCGGTATCATGGGCAACAACACATTTGTCCTTGCTTTCCATGCTGTCAGTAATACTGCAGACTTCTGCTTTGGAAAAGTCGTGACATCAGCAACACATTTATTTCTTACTCTTGTTTCATGGGGCATTTTGAAGACACACATACCTCAAGGACCGTCTTTAAGGCCAAATGCATGAAACTGAGCTCCTAGATTGAAGTAGGGTATTTTGACCTCTGATAATTGATATACTTTCATTTCCACTATTTCTTTTTTGTCACTAAGACTAGGGAAGAATGAATGGGACCACTTGACTGCAGGAAGCCAGGCATCGTGGGATACGCTTAGTCCCTCAATACATAACTTTCACCCTCGCACAGCATGTCCTCATAAATCTGTCTCTAAGAAATAAACTGTGTGAGCGCACACACGCAAACACACACAGAGCCATGTATATCCAACCTCAGGGGACATTACACATGTCACATTCATTTTCTCAACACTTATTTCAAACCTAACTATAAGCAAAGCTGATTAGCTCCATCTCCTACACTGACCTCACAACATATTTTCAACTCAAAACTGTATGATTTATATTTTGGGGATTTGCTTCTGACCCAATGAAGAAGACAAATCTCAAAGTGTGACTGTGTAAACGTATTTAGGTCCCCACAACATGAGTAATAGCTACCCACAAAGACACACACTGTCACACACACGGGGGTAAATCATGGGCCTGGCGTCGCAGGCTGTCGGCGTCCAAATGATGGTCAGATTATAGACAGCATCATGTTTCTTCAGGACAGATCAGCGGCGACACAGCAGCTGTGACCATAGTGTAATGTTAAGGCAAGACACTGGAAAAAAAATGGTTTAGGCTTTGTAGCTCTGATCAACTCTGCTCATTCGTCCAGACAGACCGTTTACAACTTTAAAAGACAAGCTGTGCAGCCCCCTCTAAAGTCAGTGGTAGACTAGCTGCAGTGCACGCATTTTAATATGGACATCACCACATGTGGGATTAGCGTCATCAATTTTCAGTAAATGATTCTTTAAAATGCTTACTGCATTATATTAAAGATAATTAAAAAGCATAACTATTGGCAGAGTAAATACTGTTCAACCATTTCTATTTATAATATTAGTGAAGATTCTATTGCCATAACCAGATAACAAACAAGAGTCCCTTATTTTCCCACAAACTGTTTCGAGTCAGCTCCAACTTCTGCTGGCCAAAACATTTGGTAAGATTAGGTTTCTTTGGTTTTTTTGTTTTTTTTTGCAGTGGTTACCCACTGACTACAATTTTAGCGCTGGTATGCCACTCTGGAAACTAGTGTGTACATAATGACTGGCTGTGATAGCTGTGGGACTGCCAATATAAAAGTCTGAGCCAAAAGCCGAAGAAATCCATGATGTCCAACATCAAGACCAAGAAGTCACATTAATCTGTTGAGAAACCCACAGAACTGCCCAGTTTTACATTTACTAAAAAAGCCTTAACATTGAATAAATAAGACTTTGTAATTATTTACGGTTAGGAGCTTGACATATGAAGTATTAGAATAATACAGCTTTTTTTAGTGCCTTGCAGAAAACTGTTTTGCGAACTCTTCTTCCATTAACAAAACCACAGTTTTTGAAAACGACATTTTTTTTTTTGTTCTGACAATTACATATATTTTGTTGACTGAGATACTTCATATGAAAATTTCCATCTTTAATCAATTCCAATTATGTCGTAAAACTAAATTGGAATAAGCAAATCAACGCTAGACCACAGGACTTATGGCCTATCTTAGGTCCAACACTCATCCATGTTGGGAAGACAAATAACACAATGAAAGTCACAACCCCGCATACCTTAAACAGCTCCAGCCAGGATGCCATTAGTCACTGCAGGCTGCTTTGGCATAGACAAAACAAAGTTTCAGGAAACAAATACCACCTACCCATAATCTGAGCTCTTCAACTTTTATACATCCTGTGTCCTACAAGACAGAAAAATCTCGCTGGTAGAAACTACTCCCATGCTAAGAGCATTTCCGTGTGGCAGCAACTACTGGAAATGCTCCTTATTATTAATATGCATTTGGTTTGTGTCTATTTATATATTACAAGGTTCAACTTACAATAAATGGCATACATGTGTTTCATGCTAATTGTGGGGAAAACTTGTCGTTTGTGGATGGAAGATTTAGAAGCAAAGGCCAAGAAGAAGACATGGGTCTAACAGTGTTATATATACTCTTTGCAGAGTTGAACCCCCTTTTATATCACAAAAAACTGCTTGTGTTGTTCCATTTAAAACAATATTCTTAAATCGCGTCAACAAAGGGTCAACACTGATTTCTACTTTCTCACTGACGAAGGCATTTCCTCTGCACTTGCAAACATCCCCCATGCATATCCTCTCATGTACAAACAACACAGGAGGGTCTGTGACTTGCCACATCAGTTACTTGGGGCAGTGTTCTGTATTTACTGTTACATAAACACCATAACAGGAGGATAACCTATTACATTTGGACTTTTTATAATCATAATTACTTTCACTATTCAGCCAATAACTTATAATTACTTTTAGAATTCAAAATTCAGTATAATCAGTGTTTTAAAAGTGCATCTTTTTATTATGGCAAGTTTTTGAATACCTTTTGCGAATATCCATCCATCCATTTTCCACGTTCTAATCTTGCACACGGTCACAGGGGCCTATCCCAGCTACCTTTTGTGAATATTTATGAGTCAAATCAGCAGTAGAGACTTAGCAGTCATTGCAGATAAAGGCCTCAAGGGTCCTGACCCCTATGTGGTCACTCTGCAACGGAGACATACTCACAAGATGTCAACAGATTAAGCTCCTTAACAAATCTATTTAAGGACTCAAAAGACGTATAAGTCATCAGACAGACATGTTCTTGTCAGCCTTTCCGGTACAGAAAAGCCTATCCGATATTACAAGCTTGAAAAAAAATAAATAAACATGCTTGCACAATAATAATAGACATGAGTTTAAATATTCTAAATGAACCACTATGAAAGACTGGATTTATTATGTGCAGTGACAGTCCAAAGTGAACAGAGAGTACATGGAAGCACGCAAGGAATTTGAATACTAGGATGAAAGTAAAGCGTAAAGCAGAGCAATTTGTCCAATCTAACTGTAGAAATCAGTGAGAACCAATCCCTTTTAAATAAGGAAAATATGTCCCTGGAGATGCAACATAAATCTCTAGCCATGTCTCTAGACTTGTCTGGCCTTAAATGAAACCGACAGGGACAACAACGTATCCAAAAAAGGCAGAACTTAGAGTTCCTTCATTCTTTAATCGGGAAATTGGAGCCAAGTTATTTTAGCTGTGGATTTTTGTGGCAAAAATGTGGATGGTGCAGGGCTGTGGTGGGAAAAACAACAAAACCTTTTAGAATCAAGGAGTTTAGCTATAAAGGAACTGACCAATTGTCTTGATATGGACACTACACTGTGCATTATAGAACTATTCATTGGCTGAAGTGGTAAACATAACATGTATCTATCCAATATCTATCCCCACTTATTCCTATTCAGTCACAGAAGTAAACATGTCACAGCTTTTAATTCAAAAGAGAAGTATAACTTTAATACTTATGGTGTATGAATGAATGGAATCGGTTTTCCTAAATGGATGAGAGCAAGATTCATTTTCAGTATTTAAAAAATCCGTTAGACAACTGCAGCTCATTCAGAAAGTTTTTGTTACTTAGAGCAAAAAAGGTGGATCACACCAGTCCAGCTCTGAGGTCTTTACACTGGCTGTCTATCCATCAGAGGATAGACTTTAAAGTTCCGATGCTGGTCTATGAAGCTCTGAATGGTTCAGGACCAAAATACATACGTGACCTCCTGACCCAGTATGAACCTTCCAGGCCCCTCAGGTCATCTAGATCTGGTTTTTTATCAATTCCCAGAGTCAGAACCAGACATGGAGAAGCCGCCTTCAGCTTTTCTGCTCCACATGTCAAACAAGCTCCCAGAAAGTCTCAGATCAGCTGAAACACTCAGTTTATTTTAATCCAGGTTGAAGACTCACCTGTTCTCAGCTGCATTTGAATTTGAATTCAATTTGTTATTGAATTGTGCTATATAAATAAACTTGCCTTGCCTTGCAACTTGCCTTTAACCGTCCTATCAACTTGGCAGGATGACGAAAAGTAATTAGGCAAGGCAAGTTTATTTATATAGCACAATTAAACATGAAGGTGATTCAAAGTGCAAGCAAAATCTTTAATCCCCCTCATGATTAATTGTGACATGCCTAAAAAATTAGCAAAGACAGTCACAAGACATGTGAAATCTGCCACACACAAAGTGAGTTATATCACTGCACCTCAATGAGTCTGAAGTCTCTCAAAAGAAGTCAAATAACCATACCAATTCAAATTATGGTGAGATTTACTCCTGAAGGTTTAAATGCACAGCTATAACGGTGTACGTGCTATCAACTGCCACAGATAAAACTCTTTCTCATTTTTCTGGAATTACTCAACTCATTTATACAACACTTTAAAAACAACACAGTTGACCAAAGTGTTGAACACAAACATGAATTTAGAGAAAACATTAAAATTAAAAATATTTAAAACAAATATAAAACATAAAAGCATAAATAAAAACACTAAAACCAAGGTCTCAAACTAAGTTAAAAAGCTAAAGTGATAAGTCTGCCTGATGTGTAAAGGTAGCTCATTCCACAATGTTGAGCCAGCGACTGAAAAACCATCCTTCTAGTTTCAGAGACGACCAACAATATTTGAAGGTATGTGTATGGCTGAAGCAGGTCAGACAGAGACCATGAAGACATTTAAAAACAAATAAAGAATTTTCAAATCAATGCAGAATCAAACGAGGAGCCAGTGAAGTGATGCTAAAATTGGAGTAATATGCTCTTGTTTTCTTGCAGCAATTAAAAGTCGGGCAGCAGCGTTTTGAACTGCAGTCGAGCATGTGATTTCTGGGTAACTCCAATGTAAAGTGCATTACAATAATCTAAACGTGTTGTGATAAAAACTGTATCAAAGGCAGCTGTTAAATCCAATAAAACCAAAACAGCACAGTCACATCTATGGCTAAAAGAATGTCATTAAAAACCCTCAACAGAGACTGGAAAACCTCACGAATGTTGTACTCTTCTAAAAAAAAAGTTATCAACTGGCAGTAAACAATTTTCACAAGAACCTCAGAAAGGAAAGGGAGCTTAGAGATGGGCCTAAAATTTGAAAGTATGGAAAAATTTAAGCCAGGCTTCTTATTCAGAGGTGTTACTACCACATGCTTAAAATTTGAGAGTATAACCCCTTCAAACAAACTGCCATTAATGATATTGAGCATATGAGGTACCAAGGTGGAAAAAGCTTCTTTAAAAAGACAAGGTGGGATTGGATCATTAGGAGACCCAGAAGGCTTCATATGACCAATTAGTTCCACCAAAGAAGACAGACTGATAGGTTCAAATTGGTCAAAATCAGCAGATCAAGCAACAAAGATGAGGTGGTTAAAAGACGGAGGGTTAATGAGGCTCTAATGATTATAACCCTCTTATTAAAAGAAACTCAAGAAGTTCTCACAAACCCATATTTCTCCAGGCAGGTCGTTTGTGGGACATCGAGAAAAGGGTTGATAGCGGAAGATTGTGATGGTTACACGCAATATATCCAAAAAATATTTAGCCTTGGTAGCTCTCATGGTTCTTTGATAAGAAGTGTAATTCGATAAAAGAAATTACAGTTTTTACGGCACTATGCAATGTATTAAACAAAACGATGGTGGATGTTAGCAGTTGAAAACATTGCTCACACAGTAGGAGATTCAGTGGAAGCTCAAAGACTTATGAACAGTTTTCTCTGGTACATGTGGCTATAACATGGAAAAAATAACAACTTGACTTCACAGCAAATTTATCATAGATAAAGCTATCAAAGTGAAAACTTCCCACAGCACTGTTTTAATAATTTAATAACATAATCTGTCAAATAAATGAACAGCTCTTATATTCCGAATTAACCAAAAATCAAGAGACTGTATCCCAGCCAGTATTTATATATGACATTTTATAAGAAATGTTTTGTCAGTGCCATGTAACTGTTCTACCAGCACATTACTGCCACAAGTTGAACAACAGCCATTTTCAACAAAGTCTCTGTTATCAGCCTTGTTTGTTCAACCTTGCCAGTCATTAGCAGACCCCCCTCCGGCTGTATGAATGGATTGGGGGGGGGGGGTCAACATGCTGACCCTGCATGCCCACTCACTGCTCATACTGCAAACAACAGAGACCCGTGTGTTCTGCAGATTGCATCACAACCCCACTAACGAGCAGACGCACTGGCCTGAGAGCACTAATGCAATTATGTAACACAAACCTTGGTGCTGTGAGTCAGAGCTATGGGAATAAAAGAATGAATAGGATGTGACAATTTGTGGGTTTGTTATCTTAACATTCATATATAACTTCAGATAAAATGTGTGTATGCTGTTCTAATGTTAAAGATAAGGAATAGAGATTTAAAATAGGCAGGAGAGATCATAAAAAAGCAAATGAGTAAATAGGTAACACGCTATTACAAATACTGTGACTAATAACAGTATGTTGTCTTTTATAAGCTGTCTGGTGAATGGACTCTAGGGACACAGCATATCAAGTAAACAATACTTTTTAGAGCACAACTCGAGTTCTTAGATCTTTACACCGGCTTCCTGTCTGTCACGGTAGTAGAGTAGAGTTTAAAATCCTGCTGTTGGTTTATAAATCTCTGAATGGTGTCGGGCCAAAATACATCTCTGATCTCCTGGTCCATTTTGAACCAACCAGAACCCTTGGGTCGTCAGGGTCACACCTACTTTCTGGACCCAGAGTTAGAAGGCTGAAAACCTTTTAATTTACTGCTGCATTTCAGTAATCTAACACAGTGCACTACAACCTTCCTTTCTTGCATCTCATTTGTTTAATTATCTTAACTTATCCCTGTTTGTCTTTAATTTCTGCTTTTAATCGTTTACATTTTAATGCATATTTTAATCTATTTATGTAACTCTCTTTGAATTGTCCTGTACATGAGATGTGCAATGCAAGTAAACTTGCCTTGCCACTCTTTCATGTGAACCACATAAAACAGCGGCCTTTTGAGAACACTGAAGAGCTCCATAACAAAGGCCAGCGACAACACTACAAACCAGGCTTCAAACGATAACCTACTAACACAGATGTGGCTTAAAGGAAGTCATATGGAAAAACAACACAACCAAGGCTGAATGTCAAAGCTATTTAACAAATGAAGATGAAGCCTTTCCTGACTTGGAACTTTGAATTATTTATGTCGCCACTCCAGTTTAGGTAAAGATTTTCTTAAATAATGTATTGAAGAGAGGAACACTGTTGGTCAACAAAGAATCTAAATTACTTTTAACTTAACTTAGCTTAACTGCAGCCCAAACCCTGCCCCTACAGTTTCTGCTCATAGAATAGTAAGAACTTCTCTAGTGAAAGCAGCAAGTCTTCATAGAGGGCTTCAGGGACGACAAACTCTCCCTGCACTTCACCCCTGAACAGCATGAATGGCAAGGGAGGGGTCTGAATTCAGGATATCAATCCTGATTATTTATTTATTTATTTGTTTTTAACTCCCAGCTAAATCTGTTGTAAACAGTGCTTAGGGTTAATAACATTTGACATTTATAGTGGCATTCCAATTTTCAGTGTCAAGAAAAACATAATTCACTGCTTGTATATATAAATTAAATAAACAAAACAGATTAAACTTAGTTTTCATTTGAGGCTCTACTGAGAGCACAGAGTAGCTGTTGGCTGTGTCTAATATTACATTCCTCATGCATAGTCTGGATTCCCCAGGTACCACTGTTAAGTGCTGAGCATGAAGATAAGGGGAACTTGATTAGCAGAGGTGCTATATTTAATGCCATTAAACAGGACCCTATATAACCTGTAAGGTGGCTCAAACTTTGTAGAAAACAAAAAAAAATAATATACTGTAATTGTAATGTCATCTATTCTTTTTTAATTACCAGGAACTATAATGTAATTAACTTATTTTCCTTTACATCATGAGCTTATCTTATTTTCATTTCTAAAATTCAGCCTGAGGTCAAAGAACAACAAACATTTGTGAGCACTATTTTATCTGTATTGTTATTTCAAAAAAATAACAAGTCAATGATGGTGCACATAGTCACGTTGAACATTTCTAATGTACCTCTGTACCTCGTATTGACTTTATTGAGCTGAGAACCACTTTTTTTTTGTGAAAGCAACTAAATGTGTTTGTCCTACTTCTATATCAGCTTTTAAACAAACATCCAGGATCAGGGAATAATGTTGGCAAGAAGGGTCAAAGATTGTTCAAGAAGGCTATTTCAGGTTTTTAGCTGCTGAGAGAAGAGAGAGAGAGAGAGAGAGAGAGAGAGAGAGAGAGAGAGAGAGAGAGAGAGAGATCTGGTAAATTATTAGATTAACAAAACCCACATCAATACATTTTGTGCTTAGTTCTACATTTATAAATAAATTCCTCTGAGTTAAAGAACAAAAAAAAAAAAAACAAAAAAAAATCTGTCTGTCTCCAACACATCCTTGACTTGCCAGTACAGGAGATGTTGGTCTACCCAAGCAACCAACCCTGCTCTTTTTAATGTTTTACTAAAAACATTTTTTTTTCAAAAGCACTAATCAGTTCTGAAAAAAAAAAAGTCCAGATTTGTTGAATATTAATGGAAATGTCTGATAAATTAAAAAAAACACCATCCTGTAATGTTTGAATGTAAGAACACAAAGTGTTTCTCTGTATGTGGGATCCAAGAAAGGTGAACCACGCGGGCCGCACTACAAACGGAGACTGAGAACCACCCTTTACTGTGTTCACGAGGGGTCAAGGTGACATTCCTCAACGCCTCTGAGACTGGCCTAATGGAGGGATTGGTGCATGGCTTTTGTTGAATGGGAAACAGGAGACCGTGAAAAGGGTGTAACAAGAGATGGAACTAGGTAAAAGCAACAGAAGAGAAAAATGAGATTCTGGGGCATAATTATGGGCAGGTAAGAGGCTTGAAGGAAAGACGACGGAGGAAATTCTGGGCATATTTATTTTCTTATTATTTACTTAAACAAGGTAAAAACTTTAATTTCTATAGTATTTTGTGTACATTGAACTCAAATGTATTCTTTTTATGAGAAAATGTCACAACTATATAGGCAAACGGTGTTTGGTGACTTGTAAGACGTTTTAATGTTTTCAACCTTTAAAGTGGAAATCTAAGTTGTTGGCTGATGCTATTTCTGAGGTGAACGCGGAAATAACAACTGACTTTATACGACACCATTTCCCCTGTTGACTGTCACGAAAAAACCAAAAATTGACACTCGGCCTGTAATTGTGGCTTTGGCAGAAAAGATAAATACAATTCTCTATTGGTGTATGGGGTTGTAAAATCTATTCAGATCTCTTAATTTGCATTCTTCTTCAAGAATCATGTGCTCATAACAAGTAAATATAGACAGACGACAACTGAGTAGACAGCGCTATAATATCTATGTGATATTCTGCGTATTCAAGGAGACAAATAAAGCGACGCTTAAAACTATACTGAAATATAAATACTCTCACATAAATAAGGAAACCCAATTAAACATGTAAAGGAAAAGTCACAATTCCTGAAAAAGATATATTGGAAAATGTTTTTCTGTCTTTTGGCATAAAAGTAGACATCAACACTGAAATCTGTCAGCGTGAATATTGAAGAATTTGCACCATTTCACTCCAAAAGCCTAACTTCTCAGACAGCAGAGCGCAGGTGCAGCAATCCATCAAGCTCAGAAAATGAAGTTTTACCTTCATAAAACCAAAAGACTGGAAACTTGCTTCCTAAGGATGTCAGAAAAAGATGAGCTGCGAACCCCAGTTCCTTCCTCCCACTCTCTCCTTTTCTGTTGTTTTCCTTCTTCTTTTCCCTTCTGCTTCAGACAGGGGGTCTCCTTCTGGTCTCCTGCCTTATTCCTAGATCTTTCCCTGGTTAATGCCTGGGAAGCACAGAGACAACAGACAGGGAGAAAGTTAGATAGAGAGCCAAAGAGAGGGAGTGACAGGGAAGGAGAGTTCCCTGTTTGGGTGAAGCAGTGATCAGATACAGCTATTTTCAGACTCAGGCATGCACGTCTATGAGACTGGAAAGTTATCCCCCCCAGTGCAGACTGGTGGGGGCTAGGTGACAGGGCTGACTATCTCTATTTTACCACACAAACACACACACACACACACACACACACACACACACACACACACACACACACACACACACACACACACACTTACATGCATGCAACATAGTATATGCATACGACATAATACATGCACACTGATGCTTGCAAAGAAACTGTATTAACACACAGTCATAACGTACAGACAGTCAAATTTGTATTGTAATTGTGGGGGGCATATTAAATGAGGAAGTACACCGTGATCACTACGCATGAGATGCAATTAAAAGAGCTTTCATAGATTTGTAAATCCTACTGGGTTGAACTGTCACCAAGTAGACGGATGTAAAGTGGCGTTCTCCACAAAAAAACTGTCAGGAACGTTTACACTAGATTTTCTTTCACTTGTGTGCAGCTGATTGTTTGACTTCCCATCCAGAAAGCTTGCGACAAGCGCAGAAGCACAAATTGACTCATACATATGACACCCAAACATTTTCCCTTTCTATCCACATCAATAAACCATGTGCTGTCACCATCATGTAAAGCTGTAAGTATAAATAAAAACTATGCGTCAACTCACCTGTGTCATTAATAGCCTTCTTGCTGTGTAATCCATACAAGAATGTATATTTGGACATGACCACACACATACACAAACAGGCCGAATATACACAGGAGAGAGGTCAGCCAGAAGCACCTCTAGACCCCAGACTCCCTGCTATTCCCAGAATGATGATGTAACTACTGCTATTAGCATCTCATACTTAGGGCCTGGATACCTAAAACCAGCCAGGCAGCTACTGTGCAAGATGCTATTTGGACTAAATCCACCTACTTCTTTCAAAGGCATATTCCACAGAGGTCCGCTTAAATCAGCAATCAAGCCAAATCAGAAAAAGACTGATTATTAAAGGTAGTTAAAAAAAAAAAAAAAAAAAATATATATATATATATATATATATATATATATATATATATATATATATATATATATATAATTTGATTTTCTTTGTACTTTAGTCAATGGTTCTGTGGGTGTAAATCAATAACCATACGTCACACCGAAAGCAGTTACTTGTGCCTGGATCTATATCTTAAGCTTTCACTGCAACTCTTAAACACAAAGAATTCCGTGACTAATACTTTAGCATTAAATCACAGGTAAAAAAAACTAAAGCTCACGCGAGTACATTTTTCTAACTTTTAAATCAAACAAAAATAGACTTGGTGGAGATGTCCTTGGGAAAACTGGGTCTGCTTTCACCATTCCGATAATGAAGTGATAATTAAAGAAAATTTTTTTTTTACATGAGTCCAAGTGGCTCCAATGATGAGCAACACTCCAGAAGTTATGCACATCACACACTTAAGCTCCAGACCAGGCAGTTTATAAAGACCACTGCAACGATCAGTGAATCTACAGCCGTGATCAAACAGCAGCTGGCATCTAGAAACTTCTGGTCATGTGCCAGGGATCTCTGAGGTATGGTGAAAAGCTGGCAACTGACAGGTGCTAATGATGAAATCTTGGGGGCCACAATCAGGGTGGTATCAGGGGAGCAATAAAGTCCTGTGCTGAAGTCTTGACCCCAGTCCTATTACAGATATAATCAAGCACACACTTTATCCTGTAACCTATATGACACTTTACAACAGATGACTACTGGAGATCTACAACAGCATCTGATGAATGTTTGACATTGCATTCATTTAACTTTAACTCCGACTTGGATTAGCATGCCCCGCCAGGTCTTGCCAGTGAAGCGATTACTTAAACAATTAAAACCAACATGAGCACATGAATGATCTCATTAAAGTTCCAGAGCAAACTATTTTTACAGTGACTGACACAAACTCCCACTCAAACACACTGACACTTTGACCTACGAGCCACTCCAGATGACGGCATTCGCGTCGACATGGTCTCACCCGTACAGTTTCAACACCTAATTCATTATCAGCTTCTGCAAGACCCTGCCATTTCCAGTTAAGCAAGTGGCAGGATATTAAAAGAAGAGGTGCTGTGCACGCAGTGAGAGTCACTTTAAAATGCTTAAACATGGGAAAGGATTAAAGAAAATGAAAACAGAGATGGTGTAAGATCTCTGTTGTATGCTGACACATTGTAGTGTTATAAATATGAGTGCTGAGTGCTGACACATTTATCCTTTGTTTAGATGCAAATGATGATTTGCATATTCAACTTAAGGTTAACTGGATACTGTACAGCAGTGGAAAAAAGCTAACAGTGCTTTTTTTATAATGCAAACAAAAAGTAAAATGTTAAAATATGTCAAAAATCTGCCTGTGATATTTTTCCAAACACAAACTTGACTCACATCATCATTTGAAATGTAGCTGCAACACAGCTGCGCTGCACCAGCCGCTGTGAACTGCGACCAGTCAAGCCAACGAAAGTGGTCCCACTAGAGGCACCGCCGTGCCGTCAGAAGCATCCAAGAAGAACCGCTCGCTCTGACACGTCGAGTCTATTCTGGCTTCTGACTGCAGCTAAGCTGTGTCAATTTACTCACAGAAGAAGGCTCTGGGAGAATGTCAGACACAGGGATGGCGTGGAGAACGTGACAGCTTTTCAAAATAAAATACCCTGAGTGGCTCTGATTTGTACATGCACATTACATTAACCCACAAAGGAAACTAGTAGGTGTTTAAGATAAGATTTTAACCACATAAAAGGAGGGGGTAATTTTAGATGTTGAAAAGCGCATTTTAATAGACACCACTCTTCATTTTTATATATGATATAACCTAAGACTATAATAAACTTGCTTCTAGGTTATTACAGACTGTAATAGATTAAACTCCACAATACTGAATTAGTATCCAACTATTATATTGTACATGGGAAGAGCAGACAAAATACATATGTATATTTCTGACTTTATTTTGTACTACAACACCAGCATCTTAAACCATCATCCATTAAAATAACTGAAACCAAAAGCAAACTTGAAACCTACCTCTTCGAGTCCTGCAGCAGCTTTTAAAGACAAACCAATATTGACTAAAGATCATAAGTACTAGGGGTCACAGAAAAAGCTTTCAGGGGAGTGAGCATGTCCTGCAGTCAGTGCCTTTTATCAGTTAAGATTTTAAATGAGTCAGGGGTTTACCATTATTCCACATGAGCCATGACATAAACCTCTTTACAAAGGCAGAGAGAAAAGGAAATGAAGTGGGAAACACAAGCGCCAGAGGGACAAAGAGAAAGGAGAAGGCTCCAAAGCAACACATAAGCAAAGGAAAATTAAAAGAGAAGTGTCTGCGAGAGAGAGAAAGAGAGAGAGAGAGAGAGAGAGAGAGAGAGAGACAAATGAAAGAGCATGACCTATGAGTGTAAGTCGACCAAGCCCCTGCTACATTGTGGACTTTCAGGATAAGATGTATCACATTCTTCCACTCCCTAGTGGCCTGTTTGGTTCCCCTGTTCTCTCCAATCCCTCTTTCCATCACACATGTAGGAAACACAGTCCTCACTATTTTGCCAAATTGGCAGGTGCAACCGATTTAATGCTTGCATACTTTATGACACACTGACCATTAATCACATCAAAATGCTGTGATCACTCATTAAGGGTGTATATTTAAGCCTCTATGAGAGGTTTATTGGCGCTGCAGTCCCCTGCAAGACAGATAGCCACCAACTGTTGCTCATCATATTGCATCCCGCTATGCTGCTTCCTCTCCAGCAGACAGCAGAATGCAGTCACATAAATGCATAAACTACCACAGCCGAAATAAAACCCAGTAAACCCTACGTGTAGAACAACGTACTGGTAGGGAGACCCGCTGGGAGTAGTAGTGTTACACATTGTGTGCCCTGGACCCGTCTCTCTGTGAACCCAGCATTCAAATCGGTCCTGCAGATACCATCCACTGCTGCTGACCTTTTAATCATTTCCTTATTACATCATCCCACTTTGCCAGTTCACAGGGAGCATTAAAATATATTTCCTGCTCGTCCAAAGCCTAAACTGGGACCATAGAGGCTGAAACACACAACTAAAAAAAAGGAAAGGTAGAGAAATAGTAGATAAGAAGGATATAATATTATGGAAAAAAAACAACAAAGAACCTTAGAGAGAGTCAGCCTACTGTATCCACCACTGCTTAAATCCAAGATAACAATAGAGATTAAAGCCACATCATAGTGGATGTAGGATAAACGCGAATATCTGTTTACGAAATGTTTATTACACGGCTTGTTTACAAGATGGGATACTAGTGGTGTTTACCACTAATGTGCAGGCAATGTGTTTCCACAGCTTAAAAGCTTGCGGTTTCAGTATTTACCGTCATCCCGGTCCAGACCGCATCTTCCTCTGATCCACAGGGAGCAGCGATCCACTGGAATTCACACTTTATGGAAACAGGCCAGCAAACCGCATCCAGAATGAGCTGAATCGGTCTCTCGGACCCAGAAGATTACATCTACAAAGTAAACGGTGCTTCCAAAGCCTTTACAGAAACTCAGACTAGCCCCGTTTACCTCTTTACATACCATGAAATTCGGCTGCTGGTCAGACCGGCCGCAGCTGCTCCGACGCGAGAGGGAAGATGGAGAAGACGGCCAGCTCGCTTACCTTAAAACGACGGTCGCTTCGCTCCCCAAATTCCGCGATATCTCTTCAGGAAACAGGGCTCCTCCATGTGAGTCGACTTAAGTTCTCACTTCGACACGCGTAACCCACGCAAACAAACACACACACACAACGACGAGCTACAAAGGCTGCGCTGGAGCAAGTGGGGCGTCCGTGTGATGAAACCGTACACCTGCCATTCGACGCGCGTGGATGTCGCCTCTGTCGGCCAGCTATTAAAGGTAGCTTCCCTCTCGGGGGTCACCGGTCCTTGGATAACAATGCGGTGTAGCTGACCTAACCCCCCCTCCCTACTTTCCACACCACAAAAGCCTTTAAACACAGGGCGGCACAGTTCTACAGCGATCCCGGCTGAGCCGAGCCGACACCGGTCGCGTCAGTCCAGGAATGGGCAGAAGCCTGCGTTTCCGTTTGTTTATTAGTGAATGATGCCGCGGCTTCGTGCGCAAAATGGCCTCTTGTTATTTTCATTCAGCAAAGTGACTGCCGCGAGCTTGTCATTGGGTCGCCGCGTAGCCATGGAAACGCCCGCGGTTCAAATCAGTGCTGTCAGAGGACACAAGGCTGCGCTGAGCTCACTCACAGGAAAGTGCCACTGTGCCTCCTGTTTGCAGCAGGAACAAACAAAAGACTGACTTCATGCAAGAGGCGCAAAGAGTTTGTGGATGCAATAATGCCACGCAGCTGAGGTATTAAACCCTAATAACCAAGGAGTAATACAAAAGACTGAAATAAAGAGAACTATAGGCTATAGATGAAAGGTGAACAATTTGGAAATTAGGGTAAAGGAGACGTGTTATGACCTTTTTTTTTTTCAAAAGCAGAAATTGTTTATCTTTCCTAAGGTCTTATCTGTGAAATGCTCTTGTCAAAATCAGTAGCCAGTTATCTATCTTCCTACTGCCTCAATCTGAAAGTAGGTAAGTAACAAATGTTGCAGTTCCTCCACTGGCCATGGGAAGCTGGCTGCAAAAGCGATTCACTGATTCTTATTGAAAGTCCTCCTCAAGGTCTGCACAAGTCTGTTACTGACATAGTCATGTCTGTCAGGTTGTGCTGAAGCAGGGCAGCATCTGAAAACATGCAGGACAGGGGGGCCCGAGGACCGGCATTGAGAAACGCTGATCTAAATGCAGCAGTTATTTTGGATTTTCCATCCATCCATTAACTATTCCGTTTCTGGGTCACGGGGGTCTGTCGGAGCCTATCGCGACGCATAGTACGCGAAAAGCAGGGGTTCACCCTGGACTGGTCGCCAGTCCATCGCAAGGCCACATAGAAAGACAGACAACCAATCACGCTCACATTCACACCTACGGGCAATTCAGACGTATCAATCAACCTACCCTGCATGTTTTTGGACTGTGGGAGGAAACCGGAGTACCCGGAGGGAACCCACGCAAGCATGTAGAGAACATGCTCTGAAACAAGATATTCCACTGAAAACATCTGCTGATAGCTCTGCAGCTGCTTCGAAGTAGCTGGTGGCCACAGCTAACTTTGATACAATATGGAGCCACACAGTACAAAAAAAAAGCCTTCAAAACTGCTCATGAGAAAGCCTATGGGTGACATCACAGCCGCTTGATACACCCTTGTCTTCCAAGGAGTGTGCCTCTTTTGACAAGAGTTTTACACTCACACACTTTAAAGACAGAAATATGCGGCCTGAGGTGATCTATACATTATTCATATATATATATATATATATATATATATATATATATATATATATATATGAATAATGTATAAATCAACTCATCACCTGCATTTATATATATATATATATATATATATATATATATATATATATATATATATGTATATATATATATATATATGTATGTATAAATCAGTGTATAAATACACCTTATGGCTGTCAATCAATTGGAATTAAATCACACAATTATATTTTTGTTATGTTCACTTTACCTTAAGAAAATATTTTTCAAATTGCAATAAAACAGAAGACACAGAAACAGCTTTAATAAAAGATGGTTGTTGTACATGTTGAAAACATGTCCTGAAAGTCTAAAGAGGCTGAACTTTGGTCCAATTACCCACAACTGATGCTGATCTGACAAATGCTAATGCAGAACAATCAATTAAACTTCCCCTGTTTTTAAGCTGGTTCAATAAACATATGTACAGTCTGGTTGAAAAAATTACTTTTGTTTGTGTTGTGTAATTTCATATCCATTAAAATTCTGAAGGGGGTCAGTTATTTTTGTAACCTACGTTAGAAGAATTTATAGAAATACATTTATATATAATATGAGGCATAGTCTTTTGATTGACAGCCGGGTCACACAATGGCTAGCCATTATCAGCTTGTAACCAGCAGTTTATACTTACCCAGCGTTAACTAAACGCAGCTGTAAGTTCTGATTTTGCCACCGACATGTCATCTAGAAGAGCTCTAGGTCAGCTGAAAGAGCTGGTAGCCACAGCGATCTTTGATTGACATCGACTTCCAGAGCAACATGGCAACGTGCTGTATGAGGAAAAAGTTTATATTCTTTAATTTTTTTGTATTTCACAGTCTTGTGGAAAAAAGTGGCTTTAAACCACCCTTCAGAAAAGCAACGAGCAGTGTCACCTAACAGGACAAAGGAGGCCTGTGTCTCGATTAGTGGATAGATGGGTGATTTTTATCCTGGAGGTGACTTTTTATAGAATAGGATGTAAAATTCCATTAGACAGTAAAAAAAACTTGTTTCTGTAAACAATTAATCACTATGATTCATCCCCAGATACATGTGGGTGTGGTAACCCTAGAATTCATATTTATCAATGATATGGAAGTGCTCAGTGGCGACGCGTCAAGATTTATACAAAATTTCAGACTTAAAACTGTATTTGTTTTACTCAATTTACTCAATTTGTCTTAATCAAGTGAAGATGCTGATGCACACTTCTGTTTTTGATGTCTTAACTGTAAACGTCTCCTCTGTCTCTGCCTGTCTGCCATTTTCTCTCACAGCAAGCTGTTAAATTATTTACAGCGTGGATCCAGAACCTTAAGGTTAAAGCTGGGTGGGCTGTGGCCATGCCAGTGACTCTGTCCTTTACACGTTAAACCCTCTGTTTGTCCTGTTATTTATACATGTTGCAAAGTCTCCACAGCATCAGGCACAGATCTACAGACTTAAGGCGTGAATACAAGCAGCCTATTTCTCATAAATATTTAATAACTGTTGAAAATGGTCTAGTGAGTTGATGCAAAGTCGAAATATGACTATCACCCCCTTTTGGATTATCATCGAATCTCTTGCAATTTCAAACAAATAAAAACCGTTTTGTATGTTTTTGTACTCTGTGTTTCACCTGCTGTAATACAAAATCAAAGACTGCAGCATTTTGATCTTGTGATCATGTGCACACTACTATTTTTATTGGAACTTCCTGCTATGGTTAAGATGTCATTTAAAAAATATCTAATACCATAAGCGACATAATAATGTCCATTTGACTGTGTCAAAGCTACAGTGTCGTTTAAAGGGACATTCTGGACTTGTAACAACCCTGAGTCTATTATTAGATGGCAAGGAGTGTAAACTTTTATCAGGAAAAAAACAACATATATTGAAACTGTTTTGAGCGGCAATTAACATTAGCCTTGGGGCAATAGACCTACGTCAATACGTCTATTTTAAGCCTCTGACAAGACTCAAAAATGCCTCTCCTCTTAAGTGATAATGTTTATAGAGTCCCTACAGACAAACCAAGGTCATTTTAACTTTTTAAGTGTATGAAAAGAACCGTCTGTACCGACTCCGTCTGGTTGCTGCTACCTTGTTATAAGTCCATACAAGTTAACTACCAATGTCACACAAATAACTGTCAACAGACACAAACAGAGGAGAGTTCGTGGCCCCTGCTTTTAACACTTGACTAATGTGTCTGGTCAGAGGTGTAAAATAGCAGCGTATTTTGACTATTGCCCCCAGGGCCAACATTACCCGACATTTTGCTGCAAAAACAAATTCTATTCGAACTCACAAACTGCTTCGATTCACTTCGTTTTTGATCCCTGGCAAAAGCTCACATTCCATGCCATTTAAAAATTGACCTGGGGTTGTTTTAACTCTAGAAAGTTTCTTTATTTAATGGTTGAGGTAAACATAAAGAGCACCTTTCCTCTGTCAACTTAAAAGCAGTACAAATTTAGACCGCTACTGATAGCTGACCTTTGCGAGGTGTCAGCAAGACCACATCTGTGGGTGTGTGTGTGTGTGTGTGCGTGTGTGTGCAGTCATGTTTTGTGAATGCACACGCATGCATATATGTGTTTGGTCTTTTATCACCAGCTCTTATGTGTAAAAAGGGCAGACCTTATTGAATACTGTCAAGAGGGTGCCTGTTTATAGTCGGCATGATATTCACAGAGATGCTTTCAGCCGTTCACTTCGAGGCCCAGGGCAGACCATGATGAAATATTGTGTCTGGTATGCAAAGCTCTATTGGTGATACAGGTGTAGACGTACAAAGAGCAGAGCACAGAGGCATATGCATGTGCACTATTGGAAAACTAATCCGCCTACCAGTGCCTCCTGGAAAATTAAAACTACAAATAGTCACTGGGATCTACTATGAGTGTTAATAACAGGGTCTAAGTATTTACAGTAGAGCTGGGAGCTATTGTGCATCATTCATTTAGAGAACTCCAGTGTTGACATAAATGTCATCTAAAAACTGGCCTTGGATACCAGATATACTGGATCTGACCATGGTTGTGGAACTATCGCGTTACACTTCACACAGTGCATCTGCATTTATGCCTAAACCTTATTCCAAATGTAACCGCGCGGTAATAAGTCCTGCAGTCACACCCACTTCATACTTCATACCTGCAATTATCTAATGTCCAAGCCTCATCAAAGCACACTCCTAGAATAGCCCAGAATAAAAAGGACAGCATCCTGGCACATTGATCTTATGAGAAAATAACTCTTTTATCTCAGCAGTGGCACGCTCTCACATCTTTCCACTGTTGCTTTGCAAAGAGATCCACATTTGGAACAGCTGATACTATGGTTCACTCATCTGTCCAGCGTTAAAGTAGCACGGTGGTGCTGATTGAGGGGGTGGCAGACGAGTACAGGAGGACATTGTCGGGCAGTGACATCACGGTGCGCCAACTTCCATTCCAGACATGCTTTGATGTCTAAGAGCTGACCAGGTGAAATGTCTGAGCAAATCTGTGCAGGCTCCTGTTGTTGGCTCCTGCAACACCTATTTGTCTAGCAGTATCATTTAAGACGGACAGCTTATTGCTTCCTGGTTTCTTTTTCTTTTTCTGTTGCTGTTTTGTTTTCTTTGTTTTAGTTCCTTCAGCTATCATGAATCACACTTTCAAGAATCTATTTTAATTATGTTGGAAGCTTTCTACATGCGCTGTACTTCATCTGGAGTCAACGCCATATATCTATAGAGTAAAGAGGACAGGACATTGCTACATGTTACCAAGCAGCCATCCATCATTTAGCACAGGGCAATTCACCTTAAAGCCATCACCGTGGCCTGCAACGTGCCGATGTACGGCATCCATCAAAACGGTCGACATTGCCATGAAAAGTTCCTTCATCACCCATAGCTCAAACACTTTATGAAACACTGAAACTGCACTAATATGACAGACGCTCAGGACATGCTGACGCAACAGGAAAGAGAGAAACAGCAGCTGACAGAAGCTGAAAAGGTAAAAAAACATTAACAAACACAAAAATATGTTCATGGCCATATATACATATATATATATTTATATATACATATGCACATAAACATAATAACAATTAACTTACAGACTATACAGAGTATAGACAGTCAAAGTGACAGAGCCATAGAGAAATATCTCCAGCTGCATTACTGACCTTTTCAGGATTTTTTTTATCTTATTTCTGACTCCTCCTTTATTGTAGAGTCAGCATCTATGTCTGAGTATCCTGAGGACACTTACATCAACAGAGGCTGTAGTCAGATAATCAAGAAACTATTGCGTTGCAACGGCGGGGCGCAAGGTTGTTGATTCTGCCCACGTACTTCTCTGCTGCCACACAGGAGTCTAATATTTTATTAAAAGATTGACTAAAAACATGTTCAATTTATAAATGCTAGAACAGAATAAAATATCTACTAATATCGTGAAGAGGTAAGACAGCGGCGGACTTTTGAGTTTCCTCAGGACTGTTTCTCGTGCTCTAGGTTGACAGGCTGTCAGCAGCCTGAGGCTTTTCACTGGTGGTTTTATTTGCAAAAAAACAAACAAACCAAAGATTGTCTAATTGTTGTCCAACATTTAATCAAGCATGTAAGTTTGAGTAAAGCTCACACTGTAAATGTCACAATATACATCAATACAGTCATAAATTCCTCATAACTCTTATAGCCGAAGGTGAACAGGCTCTACTCCACGGCTCTGTTGATAGTAGTGTTGTTCAGTGAGTTTGCCAACATGGTCAATAGTTCCTACTTTATGCTCGACTTATCTCAACAAATATTGAACTGATAGCCATTAAATCCAGAGTCAGGCCACGGTGGAACAATCTGGGTGATTTCAGGTCGCAGTTAAACAGCTAACATCGGTCTGCTGGGCTGACAGCACAGAAAGCCTTATAGAAGCATTAATATTACACACTTTTGATCCACTTTGTTCAATGCTGTTGTTTATTACAAACATGTAAACACACAAGCATGGTCTCAACGACAGAAATGAACTAAGGTACTAAATGCAATGAGTTTTGAATAGTTTGTCAGCTACTCTTAACAACATAAAACATATTAAACTCAAAGCATCACTGTCATAGCAATTATAACAGCACATTTGAAGACATCAGGCAATGATTGAAGTGCTCACAGCGAGATTAAATTATAGGATAATTTGATTGATGATTAGAATTGATTTGATACGCAGCCTGAACATGCTGAGCTGAAGCGCGGCCAGTATTGGGATCACGATCATACTATTAAATATGATCTGCCGCTGCCCCGCTCTGATTTTGGAGGACTCAATCTGGAGTCTTGGATCTCACAGCCACAACCGTAACCACATCAACATCACATCCTTATCAGGCCATGACAGGGAGGCAGAGCAGATTGTGCTTCTTGCACAGTGTTGCGATACCACTTAATATTCCCCGTGTATCCTCTAAACACAGTCTACACATTTACTAATTTTGCCCTGCACATCATACTCGCCAGTCCTTCGCAGCGGCTGCAGCAGGCTCTCATACGTCAGTGCTGAGTGGATTGATAAGTGGCCTTGTGGCTGATGAAATGCCGCCTGGCTGCTTGCTGATGCAGTGTCTGCCAGTGCACCCTTTCATAAAGTAGTTAGAGTGTTTTCAGTGTTTGGGCCTCTCTTGCCAATTTTGCAAATGTCGAGTTGTGCATCGAAAAGATTCTGGGTACTGTCTTTAAAAGTATAATACTTTGTTACCTTGTAATTTCTTTAAAGGAATGTTTTGAGTTCTCCAGAATAGAGAGCAAACATTTACTGGCTTCTTTCTACTCTCTGGAGTCTGTCTCAGCTCTCTTTGGGTGAAAGGCAGAGGTACGCTCACATTTATTCAATCACTCCCACTGTTTTCTCAGATGTGCATTTTACCACTTCCAAGAAACTCCGTGATTTATCAGCAGACATTCCCATTGACATGAATGATAGAAGTTTCATGAGACAGAGTGTAATTGACATTTAGCAGAGTGAAGGAAGCTCTTTCTTTCTTTCTTTCTTTCTTTCTTTCTTTCTTTCTTTCTTTCTTTCTTTCTTTCTTTCTTTCTTTCTTTCTTTCTTTCTTTCTTTCTTTCTTTCTTTCTTTCTTTCTTTCTTTCTTTCTTTCTTTCTTTCTTTCTTTCTTTCTTTCTTTCTTTCTTTCCCTACTCTAACGCCCACTTGAAAAGCTTCAGTTTTTCATCAAATTGTTCATCTTTCCTTCTCTAACATGTTGCAATGATCATGGCAGCAGATTTACAGTTTGTTTGTTTTGTTTGTTTTTTTTGGGACAGCAACAGAAAAATAAAGATTTTAGGCACATTTTCATGACTATCATATCATGACTTTACTGAATTACTGATTTGTTGTTTTGACAAAGTTTAACAGCTGGTATTTGTAGTTCACATCACCTCATCTGTGTTCAAACCAACACCAGTGAGTTCATACCAATGAGACACAAATAAGAGCATTAGCACTTTACTTTATCTACTTGTTAATAAGCCTGAAGTGTAAAGTATTTATACAAGAAAAGGTCCCTAATGTCTACTAATATCGTGAAGAGGTAAGACAGCGGCGGACTTTTGAGTTTCCTCAGGACTGTTTCTCGTGCTCTAGGTTGACAGGCTGTCAGCAGCCTGAGGCTTTTCACTGGGGGTTTTATTTGCAAAAAAACAAACAAACCAAAGATTGTCTAATTGTTGTCCAACATTTAATCAAGCATGTAAGTTTGAGTAAAGCTCACACTGTAAATGTCACAATATACATCAATACAGTCATAAATTCCTCATAACTCTTATAGCCGAAGGTGAACAGGCTCTACTCCACGGCTCTGTTGACAGTAGTGTTGTTCAGTGAGTTTAAAGTGTAAAGTATTTATACAAGAAAAGGTCCCTCAGAATTCTGTCTTTGAATTACGGGATTTATAGGCTGTAAACCGTCATCATCTTCCCAGACCTCGCATTAGGTAATGGCTCATGTAATTCCTAATGTAATGTATATCCAGAGAAAAAAGCCGGAACCTTCTTTGGGAGCCAAAAAAGAGGAGATTAATGAAGACCGAACATGCAAAAGTCATGGTGCACAACTGTGCACTGGTTCCTTTGGGTTTGATATTCAAATGAAGACACAACATATTTAAATGTAATGAGTCTCTGCAGGGGAATTCAAACAGCGACTAAAAGTGACAAGAGGGCAAAGTTGTTTGTGTCTAAGAAGGAAACATTTCAAAAAGATGATACGTTAAAAACCGCTTGGAAGCTGTCTAATTCGTCAAAATACGAAACTTATATGTTATTTCAAGGGTCAGTGACCTCTGTCTGTTCTTCTTCTGCTGACTTACAGGCAGAGCAATCCATCCCCAGCTTTCGCTGTACGGGGAACGTGACCTCTGAATTTCCTACTCCTTTTTTGGTAAAAAGCTTTAAGAGAATCCATTCACTAAATCAGTTTTGACCACATGACCCAGAGAAATATTTGAGCGTTTAGCTGAAGGGATTGAACTTATTGCAGGGGAGTGAACCAGAGAAAAAAGCTTTGCTATTTATTTATATGATGAAAACAGGGCCTGCTTATGCAATATGATTACAAAATCTAATCATAATAGGCAGTCCTTAAAAAGATAATGTGTCACTTTTGATCTTCTTTACTTTTTTCCTGTTTTTAGGCTCTGAAGTGAATTTCTTTAATAAAAACATTAAATTAGAGGAAACAAATAGTAAAAGATAACAGCTATATATTTCTTTTAATGCTTGAGCTTTAGAAACACTTCCACATGAGGATGTTAACAAAATATCAAGTTTTCACATAAACATTTTGTGGTACTCACCACAACGTAACACTCACTTTGTCTTTTAAAAGACCAGAAGGTATTTAGTCCTATCTGTTAACCATTACTGACAGGCTGGGTCGTTGCCGGAACTGCCAAACTGTTGGAGCTAAAGCTTAAGACGCTGGCACAAAGATCTGCCTGCCGCCTGGAGTGAAAGAGGTGTAATCCTCCTCTGAAAAGCCCCCTTGTCCCTGCTCTTTGCAGGACGTGGCTTCACAAAACTGGCAGAAAAGCTCAGCTATCTGTGTGTATTTTAGGTAAATGTTAGACTACACTACTGTCGACATTCTTACGTAGCTGCAGCCAGACTTTTAGGTATAATGGTGTTAAAATGAAACAGTGTTGCAATGAAATGAACTCACAAACAGTTTATATATATATATATATATATATATATATATATATATATATATATATATATATATATATATATATATATATATATATATATATATATATATATATGTTTTCTACATAAATTCTTAAAGGTTCTCTGCTGCAATTGTCATCATTTCGGTGTAAATGCTTCTTTTCTAGTCTGGTCAGACACGCTCACTTCGCAAAAATTACGTTCCAACACCGCTGCACGGCCTTTTTGATGTCTTTTGTCGATACTAGTCTGGATCTCGCAGGTGCCAGCCTCACACGCCTCATTTTTATGCCTATCCAGTCACAACCGCAGGTTGGTGCTGCCTCCTGGGAATCAGGAATCATGGAGTTCAATCCAGGAAACAGACGTATTCTTTGCGTCAAAGTGGAAAATAATTGGGAGGACTGTTCAGTTTCCCTACGTTCTGTACCGGTGGAAATGGCTGTAAAATGAAAGGGGTACCAGATCCATTTGACTAGAGGGAAAAGTTCATTGGTATGAGCGGGTAGATTTATTTAAGATAAAAAGCTACAAAAACTTCCAAAGAAAGTTTAAAAGATTTGTTGTGTCAGCAGACCATAAAATGTTAAACCCTGAATTTGTTTTTCCAAGATGCACATCTGTTTATAGGAGAGTTGAACATAAATGACTGCAAATAGTGGCAGTTTAGTGAATGCAACACTGCACTGGAAGAGCATTTAAACAGATGCTGTACTTAAATAGATACTAAAGCTCACAATAGCTGAAGAGAATGCAGAGAAAGCTGCTTATAAGACTCTAAAATGTTTCAGATTAATTACACAAAATGAAGCATATATGCCTGCATCGGACTGGCGACCTGTCCAGGGGTGTAGCCCCGCCTTTCGCCCTGAAGAGCCCTGATCCCTGTGACCCTGGACAGGAAGGAGAGGGTTTTCCAAGATAATGGACGGATACTTCTGGGTGGCATTTATTTATCAAAGTCAATTTAAAAGGTTTTTCTAAGGTGCCACATGGCGTGTTCAACTGATTCATGTAAAACATTTCCACTTAAATAAGGCAACTAAGTTAGTGCCCTAAATCAAAGCTGGCACATTTTGAGCTGCAGGTCTTTCACACTAGTTTCCATCCGACTCACTTGCGTTTCATCATGCTGCACTGCAGAGCCTGAACAGCACGGTAGTAGATGCATGCTGCTGATTCCAGTTTATTATTGATGTTCTGTCACCCCTGGGGAGCACTTATAGTGAGAAGAGACCCGAGTCAGCACTTAGCGAGCACCAGCCAGTGATGAAACACACACATGCCACATCTGAGTAGAAAAGATTCAGCGGAATTGATTGTTGTTGCACAACAGTATGACTGTGTTTATTGAGTAATAAGTGTACTCATTATTTTCAAAAAGGATTAGTTGTATCAGTAGCAGCAGTGTTAAATGACAATTGTTAAGAAAGGTTTCTGTGTGACGGCTTTACTCTCTGGCGTGCAGCCTCTCAGTCATCCAGCACTGGCTGCCCCGCTCACAATGGCAAATTCTATGTGGTGTGACAAATCTTATGGATTCATCCGTGCGGATTATGTTCCTCTGATTGGCGATGCTAAGCTGCTCTGCTCTGTTTTTCCTCCCAAGTGTGGGGCTGATATCAAAATCCACACACAGTATATTGCTTATAACTGCCTGCCCCTCCCTTTACCCGAGGCGTGGCGTCAACGGTGCTCTTGAACAAGCTGCGAGTCGGTGCCTGACACCAGTAGCGGAGCTGGGGTTCTGACCTCCAAACATCATTCGTCAGCAAACTGGGGGGGTGGGTGTGTGTGTGTGTGTGGGGTGGGGTGGGGGGTGGTGGTGGTACTGCAGTGACTTCTTTTTTTTCTGCAGAGGGCAGACAGAATATTCACTCCTGCTTCCCACGCCTCTCCTTGTATGTACATTTCTCTTTTCTCCTACTGCATCCCCCCATCTGAAATCTCAGCAACACACTTTGCATATTTCCCCCGTTTACTGACCAAGATTGAATCGTTCCCTCTTCAGCTGAAAGAGGCGAGCCAACGTTACACTGCTGCGAGTCTACGAGTCAAAACCGTTAAATGAATTACTGTGTTTTTGGAGCGAATGCACAGACAGACGCACAAAGCACACGGTGAAAGTGCTGTCGTTTGAACACACTGATAATGGAGTTTCCGTGTGAGTTAACGTACGCGATTATATAACACGGGCTAACATTCACTATATATAGCTGTGAATAGCCGAGGGGGCAAACTCACCTTCCGATTCACGCCATTCCAACTCTCCAGAGATCCAGTCTGCAAATGAGGCAGAGGGGATTTACCCAAGCTGGTAAAATGAAGAATGTTGCACACACACTTCCATTGATGGAGCTGCTCCCTCCTTCCCGCTATCCCTTCTGCAGGAGTGTATTCAGTCTCACACACACACACACACACACACACACACACACACACACACACACACACACACACACACACACACACACACACACACACACACACACACACACACACACACATATATGCCAGCTAAGTGAAGGATGTACCTCACATGTACGTGTAAGGCTCCTTACTCAGTCCTCACTGCAGCAGGTTTGTCCTCGGTCTTAATCCATCATTCAAGTGTAAATTGACTCCATCTGTTAGAATTGGACGTCAACCTAAAGTCTGTCAGCTTTCCTCCCCTCTTGAGCTTTTAACAGAGCGCTTCATGATTTAGCCGGTGTTCTGACAAAAGGAAGCTGCGACCGTTCCCCGATGCATCACTTCCACCACGTGCTCTTGGGCTCATTTAATGTCACTATGCTTTTTTTTCTTGCAGAAAAACACCTGCTCCTTGTCTTTTTTCAGTTTACTTACCACATGATCAGCTTAACCACAAGCACAATGCTGACCATGTAAGATGCCTCTACTTTTAAGAGGTCTTCTACAGTCCAGCCGTTGGCACAAAGCCCTGTAATCTGCCTCAGCTTAGCAGTGCAGTAAACCAATCAGGTGGATGAGTTGTATCCCAAGAAGAACTTGCTCTATTACTCTGAGCGAAGGATAAAGTGGAAAACAAGAGGATAGAAAAGTGTCATCTTTGTCTGTTCATCTTAGAGGGGGGGTGGTGACGCTTTTATTCTTATTTGTGGGAGAAAATAATGTGTCCTCTGTTACACTTTTTAGACTAATAGTACAATGAAATGCAACTGTCCTCATCCAGTTTTCATCCATTTATGACAGACAAAATATGCTGCAGGTCACAGAAGGTCAGTGTCCACCCTTCAGCAAGTCTGCAAATGTGATGAAAAACCAGGAAAAGGTCAGAAAGATATGCCACAGGGGGTTCATAAATGTTTGAGATATTGCTGGTAAACATTTTAATAATAGTACTTATACTAAAAAGTAAAACATTAGTATATTTCTATTTAATGTGTTTTACAATGTAAAGCAAGAATTTGTAAGGACTTCAGTAAATTAACTAACTAACTAACTAACTAAAGACGGCACCATGTGAAAAATCAAGTGGCAAAAATAATTTCAAGTCGTCCTGTGGATACTAGTATTGCTTAACAAATGTCTTATGAAACCATTTCAAATAACTTCCTTAGAACCATGAATATTAGTGTTATGAAGTGAGCACTGTACAAAAGTCTGTTGCATCGGAGCAGCGGGAGGATTTACACGACGACTCAGGCACTATTTAGAACTACCAAGATGCTGCTGAACTTCTAATGACATCCTGGATCAGCCACATTTTCTTTTCGCTTTACTGCTAATCCAACAGCATGTTTTCCTTGATGCTCCTATTTCACTGCAGAAATGCATTGAGGAGGAAAATAAAGATGCTTAATTCGGGTACCATTGCAGAGTCAGTGGATCTGCGCAGTCATTTGCATCCTCTCAGGACTTCTCTAAGACGTTTTAAACAAATTTGTCCAACAGATGAAAGGACTTTTCAATCTAAATCACAAAATTCAAACGGGCCGACGTTTTCCTTTGCAAAATATGATCCAAATTCAATTTGATCCATTCAGCAGATACTTTTCAGCCTGTCTAAATAGTGGAATGACTGAAGTAACTATCCTTACTGGTGTGCTGATAGGAAAACTGAACGCAACCCAGTGGGAATGATGCAGTTACATAACAGCTAATGTTGTGTTAACTAATATTCTGTGATGCAAAGTGGCTTTTGGTGCAGATTAATTCCAGATTTAAAATGGTTTTACTCCAGATGAAGATTTGCTTTATAAGTGAACTTTTGATACAGGAAATGAAAGCAGTTTAAGTCAGAATAGGTATCGTTTGAGGTCAAATTTAAAAATTATGAACATTTTTATCTTAAAAGGATGGGCATTCATCATTAATGCTAAAAATGGCATAAAATGACAAGGCCATTTTGTTGATCTACTGCAGTTCACATATACTCAGACTCATTACCCACCAGCAGCAGGCCATTTCTGCTTTTCCATTAACACTGACCTTTCAAAGGGGGCTTGCTGATATGATTATTGTGAGATTTATTGGTATCTGAGCTGTCTCACTAATGCACTTCAGCCTGAAACTGCAAAGACACCAATATGCAGAGTAGATTTAATCCACTGCACTGCAGCTACAAGAGGGATGAATAACTCCCCATCACACATCTTTAAACAGGAGCGGCATGGTGGCTTGGTCTGATTCTAAATTTCCCATAGGAGTGAGAGTGAGAGTGAGCCCCCCCCCAATTTTACATAATATTATAATAAGCCCTCCTAAATAACCTGAATTCATAAAATTAAAGACGGTTACGTTATTTACAGATGGCCAATCTAGACAAAGTAGAAAGGTAAACTATTTTTGTCCTTTTGTGGCAAAGACGACTTCATTAATAATGAGGTTTTACTGCCCTCTAGTGGAACTTTAAAAAATTGAAGTCAAGTTGAAGCATTTGTTTCGTTTTCAAGTTTCGTTTCCCCGCTTTTTTGAGGACATGAGACGATGCAAAAAAAAACAAAACAAAAAAAAAAAACAAGAAAAGAAAAGAAAAAACTTTTGCTAACACACGTTTTCAGATAAAAAAGATGCATATGAAGTACACTGATCTTCAGAAGGATAAAGTAGCTCACCGTGGAGCTATGCTGTGCACACACCCTGGTGTTATCTTTTTTTTTTTCACTTGTGCTAAATCTGTTGTCAAACCTGCTCTTTCATTTCACTAAAGATAATCAGGTATACAGGAAACCACATCCCACATGTGACTGACTGGTTGGCTCTGTTGCCCCAGGTCCTGAGAAAATTGTATGCAGCTGCTGCTCTTAAAAATAAATAAATAAAATTCTTTACTTAGCACATGTGACTGTTTGGCCCACACAAAAACAGTGCACATGTTCAGATGTTTTCAGATCCTGCTCTGATAAAATACAAATTGCTTGCTTTCAACATGCCCAGACGAGCTGTGCAAATATTTTCTGAGGATTTATTATTGAACAGCACATTGTAATAGCCCACATATTCATCCATCAGCCTATTATCTGAAGAGACGGTTTGAAGATTAACTAAGGCCTTACTCATCCAGTTATGGAAACAAATAACTTGGCAAACATTTGAGTATAGCACAGCTTCTGACTTGCTCCTCCCAGACTTTTAAGGACACTGACTTTTTTTCTTCTGTCTGCTCCAAACGCTGTAGTCGTGAAGCCACAGTAGAGCAAGCCTGGGGTCATTTAGTCATCTCTACGGCTTCTTCATGCTTGTGTTAGTGTAGTACTTAAGATTTTTCTTTTAAATTACAGTACATTTCATATCACTTTATATCACAGGATTGTTTTTTATAAAAAAAATTTCCATCATGAAACGGTTAATTGTGCTAGGGGTGGAGAGATGAAGAAGTGAAACCGGACTCCTCCTGTTTGCTGTTTCCTTGTTTCGGGCCATTGTTTATCCAACTCCCGCTTTAGAGGAAGCCGGTTTTTTGATTTTACTCTGCTTTCCTGGAGAAGCTGAGGAGAAAAAAGCAAATATCTGCTGGAGGATGTTAACGTGACAACATCTGGTAAGAAATCAGTTGCTATGTAAGCAGTCTTAGCATATGTTAAAGTTTTAATTATAAATATCAATGTAATGAGTAGTATAAAAGTTAGTACAGTTTTAACATTCATAAGATGACTTTGCTACTTCTCAAGTTAGAGGTTTGAAGGTTGTTTTTTTTCAAATATGTTTTTTACATTATAAATAAGCAAAACACAGTGACAGAGTTTCTGGATTTATATGCATCACTGGTTATTTAACTCCCCCCAGAAAATAACTTTTTGACACCTCTCAGTTCACCTCAGCTTTGTAAAGGGTTTCGGAGACTTTTGGCTCGGTATTTCGGATTTACAGTGTTACTGTTTTGAGTCCATCTCTTCCCCCATCAGCATCTTTTCCACCAGGCAAACGAAACAGAAGTTTGTACTATAATGAAACTGTGAATAACTCGGATGTTTAGCATGGGGTTTTCAAACCAAGACCTGAATCAGTTATTACACAGCTCCTTTTTGCCTATGTGCCTAAAACAAACAATTACAATCAGCTGTGAAGTTGGAATCATCTGAAAGCTGTTAAGTTAAAAATAACCCAGTTTGGGTTATTTTCCCGTCCAAGTGCTGGGTTGAATACGGACGGAGGACAGGAAAGGACAGGTGACGACACCTAACGTTTCAAATGTCATTTCAGTGGCCACCTCAGAAATAGGAGATGCTTTCCTATTTTGCTATTGCAGCCACAATGTTATAATTGTCACATTAAGTTGTGACAAATGTTTGTCTTCTTTATTTTCTCTTCTTTTTTAGATTTTCTTTTTTGACACAATGTTTGCTCCTCGTTCCTGTCTCCTGACCTGGGTCCTCTTCATATGCAACTCTGTCGGTGGACCACACTGTTGCACGGCCTCCCAGAAGAAGACCACCTGTCATGTGCAAGATGGCATAGCTGACTGCAGTCATCTTAGCCTCACCGCAGTCCCTCCGGACCTGCCCAGGAACATCACCAGCCTGGACATGTCTCACAACAGATTGACTCGGCTTCTCCCCGAGTCCCTGAATCTGTACGCAGGCCTTCTCCACCTCACCGTCAACTACAACAGCATCACCAGGCTGAATGAGGACATGTGCCGGAGTCTACCCCTGCTGCAAACTCTGAACCTGGAGCATAATGAAGTGCATCTGCTGAAAAAAGAAGATCTGAGGCACTGCAGCAACCTAAGATGGTTAAATATGGCCAGCAATAGACTAAAACTGCAAGGAGAACCCTTCTCTGAAATACAGGTACATGTGTGCATAAGAAAGTCAGATTACATCACTAGCGGTTGGAGGTGGAGCCTGATCAGACATTAATCTCATTTAGTTTTACAGTACTTGTGTCACACTTGAGCGTTATCATCTCATGTTGTGTTTTATCAGTTGAAACCACTGTACTCTGGCCCCTAGGTACTTGTGTTTTACACAACCTTTTTTTTAAACAATAAGGAATTGAGAGATTGTCTGCATGAATTCTGCAGCCCACGGACATCACCGCTTCTGCCTTCAGTTTCGTCTTCAGGAAATGAAAAGCATGCCATACTGGGTGGAGCGTCTCTGCCTTCTCAAAGTCTTTGTTGCCGTGCTTTTGCAGTAGGTTTCGGGTTTTTATCCATCTGCACTGTGACGTGCTGTCATATCAGTTTAGCAGCAGGCTGAAAGCGAGTAAAGCGTTGCTCGATACACTCACATCATCAACAAACACCAGGGAGTCCGTCCATTGGCAACCATACGTCTCCGTACCATGACACTGCCCTCGCCGTGTTTGACACATGTTGTTCCTTCTGTTTTATTTATTTACATGTTTATTTGACAGGGACAAATGCATTAAACATATGCATACCGGTTTCTAGCAGAAGCTAATTTGCAACGCCTGTCCTTGGTCATGCCTCCAAGATTGAAACAGATTTAACACGATATTATAATTTAATTTATTACATCCAGTGTAATAGATTAATACAATACAATAATCCCTTCTCCAAACTTTTCTCTTCCCATCATTTTTATACAATTTTATGTGTCAAAAGAATCTGATTCTAGATCACGAGGGGCTTTTTCATTATATGTTTCGTCACAAGTTTAATCTGCTTTTTCTGATCTTCAACGTAACCAGAGACTCACACCTTGTTGTAAAGCTTCCACACTGACATTCATGAAGGTGTCTCTTGATTGCAGAGTTTCACAATCATACGGCTACCTCGTCCCACAATGTTCTTGACGTTTGTCAGTGTTGTTCAGAACCTGACATTTCTTGACGTCTCAATGAACAAACTGCCGTCAGCAAAGCTTGGTTCTCAGCCTCAGCTGCTCAGCTTGGTGAACCTGAGTATGGGATTAAACAATTTCAACACTCTGAAGAGTGACGACTTTTCCTTCCTTAAGCTGTCACACTCTCTTCAAACGCTTAACCTGTCATCTGTGTCTCTGAAAACGGTGAGTTTCTTATCTGGAAATGAAATGTTGTCAGGGTTGAAACCATTAATTGCTGTTCATTTTTGTTTCCTCTTTCCTATGCAGACTTTCTATCATTGTTCTTTTTTTTTTGCAGATGGAGCCTGGCTGCTTTAAGCCTATTTCAGGCGTGCGCACATTGATTCTAGATGGGAGCGAAATAGAGACTCGGTTAATTTCCAAACTCTGTTCTGAGCTGTCAGGCACAGCTATCAACACCCTATCTCTCAAGACGATGAAGTTATTCACGCTGACCAACAGAACCTTTACAGGACTGGAAAAAAACAAATCTAACCTTTCTGGACCTGTCTGGGAATAACATGGTCAAAATTGAAAGAGGCGCGTTTCAGTGGCTGTCCAGCCTTCAGTCTCTAATTTTGTCAAACAACAATCTCAAGCACCTGACCAACGAAACATTTCTGGGGCTTAAAATGCTGAAGGAGCTCCAATTGACGAGAGCATTGGTAAAAGGACATTCATCCCCTCTGCCTGTTATTGATGATTTCTCTTTCCAAACACTGATCAATCTTGAAAGCTTGAAACTGCAAAATACTACATTTTCAGAAATCACAGAGCACACGTTTACAGGCCTGACAAGTCTCACAGAGCTTGATCTGAGCTGGAGTAACTACACACGTACGCCGTGGAAAGAAATCACCAACAAGACATTTGCCTCACTTGCAGATTCACCGCTCAGAAAGCTGAATCTGACAAGAAATAAAATAAAACATATCAATCCCGGAAGCTTTTCCGCCTTGAGAAACCTCACCACACTTATTCTAGATTACAACTTTATCAAGCAAACTCTAACTGGCAGAGAACTGGAAGGTCTGGATCAGCTACAAGAGCTTCACATGACCAATAACTTTCAGTCAATTAACCTGACCTCCACTTCATTTACGAGTGTTTCCAGTCTCAGAGTCCTGACCTTGGGGAAAGGTCTGGAATCTGAGGCCTTGAACCAGGATCCCTCCCCATTCAGGCCACTGTCCAACCTCACTGTCTTGGATCTCAGCAACAACAACATTGCCAACATCAGAGGGAACTTACTGAGAGGCCTTGTGAACCTCAGGGTGCTAAAACTCCAACACAACAACTTAGCTCGTCTGTGGAAGATGGCGAATCTTGGCGGGCCTGTGCTTTTTCTCAAGGATACACAACAATTGGTAACCTTAAATATGGATTACAATGGACTGGATGAGATTCCAGCTGATGCTCTTAAGGGTTTGAATGACCTCAGGGAGCTAAGCCTCAGTAACAACCTCCTAAACAGACTTAGGTATGCAGTGTTTGATGATCTGAAGTCCCTTAGAGTTCTTCGTTTAGAGAAGAACCTGATCACAACCGTGAGGCCTGAAGTGTTTAAAACTCCCATGAGCAACCTGAGTGTGCTTGTCATGGGAAAAAACCCTTTCGATTGCACCTGTGAGAGCATCCTGTGGTTTGTGACATGGCTGAATAACACAAACATGACCAAGGTGCCAGGTCTCAGAGACCAGTATACCTGCAACACTCCACTTGTTTACTTTAACCGTTCAATTATGGATTTTGACCACCTCTCCTGCAAAGACATGACACCATTTCAGGCTCTCTACATACTAAGCAGCACCGCTGTTTTAATGTTGATTTCCAGTGCACTTCTTGTTCGTTTCCATGGCTGGAGGATTCAGTTTTACTGGAACGTATTGATCAATCGTACTTTAGGATTTAGCGACATCAAAGGTGAAGAGGACAAAGACTTTGAGTATGACGCTTACATTATACATGCAGAGGAAGATGCCAACTGGGTACATACACAGATAGTCCCTCTAGAGAAAGAAAAATACGCCTTTTGTTTAGAGGATCGGGATTCAGACCTTGGAATGTCTCAGCTTGAGTCCATTGTGAATAACATGAGAAAGTCTAGAAAAATCATCTTCGTCGTGACTGAAAGTCTCCTCAACGATCCCTGGTGCAGACGGTAAATCAACACACTGTTCAAGTTTTGGGTAATGACCGGTTTTCATCAACGTAAAGTCAGCTAAAGATAAAAATATTCAGTTTTGCTTGGTAGCTTTACAATCTAAAAGTAGATTATTATTCTTTCAAATATAAGAGCATTAATAATAGTTTTATATTATCAATATTTGTTGTGAGAAACATTTGCTTAAAAGCAAGACAACTTATTCAAGTACACTTCCACAATACTTTTTTTGGTATCTTTCTGTATATGCAGCAACCAGTCAGGTTTATGCCACCTGTTCCAAGTCTCCTCCTTCACTCCAAGTATTCTTTACCATCAGCTATGTCTTATAACTCTGTGTCAAGACGTAAAGTGCCAAGTAGGCTGTCCATGTGGGCTCCATCTGTCTTAATGGTGGGCTACAGAGTGGGGTTGGGCTTGAAATGAGAAAATGGTATGATGTCCCATATCATGGGCCCTTAAAGGGAAGCCTTTGATGACCAAATATATGGATTACCAAAGGCAAAATGGGCGTGAATTAAGAAGAGGAGAGCTTGTGTAGGTCCCATATAGTTGGTCACCACTTAAAAAAAAAAAAAGGAAAAAGTTAGCTCCTTCCCAGAGTCTATATGGGCAAACACAGGCAGGGCGACCATGGAAGCTGCAGACAAACCTACCTAGGTCCCATATTTGCTGCCCACTTTCAAACCCATATAGGGCCCAAATAGTATTTTGAATTGAATTGAATTGAATTGAATTGAATTGAATTGAATTGTAAATTTAGGTGAAATCAAACATTTCTTATTGATTTCACGAATAAAAGTTCAATCTTCTATGAAGTGTTTTAAAATTTTAATGCAGTACTGTCTCTTGCGATATTGTAATATTTCAGCACTATAAAACAAACTGTAGCTACTTTTCTCCTTTTATTAATATTTTTATCGTATTTATCTTTCACCTATACATTTTTTGTCCTTTTTCAGATTTAAAGTCCATCAAGCACTTCACCAGGTCATCGAAGACAGCAGAGATTCGGTTGTTTTGGTCTTTCTGCAAGATGTGCACGACTACAAGTTATCGTGCTCACTATTCCTGCGCAGGGGCATGCTGCGCCCACGCTGCATCCTGGACTGGCCTGTACAGAGGGACAGAGTACCAGCCTTTCACCAGAAACTCCTCATCGCGCTCGGCATGACTAATCGGCTACAGGACTGACTGCTTTTTCTCAACAGCAGGAGATTTTTTTTCCTCAGTCAACAATAACAAGCAGTGTTTCTTAAAACGTCATCGGCCTCAGATGAGATATAATACAAAATATTGACCTGTGTATTTGAAGTGGCTGCATCTTTACGAGGAGCCGATATCCAGTGTTCGGGCGTTTCTCAAGAATTTTGCTGCACGCACATTGCAGGGTGCGGGGTTTCCTGAGACTGAAAGACAAGCCCAAACCAGTATCCCATTACCGCTGTTCTTGAGAGTATGAACATCTTTTTCTAATATGCAGTTTGGTTTTCATTGGTGCTGTGAATTATAAGCAAGTATTTCCACTTGGTCTCATCTGTCCAATGAACACAACTCTGTCCCAGAAATTATGTGGTCATGTTGTTTTCAGAGATAAGATCATTTTTCAAAAAAATCATGCTTGTGCCATCATTTATTAATTGTACTTTCATGAACTTGAACATTTGCAATAATCTCTGTAACTGCAGAATGATTGAGGATCTTAATTTCTATGGAAGCAGTGGGGTTACTTAGGTTTTTTATTTTTACTGACTCATTTTACATGTCGGCTTAAATTTTTTATATATATACATATATATAAAAAAAAGTGGAATCACGTGGAATATGTCACATGCTGTCCATCTGAGATTGTGTTTTCCTAATATTACACCTTTTTCATTATTCCTGGAAACATAAACCCTTAGAATTTAAAGGAATGTATTTCATTTTCAAATACTTTCAAATGACTTAAATGATTGTTACATTTAATATTCAAAGTAAATGATGAAGTAAATGAACTCCAAAGTTCTGGGTTTTGGTCAAAACAAAACAAAACAAACTACTTAGAGCATTAAAGCTTAAAAATGATCATGGCTGAAATAAGTTGCCAGTATCTAACCAACACATATACATGAACAGATTTAATTTTATATGTCAATATATAAAATTAAAGAAACAAAAGTAATCTCATTTTAATCCAGTCCAAAATGCCTCCAGAGAGTAATTTATAGCTACCTGTGAACAGGATCCTTTCATGTTTTTATACAGCCAGACGATATAGCTTTCAAATGCAAAAACATTTAATCATAAAATAACATTGCACTAAGATGCTGTTACTGATTAAGCCCAGGTTGTTGTGGCTCAAAATGTTTGCATAAAAAGAACACAGGACAAAGTTTCTGGTTGTGGGACGTCAGCCAGATGGTAAATTATTAAAAGTCTGTGCAAATACAGCTGTCGTGTTTATCACTTGCAGGTATTAATTCTTATTTTTCTGGTGTATCGGTTGTTGTGCATGTTGAGTTTTTCTCTTTTCCTGACACATTCATTTAAAATCTTCCTCATAGCAAAGAGACACTATGACACAGTGAATTATTTGGTAGCTGAAGGGGAGAGCTTCAGTGGACGCACGCATGTCACACCCTGCAAATAGTCGATACAGATAAAGGCAGACTGGTGCAGATATCTGAACCCTCACTCATACTGGACTCTCGCACTGCATAAACGATGACAGTTTTATTTGGTAGTTATAGTTTACCTTTGCTTGGAGTTAGTCTCTTCATTGCTGCTCTGACCTACATCACCTACAAGCTGCTGAGCGATTACCTGCAAAAATGGTTCGAGATGAAGCCCATTCCGGAGCTGGAAGGATCATACCCCTTCATAGGGCATGCACTGATGTTCAAAACCGATGCAGGAGGTAAGACAGCGCTCAACATGCCAAAACTGGCTGGACAGTGTGCCTAATCCTATTTTGAACTTTACTTCACCTTGTTTCAGAATTTTTCCGCCAAATTGTGGATTACACCCAAGAGTTCAGAGATAAACCGTTGTTTAAAATCTGGGTTGGAACAGTTCCGTTTGTGCTTCTCTATCATGCTGAAACTGTTGAGGTATGTTTACTGACTTATCCACTTTTACAACACCAATAAAAGATTACCTGCAATATGTAAATATGTACATGCTACAATGCGATTTCTGACCCAACCATAACAGCAGTGCACAACGGTGCACAACGCTGCACTGTAGTGCCGTGGATTCTCAAGTACCAGCAACTAGTGTGATGAGGTATAGTTAATCTAAACTACTGCAAAATGATTGTGCCCGTCATGGTAACCAGACCAGAGTTATAAAAAAGCTTTTCCACTGAGGGAGTATGGGCTTCTTACTTAATGCCAAGCTGCTGTTTGTGGACTTTCGTTCTGCATCTAAAAGCCACTTCCAGCAGACTTTGGTAAACAAGCTGCTTTTTCACCCTTAACACTGACTCCCAACAAGGATGTGTTATAAGGTTGTATCTATGATAGCTCTGCAAAGTACTTGAGTAATCATATACTGAGGTTTTCAGATAGCTCAACAGTGGTAGGACTTATTTCCAACAGCAGGAGGTGAAACAACCTGTGGACTGGGGGAGACTAAACAGTCTCTGCATCAATATGGGGAAGAATGAGGTGGTGATTATGGATTTTAGAAGTAGTGGACACCCCATCATCCCTTTTTATTTTTTTGTTTTTTTTTTTATCAGAGGAACAAATGTGAATGTGGTGTTTCCTTTTCATCTCTAATGGCCTCACATGGGGAGGGCTGGAGTCTTGATCCTTTTACAGGTGTTTGGTGGAGAGTGTCTCGATGTTCTCCATCACCGTTTGATTCAGGAACTGCTCTGCGGCTGACAGGAAGGAACTGCAACGAGTTGTTAAATCACCAATAGTAGTCTGCCTTCCTTGGAGGACATCTCCATCAGCAGATGGAGAAAAAGAGTGTCACACATCATGCTGGACCCTGCCCACCAACACACAATCTGCTCTCATATAGAAGGCTGTACAACCTCTGAGCCAGAACAACCAGAGCAGCTTCTCCTCAGACACTTATGTGCTGAGAATCTGCACTTTAATGGTGTTATTGCACGGATTGAGCTATTACATAAACATGACTGCATTTGTACACTGCTGAACGTCAAGATGTTTTTTCTCTATTTTTTTTGAAACTGAACAAAAAAATGTTGGAACTTTTACATTTAACCAACTTTCAGGCGAACTGTTTCGGGTGTTATTGCTCTTGTGCGCCATTGTTCCAGACTGCTAGAGTCCCTACAAGTGTCACAATATAGCTGCTCCTCATTGTTTCAGCATTTAAGTCAAGTTAATCTATTTATATAATTGCCTTAAGTGGATTTCAGTAATCCCGCCTGAACTGAATTTACAGGTGAAGTCAGGCCAGACTGCAATAAAAAGCACCTGAAGTGACTCTATTCTATGTTAGATGTGAGGACTTTGGCTCACATCTAACATAGAAGCTTTGCTACCACCTTATGGTATAAGACATCTGTCCCTTACTTTCTCTCTATCCGTCTAACTACAAATTGTCTTTTGTAGAAGGTTCTCAGTAACCCCGTTCATCTGGACAAGTCTTTTGCTTACAAGTTTCTTCATCCTTGGCTTGGAACTGGCCTGCTCACCAGGTATAAATGTAGCTGCAAAATCAAGCTTTAAGTATCACGAATCTAGCACTGACAAAGAGAAAGAAAGACCCAGTCCAGACATACTAACATTCTATGTCATTACAAATAACATTATTCATCTTAGTACGGTGCTGGTTCTCAAGTATACCTAAGTATTCTTTTGACAGGGAATATTCTCACCAAACTGGTTCTTTGCTGTTGCTCATCATTATGGCACCGATAAGACTAAGCAAACAACTTCTGCATGTTTTTCATCAGCACTGGAAAAAAGTGGCGTCAACGGAGGAAGATCCTGACACCCACTTTCCACTTCTCCATCCTGACAGAATTCTTGGAAGTGATGAATGAGCAAGCGAAGATTCTGGTGGAAAAGCTGGAGAAGCAGGCGGGGAAGGGTCCATTCAACTGCTTCAGCCACATCACCTTTTGTGCACTGGATATTATCTGTGGTGAGCAGATGTACCTAGTCGTTTTTGAAGACAGCAGTACGCTTTATAAAGTATCAAACACTGCAAAAGAGAGATGGCTAGATAGATAGACAGACAGATATGCGACTGATACCTTCTGCGAGTCACAGAGAGGCGGGGTACAGTCTTTGCACATTGCCAATTAGGGAAAGATCAGTGTACTTAAAAGGATAAATGGTACATTGGCGATAGGCCCATTAACAGAAATATATACAGTTTATATAAAGCATATCATGTTGATGAGGACCTGGTGGGGACAGCCTGACCTCCTGTTGGGTTAACACCTGTAGGAAGGGGAATATGGATAAGGCGTGGTGTGATATGGGTAGCAAATGAAGGTGTGGGCCTTCGTGTTTTGACCCCTGGTTACAGAGACAGGTTGTTGGGATATGGTATGTCAGCTCTCTAAAGGGGAGGAACTCAAGCTTGTGTGTGAGGTCAAGAGGCTCTGGCAAGATTTGATTGGGTTCCTGAACTGAGCTCCTTAAGATGGGCTGGACCTAAATGTCTAATAAGGGTTTTCCTGAGAATTTCAGAGGAAAGATCTTCAGCTCTCACTGGGGCCGCAGCTGTGGGTGTTACTTTCAAGTCCACGGCTTTCATTCGCAAAAAATGGGGAAAAGCCCTCTCTGGGATGAGAATGAGTTGTCACCTCAATAACTAGAGTTCAAGTACTTGTCATGTTCACTGGTTGGGTATGAATAGAACAGCAGATTTGCAAGTACTTCAATGCAGCGTATGCAGCAGTGTGGACAGTGTATATGTCCATTGGTAAACAGAGCTGAGCCAATAAAGGGAAACTCTCCAACCCATGTTTCTACTTTTTACCATGGCCACAATTGTGGTTAGTGACCAAAAGAAAAAGGCCTGTGGATGCAAAGGGCTGAAGGAGTTTTCTCTGTAGGGTGGCTGGATTCTTCCTAGGAAATAATGTGAATTGCAGTAATCTGGAAGGGGTTTTGAGATAGATATCCTAGATGTCACCCTGGGGAGGTGTTTTTGACCATGTCCAGCTGGGAAGTGATCCTGAGGAAGACCCAGGGCATTCTTGATATAACATCGCTTTGCTGGCCTGAAAATCCTCAGTATCTTCTACTTTTGTTTTTGTTTTTTTTTTTTTTTTTTTTTTCCCCCCTTGTCTCAGTATCTTCTACTAATGAATTGGGAAGAAGGTCTGGTGTCTCTGCTTGGGCTGCTGATCCCTTCACCCAAAACTAGATGAGTGAAAGATAATGAATGGTTGGATATATATACATTTTTCACAGGTTTATAACTGCTTTGAAAAAGAATGTAAGAAAAATATTTTTTTTTTAAAGATTGTGTCAATACATACATCCAGAGCCTTCTTCTTGGGATCAGAACATGAATTCTGTTTGGAAATTCAAACACATTCTTTTCTCTTTTTGTTTCAGAAACTGCAATGGGAAAGAAAATTTACGCCCAGAGTAATTCTGAATCAGACTATGTTAAGAGTGTCTATAGGTGAGTTATAATCACTTGTCTTTCTATAAAAGGACATTATTTACTGACAATAATGAAGAAAAATACTCTGATAACCAATTTTATTCTTTCGTCCACAGAATGAGCGACATTATCAGCCGTAGGCAGAGGAAACCTTGGTTCTGGCCTGACTTTATGTACTACTACTTTGGTGAGGGCAAGGAACATGACAAGACACTCAAGGTTCTTCATTCCTTTACATACAAAGTAAGATATGGAGCCTGTGGTACCGATATCATTAATCAGGCAGTTCTTTTATTGAATACAATAATGTAGAATTCCTGCAGGAAAGGTAACCATAGACAACCTCCATAAACATCTGTTTTCAGGTGATAAAAGAAAGAACAGCGATCATGACCTCTAGTGAATCAGACAGCGAGTCTGAGCAGAACTCAAAGAAACGGCGAGCCTTTCTGGACATGCTCTTGAAGACCCAAGACGAAAATGGAAACAAGTTGAGCCATCAGGACATCCAGGAGGAAGTAGACACCTTCATGTTTGAGGTAGGTGGACAAGTCATCTCACGCAGCTTTGAAGTCATATAAACTAGTTATTTTTCAAAAGCAGCATTGTTTTGCAGGGTCATGATACTACGGCTGCTTCCATGAACTGGGCCCTACATCTGCTGGGCTCCCACCCTGAGATACAAAGAAAAGTTCAGCAGGAGCTACAGGAGGTGTTGGGTAACGCTGACACGTCCAATCCCCTCTTTTCTCACTGTAATGGATTTGTTTATTTTGCTGCCTGGAGGATTTTGGCTCATTAGTCAAACTCATTTGCTCTTTTACGGGGATAATAGCTGTGAAAATCCTTGCCAAAACACACAGAATTAATTACTGTCGCTGCTGTGTCGATTCATTTACAACGGCCTTCATTTCTACATTGTAAACTATAGGCCCTTTCTGTAATAGTAAATGTTGATTTTATATTAACTTCAAGATTAAAAAAACAGCAACATTGAATAAGTTTTAATTAAGGATTGGCCGTCGGTTGATCTATTAATCATTATCTGTGCTGGTTAGCCGTAACATTATGGCCATCCGCATGACATTGAGTAGGCCCCCTTCTAAAAGAAGCTCGGAGCAGTCAGGGTCAGAACAAAGAATATCTGAGGGTATCCTGTAGTGGGACCTGGATGTCAGCCCTACTATAGATCCTTTGAGCCATGCGGGTGGACAAATGAGAATTCTGTGAATTGGAATTGCTTCCAACAGATCCTATCAAGTCCTATCAGACTGGAATCTGGGGACTCTGGTGTCCAAATGAGCACTTTCTTAAAAAGATCAATTGAGATGGCCACTGCTGACCTGCAGGGGAAGGCTTGTGGCTCCTATAGCAACACTGTCCCCTAATGTGGTATGATGTTGCCACATTAGGAGATGTGAGTGATCTGCAGAAATGTTTGGGAGGGCGGAAAGTACCAAAACAAAACTCATGTAAATGCCAAGATTCTGGTTTCCCCAACAGAATGTATTTGTCAGTGGTCATAATATCATGGCTTACCATTATTTATGATTGATACTTTACATTAATTTAAAGTAGCAGTCAAATGTTCTTTGCCCTGTTGAAACCTAACAATGTCACATTTCTCCATATAAAATATTAACTCTGGTTAATATTCTATGGTCAGCAATGTAGTCATCAGGGATATCGAAATGACTGCTCATTGGTTTATTGAGCACTGATCTGCCTCGATCTGCTGAATATAAGGAAGTAGATTACGATGACTAAATAAAAATAGGACAACAGCAACAGAAAATTAACTCACACAACTTTAGCTGTCTGATCTATAAGTGCCGGTCTGCACTCTGTTTCGTGTGAACATCTTTACCGAAAAGAAGAGTTTAGGTTTTCCGTCTTGTTTATTGTGCAAAGGTACATCTGATCGACCCATAACTACAGAGGACCTGAAGCAGCTCAAATACCTGGATTGTGTGATCAAAGAAGCTCTGAGACTGTTTCCCTCAGTGCCTTTCTTTGCCCGAAGCCTCTGTGACGACTGCCACATCAGTAAGTTACCCAGCTATTACCAATTATAGCTGCTATAGGTGCAGTTATAGTTATGCTAATATATATATTATATATATATATATATATATATATATATATATATATATATATATATATATATATATATATATATATATATATATATATATATATATATATATATATATATATAATATATATAGTTAAAGTAAAATAAATATTAACAGTACCTTTAACTCTTGGATGTTTGTATATGTTCTCAGACAGCAAAACTCTTGTTGATATCTTTTAGACTTCTATCTTGCAAATGATGCTGAGACCGTGATCTTACTTCTTCAACTTTTACAAAACTTCTCTGTCAGTCAGTTTAGTTGTAATGATAATGCTGAACACCACATACATCCTCCACCACGATAATGTTACCCTTGCTGTGCATTCATGTGATAAATCAGTTTGTTCATTCGTTACTGTAGGAACCCTCTGTGATTTCTGACATTGTTGTGACACTCCTTCTAAAGAAGCTTTTTTTGAGGGTATTTTGCCCTAATATGAAAAATTTCACATAACTTCAGTGTTCAGACTGGTACCATGCTCAGACATCCACTTTTGAAGCACTGATCCTCCTCAGGGTCATTAAAATGTGGTGGGGTGGCAGAATGCATCCTGCCTCCTCCCTGGGTTGCTATACTGGTTGAGCGCCATTGTTGTTGGACGATTGCTGGCTTCTGGAGGTGTAACTGTGGCATTTGTATCCAATATTTAAAAATTCTGCTTGTCCATAATGTTGTCAAGCTGCCTATTCCTATGCAGGGTCAAGGGATTCTGCTGGAATAGGGTGGTACACCCTGGACAGGCACATACAAGAAAAAACCAAAACAAAAACAAAAGTGATACTGCCAAACTAAGAGATCCCAGTTGCTGCATCCACATGTGCCACCATTTACAAACTATTAAAGATCTAACTTGTTTAGTTCTTTAACATTTGGCTTCTCTTCCAAGATTTCAGGTGGACTGACAAAAGACAAGTGGAAACGATGTGTTAGCACTCTAAGCAGATGTCTCTTTACTGTTTGGAATCAGTGAGAGTTTAAAAAAAATAAAAACTTGAATAGATTGCAGCAAATGGTATACTTACTGGCACGAGAACTCATAAAAGGCAAGAAGGTACATAAACTGTAACATCAGCAAAAGGAAAGTCTGTTTGTGTCATTGCTTGAATAACATGTGTATGTTTTTCCATGTTTTGATTTGTAGATGGTTTCATGGTTCCCAAAGGTGCAAACGCCATCATAATCACCTACATTCTTCATCGTGATCCACGATATTTCCCTGAGCCTGAGGAGTTCAAGCCGGAGCGGTTTTTGCCAGAGAATTCAGAGGGAAGGCCTCCTTACGCGTACATCCCTTTCTCGGCTGGACTCCGCAACTGTATAGGTGAGAACAGGAGTGCTTTTCCTTGTTGTTTGTTGGCTACATCTCCATACTTTTGTTTCTATCGCTTTTTGTGTATAATGGCGTGTGCTTTTCCTGGGTATGTTACTGTTGTATTACAATGTTTAGGTCAGCGTTTTGCACAAATGGAGGAAAAGGTGGTTCTGGCATCCATTCTGCGTAAATTCAGTATCCAAGCCTGTCAGCAACGAGAGGACCTCCGTCCAGTAGGGGAGCTCATCTTGCGACCAGACCAGGGAATCCAAATCAAGCTGGAAAAGAGGGCGTCCTAAATTCCATCAAACCAGAAACTTCTCCAGTTTACTGAGAGTTTTTAGATAGATGCAGGCCCAAAGTACCTAAAGCAAATAACACATGTATTAATGCCTGAGTTGATTAAATTATTTGAGTTAGTTGAGGTCCTGATATGATGTAGCGTTCATTACGTACTGACAATAATTCTTAGGCTGTGTTGTGTAATTCTAGTGTTCTGACTGTTTTTTGCTTTTTGTATGTTAATGTGAACTTTCTTGGTGCTTATATCGGCTCTGGAGCTTGTTCTACAAAAGGATTTCCTTGCAGATAAAGAGATTTGAGTTCCTTTATATGTTCATGCCAGCAGCAAATCAATGCCTCTCTATTGAGGCAACATTTTAAATGGAAGATCAAAAGCTTCAGGTCACACTTACAGCCACTAGATGGCACAATTGAGTGATCAATTGTACAAGATGGTTCCGAGAACAGTTGTTTCATAAATTGTAAAAGTGTAAGAAAACCCTGCCTGAATAAACTCGCTAAAATCATCAGTCATAGTTACTTGACACACATCATCCAGTAGTGGGACATGACTTCCTGTTATCTGAAGACAGTTAAAATTGTTAGTTAGTGGTTCTTAGTGGTTAGTTAGTGGGCTCACTGACAAATGCAAAACATTAACTTTAAATTGGACATATTGTGAAAAAAAAAATCTTTTTTGGTTGCTAGAGTGCCTACATTTAAGAGTCTGATGATACGAGTGAATCAAAAACTGTGACACTTCTATAAATATTAGAATGCAATTATCCAGCCTCCTCATCTTCTCAACTTCCCAGAATATAAAATTTGCTTCTCATCAGAAGTGGATAGCACAAAGCTCTAATAAAGATTTCAATATATGCACAGCCAATAAAGAGGTATGAGGTCTCGCAAATAGAATCAACACTGTACAGCTTACACACACACACACACACACACACACACACACACACACACACACACACACACACACACACACACACACACACACACACACTCAGGTGTGTGTGTGTGTAAGTTTGCTGGTAGACATTGTTGTTAGGTGAACTCAGGTATAAATCATGAGATTCCTCCTTTGTGGAGGAATCTATCACAAATGCAATAGTATAGTTATTGACATCAGTAGTGAATCATTAAGCTGTCAGACTTGACAAAAGATAAATATTCAGACTTGATCTTGATGGTATGATCAATGGTATGTGAGAACATTCAGATGCTGGATAACTGGTCTGAAAACCTTATCAGTGACTCTTCTCTCAGCCTGTATCATCACCTTTATTAAAGTACATTCAGGTATACCTCACTAGGGCACAATAATGTCAGAAGCTGCACTGTGAGAGAAAGTAACACAAACACTACTGAACACAAACCTAATCAAAGGCTGGGAAAAGCGGAAGTTCTGAGCTCCAAATAAAGCCGGAAGGGTTCATTCTTCTGTTGAACTCTCACAAAAGATTCACAAAAAGCTGCAATAGAGTGCAGATAAAACTTTAGGGCATGCTTTAATTTCAATTTCAATTCAATTTTCAATTTTATTTATATAGCGTCTATTACAACACAAGTTGTCTCTAGGCGCTTTCCAGAGACCCAGAACATGACCCCCGAGCAATTATTACATAAACAGCGGCAGGTAAAAACTTCCCTAGTGGAAGAAAAACCTTAAGCCAAACAGTGGCAGGAAAAACTCCCCTTTAAGAGGGAAGAAACCTTGAGCAGGACCTGGCTCATGAGGGGGGACCCTCCTGCCCAAGGCCAGCCGGGTAGAGCAAGAAATAAGAAAGAATAGAGACATAGAGACACCGTCAAAGGTACAAGACAGGATACATTAGTAACTGTCCTTGGTAGTCCAATTAGACTTCTGTGTATATGGGTAATATGGATAGACGGTGATACAAGGGGATGAGGACTGCAGGTCGGGATGTCAGCAAGTATCCAACAGACATCCATACAGACAGGTGAAGGCAGACACTGGGATGGTCAGAGGTGGAACTGCAGGTCAGCAAGCAGCTCCTGAGGCTCTGGTCCGCAGGACATGCAAAGAAGAGGAAAAGAAGGGCCAGACAAGCACAAAAAACTACCAGAACAATGGACCACAATTAAGTTTATGGGATATTGTTAATAAATGAGGGTTGAGGTGAAGCAGAGACAGAGAAGGCAAAGAGAAACAGAGAAGGTGAAAGGCACCACTCAGTGGATCATGTTGGTGCCCCCCTGCAGCAGAGGCCTATAACAGCATATCTACACCGAAGCTATGTTTAAGATGAGCTGCTCTAATCTGGTCCTGTAGCTGCAGCTTTGACTACTGGGCCTGACACATTAAGGTACTAAATGTACACTAACTATATGCTTTATTAAACAGAAATGTTTTAAGTTTAGTTTTAAAGGTGGAGGTGGTGTCAGCCTCCTTAACCCAAACTGGAAGTTGGCTCCAGAGTGATGGTGCCTGATAACAGAATGCGGATTATGTGGATGAATTGCAATGTGATTATTTTTTAACTTTTTCTGCACTCTGTTGATAACTCACTGATAAATTAACAGAATCAGAAACACTACAAAACAATTTCTTTATTGTTCTTATTAAAAATATTCCATGTATATATGACTGATACATGGTTATTTGGTGATATACAGAGATGACTACATAAACAGGTGTAGACAGCAGACACTGAGGTGGTCAGAGGGGGGGACTGCAGGTCAGGATGTCAGCAGGTATCCAACAGAGACATCTATACAGACAGGTGGAGGTAAACACTGGGATGGTCAGAGGGCGGGACTGCAGGGCAGCAAGCAGCTCCTGAGGTTCTGGTCTGCAAACATGCATGGAAGAGAAAAAGAGGGGACAGACCAGCACAACAAACTACGAGAACAATGGAGCACAATTATGCTCTATTAGGAACATTATCAGGTGTTGCAAACATCACGGATACAATACAATTTTGGATTTGATTCTGAGTTTTATTGGGAGCCAAGTTGGCAAGAATAAAAAAGAAGAAAGAACCAGCGAAGAAAAAAAAAAAAATAATAATTTTTGTCCAACTGATTTCATAGTTTTAATTTATGCGTAAAGATTTCAGTCTAACTACAGTGAATTATGCAACTCAAGGAGGTACGCTTAACTGTTGTTCCAGCCTATAGCCATAAACACCCACATGCAACATGTACATCATTTCTCTATGTGCCCTGTCATATTGGTGGAGAACGCCCCCACTGGGGACCCGCTGCGCAATAGACCTGCCTGTCACAGTGAATTTATTATCTGTCAATGATGGAAATGTGTTTTTTCAGTCACTCTGAGTTTCTTTATGAGTGCACTCAGTTCAGAGCAGTATTGTGTCCACAGATTTGCGTTCAGCTGTCTACACAGCTGCAAACATTTTCTTATGAGAACCGTATGATATTTAATCTAAACCAATTCTGTGCCGTTGAAAATGTCATGCTGTTGATTTTTCTGTTATTTCTAACGCCATCAGAGATTTATGTTTTGACCCTTTTCATGTAAAGATAATTAAATTCACTGAATTCTTTATTATATATTATATTCTTCATATTATTTCCGTCTAGTTACCTAGTTGTTAAAATATGGGCACACAGGGCTATTAGATCATTTTTTCCACGTTTTCCAACACTTTTCCATTCTTCTGAGTGCATTTTGTTATACATATGTGCATAATTATATGTTTTAACCTTTGAAGTATGAGTAAACAAATTGTGATCATATAGGTAAACTGTCATACTGTAGGAGTGACATTCTCACATATGTGTCACATCTATACTACTTGAATCAATGCATTGATTCCCTTGACCTTTAAAAAAATATCCCCCTTTCTATTCTAATTGCCAAATTAACAACTTTTAAATGTAGAAATACTTCTATCATGAAGACATGAAAGTAATGGTGTTGCTTAACAACAAGTCAGATTTGATGCTGCTCAAAGCATTTATCTTTACCTGCAGTTATATAATAGGTGGGACAAAGGTACTTCTGTGGGAGAGTCGGCCACAGGGCCACATGGTAAATGATTAAAAATCTTGTTATATCACGTTTGCAAATACGGCTCTGTGTGTACTGATATTTTTGTATTTAATAATACCTGTCTCTTACATCCAGTTGCAGTTGTCCTGTTTCTTTCTAATGGATTCATTTAATGTCATCTTTGTGGCCAAGACAGAATTCGGACCTTGACTCGGTGAACTGTCGGCAGCAGAAGGGAGGAGCGGCAAATGCGGTGCACATCTCACATCCTGCTGATAGTCAAGTCATATAAAGGCAGTCACAACACACTGGGGCAAAACGGGGCATATACTAGAGAACGGTGTCTATGTACAGCTCCAGTTACTAGGCAACCAAAAACTTTAATGGGAAGTAGTTAGCAGACCTGAAAGACCTGAAGTTTCAAAAGTTTAGGTTCTTCCAGGAGCCGCAGCTCCATTTTTCCAGATGTCGCATACTTAAGACTCTCAAACTGCTTCGCATTCAACCTGAAGTACATCTGAGAACAGTCAAAGTAGCACTGCGGCTCGTGAACGAGCGTGAAAACTCTCTCAACTCTCGTCTGTGTTGCAAGATGTCATCAGCCCACACGCACTCGCCTGCTTTGCTGCAGGTCATCTCTTCCTCCTCCGCATCAGTACATCTGACGCCAGAACTTTTTTCACTAACAACTAGAAAGATGCAGTGTGCATCAAACTCCCCAGCTCGAAAGACTAGTTCATATTTGCTAGCCAACAGAATCCTTCAAAATAAAAGTATGAATATCATCTACAACACCCTGATAAACATGACACTAACAGGTTTGTGTGGACCTGCTGATGTCCATCCATTAATTTGAATCGGGTGTGTTGATGCAAGCAGGTGAACATGCTAAACATGCAGGACAACGACCCTCGACGACCGGACTTGAAGAGCAGTGCTATATATAGGATCCCAGTTGCAGTTCAGCTTCACGGATGACGCAACGTCCATTCCAGAAAAGTCCTTTTGCTCATCATTTCAGCATTTAAGTCAAATTGATCCATTTCCTCTTTGTAGCAGAGTTTGTAAAATTGCCTCAAGGGGCCATCTGCTAAGTTACTCCCAAAAGTGAAATTGAACCATGTGATTATGTGACATATAAGATTGAAGCGTGCTGAGTCATTCTGGTTGAATTTCTTTGATTGGAGACAAAAATCAGTTTATAGTTTGGGGTTTCTCATATCTTCTTTCTGTCTGTCTCTCAACAACAAACTGTCCTTTGTAGAGGATTCTCAGCAACCCTGTTCATCCGGTCAGGTCTTTTGCATATACGTTTCTTCACCCCTGGCTTGGAGCTGGTCTGCTCACCAGGTAAAAATGTGACCATCTCTGAACAAAGAAACAAGTCCTCAGAGAAATTCAAAAGAATATAGCACTAAGAAAAGAAAAAAAAAAGGCAAGCTCACAAACAGGTTTCTGTATGTTTGAGGAGTAACAATTGTTTATCATAACATTTATCTACTAAGCGTTCATTTTGACATAAAGGTGTGAAAATAAGAAAGTGTTAGGTGCAAAAGTGAGATTTTCTCACTTATAGGAGCAAGAAAATCTTGCCTTTCACATGCTGTCTTGATGTCTTAAAATCCCACCTCCTTCTTTCGCTTATAGGCTCAGGTTTTGTTAAGGATTATTATGTTCAGTACCCTCAATATCTTTATGTATGCCTTAAAAGTGGGGATTAATTGTATCGTAGCCTAAATGGTAAAAAGTCAAGTGTGTTATCAGTAAGACAGACTTGTGTGACTTAAGTATGATTAACAGGGAAACTCTGGGTGAAAGTTTCAGTAAAACAATGAGTAACACAGGGTCTAAGGTGGAGCTACAGTACAGAATAATTCAGGAAGATAATAAAATAATATATAAATAATAAACAAAAACATTATTTTGACAAAAAGCATGCACATCTGGCTGTTATTTTCTTGTGATACAGATAAGAATGAGTAACTGGCTTCTGCATGTTGCTCATCAGCGCTGGGGAAAAGTCAGCATCTTCGTGCGCTGACGCCAACCTTCCACGTCTCCATCCTGATGGAATTCTTGGAAGTAATGAATGAGCAAGCAGAGACTGCTGGAGCAGCAGTCTCTGTCTCGGCGGGGAAAGGCCCATCCAACTACTTCAGTCACGTCACCCTCTGTGCGCTAGACATTATTTATGGTAGATTTACTTTGGTGCTTTCCAAAAAGTTGTGAAGCCGTGTTAAAAAAACAAAAAATAAAAAAACAAATGGCACTGAATAGTGATGTGTTCAAAGCAACATTTGCCAACAGGACAGAAGACTTACATTGATTCAGACAGCGAGTCAGACCAGGCCACCAGGCCACCAGGCCACCAGGCCACCAGGCCACCAGGCCACCAGGCCACCAGGCCACCAGGCCACCAGGCCACCAGGCCACCAGGCCACCAGGCCACCAGGCCACCAGGCCACCAGGCCACCAGGCCACCAGGCCACCAGGCCACGTCGAGCCTTTCTGGACATGCTTTTGAAGACTGAAGATGAGGATGGAAACAGTTTGAACCATCAGGACATTCAGGAGGAAGTGGACACTTTCGCGTTTGAGGTGGGCGACAAAACAAAATCTCTCATGCATTTGTCTTACAAAATGAGCCTGTGCGAATGCAGCCGTGTTTTGCAGGGTGGCGATACTACGGCTGCTTCTGTGAACTGGGCCCAACATCTGCTGAGCTCCCAACAGGAGATTCAAAGAAAAGTTCAGCAGGAGTTACAGAAGGTGTTCGGTAATGTTAATGTAGCTCATCCCGTCTTTTATCACATTCATTTCTTTGTTTATTCTACTGCTTGAAGGATTTTGACTCATTAGTCACACTAATTTATTCTTTTAGATGTGAAAACGCTTTTCGAAAGACAGAAAATAATTAGCCTCTGCTGTTTGCTGAGATTCACCATGGATTCTTGATGGCTAGATGCCAAACTAGATGTTTATTTTGCGACAGCTTAAAGGTCTAAATTAGTCCTAAAACACAAAACACTGTCAATCAAGTAACAACAAATAATTAGTCATGACTTTTTCTCACTAAAGTCTAATAAATATAAATGTGGCATCAATGCAAAATCCTGTTTGAGGATGACATATTTTTACAGTAATTGAGTTTAATTATTAAATTAAATTGATTTAAACTAAGTCCTTTTCCTCAAACTTTGCTTTCAATTTAAATCTAAAGACGTTGCCTTTGTCTGTTTTGCTAATATCTTAGATGAATAAAAATAATAATGTTTATTGAATTAGCACATTGAGCAGTCAAATTCTCACTTTGCAGAAAAAGATGAAGCAATCAGATTTTGTTAATTAAGCAGACAAACGTAGGAGAAATTGCAATAGAAACAAAAATGATGCAACTTTTTACATCTGACCTCAAATTCAGAGTTTGTGCTCAGAAGCTGAGAAAAAACACGTTTAACACTGTGTCTTGTTTAATGTAGTAAAGGAACGACTGATCGAGCCAGTAATAGTGAGGACCTGAAGAATCTCAAGTACCTGGATTGTGTGATCAAAGAGGCTCTGCGCCTGGTTCCCTCCATCCCCTTCTTTGCTCGTCGCCTCTGTGACAACTGCTATATCAGTAAGTTACTGATGACTGAAATTGTGGATCAGAAATCTCAGTTGGTGGTACTTCTTCACAAAAGGAAAGGAGAAACCCATGCCTAGAACTAACTCTTGATAGATAGAAGAATGATGATTTTTCAGATCATTCCTGGAGTTGGGCAAAGGGTACAAGTGTGATTTCTTTCAGCGATGGGAGCACACCAGAAGTTGCTCTGATGATGAAGCTGATTCCCTTCAGCGGATCTCTCTTCTCTTTTCTTCCTGTTATGGCCTCCAATTTCTCGTCAGTCACCTTTGGAGGAGAACCTGACACCCTCCGCACAATATAAGGTGTTAGTAGCAAATTAACATCTGTGACCTAACCTCAGTTTATTAAAAAAAAGTGCTTCAATAGCAATGGCTGATTTTACTCTTACAAAATTAATATTTTGTGTGTTATTATTTGCATTGTGTAATCTAATCAAACTGACACAAAGGGACCACACACTCCGGTGAAAATTAAATCCACCCCAATAAGCGCGGATGGCACCTCCATTACCAAGAGGCGACTCATGGGCGCTCTGATTACCCAGGAACCTGACCAGCTGACGTAGGAAACTGTGGAGCATCAGTGAAGCTTCTACCAACTGTTCCCTCCCTCAGCAGTTTTGGATGACCCGTCGTGCCCACCATAACCACACATTGGAAACTTTTCCGTTGACACTGAAAATGTGAGTGTTGCTATCTGGGCCTTCCTTGTCAAGCAGCACATGCATCGTCTGCTCCTCTGCCAATCAATGGCAGGCTGAAAGCTAGATGAATAATCATCTGCGGTCATGCACTGAAGCGTGATGGTCATTGGGAAGGGGGCTCAGTAGCCCTAACAGTGCCTCCATCAGATAGCCTGAGCCCGTCGACTCTAGCTCTACTAGTGAATCCTCCAGCGCGGAGATGACATGCACCCCTGCATCAATGTTTACCCTTTTTCAAACAAGCACAACCTAATCACTTGAGTTCAATCTCACTGGCAGCAGCCAAGTCTATTTTTCTCTCCGGGTCACATCTTACTAGTGTATAAATAGAAAATGAAACCGATGAAGATGATTATCATGTAAACACTTGTTAAAGTTTTTCTCCTATGCCACTGAAACTTTTCAATGCATCTTCTGTCACATCATCAGGCTTATCGAAGTACATTTAAGTTTCTCATGAGCAAAGGCCTTTCCTCTCTGAATTAGAATGAGGTCAGAAGACTGCAGGAAAGAAAAAGTAATCATAGCATGTCACCGTAACAAATGACCCCATTCATTATGTTTTGGAAGGAAGGCTTGCAAGGGTCATTGCCTAGCACAAAAATGACTTGAATGAAGACAAATTACATGGCCCTTTTTTAATGTCATTATGTAAATTACTGAACAGATCCCTTACCAAAGGCTGCAAAGAGCTAAAGTACCTGAGCTCCAAATGAATCTGGAGGAGTTCTTTCTTCTGCTGATCTCTAATTGCTCAAATTAAAAAAAGAAAAAGGTGCTTCAATGCCTGGTATAAGTATGTGAATTCCATTACATACGTTTTAAGGACGTGATAAGTAAATCATATTGAGAACTCATCAATAAATTAAATACATGAAAATTATTAAACAGAATCGGAAAAGACTTTTACTGAGCCTCTTCATCTTTATCTCTTATTGTTATGTTCATGTTCTTTCAATTCTGAGCACTTCATTGAGAGTCTTAAAAAGGATTAAAGCTGCTCTATGAAGCAAAAATGAGGTCAAGCAAGGGTGGGCAGCATTTATGATGAACGTATTGGACAGTACATTAAATATAACATTTACTGTTGTAAAAACAAATGGTTGCAAAACCAAGTAACTTTCTAAAAGACCACAACTAACGATAAACTGGGTTTGTGTGCTTTTGTTTATTTGTGTGTGTCAAACACGCTGAGTAGATGGTATCAGATGTTTTCTGTTTCAGGCCACAACAGCTTCACGCAGATATTGACTGGCAGATGTTTTCAGCATGTGAGATGCTCCCAGCATCGGTATTTCTGATTCTGTTTGCCCCGACAGTTAAATGACACAATAAATGCACACTAACCCTTTTTAGAAAGACTGATGAGCTTCTATACGTTTATTTCTGTATGTTAAAAGGAAGTTCGGGGACACAGATCCTATAATATGCTTAAATTTAAACTTAACACAAAAAGTAAGAACATTTGTGGTTGATAAATTATTTCTTGCTTCTTGGCAATAAATATAAGACCTTAGGAAAGCCTAGTGCCACATTTGTGCCTACCAGCTTATTTTGATGCTACTATTTGCTCCTATTTTGAGCTCCTGGCACCTCCAGTTGCTGCCAAGAAGACATTTTCCTCACCCTGTCTGCATTTAGGTACCGTAGGCATCTTCTACAGATTTCCAGTCAAGGTTTGCAGGACGATATGGCCGATGGCTGTCTGCCCAGGAACAGACACACAGCCAATATCCGGTCTCGGAGGACTCCCAGGAGGCCTGCCATGACTATCCTTCACAGTCAGGCCCATTTGCGCTGGTCTCAGCAACACGTGAACTGGAACCTGAACATGTGGAGGCACATTATGTTTGAGTCCAGAGTCTGCCTACAGCAGCTGGATGGCACGGTCAATGTGTGGAGAAAACATGGAGAACACTAAGCTGATTGCTGCACCAACAGAGTAACGTCTTTTGGTGGAGGCAGTGTGATGGTGTGAGGAGGCATCTTTCTCCCTGGAGAAACGAGGCTCATCATCATTGGAGGCAATCTCAATGCAGAGAGATATAGAGATTAGATTCTGCAACCAGCTGCAGTTCCATATCTCCACAGTTTGGGACCAAACTCTGTCCTCCAAGATGACAACGCTCGCCCCCACAGAGCGGGTTTTATCAGAGGCCACCTGACCTCCTGACCTCAACCCCACAGAATATTTGTGGGATCAGCTTGGGAGTCCTGTTCATGCCAGACTGACCAACACAACCACATTGGATGACTTGCAACAAATGCTGGTTGAACGATGGGATGCTGTCCCACAGCTGGTGACCAGCGTGAGGAGGAGGTTCCAGGCTGTTGTGGCTGTGTTTGGTTCTTCCACGTGCTACTGAGACTCCTGTTTGTTCACTGGAAACATTGTTAAATTGCCAATATGTGTTGTTTCTTCAAACTTCAATCATCCAATCTACCAATCACCAAACAAGTCAATAGCAAAATTTGGTGTTTTGGCATTGGCAGAGAGGTTTTGGCAAAGTTTGGCAAATTTTTCATGGGCACAACTCACATACTCAGCGCTGCTGCTCATCCCACAAATGCATGTTCCTTATAAATGTGGCACCACATAAAAAGGAAATAAACAGGCTTTACAGTTGTATAAGATTTATAGCCAAGAAGCATTTTTACAACAAAGAAATAATCTTCCTAACACAAATTGCCTTACTTTTTGTGCTAAGTCTATAAATAAGAACACTATAAATATGCTTAAAAGGCACACATATCACTGTGATGTTGTTAACAGTTTATAATATTTTAAGACAACCCACCACACACATCCAAAATATGACGTAATAGCACGATAAAAAAAACATGAAAGGCTTTTGTTATTCTTCAATGTCATACGTTTCATTCATGATTCACGTGGCCTGTAGGGTTTCTGTGATGAAACAAAATGAAACCACCTTGAGAAGAAATATGATTGAATTTTCCATTTTATATAAAAATGACACTTAGTCCAGTCAATGATGGAATATCGTGTCTACCTGCAACTGTATGCTCCAAAATAAAAGTCAGGAAGAACAATGTCAAAACAATGCTTTACATTTAAAGTATAGAGGGATGGCTTTAGAAAACACTACAATCTTCTCTTTATGGCAGTTTATTGTAGTACAAACTGACGTCCAGGGAGAGGCAGCAGTGTATTATTTTCTAAAATGACCACAAACCAACAAAAAACTGGCTGTGTGTGTGTGTGTGTGTGTGTGTGTGTGTGTGTGTGTGTGTGTGCGTGCGTGTGTGTGTGTGTGTGCGTGTGTGTGTGTGTGTGTGTGTGTTTATTTGTATCAAAGACACTGAGTAGATGGTATCAGATGTTTTCTGTTTCAGGCCCAGCATCAGTATTTCTGATTCTGTTTGCCCCAACAGTTGAATAACAGATAATAAATGCGCATTATCCCTTTTTACAAGGGCTGATGAGCAACATTAGAACATTAGAAAAGCAATCAAACATTATACATGTATTGAAAATGGCTGGCTATGGTAGTTTCTAACAAGCAGCCTAGCAGCTGGACACATGTGCCTCATATTCTTCCAACAATTTCTGTTCTATAGCAGAACTGAACTGACCTGAAAATAAATCCCTGCATCCTCTGATGTCATTTAGAGAGTATGTAAAATTACCCCATCTGCAAAAAAATTAAAATGTTTTAGTTCACATGCATCTAACCATTAAATCAGACTCCTTTGCCCCCTTGGTTGTGCCTAGAATTTGTCCTCAAGTTAAACACAGATTTGGTTACAAAAAGGGCAACCCAGGTAGAGTCCAGCTTCCGTGTGAATCTCTCTTACAGGCAATGCGGACCAACTCTCACTCTATTTGTATAAGCACTAAATGACCTGTAGCAATGGTTCCAGTACCCCATAGTGCTTCCTGGCTGTCAAAACATGTTTTTACATAGAACGATGTAGTCCAAACGGCAGCAAATGGTAAATGTGTACCAAGTCTAGTTCAAGGTAGTCCCAAACAAGTTTACTCAGCAATGTCAAGCTTTTTGAAGAAATTTAAGTGAGATGGGAGTGAGTTATCAAACTTCCTCACTGTATTAAGAAAAAGAGAAAGAGAGAGCAAGAGAGGGAAAAAAGATGCTGAATATATTAACTGATATCTTGAAAATTTAATTAATACACAAAAGTCATTTGAATTCTAGGTCTGTTTATCATTTGAACTACCAAAAGGACATAAGTTAAAGCCAGTCTATGTAGTAATACCACTTCTGGCCACATGGGTACAGCATATCACAAGAAAGTTCACGTGTCAGGCCGTGGTGCAAGAAGCAACAAAGTGCACCTTCAGTGGGACATGACAATACGTGACAGCCTATCCCTACAAAGCACAGTTTTGTCAAAGGCTCTTTTATCAACACATCAGAATTATATACCCCCTTGTGGCCACAGTTGGTATTGCTATTGTCACCCTATACTGGATTGTTTTGTGCCGATCTCTTTGCTACAGTTAACTGAGCTTGTGAGCGGTATGAAGACCTTCTCCAGCCCACTAGATGTGTGACCCACATCATTATTAAACAAAATTTAGCATCCATTGGTCCCACTTTGCTCCGCTTTGTTCATTGACATTGTTCAGCCACTTCTTAAAAAGGCTAATCTGGATTCACCTTCCCCACACAACTTTAGGCCTATTTCTAAACTACCTTTTGTTTCAAAGATCTTGGAGAAAGTCGTAGCTAACCACCTCGTCCTTGCTCTGAATAAGCATAAGATCTTTGACAAATTTCCGTCTGGTTATCGTCAGAGGCATTCGACCAAAACAGCTCTCCTCAGAGTATCCATTGATATTCTGATGGCGTTTGACTCCGGTAAATGTACTGTCCCGGTGCTGCTTGATCTCAGTGCAGCATTTGATGCTGTGAATCACGGCATTCTGATAGACTGGCTCAGAGACCACGTTGGCATCTCAGGCAGCGCCCTTAACTGATTTGCCTTGTATCTCTCTGACAGAATCTTCTCTGTAGCTGATGGTCCGTTTGTGCCTTCATCTGACCTGCTATTCTGTGGGGTGCCTCAAGGGTCGGTGTTGGGTCCATTTGGTTTTCATTGTATATGCTTCCTCTCTATGGAATTATAAGTCGGTTTCCTGGCATTTCTTATCACATACCAATGACATTCAGTTACAGTATTAACACTGACAGAACAAAATATGCTGTATCATTGTTTGTTTCTGTAGTGGAGGATTGCACTGGATCTTTAAACTCTAGTGTTCGCTCCTCCCTGATGAACCTGAGCTATGTGCTTTGACAAACACGTTCACACTTGCACATGATCTCAAAAATATTGTCAAACTGAGAACCACTGTATCCCAGGCTGATCTGGAGATGATTATTCATACATTTGTATCATCACGGCTCGACAACTGCAGTTCTTTATTTACAAGTTTTGTTAGGGCAGTCATTAATTGCCTGCAGCTGGAACAAAATGCTGCAGCCAAGCTGCCAACAAGGTCAGGAAGAGTTCCCATATAACTCTGGTCCTTGCCTTGCTGCTTTGGCTTCAGTCACAGGATTCATTTTAAAGTTTTAGTTTTAACTTTCAGAACTCCCCACGGTCAGGCACCTAATTATGTGTCTGACCTGCTTCATGCCCGCGTAGCCAGTAGTTCTCTCAGATCTGCCGACCAGGGTCTTCTCTTTGTGTCTAGGACCAGGCTCAACACAGAGGGAGACAGAGCCTTTCAGAGCGTTGCTCCCAGGCTGGAGAACACTCTTCCACAGGACCCGAGAGAATCAGCTACTGTGGATATTAAAAAAAACAAAAAACCCAAACATCTTAAAGTATACCCGTATAGACAGGCTTTTAGTAAAGACTTGTAAATTAATGATTTTTGACTGTTCCTGTCTGTTGTCATCTGTATTTTTATGGTTTCCGTTTTTATTTGCAAACCTATCTTTAATGGTCTTTTACTTGCTACCCTGTATCTTTAACCTCGTAAAGCACTTTGTGAGCCTCTCTCTGTGAAAGGTGCTATACAAATAAAGTTTACTTACTGCTACATAAAGTGGTTTTAAAACTGTTTACATTTGATTGTATTTCAAGTTTATTTATTTGTCACATGCACATGCAAGATGACAGTGAAATGCAATTGGACATGCTTCTGAGGCTGTGCAACAACATTTTAACACCCCCAGAAAAACTCCCACAGAAATTATAAATATGATGAATATAAGTATAAAAAGACAGTAATGTGTATAGTATAAAATAATGTCTATACTATAAACAGACTATCAACAATATATACACAATATCAACAACATATATACTGTGCACAATAGGCTTTGAGTAGTGCAGCAGTTAAAGTGGCATTATTGGAAGAGCAGCATGGTGTCAAAATGACATATTGTGTGAGGTACAGTTGACATGTGCAAGGAGCAGCAGAGGTAGAACACTGTGCCAGTGTCGCTACAGAGCAGAGTTCACAGTCCTGACAGCCTGAGGGAAGAAGCGACTCCTCAGTCTCTCTGGGTTCACCTCGATGAGCCTTAGGCACCAGCCAGAATACAGCCACTCAAACAGTCTGTTGCCAGGATGATGAGGGTCTCTCATGATCCTGTTCGCTCTGGGTGCAGTCCTCCTCGTGAAGATGTCTTGGAGGATGGGGACTGCTGTACCCATGGTACGCTCTGCTGACCTCAGCACCATCTGCAGGGTCATCGGGTCACGAGCAGGACTGTTCCCATACTACTGGGTGGTGTTACCAGTCAGATTTTACACTCTCCACCACTCCAGTGTAGAACATCATCCTGATTTTGATTTGATTTATTGATTCATTCCAGACATGTCAATAAATAAAGCACAGTGTGTAAAGCATAACACTAGTATGAATCTATAAATATATAAATATTAGATAATAATAAATAATAATAATAAAGATTTTCAGAGAGACTCTAAACTTCCTCAGTTGTCTGAGATAAAAAAAACACTGTCATCTTTTTTACCTTGTATATGCCCTTTTCAATGTTACTAATGCAACTAACTGCCACAGTGTCGTCTGCAAACTTCACTGTGGTGTTGAAGCTGTCCATGACTACACAGTTATGAGTGTAGAGGGAGATCTGGTGTTGAGGTTGCAGCGGCTGTGCCTGCCCAACCAGACCATCTTGAGTTCTGTTTGACAGGAAGTCCAGGATCCAGGTACAAAGGGTGGAGTTCAGCCCCAGGCTAAGCAGCTTGGAGTGGAGCGTGGTGCATTCTTACATAGTCCCCTGTGCACTTGTTCGGGTGAGTGAGGATGGTACTTGCTGGCAGTACTTGGAAGATGGCGTTGTCCATGGGTTTGTTTTGCAAGTAAACAAACTGAAATGGGTCCAGACTGGCTAAGAGACAGATTGAGCACCGTGGTGAAGGTAGGAGCTAGCAGGTCAGCACAGACCTTAAGCACCCAACCAGGAATGCCGTAGGGTCCAGCTGCCTTCCTGCACTTCACTCTCTTCATTGTTCTCCTCACATGGTCTGTCAGGATGAGGGCATGTACCAATCAGGCAGAAGGAGTCCTGATAGCTGCAGCAGTTAGCGTGGTAATGCCAGCCTCAAATTGTGCATAAAAACCATTCAGGTCCTCAGCCAGAGTGGCATCTGCACTCACTAAGAAGGGGGCTCTCATCCTGTAGTCTGTTATAGTCTGAAGTCCCTGCCACAGACAGACGACGGGGCACCATATCCTGCAGGTCCGATAGTGCTGAGTCTGTCTGCATGTGGACGAATGTATACAGTAGTCACGATGATGGCTGTAAACCCCCGGGGTAGGGGGAACTGATTTCCAGTTACGGCGCACATCAAGGTCAAAGCACTGCTTCTAGCTTCGCAAACAATTCGCCAAACGAGTCCTGCCTACCTTCACTCCTTCATCCAGAGCTACACTTCCTCTCGCTTACGCTCAGCCAGTGAAAGACGCCTGGTGTTTCCACCACAACGTGGCGTGAAATCAGTAGCTAGTCTTTTCCTCTATTGTTCCTCGATGATGGACTGACCTACTAAACTCTGTCCGATCTGCAGGGTCCGTACCTACTTTTAACACCAAGCTAAAGACTCAGCTGGTTAAGGAGCATTTCCACATTTACTTTAATTTCTCTGCTCATCAGAATGAGTTAGAAGATTTGTCCAGCTCTTTGCATGACTCAGCACTGAGAAAACGGCATATACTTATGCCAAGATGATATTATGATTAGGGATGGGAATTTTTTAAGAATTTATGCATTCAGGTTCCATTATATATATTGCTTATAGATTTGGTTCCTTATCGATTGTCATCCAGTTATATATAGTAAAAATTGAACATTAACATTTTTTATTTCAAGAATGCACCAACATCTTGCACCCAACTTCAACTAAATCAAAGCTGGCTTAAGCTGAAAAACATATAAATATAAATATAAAAATAAAAATTATAAAAAATAAAATACAATCACAATTATCAACCTTTGCACGTTAACAGTTTTTGTGCAGAAAATGTTTCAGGGTGTTGGAGGTATTTCAAGACGTTAAACACTATATCCTAAGGTTTGACAGCAGCTCTGCAGATAATTCGATAACCGGTCTTCAGAAACCAATAGGTCACGTGACATGTGGGAAACATTCTGAGCTTAAATACGAAGCGTGCACATGAGCTCATCACGCAAATTCGTCGGACGTTAACAGAATCTATAAACGGGATCGATAAAAGATTCTACAGAATCAAACTACTGGGAGCCAGTTCTCTTGAGAACCGGTTCACGGTTCCCATCCTTAATTATGACGGTAAGTGACCTAGTTTTTCTGAAAAAAGGGACTGTTGTTGTTGGAGTAAAGGGAAAAAAGCTCTCTAGCACTTGCATTAAAGCACCTGTGTCCAACTGGAGTCCCAGCAGTCTGACCAGCGCTTATCCAGGCTGTACTGTCCTATTTGATTTCTTGCTTGTGTTGTTTTCGAGATGTAAGTCGCTTTGGAAAAAAGCATCTGCTAAATGACAATAGTAGTAGTAGTAGTAGCACAGGATGGAGATGATCCAAACCTGCAAACAGGAGCTGCAGAGACCAGGACTGGACCAGGACCAGTCCTGGTCTCTGTGAAATTAGTCTGAAAACATGTTTGTAACAAGTTTCCCAATGTCCAAAAGGGTGCTGCAGTCATAAGTAATCCTGCCTGAGATAAGTGGAGTCACAAAAGTAAGAAAAACTACTAAAAAATAAAAAAAGTTGTTCATGTTGCGCACTTAAAAACAACTGGTCAATCTTTAATGAACCTTTAAGATCAATAGAGTACTGTGGAGTAAGGCTGCAGCTGCCTCAGGATACAAGAAGAAGGTGTAGCGAGGACGGTGTAGTATTTATACCTACATCTCTTCGATGTCTTGTGGACCTTGCTAGCCCACAGAGCACAGAGACCAATGTTGAGGAGGATAAGATGTGACAGTTTCCCCAGATCTGACCGAGCACCATGCTGGAGCTTCACGACATGCTGCTATCTCTGTTGGTTACTTTTAGTCACCCTCCCACACATGCACACATGCACAAAACACACCGCAGCAGCACCAATGGTTATACCACCTACTTGTTTGTAGCTCAGTCTCCTCTCTCAGGCTCTGCTCCGACTATTTTCACAGGAAAAAGCATGCCCCCATTAGAAACCTGACTGATTCAAAATCACGACTGTGCTGTCCAGAAAGGATGGAGGCATGTGAAGAGAGTTAAAAAGGTTAAAATAAACCCCAATGTCTGCCGCTATACTGTTCCTATAGAAACATGGGAGCGAGTTAGCCACCAACTCTGATGCTGACTGGTGCACTTTGCTCTAAGCGCCATGGACTCTCAACTTCCTTTGAAGCACACCATTTTTTTATCTCACAATTAAATTCTTTGAGATTTAGTTCATGGTCATTCAATCTTATTAAATGGGACATGAGAACTGAAATCCAACAGTGGCTATTCGGACTAAAGGAGAGGGAGTTTGTTTTTTTTTCTTCTTTTTAATTCAATCCAAAACAAAAAAAAAAATTGGACATACGCTTCACTTTTATATGCAGCCACAGGTAAAATGACAGTTTGGGGCAAAAACAGTGTGTGAAATGATGATTGAATGCTAAATAGATCACCATCTTGATCTGATGACACTACACAGGTCATGGGTTTGAGAACAGTTTTCCAGATTTCTGTGGAGTTTAGTTGATTTTTTTTTTTTTGTTTGCTTGTTTTTTAACTTATATTTGTGGTATTCTTTGCTGTATATTTGGTTGCCATGCCACGAATGAAGGTCACATGAAAACAACAAAAGCAGCATCTACTTTGAATGAAAACTGATAAGAGGGCAAATGTACTTCATGACAGTAGCGCCAGTATTTGAACGCCCCACAAGTCAAAAGGCTCCACAAGTTTGTTTCAAATGAAATGTTCTCTTTCTCCTTAGATGATCTCCACATTTGCAGTTGTCTTTCAGTTGACAGCGGAGGAAAGTACATGACAGTCAGCATTCGTAGGCCTTCTTTTTGAGATGTATTTGGGTTCTTTATGGTGCTACTTTGTGAACTTTTTTCTATACAGATGCAACCAGAGGGAGCGGCATGTCTGCGTTTGAAGAACAGTATGCTATTTCTGCTTTGTGGTGGTTTTTTGAACTCCAGAGAAGCGACATACCTCAGACTTGAATATTTCTTCTTTCGTGCTTTTCTCTTGTTTGTCATCTTTGCCATAATTCTCTCTCCTATTTGAGTCATCTGTGTAAAATGGACTTTTCCCTTGCTTCCATTATGAAATATTAATTATATCTTAGCTTGCTCCAAGCATGTGTACTATTTATCTCCTAAGAAATTGTTTTAGAGATGTTACTCATCTGTTAGACAAAACACAAATAACAGCAAATTTAGCAAATTCTAAATCTGAATATTTGTAATACAACTCATCTACTCAGGGTTCCTCTCAGCAACACATGAGTCCAGCAATGTTTATTCATTCAGTGCTCTTCTCAGAGAAGAGGTAATCTAAGTTGTTGTAGACACAGCGGCCCTAGGGCCTTATCACGTGGATTTCATGGTAAATCCCTGCATAGTAATGTCTTCAATGTATTAAAAAAATCCAATGTTCAAAACTGTGCGTATGCCCACATCCACACACGTTTTCTTTGAATGTCACAAACAACGTGAAATTGAATGGACGTGCAGGAGCACTCCGCACCAACACTCAGTCCTGTCTTCTCCCTCAAGTAGAGTGATTTGAATATGATGAGTATAAAAAGTCATGGGAAACCACTTAAGCAAATGATGGAAATTGCAAGACAGTATATGGAATGTGAGCTGGAGACACGCCCGTCAGAAGTGGAGTCCAGGAAAGCCATTTTATTTGGTTCCCTTTCCTCTGGAGTTAACAGTAAGAGGAAAGTAGAGTAAGTGGGAGTTTGTGGTGGAAGCCGTAAATGAGGTGGGCTCAGAAAACCGAATGGATTATAAAAGTGCTGTACGGTGAGTGGAACAGCATCCAAGTACAGGAGATGGAGACCAACAAGAACGTATTTTATGTAAACCAAAAGTGCGGTTTTGAAGGATAAAAAATCAAAACTAGACAGAACCATATATTCATGTATATGTATATGTATATATATATATATATATATATATATATATATATATATATATATATATATATATATATATATATATATATATATATATAGAGAGAGAGAGAGAGAGAGAGAGAGAGAGCAGATTTGCTCTTATACTATTAAATATCTATTTATTTATATTTTAACAAATTCAGTATTTTACTCGGTTTGCTTTGTTACAAACAGCAGAGATGTAGTTATGACACATGTGGTACGACATATGGTATGGGATATTATTAAATGTATAAATTAATTAATTTGATATTCTAATAAAGAAATAAGTTTGATTGTTCATTTGAATTTATTTCTCTCTCTCACAGACACATGTTGCACATGTTATCCTTATGAGGACTTTGCTGTGACCTGTCTAACCCGCCTCAAGATTTGTAAAAATTAAATGTATGGTCAAGAAAAAAAATGAAAACACATTAATGAACATAATTTGATATATCGTAAGGCTCTACTAATAAGTAACATGACTCAGTTACCTTCGGTTACCTTCTTTTTTAGACCTTCACTCTCCTGGATATATTTCAGTGAGATAACTTAGTCTGGTCTGGGTTTTGAAAGTCCAACTTCCAACTATTTGTTTACATATTGCGTTTAGCTGCAGAAGTGACTGCAATCATGAAAATCATACTGACCAATAACTGCTCAGTAGTCAATTAATAGAGTATTTAGAGATTTTGGAAAAAAATATTTGATCATTTTATAATATTGCTGCTGGACATGGATCAATAAACATAGGATACAGTGAGGGAGAGAGTGAGCATCCTTGCCTGGTGCTCCTTAACATGCTGGTGGATACTTGCACTTCCCTTTAAATAGGAAAACCAATCAATCAATCTAAAGGCATTAGCCAGAGCCATCACATAGAAAAGCAAAGTTATGTTGATAAAAACACCCATTTATTGCTGAAGACAACCTGATGACTTGAAAACCAGAACTTTGAAACTTAACTCACGAATCACTGATGTTGACTCAACAGACAAAACAAATTAATTAAAAAAAGTAAAATTTACCAAATAGATATTATTTTGCCCAGTTCATGAAGTATAAATTCACACACGTTTCTTCATACAGAAGAGTTAATACCTGCTGTTATATTGTTATAATTGTGTCATTCTATTCAGCTAATCCTAAAATGTCGTTGCATGAAAAAAGTCTTCTTCAAACATCATCATCATCCTGAGGTATCAGCGACAGCAACATTACCCACAGCCTGCCATACCACACTGAAGTGAGATGGTTAAGCCGAGGCGCTGTGCTGAGGCATTTCTCTAAGAGAGGAAATCGGACAGTACATGGAGAAAAAAGGAAAACCGATGTTGGAATTACAATCTCAGGAATGGCTACAGGACCTTGCATTTTTTGGTTGATATTACTGAACACTTGAACAATCTGAACAAAATGTTGCAAAGCCGCAAAAAAGTTGTCACACAGTTTTCTGACAACATACATGCGTTTAAGTTGAAGCTGACTTTGTGGGAGACGCAACTGGCAAATGGCAACCCTCCTCATTTCCTCTGTCCGAGAGATGTGTGTGTGACCAGACCTGATGCGGACGTGAAACGGTACAAAGACAAGATTGCAGGACCACTGCGGGAGTTTGAGAAACGTTTTCAGGTATTTGGTGAACTTGAGACAGAATTTTCAGTTTTTCGCTCACCTTTCACAGTTAAAGCTTCTGATCTGCCGGTCGAAATTCAGCGGTGTGATGCAGATTTGAAGGGCAAATTTGCCTCCGTAGGTCTGGACAAATGTTATCAGTATCTACTATGGATGCATCAACACCAGGTGTCCTGGTGTTGATGTACTTGTACAGGCCAAAAGATGCCAAGTTTCAGGAACAAAAACAAGTCCAGACTAGACTAACACCTTTAAAATGTTGCCTTAGAAACTGTTTGCATTGAAAGAATACATCTCTGTGAAGATGAATCCTTACTGTGGTGATTAAAAAAATGTGCACTTTAATGTTAGTCAGCACCTTGTTTCATGTATGAAGTTTACAGATTTACAGGACACGTGAACAGTTTCCTCATTACACATGTAATATCACTCTCCTTAGTTTGTAAGGTGTATGCAGGGATTAAATTTAGATTTTATATGCGTATGTGTAAGTGGTTTAAAAATTCCTTTCTTTAAAAGTCTCATTTAATCTTAAAGTGCATTACTATATACTTCAGTACCAATTTAAGTTGTGTGCCTTTGTACAATCAGTGGGATCAGTTGCAATGCATATATGTGAATGATAAAAGTAAATTGCACATTCGTCTAAGGAAATATGAGGTGATTTATGAAATGTTTTGTAGAAGCATAGTTCTTTAAATTTCAATATTTTCCTAATGTTCTTGTGCTTCTTTACACCAAAACAAAGGAAAGCCATGATATTTTGATTACTTATAGCAGAGTATGGTATAATTTTAATGCTCCGGCCCACTTGACATCTGCCTAGGCCGTATGTGGCCCACAATGTGAAATGACTTTGACACCCCTGGTCTATGGTTTTTAATAAAATCATCTGATTAGCATATAGTTAGTGTACATTTAGTACCTTAATGTGTCAGGGCCAGTAGTCAAAGCTGCAGCTGCAGGACCAGACTAGAGCAGCTCATTTTAAACAGCTTCGGTGTAGATATGCTGTTATAGGCCTCTGCTGCAGGGGGGCACCAACATGATCCACTGAGTGGTGCCTTTCACCTTCTCTGTTTCTCTTTGCCTTCTCTGTCTCTGCTTCACCTCAACCCTCAGTTATTAACAGTATCCCATAAACTTAATTGTGGTCCATTGTTTTTGTAGTTTGTTGTGCTTGTCTGGCCCTTCTTTTCCTCTTCTGTGCATGTCCTGCGGACCAGAGCCCCAGGAGCTGCTTGCTGACCTGCAGTTCCACCTCTGACCATCCCAGTGTCTGCCTTCACCTGTCTGTATGGATGTCTGTTGGATACTTGCTGACATCCCAACCTGCAGTCCCCATCCCCTTGGATCACCATCTATCCATATATCACCCATATACACAGAAGTCTAATTGGACTACTGATGATAGTTACTATTGTATCCTGTCTTGTACCTTTGACGGCGTCTCTATGTCTCTATTCTTTCTTTACTTCCTGCTCTACCCGGCTGGCCTTCGGCAGGAGGGTCTCCCCTCATGAGCCAGGTCCTGCTCAAGGTTTCTTCCCTCTTAAAGGGGAGTTTTTCCTGCCACTGTTTGGCTTAAGGTTTTCCTTCCACTAGGGAAGTTTTTACCTTCCCTTGTTTATGTAATAATTGCTTGGGGGTCATGTTCTGGGTCTCTGGAAACCGCCTAGAGACAACTTGTGTTGTAATAGACGCTATATAAATAATATAATAATAATAATTAATTAATAATTAATAATCTATTGCAGCCTCCAAGGTCCCCTCCAAGATCAAGATCCTCATGTCACCCCTTATGAGTCCCACTACAATGTTTGAGAATCATTTTCTTTCTTTCAAAAGATGACCCAATTTCCAGAGGTCTTAATAAAATGTCTGAAATGTTTAGGTTTAAGTACCACAGAGAGACCACAAAAGCCTCTTCTGAAATCTCTGTCGCAGCTTTGTTATGCTGATTTTAGAGTTACAGCAAAGGCAGCCTGATGGGAGGTTAGGTGAAATTAAAGATGGGCAGACTGATTTCTTCTGCTTTCATCTGGACTTTGACTGAATGACATATTTTTAGACTCAGGTGGCTCCAAACAAAGTGAATACACTTTGTCCCCCAAGTTTTTAAGTTGTTTGGGACTTTATAACTACAGTATATGCACTCTTTTCATAATGTCCCCTTAAAAACTGGATCACTTTAGCAACATTTGTGTATCTATATATGGCACTGAGAAAGTATAAATACTATTAATGGAGTTAGTAGACTATGGTGGGATGGATTCATTATTAAACTAGAAAAGGCTGCAATTCCTAGGAAAATACATGTGTAAATGCTGAGCTGAAAGCTGGCAAAATATTTTCTATTTGGTAAATTTTGCAGTTTTATTGTTCATTTGTTTTGTCTGTTGTTATTAGCAACCAATGGGTGTTTTTATCAACATAATAAAAGCATTTCATATCTATGCTCGTCTATGCTTGTCTGTGTGATTTGCATTACTCTGGCTAATACATTGTCGCCATGGCAACCCAAGAGTTCCGTGATGATGCACTAACACTCCAAACAGTTCCATTACATGTGTGATGATGTCATAAAGAACTTGTTTATAAAGCCCAGTTGAAGTAGAAGGAGCTCATATCACATTTACGAGAATCCTCAGACAGTCACACTACCTTTGGTGGTGAGAGTACAACAAACAAAAAAAGATGTATCAAGAATTAGAGCAGCTGAAAATCAGCTTAAAGGAGTTAATGGATAAAAGGAAGCCTTCCTGCTTTGAGCTGAAAGAGATCCGGCCAATTTTATTCCATGTTGCAAAATCTCTGAGTGTCTTACAGAATTCAGGGATTACTCATACTGGTCTTGCACCCAAGAGCATTAAACTGGTGGATCACGTACACCAGCCTTTTCAGGTAGAGGTTACGGATATCAACTGTATTTGCTCAGACCTAAAATCAAATTTGAGCCCACAGACAGAGTCCAGGTGGTACAGAGCTCCAGAGACAATTCTGGGACTCCCCTGTGAAAAGACATCTGACATTTGGTCCCTGGGCTGCATTGCAGCTGAGCTGTTTCTGGGATATGCACTCTACTGTGGGAATTGTGATTATGAAATTATCTCGAATCTAACACAAACTCATGGTCATCTTCCTGAGCATCTCCTAAGTGCCGGACCCAAAACACATGAGTTTTACCTTAGGAACTGGCTAAACCAGTGGAGACTTAAGACCCCAGAAGAGTATGGGATCAACTCAGTGGTGAACATGGGCATTAGTTCCCTGGAAGATTTAAAGAAATTTCAACAGCCAGTCAGCAGTCACCAATCAAAAGCAGATGCCATGGCAGAACAGGCAGATCTGGAGAACTTTATAGACCTGATCAAACAGATGTTAAAGCTAGATCCTGCTGAAAGAATCTCTCCCAGCCAGGTGTTACTGCATAATTTTATTACAATGCGTCATCTGATGGGCCGTCCACAGCAGACAGTGTCAAAGAGGTCATGTCGTAGAAGCAGCAGAATTAGAGCAAAGACAATAAAACTAGAGGATGAGGGGACAGCAGACAACAAGAACTCCAAGAGCATTTCTCCAACCAGAAAAACAATTAGAACTTGTGAAGAAAGCTCTTGCCGAAAAAGACGTCGTGAAAGTTCTGAGTGCAGCTTCCAAAATATCTCATTTCCACCGAGAAAGGTGAGGATCAAAGAGGAAAAGGAGTTGGTAACAGTGAGCACCTCTTACTATGTTCCTACTATGGAGATCTCTTGTTCAGAAGTGGCAGAAAAAACATGTCGTAGAAGCAGCAGAATTAGAGCAAAGACAATAAAATTAGAGGATGAGGTGACAGCAGACAACAAGATCCCCAAGAGCATTTCTCCAACCAGAAAAACAATTAGAACTTGTGAAGAAAGCTCTTGCCGAAAAAGACATCTTGAAATGTCTGGGTGCAGCTTCCAAAATATCTCATTTCCAAAGAAAAAGGTGAGGTTCAAAGAGGAAAAGGACTTGGTGACAGTGTGCACCTTTTACAATGTTCCTACTATGGAGATCTCTTGTTCAGAAGTGGCAGAAAAAACATGTCGTAGAAGCAGCAGAATTAGAGCACAGAAAAGAAAATTGGAGGATGAGGTGACAGCAGACAATAGGATCTGCAACAGCATTTCTCCAACGAGAAAAAGAATCAGAACTTGTAAAGAAAGCTCTTGCCGAAAAAGACGTCGTGAAAGTTCTGAGTGCAGCTTCCAAAATATCTCATTTCCACAGAAAAAGGTGAGGTTCAAAGAGGAAAAGGACTTGGTGACAGTGTGCACCTTTTACTATGTTCCTACTATGGAGATCTCTTGTTCAGAAGTGGCAGAAAAAACATGTCGTAGAAGCAGCAGAATTAGAGCACAGAAAAGAAAATTGGAGGATGAGGTGACAGCAGACAACAGGATCTGCAAGAGCATTTCTCCAATGAGAAAAAGAATCAGAACTTGTGAAGAAAGCTCTTGCCGAAAAAGACATCTTGAAATGTCTGGGTGCAGCTTCCAAGATATCTCATTTCCACAGAAAAAGGTGAGGTTCAAAGAGGAAAAGGACTTGGTGACAGTGTGCACCTTTTACTATGTTCCTACTGTGGAGATCTCTTGTTCAGAAGTGGCAGAAAAAACATGTCGTAGAAGCAGCAGAATTAGAGCAAAGACAATAAAATTAGAGGATGAGGTGACAGCAGACAACAGGATCTGCAACAGCATTTCTCCAACGAGAAAAACAATTAGAACTTGTGAAGAAAGCTCTTGCCGAAAAAGACGTCGTGAAAGTTCTGAGTGCAGCTTCCAAGATATCTCATTTCCACCGAGAAAGGTGAGGTTCAAAGAGGAAAAGGACTTGGATTCAGCAAGCACCTCTAATTATGTTCCTACTATGGAGATCTCTTGTTCAGAAGTGGCAGAAAAAACATGTCGTAGAAGCAGCAGAATTAGAGCAAAGACAATAAAATTAGAGGATGAGGTGACAGCAGACAACAAGATCCCCAAGAGCATTTCTCCAACCAGAAAAACAATTAGAACTTGTGAAGAAAGCTCTTGCCGAAAAAGACATCTTGAAATGTCTGGGTGCAGCTTCCAAAATATCTCATTTCCAAAGAAAAAGGTGAGGTTCAAAGAGGAAAAGGACTTGGTGACAGTGTGCACCTTTTACAATGTTCCTACTGTGGAGATCTCTTGTTCAGAAGTGGCAGAAAAAACATGTCGTAGAAGCAGCAGAATTAGAGCACAGAAAAGAAAATTGGAGGATGAGGTGACAGCAGACAATAGGATCTGCAACAGCATTTCTCCAACGAGAAAAAGAATCAGAACTTGTAAAGAAAGCTCTTGCCGAAAAAGACGTCGTGAAAGTTCTGAGTGCAGCTTCCAAAATATCTCATTTCCACAGAAAAAGGTGAGGTTCAAAGAGGAAAAGGACTTGGATTCAGCAAGCACCTCTTACTATGTTCCTACTATGGAGATCTCTTGTTCAGAAGTGGCAGAAAAAACATGTCGTAGAAGCAGCAGAATTAGAGCAAAGACAATAAAATTAGAGGATGAGGTGACAGCAGACAACAAGATCTCCAAGAGCATTTCTCCAACCAGAAAAACAATTACTACTTGTGAAGAAAGCTCTTGCCGAAAAAGACATCTTGAAATGTCTGGGTGCAGCTTCCAAGATATCTCATTTCCACAGAAAAAGGTGAGGTTCAAAGAGGAAAAGGACTTGGTGACAGTGTGCACCTTTTACTATGTTCCTACTGTGGAGATCTCTTGTTCAGAAGTGGCAGAAAAAACATGTCGTAGAAGCAGCAGAATTAGAGCAAAGACAATAAAATTAGAGGATGAGGTGACAGCAGACAACAGGATCTGCAACAGCATTTCTCCAACGAGAAAAACAATTAGAACTTGTGAAGAAAGCTCTTGCCGAAAAAGACGTCGTGAAAGTTCTGAGTGCAGCTTCCAAGATATCTCATTTCCACCGAGAAAGGTGAGGTTCAAAGAGGAAAAGGACTTGGATTCAGCAAGCACCTCTAATTATGTTCCTACTATGGAGATCTCTTGTTCAGAAGTGGCAGAAAAAACATGTCGTAGAAGCAGCAGAATTAGAGCAAAGACAATAAAATTAGAGGATGAGGTGACAGCAGACAACAGGATCTGCAAGAGCATTTCTCCAACGAGAAAAAGAATCAGAACTTGTGAAGAAAGCTCTTGCCGAAAAAGACGTCGTGAAAGTTCTGAGTGCAGCTTCCAAAATATCTCATTTCCACCGAGAAAGGTGAGGTTCAAAGAGGAAAAGGACTTGGTGACAGTGTGCACCTTTTACAATGTTCCTACTATGGAGATCTCTTGTTTAAAAGTGGCAGAAAAAACATGTCGTAGAAGCAGCAGAATTAGAGCAAAGACAATAAAATTAGAGGATGAGGTGACAGCAGACAACAAGATCCCCAAGAGCATTTCTCCAACCAGAAAAACAATTAGAACTTGTGAAGAAAGCTCTTGCCGAAAAAGACGTCATGAAAGCTCTGAGTGCAGCTTCCAAAATATCTCATTTCCACAGAGAAAGGTGAGGATCAAAGAGGAAAAGGACTTGGATTCAGCAAGCACCTCTAATTATGTTCCTGCTACTGAGAGAGATGAAAATGGCTTTAGACGAATAGATGATTTAGATCAGGAGTCATAGGAGGACACTTTAGAATAGTCATTGGTGGGATTTTTAGCTGTCTCTTAAAGTTCTGAATGAAATTTGCTGTAATCAGGAACATCAAGCTGCTTGGAGATGGTCTTCAGCATTTGCCTTTAACATGTGTCAAGAATTTTATTCCTGAAGACACTTTTGATTTCACTTACAGGACTTATCTAAGTTTATAATGTCACTATTGCCAATTTATTTTAATCATCTTTTTAAATTCCAGTATTTTCATTTGGTCTTTTTCTTTAATGATTCTGTTGAATCACAATTCAAAAGCAATATCTGATTTGTATTAACGTTTAGTAAATAATATTTATTATTACTTTAGTAATAACTATCTTGAGGATCCATGATCTGTGACTAAGTTGACGTTTTGTGACACTAGGCAACACATATTGGTTTTATTTCAATAGCCATTGTTGGTGTTGTTGTCTTTTATAGGAGCGTGCTAAATTTCACTTAAATATGGTTGATATTTTGTTCAGCTTCTGGGCAGCGTGGCTGTGTGATGGTTAGTACTGTCCCATCACAAAAAAATCTTTGTTCTTGTTCTAATCTTGGCTGGTTTATTCATGTCAGCGTAGGAAAATCGGGTTTTCTCTGGGTGCTCCAGTTTTTTCCCATTAATTAAAAAAAACTACAACAAAAAACAAAATAAAGTCACAAAATGTGTCAAATAAAAAGAAACATAGTGGTTCAGTCAACTGACGTCTAATCGGTATAAGTTGGAAAGTAGAACTCTCGGTAGAACACTGAACCCACATTCAATTCAATTCAGTTTTATTTATATCTTCTATTACAACACAAGTTGTCTCTAGGCGGTTTTTGCAGAGACCCAGAACATGACCCCCAAGCAATTATTACATAAACAACGGCAGGAACAAACCCCCCTAGTAGAGAAAAACCTTACACCAAACAGTGGCAAGGAAAAACTCCACTTTAAGAGGGAAGAAACCTTGAGCAGGACCTGGCTCATAAGCGATGACAGTCCTGCTGAAGGCCAGCCGGGTAGAGCAGGAAAAGGGAGATAGTAAAGAGGATGAAGAACAGAGAAACACAGACACACCGTCAAAGGTACAAAAAACAAGATACATAAGTATAACGATCCATCAGCAGCAGAACTAAGACTTCCATGTATATATGACTGATACATGGTTAGTTGGTGATCTACAGAGACGACTTTATAAACCGGTGTAAACAGCTCTATCGCTCCCCTTCCTTCTTATATTCTTAATAAATGATCTGTCAGGAAAGAGAAGATGCCACCCAACAAGAAGAGAAGCGCACAGAGCCCTTTTACATTAGTGCAGGTGACAACAAACCCCTTCTTTTTTTAACTCTCTCCCTCACTCTTACTGTTTTACTACAGCTTCTATCTCTGTTGTTCATTCATGTTATTCTTAGGAAAAGCAATGACAATGCCAGCCAGAGAGAACAGCAGAGAGGAGAACCTCTCTCGCTGGCACAGGTGAGAAAAAACTACAGTATTATACAACTCTCTCTGTGTGTCAAACTACCACTATTATTTCTCAATCTCACCTCCTTGTTATTATATTTTCAAAATAAATAATGTACTTGTGCCTCTCAGGACAGTGAGGATGTCACGCAGAGAGCCGAGTCTTTCAGAACCTTTCAGAACCTGTCAAAGCTTAATATCTCTGGGTGATCGAGTTGATCTCCCCTCAGTGAGAGAGGTTCCCACAAATGCTGTGGTGAGTTACGACAAGAGAGTTGCTGTAAGTACAGAAGTCATTCATGGCAGAAGTTAACCAGAGGTTCTCATATCAGAACTCAACTGAGCTACACGTCAACTGTCCAGTTTCCCACAGGCTTTCACAAAGCCATGAAGGGCACTCAGGTATTAGACCGCATATGTATATTCAGTGTCCACACTCCAGCTCCACTGTAAGTCAGTATTACTGTAAGTGAATCATTGTGTGAAGATGTGAAGTAAATATGCATAAATGTGAAGATTGTCACTTATTCACTTTGAGTTCCTGAGCTGAAAACTAAACTATTGCCAATGTAACTACATTGAAAAGCACATATCAGTGAAGACAGAATGCACGTGTATGTTGATGTGAGACATGTTGGCACTGCATGTTATTCCAATCTTGTGCAACACGAAAAGTCTTTCTATAGCAAGAAAGGAATGCATGAGTCATGTTCTATCTTTTTTCTCCATAATAAATACTTTCCATGAGGATTTTGAGTATTTACTACGTGTGTAATTTTAGCTACCTGACTGAGCTACCTGGTTTTGAGAAAAATCCTAACCTTTGCAAACTTTTAACATTTCAATGTTATTATGTGTCAAAATCCTGTTTTTTTTTGTTTTTTTTAAGTCATCTTGTCTCTGAAATTGTATTGTAAGATTTTTTTTTTTTTTTTTAATTTAACGTCTTATATTAGTGGCACCTCACATACGTCTTGTGTTTTCTATGATCCTTGTAAGAGTTTAGTTTCATTGATTGTTGTCCAACTCATATAAGTTTGATCTTACATATATCTACTAAGGATGTTTTGTGTGGAATTCCTATCATATACTGTTCTTATAAGTTCCAAATCATACGTACACATGTGTCCCCACTGATAAGAAAAACTGGCCGCATATGCGCTCGGGCCCAAAATGTATATTTTTTTTTACGTGGCTCTCTCTGTGAATGAGTGTATATGACATAAAGGGGAGTTGAACAGGATATTCATAACCCCAAGAACACTATAAGGTTCTGTGGATGTATGTCAAATGAATTAAACCACAGGCGCGAATACCTGAGTGTAGTGGGGTTAAAGATGTCATGTGACTGTCATGCCAGAGTTTAACGAAGGTTAAATGCCAAACCTTAACTCTAAACCTCAGCTAAGCTAGTGACTGCATTTTGCTCGGCATGATGTCTGGACGCTGCTTCATTAGTGAAATCCTTGCAATAAAACCGCTGTTTTGTGGCTACTAAAGTGGGGGCGAATATAACACCAAGCTCTGTGTCTTCCTCATTACAGGTTTGTATTTATCTGTAACTGAAAATACTGCTCCATTTTTTTGTCACTGACCACTTCTGGCTTTACTTCATCTCAGTGTGGAAACAGTGTGGAGGAAAACATACGTCAGAGGAACCATGGAAACTGATGGATTCTAGACGGTGAGGACTGTAATTACCGTGCACATGAACATTGCGCTATTGACATGTTTTATGCTCTGCAAAAACTAATTTCTGAGAAAGTAAAGATGCCTTGTTTTAAGAAGATTAGGCTATTTTAGCCCACTTGCACTTTCTGTACTTAATGTAAATATGTTAATATTTTATAATGGTGTTCTGTTTAAACTTTTACATGTGTGCCCTTAAGCCAGGAGTCTGTAAAAACTTTGTTATGGACTCATAATGATTCTTGATTTTTATTTTTGTGTAAAATAAGACAATTCTGACTAGCTTCAGGAATATTAAGCTTATTTCTAGAGGGGCTGTTTTACGAGTGTTTGGCAGCTTTCTCACAATACAAACGTGCTTGTTTCTGTTGTCACACCCCTTACAAGTGCCGTTTGGGTTGTATCCACCTGGATTACTGCAGTGACCACAGTAGCCCCACTAGTCCTCATGCCAGCTCTGGCAGTTCTCATTTCGGATGTTATTTTGGTGGAGAGTTGAGGAGAGATCTCTCTACGCTATTCACATTCTTGTGAATCTTAACTGCATGTGTTGGCCCTCTGTCTCTGTCCCAAAGTTCATATCAAGCTACTTTCAATAAACATCACTTGAACCACAAAATAAAAAAAAACAACAACAAAAAGAATGAATTTTAAAGTAATATTACGTAGCATCATTGGTTGGCATATGCAAAGTAAGCCATGTTAAAATGGCTAGCTGTGACTGACATGAGCTGGGTGCGTTCCGGCTGGCTTTCCAGGCCAGCCGCTGCAACAAGGCACCATGCACGATCAGGAAAAAGAAGCCTCAAAACCACTCTTCAGAAAATCTCAGTGACTTCCCGTTGGGTTTGTCCAGTAATTATACGTTCTATATTGCCACAAATTTAATATCAAGTGTCGCTCAAACCAATTTCGATCTAACAGGTGCAAAATATTGGCAACAGAGGAGTGCCACTGCAAAATGCATAGAGCGGAAATGCTGGGGGGGCATGCACCATCAACCATGTCCACGCTTGTAATAATTACTCCCAGCAGGTTGGCCAGAGTCACCTCCAATTTGGTCAGCAAACGTTTAACGCCATTCCTCACACTCCATAATGAAGCCTGTGAAGTTCCATCCAACATTATTACCAAAGCAACAGTACATTAGCTGGGTAGCAGAAAGTTACATTTGACGAGCTCGGGGTGCTCCAAATTTCCTGAAGCTTTGCACACTACTCAGAGTTACTAAGAACGTAAAGGCTTTATGTTTTTTGCGCATATGTGTGTTAATATAGCTCCATAGTGCCCCACGATTAAGCAACCCGTCCTGCATGTTTAGCCCACATGCACAAAATTTACTAGATTAAAAAAAAAAAACATGCCTGCTAAGGCTTGAAATCTGTGTTTTCATGTGCAGCGTCTTTTGGGCACATTGCACATTGTTGCAGTACGTAGATTAGGCCTCCACAAATGAATCTATTTGGGAGTCACAAATATAGTGATTGGAGATTGTAACATAAAATAGGCAAAGAAACTAAATACTTTGGTGGTTTCACAGCAGTTGCATTCTAAAGCACGAATAGACACATCATGCCACTATCCAAACTGAGGTTTAAAAGTTACTCTGCATGTTAAAACTCTTGCATGAAGCAAGCTGGTCATGACCTCGTTCACCCGATTGGAGAGTAAATTGCACCTGTGCTTTAACCCGCAGCTGAGGTGTACTTTGATAAATTACTATCTCTAAAAAAGAAGAAAAAGAGACACATAGGCCATTAGAGGTCTCTATTCCTTCATGCTTGCGTAAACCTGATACAGATAAGTTTAAGTGCCTGAGTCATTTGTTTAACACAAGGACACAGGTATCTCACGCTTGTTTTGTTAATTTTTACCCTCATTTGGGCTCATGTTCTCAAGGTTTAGGGTGTTACCTCTAAATTACAAAAACAAAACATTTTTAGTGCATTATCTGATCAGGTAGATAATCACACAGTGTGGAAACATGCACACATGCACCTGCAAACATGATAATGTTAATGATACTGGAGTGATTGGATTTGACTTGCTGGAGGAAGAACGTTATTGTGCTGAATGTTTTCTATTGATGTCAGAAGGATTAGTAGGAGCAGTGACATTTCTTGGCTTACTAGGTCCCACGCAGTCTGCATTTGTTTATTGAGTGCTTTTGGCAGCATTTAAATTCCCAGTGCTTCCGGGTCTGCATTCAGATAACCTGCTGTCAAACCGGTTGATCAGGATGCTCCATGCAGCCTTGAGCTTGAGCATGGCCGTGGCCTTTTTTTTTTCTAGTTAGGCTCAATAATTAATTCACAGCTGAAGATATTTTGATGGTCTCTCTACAAGCCTATTTCACTCTGTGTCCGTCTACTAAGCTGTTCCTCCTCCTCTGCACATTTTCCCGCACAAATGTCACTTCAGTAAACTCGTTGTTAGATGGTTTGATGCATGCCAGACTGACATAATTTCACATTATGCTCGTGCCAGTGGGTATGACATGTATGTAGCTTTAGGGAATTTCAGCCTAATAATTACACTGGCATGTTTCTGCAATCACGTTAAATTTAAAATTAAGCACTTCGTTAAACAAATGTTGTGGTTTAGATAGTTGGCCGTTGTGTTAAACTGGAGCTAAATTAGCCACATGTACAATTAGCCTACTCCCACCTGTGCACAGGTGCATGATAGTCAGACTTTTTAGAAACAGCCACTGCACCTTTTGCTGCTCTCTTTGTTGCAGGTCTTCTCCAGACACATATCTGTGCAATGAGAAAGACAGCCAAGTAAAGGCCTTGCTCTTTTGTATGTGTCAAGACTCAACTGCTTAATCTTGGCAGGTTTTATGCATGGTGGGCATGCAGACAGCTATCATTTTTAAGGAATTTTATCCTTTTTTTAATTTCTTGAAAAGAAAATTCCATCACAATCGGATCCTTTTGGTTGAAATGCAATTTCAAAGAAAAACGCTGCCCTGAAATACTGAGAACAATAAAACATTTCTTATGAAACATTCTCACAAGGAAGATACATTACTCTTACAGAGAAATTCATCTCTTGTAGCTTCAAATTTAATTGTTACCAAGAGCAAAGACACAGCCACACATGCAAGAAACGAGGTCACTACATGTAATGTTCTAGTAATGAGCTGGCAATCACCAAAATGTGAAAAGCCAGATTGATTTGGGTTAAATCTAATTTGTAAGGAAAACTACCCATGAGCGCACAAATGCTCTCCAGTGTCAGTCAACATGAGCTTCTAATGTGCTAGGAGAGGTTCTTGGCACACAAAAACAAGTGCCCCTCTATGTGGGACTGGAACAGGAGCTTGGTCTGCATTGCCGGCAGTAAGTCAGACCTGTTCCCAGTGCACGTTGGACGTATTGGTGCAGCGTCCGCAGTCATGCGATCGGTGTACCGGACTGTTGTGGTGAAAAAAGAGCTGACTCGCAAGGCGAAGCTCAATTTACCAGTTAATCTACGCTCCCACACTCACCTATAGTCATGAACTTTGGGTAATGTCAGAAAGGACAAGATTGCAGATATAAGCAGAAATGACTTTCCTCCGCAGGGTGGCTGGGCGCTCCCTTAGAGATAGGGTGAGAAGCTCACTCACTTTGGAGGAGCATGGGTTAGAGCTGCTGCTCCTTCACATCGAGAGGAGTCAGCTGAGGTGGCTTCGGCATCTGTATCGGATGCCCCCTGGACGCCTCCTTAGAGAGGTGTTCCCACCGGGAGGAGACCCCAGGGAAGACCTAGGACACGCTGTAGGGACTATATCTCCCGGCTGGCCTGGGAACACCTCGTGGTCCCTCCAGAAGAGCTGGAGGAAGTGTCAGGGGGAGGACTGGGCATCTCTACTGCTGCCCCCGCGACCCGGTCCCGGATGAGCGGATGAAGATGGATGGACAGAGTAATCATTTTTATATTCAAAATGTCCATATATTGCCCCATTACCTTAACTTTGTCTCAAATAAGCTATGCAGCTCAAGGCCAATTACAGATTGTGACCTCTAGTTTCCAGTGCGGTCTCACACACACACACACACACGCACACACACACACACACACACACACACACACACACACACACACACACACATCTTATTAGCGTCTAACATCTTTATGAGGATAACTGACTTTTTCATGTGCCTGTTGGGTTTACCACTTGGCAAAAGAAAATGTCAGGGAACAAATGACATGAATTGTATGCAGAACAGATCATGCAGCATCTAAAATTGCCCTGAATTGGAGCAGAGAGTGATTACCATTTTGAGGGCGTTCAGAGAAACTGAGTGGCGTAATTATCAGCTAGGCGTGACATTAGAGCCAAGGCCAATGCTTCGCCAAACTGAATCCTTATCAGCTTCAGCACCATACGCTGAAAGCTTAAAGAAACCATTCTGGAAAACTTCTGCTTGTCTTTCAGTCAGCATGCTTTTGTACCAAAGATTAAATGATTCCCTGAAGACTGATATTAAAAATATGTAGCATTAGGTCCTTCTAACTAGTGACTTTATATATTATATATATATATATATATATATATATATATATATATATATATATACACTAACACACACACACACACACACACACACAAAGTTGGTAAAGAAAATAAATTTACCTGCATACTGACAAAATATTGGTTTGAAAATCACTTCATTGATCATACTGAATCAAGCATGTGGCATTGCAAGTTTGTTAAGTAGAAATGGGTGAGTTTGTAATTTCATTGTCTGAAATAACTTAATTCCCACAAGTTGTGAGTTGAGTTACCAGGGAATCCAGATGTATGCAGACTCTGAAAGTCTCTTTTCACAATTTGCCAGGTTTTAAAGGCCTTTGTACAAGGTTTTTTCTTGTTTGTTTTAAACAGGATTGTTCTTTGTTACAAATGCTACGACTGCTTCAGAAATCATTTGTATAGCTTCACACACTATAACTGTCTTTTAACACTTTATCATCTTATAATTTTCACTTGGGACGAGGGGGTTTGTCATATAAAAGTGTTCCTTACATTAAGCGGACAGTTGCCTGTGCTGTATTTTACTTACTTTCAAATAATCATTCACAGAAATAAAATGTTATCAGTTAAAGAACAAATTTTATTAATTAAATTTACTTTGTTTACTGAAATGAAATGAAATGTTATTGTCGGTTTCTAACCCTTTTTTTCGCTTAACCTTGCTATCAATGCTGTTTGATTTGCTATAGCCGATCAATTCTCAAGCTGTTGTCAAAGATTTAGTCTGTACAGCACTTTGGTCAACTGACATTGTTTTAAATGTGTTAAAGAAATAAATTTGACTTGACAGATGTCATGTTCAATTTGATACTGGACTTCTTACAACTCAACCAAGAGCTGTAACTGTTACATCACATGTAAGCTCACAGGTGATGCCGTAATAATGTAATGGAGTTGCAACAGACATCAAATGTGCTGTGAAGACTCACAGCAAATCTGTAGCTTATTGATGTGCAATGCATTGTCATTGCACCAGCAAATTGAAATGTCAGCACAATTTGTTGGTGCAATGGCATAACGGAAATCCACACACTCCAGCAATTAATCTACAGATGTTACAGTTGCGAATATGGCACCACTACACTGCCAGAGTTCAAATTCAAAAACATTTTATTAATCCCTGAAGGGAAATTAATTGTTGCAGTAGTCATGATTTAAGTCTCTTAAAGGAGTCATTGTAGAGGTTTATAGCAGAGGGCAGGAAGGTTCTCCTAGGAATGGCCCAGCAAAAATGGCCTTCAGGAACCTTAATGGGATGAAAAACTTCCCTGTAGTAGGAAAAGTACTCAGGCTGGCCAACAGGCACCTTCCGGTGGGGGGTCTCTTTCTAAATCAGCCTACGTTCAGCACTCTCACATGCACAGAAATCATGACCACAACTTTTTTTGAAATGATACATTTTGCTATGAGTACGTTTGATGAAGTTGGAAATTACAAGGAAAAAAATGATAGATGGGCTGACAAGTTAAAAACCATCATTATGGGAGTGTGTTTATCCTTTTTTGAGACGTCGTACAGCTTTCTGCAGTATACAAAATGTGGCAGTCATCACTGGTATGTAGTATAAAAACAGCCCTAGTCTCGTCTACAGACCTCTGTTGCTTGGCTTTGGTATCCCTTCTTTGTGGATCACTTGTCTTTATTTTCTTCTTTGCTAAATCCATACAGATGTGACCTAGCAGTGACAGTCACGATGATCTGGTTGGTCATGCTGGTCCTTCCTCTTGCACTTGATGTAACCAGTTCCCACATCAGTCCCTGTGGAGTTTAGGGGTTACAATAGTCTCAATAGTCTTCCTGGCTTTGAAACACTGTTTTCTCTTAATGTGTTGACAAAAACCATAGAAGTTATTCTCTGGCCTTGAACCAACATGGAAACCGCTTTGGTGGAAAAGGCCCAACACATCATTCATTCACATGTGTTATTTCTGAACATTAAGAGGACACTTGCTCCTATTGCATTTTGCTTACTTTCAGATAATTAGGAAAGCTTTGGGAAGCTTTTTAGACAAAAAAATATGTAAAAAAAAAAAAAAAAAATTTTTTTTAACTTACTGAAATTGTATGAGATGTCAGTGTCATACCTTTTTTTCTCACTTTACCTCACTATCCATGGTGTTTGATTTACCAAGACTAATAATTTCACAAACTCTCGCAGATGTGTTGTTCAAGCTGGGGTTGACACTGTTGTTTCACAAACCATTAGACTTTAACTGCTGCATAATAGGTCACAGATGATGCCATAGTGCCTTTGATGCTTTTTCTAGACAACAAAACCAAAGGCACTATGGATCCACGGGGGAGACTTGTGGCTTGATGAGGCTTGACATATTTGTTATTATACTCACAGACTGTGATGTCATCGCAGAGCCATGACAGCAGTCCACCCACCACAGTCTTTATCCTACACATGACACAGATAAGAAAATGACACCACTACACAAGCAGCAATTTAAGAAGTGGTAGAATTTACAAACAGACATAACTTCACAATTGAAACATAACAGGTTTACTTACTTGCTGTTTTATAGCAATTGATGAAAACTACACCTAATCTATTAAGAGGCAGTCTGAAAGATCAGACCCACATCTAGAAAGATGAACGGACTGAAAACCATCCATAGGGCCTCCTGATCCAAGGGTTCGTGCCAACGGTTGCTTATCAAACTGCCTTTGCATGCAGTTGGTTAGCGCTACAACCAATCAGAGCAATGAACCAGGTGTATATCCAGAGGGATGGAAACGAGTCAACAGGGAAGTTTGTTCTGTAGAAGAGCCTGTCTGCAAAACAGCAAATGCATCGTGTTATGTCGCAGGTATAAGAGTTTCAGGATGCTTCCTCTTCTTGCCCTGAGCTCTCCTCCTTGCGTGTGCAAATGCAACAGCGGTGGCCACGGTCTTCTAAATCTGTGAGTCCTGTTCTGCAACCGTACTTCAAAATAAGGCATGAGTTATGTGTGCGTGACAGCCTGGTGTTTAGGGGATCACGCTTAGTAGTGCCAATCTCCTTGCGCTGCACACTTGTGGCCCTTGCCCATGAAGGACATCAAGGTGTGGTGCGAACAAAACAGCGCCTGAGAGACTTGTACTGGTTCCCTGGGATGGATGCACTGGTGCTCTCCCAAGAACCCACGTCTTGAACGGCATAATCGGGTTTCCCGGGCACGGCAAAAAAACGTCTGGAAACGGCACGTTTGAAGCCATCTTCACTCACAGCTGCACTTGTAGGTTCTCCTCGTCGCCAATTTGTTATGTCGCAGGTATAACGACTGTATGACTCACTTGGTAATGTTGTTGATGAACTTTATTTTTACAACAGAAACACACTACATCACGCTACCAACTGCTACGTGACAACAACTATCTTCTCCCCCCTTTACCACATTCCTACTCACTGCTACACCTAGTGGCTCCTTGTGCAATTACAACATCCGAACACAACACATCGACCTTGCGAAGGAATGGTTTCAGAGATGTCTTCTGTTTAATTTTCAGAGCAATGTTTTATTAAAAAGTCAGAATCAAACGATTGTTACTCCTCAGCTGCAGCCATCTACACCGTTCACATCCAGATTAATCTGCTGCTCTGTCATCATTGTGACACTCTCCACAAGGATAGGCTGATTTGGTTGGCTCTCAAGACTTTTGTGCATATTTAATAAGCTACAACTAACTGATGGTAGCTATACGCATCTGTGAAGCAAATTTAAATTTGCTTGAGGTCCGTCTAGACTCCTGGGCTGGTTAAGAGGTACAAAGGCACTGTGTTCATTGAAACTGACCTCTGTTAATGTCTGACCTCTTTATCTCTTTACCGTGACATTTGTGCTGCTGGATTTATCAAGACTGAGAAATTCACACAACAGTCTTGCATGTGGATGCTGTTTAAACTGGGGCATATACTCTTTTCTGACCAACGTGAACTAGGTGTCGGTGCCGGGATGTTGCTTGATCCAGTTCAGAGCCAGCTTGCTGATCCATATCAACAGAACTACACAACTACACAAACGCTGACAGCTCTTTTTAAAACATTAAAAGTCGTTGACTCACGTGATGCACATGATAACCATACATGCAGCTGTGTCAACATAGACATTACATTATGTCTCTGTTCATGCTCTGTGTGCAAAGAGCGAGACAGCACATGCTGAATTTATGTGCAATGCCAGCGCGCCAGGTGTAATCACTCACTAAGGGCCGGAATATACCAAGCGCCAACCGTCTTACGTCCGCATTGACGCTCATGGAGACTAAGTTTCCTTGCAGTTCCTCAACAGACCGATAGAGATAAAGTCTTTATATCGAACATGATAGCAGGTAACAGACATGCTTAACATACTTAAACAAGGAATGCAATGCACATTTTCTTTTTTTTTTGTAGCAGCAGCAGTCTTGAAATATTTGAAAAGGAGCTGGAAGAAGTAAAAAATGTATGGCAGTAACAGTACAATAAACAGTACAGTCCTGGAGCTGCGGCTGTTTTTAAAACATTCAAAGTTTTGCTTCGTGTGATAGAAATAAGACTTTTAATAACACAGCCCCAAAAAAATAAAAACATTGCAGCATGTTTCCAACACACCATGATTAGGGCCTCGCTAGTCAGAGCTGTGTTCACTACATCATCGTGAGGGAACACAGTGATTTAGGTAAAAACATCTTTTTACTTACCAAACATTATCTTTGTTTGAGCTGTCTGCTTCAGCTTTTATTTCCCTGTGCTCATTTGTTCTTCTGTCGACTCCTGCTTTGTCTTTAGCTTTATTTCCTGTTTCATTTTGAAAGAACTTTTCCTGGCCTTTGACTTCCTCAGTTGTCCCCTGTTGTAATTCTTTATATATATATATATATATATATATATATATATATATATATATATATATATATATATATATATATATATATATATATATATATATATGCGCATTAACATAATTAACATAGTTATTTTAATTCTTGTATTGTTACAAATCTCTCAATCCTTTTCTTTCTTCTTTGACATGGGTTTAACGGTTTTGGTCTTCCCCTTAGAAACTGCTGAATAGCAGAGATTAGATGTTTCTGTGTAGGCCCAGGCCATAAACCAGGTCATGAGTTGTAAAACAAGTCACAAGTAAGTGCTATAGGTCTGCAGTTGCACTGAGGACTTTATAAATGAGACGATGATCTCTGGTTTAGCGCGAATCCATACTTTGTTAGTGTGTAACTTTAAGTGACCCTTTTTGTTGAGATGAGGGTTGTATGAAAAGGGTTCTTCTCCCCTCAGACACTGTTATAAATCAGAAAGTCTGTCGTCAGAGCGCTCAGACGGATACCAGTGTGTGTGAACTGCTCTCCTTGCAAGTAAACTTGTTTTTTGCCTCTATTTTTCAACCGGCGTCAGTTTGATGATTTCCTTGTTTCCCCAGAACATCTGTTCCAACAGTTTTTTTGTTTTCGTACAACAAAGGACATTTGTTGTCTTTTCTTCCTGCGTTTGGCTCAAATTCTCCTGAACTGCCACTATATATAAAACAAATGGCTATAAAATCACATTTCGGTTCCCTCAATTTTTCTTTTTTCTTTTCTTTTTTTATTAAAAAAAAATGTAAGAAAACAATCACATCTGAAGCACTTTTTTCACCAACCAACACAAAATTTGCTGCACATTTTCTCCCGACAGATAAAATAACTATGATTTGTCAAACTGTTTCAAAGTTTTTAACCAATAAGAGGTAAAGCTCTAACCTTTTTAATGGCACTATGACAAATATTCTCTGGTGTATAAGTTTATATTTCTAGAATTTTAAAATGAATTGATCATTCTGACATTCATTTAAAGTCTGCTGACTTTAGGGAAATTTCCTCCAGTGGGAGCATTAATGAAGCCATTCACCCATGGCTTGCTACTGCTACAAATGTGGAGCTCATCAGTTGCCACCCTGCAGCAATATTTTTTACACAATCTTTCCCACCTCTCTTAGGAACATTAGTCTATTATTGTCTCTCTACTTTCTGAATTGAAGACCACATTATTTAATTTGGAATTGCTGTAAATACAAGAGTCCTAACAAGAATTGAAAACGGGACTATAAACCTTTGGTCCGATGCTACAAAAAAATGAATTTAAGGTGATGTTTGTCCACGGTATTAGTTGGTGAAAAAGACTTTTGGATATGTTTCTACAGAAACAAATTCAAACACAAAAGTCTTTATTTTGAACATGATAGCAGTTAACATACATGCTTAACATACTTAAACAAGGAATGCCAGACACACATATTTATTTTTTTTTGTAGCAGCAGCAGTCTTGACATATTCAAAAAGAAGTTGGAAGAAGTAAAAAATGTATGAACTCCCACCCCTTCAACTCAATACCATGGTTTCAGATGGATGCTTGTAATTATTTCTGTGATTTAAGATATTGAAAAATCTTAATGGACATATTAATAGTAATAATTTTACACATTTAAAAATATATATAGTGGTGTACCTGAGAATAAATTAGCAGATACCTGAGTTGTTATTGCAATGTGAAGTTAAATGCCACTGTATATAAACGGGTTGGGGTGCCTACCCAACACACCCCAGGGTGCATTGGAAGTCCCAAAGAAATCTCAGCAGCCACGGAGAGCTAGGGGGAGAAACGGGAGGCATCTAACCAATCCTCAGGCAGTGCCTCCAAGGGCCCAGACACCCATGCCTGCGTGAAACCCCCCACAAAACTCCCAAGACTACAAGGACTCCCAGAATCTTAACCCCATCCCGCCACCGAGGGGAACTAAATGCAACCACCGAGCGAACATACACACATATATACATAAGCACATCAACATGCATATATATATATATACATATATATATATATATATATATATAGACATCTACACATACACATGAAAGTTGACCTGTACAAACTGAAGCAAAGCTTTTGACAAAAACAGAAGGCTTTTTAATATAGTTTTGGCCAAAAAATAAATGAATAAACATAAGGGACCTGAACATACATCCTAATTAAAGTTAGTCAATTTTGCATTTTGGAGTTTTCTGTTTTTGCGTAAACTCATCACACACACATACATATACCTAGATATATAAATACATCCACCTACACACCCAACTATATACACACACATTATATGAACATACCTCAATTTAAAAATACACATTTGTACTTTCACCCATCCATATTTCTATATCATGTAAAAAAAAAAATGACCTCCTTATATTTACTTTTAAATTGTATTTAATGTTGACTGTGTTTTAGCTCCACATTTAGCTTGTTCCTTAGTTTTAAACCATTAACTGAAATACAAAAGCTCTTTTTATGTTGTATGCTACAAATCCTTAAGTTTAAATGACCCCTTCTCCTTCAAAAAACATTTTCTTTATGTGCTTAGGTAACAATATATTAAATGACTTAAACATAATTTGAGCAATTTTAAATTCCGCCAGATCTTCAAACATCCAAGTGTGAATCGAACTTATTATTTGTCCCATTGCTGATTATGCAACAATTATGTCGTCAATATGACTGTTGTTGCTTCAAATATTTTAGTTTTTTCAACACAGCTATATGAAATAAATCATATAATGCACATTAATAGGTTAATTCCCCATGTTTTTGCAAAGAAACTTCACAATGTGATATAATACCACGAAGCATAGCGGTGCTCAGATCACTGGTACTGTCAATATTTTAAAACCTGACACAACAGATGGTTTGTTGTGTGCAACCATCTGGAAAGCTGTCATTGGAAAGTGCTAGGAAAATGGCAGGCACTCAAACATTTGGCAGGTGATTAGATGAATCATCTTCCTACCATGAGGTAGTTTCAGTCACGATCAGCAGAATGAAGTCAGTCAGTAAAATTGAAATCTCATCGAATTGGGTCATGCGACGACTGAAAACATCCCTAATTTTCTTTACATCTCATCCAATAAAGAAACACGGTCCAGTTCTAACATAAATTATGGTTTTAATGACATAAAAATCAAAACCTAAAACAGGCCAGTAATAATGACAGCTTTGATCCCATCGGGATGGATGGCTTCATATGTGTTGTCGATCAATTCTGTTACTCTAATCCAATCCGTCACCACAAATTGTTTACTTTGTGTAGGAATTGAGGACTAATACATCTTGTTTACATACAAGGATATTGTGTTTCTGAGCTAAAACAAGTAGACTTTAGACGTCGGGTGTGGATCGCCTAACCCCAACACATTTTGATTGTGAGCCTCCACACTGCAACTGCAGCTTTAGTGATGCTGAAAATCCCAAAGTCCTTAAAGCGGGAGTGAAAGAGTGTAGCAAGTGACATAACATTTATAGACTGCAGAGTGTGACGACTCTGCCTGAACTGTTTTTCTAACTGTCGGGCCAAAGAACTGCTTACTGGACTGGCGTTCCCCACTGCTTCTTCCACTGAGTGCTCCACCATAGAAAAAAGTGGAATCACCGTGAAGCCTGAACCCTCTTCTCCTCGGAGAGCTGCACGGTGGCATCATTTAATGGTGCAAGAACCTGCAGACATGCAGCAATAATGCCACACTCCTCGGAGGAGTGTGGGGTGATGTCTGTGCTAACGCTCACTAAAGCTGCTCCCACAGGTTCTCAAAGCTCAAAGAGTGTTTTGAACATGCGGTAGATGCTGTTCCATCATGTCTCTGCCTCTTGAATCGCTGCGAGTGTCGCACGTCTGTGAGCCTTTCCTTTTTAAAAGATAAACAAATTAAAAATTAATTCAGCCGTCAAAGCAGCACACACTCAAATAAAACTGCATCATCAAACAAACTATAACAAGTGAAGAAGTGTACCTTTTACACTCATGCTGCTTCGGAAATAGGACAGAATTTTCCCAAATCTGACCTAGATGTCACCTAGCACTGGGCTCTGGTCGACAGCCTTCTTTACCATCAGCTCGGTTGCGTGTGACCGTATCAAACAAGGCTTCATCCATGGTCATCTTCTCTCTTGGAAAATAAATGAGCAAGGAATTACCCTTGTATCATTAAACACACATTCCAAAATGATGGTCAGTCTTGGTAATACATTATAATAACCATTTAATGACAAAACTTAAGGGTTACCTGGTGCACATCTGTTCTTCTTATTGTCATGCAAAACATGGTAATGAATCAGAACAGATGAGCTGTTGTTGTTCTATCCAACCTCTTTGAACACAACAGACCCTTCACCTTGCAAACAAAAGTAAAGAAATTCAAAGAAATTTGTGAAAAATGCACACAACATAGCAGCTGTACATACCTTGTTGGGAGAAATGAGATCAAAATGTTCTTAAAGGAGGTGGAATACATCTCAGCATGAAGGTTGGCAGAGACAAATCAGTCAGAATTAATGATCCGAAATGATTCGAAACATAGAACATGAGGGATGGGGCTCTCCGTCGGGTATCGTTGCACCGTTTATTTCATGTTGCGGTCCAGATCTTTAACCCCTTCCTCAACCAGTTATGTGATGGTCGTCATAACATATGTCATCGATACAAGCGTCAATATACGCTTCGTAAAACACTTCCTGGATTATTGTGATTGTGTGTGTGAACAGGAAAAACACTGCATAGAACGAATAACAATAACAATAATGATAGTAATAAATGTCTACATCTCGACAGTCTAAAACAAGTGCTGCATGAGTGTGTGTGTGTGTGTAGATGGGAGAATGTTGCTCGTAGTGTAAAACAAGCCTAGAAAAACATTTTATTAATACAATCCATTTTAAATGAGCTGTGGAAATGTTTGTGTCGCACGTGCAGATTTTGGGACATGTGATACATTGGCGTTGTGATGTGACCCGCATTGATCACTTCATGGTGGACTGCGTTAGACCATATGTTTATCACTGCAAGGACCTGAAGTTACCATGACGCAGACACTCTGTACTGAGTATGAGCTCACGTTCCAATAAGATCGCAGGCGCTTGCAGAAATCCGTATGTGATATGCATATCCACAAACAGTCGGTGACAGTGTTAGTGCTTCAAGGTCAACAGCTCGGCTCATAGTGAGAACACGTACATTTTTATTTTTGATCTTTTAACGATCAGAATTAAAACAAGCATCAACTAAACACAGATATTTCCATTTAACTTTAAGAAATCTCAACAGGTTTTAGGAAAGTCTGTTTAAGAACAGTGGTTCTTATCCAGGACTCTGTCTCTGTTGTTATATCTGATGTGCTTGTTTGTACAGTTTGAAGAAAGCAATGTAGTTGAAATGAGGACAAACTGCTGCCAGCTGCTTCAACCATACCAGTCGTTCATGAATGGTAGTAACGGGTCTGATTAGTTTTGGGAAAGTAATCAATAACAGCAGACTGATTAGGGAGCGGGTAAAGGGCGAGGCCAAACATGGCCAAACATTCACTGCAGCGGACTGAAAAATAGAATATTTATCTTCCATAATCCAAAGGAAAAAAAGTGATTGTGGTACTTGACTAGTAGGAATAGGGTTAGTGATCAAGACAGCATAGTGTGAATTAATTGTATAGTGAGAAAAAGCTGTTTGTGAATCAAGATAAAGTGATCCAGCTGTTCACATTAGCAGGCAATTTGTCCATGAACCCTTGACCGACCATTCAGGTGTCCTGCAACAGTGGTCTTGGAGGGGCCGGGGGCTGTCCACCACACCACCACATGTGTTACCATTGCTCCTTTTCTACAAATGACTGTCTGTGACCAGTCTCATGGAAACTGTTTAGGAAACCTTTATGGTGATCACTCACTCACACAAGCATGTAAAGGTGAGGTATAGGCTCCCACAGACCCTGACTAGGAATAAGCAGGGATAGATGGCTGGATGGATATAAATATCCAATATCCAGCTATCTGGTATGGATTCATGTGTGTAAAGTAAAGCAGAAAATAATTAACAGTGATTGCTTAAAATCTCACTGTCTAGAACCTTTTAAACCTTTGTCCCACTGTGTATTACAGTGAAAACCCCCAAAAATTAAACATCAACAGTATTATTTTTCCTATGTTTGTCAAATTAACAACTTACCAATGAGGCATACAAAGCTTGAAAGAATGCTGATAATTAAGATGGATTCTCACAGCAACATTGGATGCAACGCCTGTCTCCATAGACTTTGACTGGGGTGACTTAATCCAATACTAAACTGAATTGTGGGTTGCGTACACTGATTGCGTTGCCTCTGTCAAGACTTTTCCCGATTCAACACGTCAGCCAATCAAGTTGCGGCTACACAGCTAGAGCGAAGCCACTGAAGGCGCACATGGAGACAGGTCAAAAGTGAAAGCAGGTCGTTTTGAACACACATTGGAGGACAATGAAGGAAAAACGTATCGCTGTCTTCTGCCTTGAAATTCATCTCTTTGCCTGCACTTCTGACACAGAATGCACCAAAAGGAAACAAAAAAAAAAAATGAGGGTTGGCAGATGGCCTATGAAAGGCGTAGATAATCCCATGCCATGATGACGCCGTCGGCCAGAAGCATCGGAACCACCCTCTGCCGTGTGTTGTCGCAATGCTGTTGTGTGAAACCAGCATTATGGTCTTGCAGAAGACTGGTCACAGCAGCATACTAGTCAAACAGCTGAGAGTGACACAGGCTCAGAGTGCCCTTAGAAAGAATGAGAGCTTAGAGCAAAACAACTCAAACCTCATCAATTTTACACAATTCAAGCAAACAACATCTTGTGAAGTTTTACAACAAAGTCGTAACAGGGGTCCAAGGTTGGAGGCGATCTCTGTGCAGAGAGTTAAATGGTTTGTACCCCACCAGGTAAAATTATATAAAGCAATGATTTGTTTTAAATATAATTAGGGGCATAGTATTTTGATTGAAAGCAAAATACATCAGAGAGAACAATCTATTTTAGAGGAAATATATTTAAAGTTTCAGCTCTGCCTCGACACACTCATTTGGGATGTTATTTTAGTAGCAACACTTAAAACCAGGAAGATATGACAACATATGATTAAAATTAATAAAAAGTAATATTATTAAATATCACAGATTAGCATAAAGTAACCCAGCCAAGTTAAAACAGCTTATTTGCAGAGACTGAAACAAGGCGGGTGACTTTAGCCAGCTTCCAGCCATGCTCATTCCACCAATTTGGAACATTGTGCCGTGCAAAGCAAGAAAAAAGAGGCTTCAAAAACTTTTTTCAAAAAAGCATAATGGTGACGTTGCAGGGCATTTGTCCAGTTCTTCCTATATTGCCTGTTAGTGCACACACAGTGGAGGTAAAATCACACCGTCCAGCTCAGTTGGATCACTGTGAATGCACATTTGGAGGGTAGAGACGGAGTGAAGAGGGGCATGTTTATACCCTGCTGTCTCTGTGAAAGTGGCTCAAAATGCTAAGGGATTTATGAGGTTTGATGTGCTTGAGATTGTGAAAACTGGCTCCTCTATGGCCTTTTTATCATTTCAAGCCTAACTTCTTATCAAAATTTCTCCCTGATTCTCGAAACTGAGTGTGCTATGACTGCCATCTACTGCATCTAAGGCAGTAACTGCTCACAAGTGCTTCATACAGCCCCGTTTTTTTTTAAAAAGAATCCTTTTACATGCAATTATTGAGATGATGTTAATTAAAAAAAGGTCATGATCACATTTACAGCATGTTAAACTTTGATCTCCACCCACAGCAGCTCCTTCTCAGCTGGGCCCTGAAGGTGCAACCTTCATGGGTCTTAAACGCCCAAATGTGTCCTGATTTTCTGAGCCCCTGTAGCATACTGATTATCTGGGCCCTTCTAAAGAGCCTGTGCTCTGTCGCATTTTCTGTGCTTTCCTGTGCCCTGTCACAAAACATTTGAACACAGAGATGATCTGGATTTTCTGTCTACCCTTTTTAAGCTTCAGATGCTTTGAAAAACAAAGACTGTGTGACACTGCTATTTCCACCACTTTCCCCAATGGTGGAGACATTTGGTAATTGCAGGCATGGTATGAATGTCATACAAGCCTTTGGGACTTATAATACACACACTTAAACAAGGTTACCTGTGTAATTGAGGGGAATTAGTGATAACATTGACCTTTTTTTTCCCCTTTTCTTTAAAGAGCTAGGTAAAGAGGATTAGTTCATGGGATTGTTTCTGATAACAAGGCTTTACGGTGATTATAAGGGGAATACTTTGATTCTAAGACTCTTTTCATGTTCTCTCATCTCACCTTATCAGACAAAAGCCAGTTGACACATAAGGTATGATAGTTCATGTTCCATGGCTAATTAGTTTTATGTTTGTGGAGCTATGTACTGGCTTTAGGAAACTACATCCCCACATTGAGAGGAGTCAACAAAGGCAGTGCAAGCATCTGGTGAGGATGCCCCCTGGACACCTCCCTTGGTAGGTGTTTCAGGCAGGTCCAACTGCCGCCCGAGGCAGACCCAGAACACAATGGAGAGACTGTATCACTGAGCTGGCCAAGGAATGCCTTGGTATCCCCAGAAGAGCTAGACAAGGTAGCTGAGGAGAGGGAGGTCTGGACCTCGGTGCTTTTCCTACTGGCCCTGTGACCAAAATCTACATGCATAAGCAAAAGGGGATGGATCGCTATATCTATGCCTTTCTTTTGGTGACAGCGTCGAAGTCAGAATGTCCCACAGGCCTACATTTGGGAAGCAGAGCCATAATATACTTACGAGCAAATAGTGGAGATACAATTCAAGACTTTTATTATCGTATATAATATCCTCTTCTGTTATTTGTTTGACAAGTCTCATGTGAATTGAAAGAAAAAACTGCTTTCTTGTGCTGTTATCCAACTAATTAACTGACTAATTTGTTAAATCAAACAAATTATTCATCCCCTCATGAATGAAAGGTTAATTTTTGGTAATTGTGCTTCATCAAAATGTGTTATTTTACAGTTGTTCCTATTGCAATGTCGGAGTTTAGTGGGGGTGGGGTGAGGGCTTTTTGGGCCAGTTCATGCCACTTGATTTATCATCCTGACAAACTAAATCCTTAACACACCCCAACACAGTTCCTTGGGGCTTTAGTGAAGACACCATGCTAAATCAGTGCATGGACCTTTTGAACTACAGGTATCCATAGCAACAATGCCTTTGTTGAATGCAATATACCAGTTAAAAACGAGCTGATGAAGTGAGAACAGCTTGTTCAGCTCAGCATTAAAGACTGAAGGCCAAATTATATCTTAAGCTATATATTACAACAAATTCATATTTTGACCTGTTAAGTGAAAGAGGACTCGTCTTTATCTTAATTGAGACTTTTGCACCCACACCCATGTGCAAGAATTGTGCAAGACGTTGTACTTTTCTAATGCTAAGACGGCAAGTTCTACGTCCAACAGTAACATGTAACTTTAACCCAGCCATAGTTTCTTGAACAGAAAAAACACAAATAGAAAAACAATATGTGGGCAAAACATTTAATTCAACCATGTTGTCAAAGATGTTCTCTATATTTATTCATTTTAAAATCCTGTGGAAGCAGTACAAGGGAGCTTCATTTTTATTAATTAAATGATGACATTGTAAAAAAAAAAAAAGTTTGCCTGAGGTTGTATTTCCTTAATACAAAGACAAACGTTAAAAGGGATTAGTTCCCAAATTAGTCCCTACATACATACACACTCACATATGCACACAGATAAATAGATTTTCTAAAGCTTATCCTGGACTGGGGCAACAACGGAGTGAGCAGAGATCCCCAGACCTCTTGTTCCCCAGCTACCTCTTCAAGCTTAACCAATTGAACGTTATAATCTCTCCATCAAGCCATGGGCCTTCGTCCTGATGGGACACGTCTATAACAATTCCTCCACAAGACATCTGGCAGGCCTCCTGATCAGATGTCCAGACTGCCTCAACATCCTTCTGATGTTGAAAGGATGTTTTTTTTGTTTTTTTTTTCAAATAGGTCAAGTACTATGTGGATTGGGAAACAGTTCGAGGCATAGCCCTTGGTGGTCCAATCCCTAGTTAATGAAACTGGTTATTGGGACATTGGACATTATTTCACTGGGTGGGGAAGGAGTCTGATATTGTTTGGGAGGTTGACAGTAGGATTCTGGTAGGATATAATCGGGCTCACCTCAATGCATAGAGGTTCTGAACCAGTCTTTTAGATTGCTTGAGCATGGGCTGTTCATAAGTACACCTGGCACCAGGACGCCCTAGGTTTGGTTTTAAGAAAACAACATGAAAGATGTATAAGTTATCTAACTAAGTGGCGCAACCATGGTTTACTTAATGAGTAAAGTTAATGAGTGGTAATGAAGAAAATTATATCACTTAGCAGCAGACATTCCTCTGCACACAGTCACGTCTTTGACACTAAAGAGGCTGATACCAACAGTAAACTTTGTCCTCTGAATATTTGTTTCGCCACTACATCTTGTAAATTTGAGCCAATTTCTTGATGTGTCAAATGCACGAAGACCATAGGATACACACATATTTATTCACTTTTGCTTTTTCCCTCCTCTGCTCCCAGAAGCCTTTCCTTGCTTGTGCCAACTCCGGTTTGGTCACTGCAGATGGAAGTCATCGCTATTGTCATGCCCTCCCCAGTGATTCACCGTCTACCGCAGGAAGATGTCTCTCTCCCAGCGCTCATCCTTGTGCTCTGCCTTAACTGGTCATCCAAGCTCCGCCCAGGGACATGTCACATGGTACAATCAATAGGTCATGCTTGAAAGAGGTTATTCATGTTTCTCTGCTGTCTTCAGGACATGAGTAATTTACTCAAAACGGACATGTAGCCTTGTTCAGAAATATTGTTTTGTTCTGCTGGAATATCTGTCTTGATCCGATCCTGCTTCCGTCCCTGGCCCAGTTTTTACTTTCTCTGTTTTCTGTCCCTCCTCATCTCCAAGCAACGAAACAAGAGTGAAAGGAGCTTACAAGTGCGATCCTAAAGCTGTTCTCTGTTTGGGCTTTTTCTCTCTGTTGAAATAACTTTTCTAAAGGTAAAAAGGGGCCACTAATTGAAAGATAGAACTCCAAAAACAAAACAAAACAAAACAAATCAATTTTTCAGTCAAAGGAAAGAAAATGATAACGCACAAGACTGGCATGGTAGCGGTTATTGATCAACCGCATTGATGTAGCACATTTGTTTTTCCAATACTTTTATTAACTTTCCTTATAATTTCACACTCTGCTACCCGTCTTCAAAGTGACCTTTAATAAAGCATCTGTAACTGTAATATTCCTCTTTATTTAAAAGAAAAAAAAGAAGACCCCTGTGAGCCTGCCATTCAAAGTGTGCATGAGATCGTGCTGTGTGCTGCATGCATATTCAGGACCGAGCTCACCAAGTAACCACCGTTCATCAATGTACCTCAAAGACGTGAGCGCATTTCGTCGCTGCCAGAAAGAACCGCACCTGGATCTGGGACCTGCCAAGTCCAGCCAGAGCTGTCCATCATTCCCCTGACCAGGTTGGTGCGTTCTCAGAAGCGGAAATGTGCGCATGTGCGCGCGCGTGCGGAAACAAAGAAGCAGAAGGACTTGTTTCTAGCTCAAATGCAGGTTTTATTTTTATTTCTCTACCAATTCTCTACCTTTCAGTGGTACTTCAAAAACCTCAAATCATAAAAACAAAAAAAGATTTTGGAAAGACATGCAAATTAAAATGGAAATAATCAGTGATTTTTAGCATTTATGAGCTTTAATTTACCAATTGCAGGCCTTTACTCATCTTCACACAATATATGTAGATTAGCTCAGAGGAGCAGATCCGCACTGACTCCACGTTGAGGATCACTGCCAACAACCTTCTCTGCAGTGACCACTTCACATCTGGTTGTTTTACAGAGTCAGCTTGAATTAACAAATAAGCAGCTGCTGCTGCTGCTGATCCCGGCCTATTTGCAGTCTCTTCCTCGCCACTGCAATTCTCCTGTTGTGCCAACATCTGCTGCTGCCTTGTCAGTGGGACGGGGTCTGCCAATCAGTAAAATACTGCTTTCAGACACATTTAACAGTTCACAACACAGCGAGAAAGAGAGAAAAGGTTTTGACATGCCCACCAAATGGGAATCTATGGAGGGTTTTGAAGAAGAGATGTTTGAAGGAAGAAAAGAACTAAGTAGGTACTGAAACATTTCATCACATGGTACCACTTGGTTTTGAGATAACAAAAAACTATCCATATGTGGGTGGAACAAGCAGGCCCAGGAGGCCGGCTGGAACGAATGAATTTGGCCGTGGCTACCAGTTCCTTCGGCAGACCCGGGCAGAACGAGCTCCTGAGCTGCCAGCTAACGTTTGCAGCGAGTATCCAGTTTTAAAAGTTGTTTTGGTGGTGAAATCAGAAATGGCCGCTGTGTTCTGCTGACAAACAACTGACTGCTTTGCTTAGTTTCACAGCATGGTGACAACTGAGAGGAAGTGATAATGGCTTGCCATTGGCCGAGCCGCCTACCAATCCAAAGGCTCTGCTGTATATGATATTGCTTTATATAAATTCACCTGACATGGTACAAAAAAACATTATGCCCCTAGACTTGTCATAGATGTGAAATCTATCAACGGAGACAATGTCGTTTATGAATCGGGCTGTAAATATGTTTTCTGCTGTAAAATTGGAGGGTCGATGGAGATTGACTCGCTTTTGAAGGCAGCTAGTCGAGGAACCGCAATCATTTTTCTCCTTCTGGGATGATGTCAATGTGGAAGTTAGATTGCAGAGTATCTGCATACTAAATGTAAGAACATCTGCTTTCTTGTCCTTGTTCTTCTTCTTTTTCACATTACACTGACCATTGTGGAGATTTTCCTGTCTTTCATGAAAGGGTACCTACAAATTTATTCATGATTTACTTTTCTCATTTTCCATCTCATCAAAACTTTTTCTCCCTGGAAAAAAAAAAAAATTCTAAACATAATCCACACTTTCACATGCTTTGATGGCACACATCCATTTTCTCATGCAGTGAAAAACAAACTGACAGATGACGACATTGCAGGGTAAATAAAGGAGACTGCCGTTGCCTGTGGTGCTACTTTGGCGATTCTCCTCTGCGGCACAGAACCTTCCTCTGCTCCGCTTGGTCAAAGACAGCTGTGCAGGTGGGCTGCTTACACGTGCACAGTGCTTGCGCATTTGGTATAAAATGAGATAATGAAATCGCAGGCATGCCTCAAAGACATGAAGGCTTGTATGACCTGTAATGTTCTGCTTGAATTCAGCGAAGACAGGCGTTCCTCCACTGAACCCTGACATTGTAGTTACTCAACACTGTCTCGTTGAGCTGGTGTGCAATACTATCAGTTAGATGTGTTTCTTTACAACAATATGTCCTAGAAGTTTTATTGTTTTCTAAAAATCCAATATTACTACTAGAATTATTATTATTATTATTATTATTATTATTATTATTATTATTATTATTATTATTATTATTATTCGGCTCATATTTTACATGAGCCGATATACAGCTGGGTTCAGTTATAGATTACTATATAGATTATAGATTACTATAAACCTAGTTATCACTTGCCTTTGTTTATCTACTACCACATTTCCTTTGCTCAGTGACAATTCTTTTTCATTTTCATGCCTGGTGCACATATGACTGTACACTCTCCACCACGTTGGGATGTCATAGACTCCACACCAGCTGTCATAAATTGTACAGTGTGAGCAGATTAACCACAGCTGTCTCAGAGGTCCTGCAACCAAACAGGTTGCCTGAGACAATTTTCTGACACTGTCTGACTTCATCTACTGATTAGCCAATTAAAATGAAATGGCATATTTGTTAATGCAGATGGCATGCATTGACTTCTTTAATTAGGTATATTTGGGACACATAGAGTATACTATTTAAGTGTGGTCTATCTTCTTGTTTTATTTATTGTTTAGCATTAGTGCATACTTACGGTGTTATTCTGTCTGTTGTAGCCTGGGATTCGTGGGGCATCATCATCATATAGTCTACACGGAGTGTACTTGATGTAACCGAGATTAAGCAGACGCAAGTTTAGTGTGACATATAAGGATATCGTATGAGTGTAGAAGTCCTGCAGTATACAGGAACTTTAAAGTAGAACAAAGGAACTATTGTAATTTTTAGCTCAGAGGATCCTCTAATAGGTGAGGAGTCGCTTTTTGTTTGGTTTCTCTCAGGAGATCATTGTAAAATAGGTTATTTTCAAATTTTTACACTTGGTAACATAATTCAAAACATAATTGTTTAATATACAGCAAGGCCTCGATGTCCCTTCCGGGATCAATGTCTGTAAATGACAGTAAAACCTAAAACACAGACTTAAATTTATCTAGCGCGAATGCATGAAAACTAAATACAGATATCGGGGTATAATTTTAGAATTACTGCAGGTCCAGGGGTAATTTTAATCCTGTGCGAATAGTACATTAATCTCTTCTTCCCTGGTTTCCATTGTCTAAGAGATAGCGTCATCGTTGTTGATGTGTGACATCGTACTGTAAAAATGATACGCAGTTGTCCCGCTGAGACGGGAGTCCGAAGTAGTTGTCCAAAGTGGCTGCTATTTTGAGGATAGTAGGGGCGTAAGACAGCTACAGCTAGACTATGTTTTTCTAAAATTGAGCAAATATTGCTTTAAGTTTGTTTTTTTTAACAAAAATGAACAAATCTCACATTAAGAGTCTTTAAGCCTCAACAATGTTGACATCAACCCTGCGAGGTAAGTAAAGCCACATGAAATAAATCGTTTTGATGTATGTTTACTACAATAAATAAGGAACATCTGTTGAATCCTGTCATCATTTCAGTGTTTGAAGGAGAGCTGGCCTGAAGATTTGGGCTCTTTTGCCTTCTAAACAAGGACTTAGCGTGGATTGTGCTTGCATTGTAATTATGTCATTAAGATAAACATCCATTAATCTAATTGTTGGGCTAAAATAAATATCACCAAATGCTCAAAACTGCAAATGATGTCATACCCAGTCCTACGAACAGAATGTGAAATTCAATCAGTTAGTCAAGCATCAGACAATTTACCAGTTGGAACAATTAAAGTCCATTCTTGTACAGGCGCCAGGCACATAGGAGCAGGTGCAGCCTAATTGATTGATGCACATATAAAATGAGAAAATGGAAAGAGGTTGGTTGTGAAAATTGTTGCTGAAGATTGCTAGAGGTGCAAACTACAGCAACGCCCACAAAGCATTTTTGATTCAGTGGTAAACTATTATTTCTCAAGAAATTACTTTGATGCTTGTTAATACTCATGTGAAATCAGGTTTAATTAAGTCCAAAGGAAAAGAGATGGCTGATGTGACATTTTTCTTCCTGGGGACACAGCAGTTAAGATCAAGGTAACCTTCACTGCACGTAAAACTCTAGTCGCAAATAACGGTACAACTGAGTTGAAGATGTCACATGACTGTCTTAAATCATGTAGCTGAGGAGGCTTATTTTATAATGCAGTGTGACTGCAGCTGTTTCAAATAACAGTGGAGCCTTCTGGGAAGACCTGTAACAAGTTAAGGAGGCAGAGTGCTGAAAAGCTGTTGGCTTATGTGTGCTTGGATGACTGTGGTAAAAATAGAGCGAGAGTGACTGAGGTGACAGCAGTTCAGAGTAAAACTGGAAGATAATCAGAGTAAAATTACTGCCACATCTCTGAGAAAACCCACTTTCTTCATTTGAAGGGAGGTTTTATTTTTGAGTAGGCAGTGCATCATTTTAGTATTCTGCTCATGCCAAGGTCATAGACTTGAGATCCACTTTTCATACAGTCACCACATGTGAACTGGAGCATTGTCTTAGAGAGTGAGAAGTGGCACGACTGAGTGTTTTAATACAGTACTCAATGGTATAACAACAAGAAATGATAAAAACCAACAAGGATTTCTGACACATTTTTTCATCTGTTCTCTATCTCTGCAGCATAAATGATAGCATCTGCATTTGCATGACGCTGAGCCCCAAACCATAATGCTACCCCCACCATGCTTCACTGCCAGTATGGTGTTCCTTGGATGTTGCTCTGTATTGGCTTGGCACCAACAATATTTTTAAAAATTCAAAACCAAAAACTTCAACCTTTGTCTTGTCAGACCATAATGCATTTTCCTGCGTAATTTGGGGTTACTGAATTATTTAGATAGACACCATGTGGTGGTAATCACATGAAACGAGTGACCAGTACCCTCTAAAAGTTCTTGCAATCCCATCAGTGTTTCTGTGTCTTGGAAAACCTCCCTGAAGGTTTTGTCCTCATCCTGTCATCAAGGTTTCTGTGTTGCCATATTTTCTCTGCATATTGATGATAGTTTTTATAGCTTTCCATGGTACATTTAGTGCCTTCCGTATCTTGTAATACTTCTGTCTTTGTACTGGTCAACGATTATGTCTTGCAGTTTCTTTGGCAACTCTTTGTAGCATGTGACTCTTAGAATAATGCAGCAGTAAAGCAATCAAGCAAATGCTAGAGCAACAGCAGACTTATTTTTTTCTGGTTTTAATCAGAATCACTGTAATTGCAATTGATGGTAAGTGTGTGTCATTTACCTACAAGCATAATTTTAAATGTGACTGGTTGACTTTGGGGGGAGTCAGAGCCCTATTATGAAAGGATGTGCAAACTTTTGCAATGCATTTTATTTATTTATTTATTTATTTTTGCTTAAATTTCTCTAATATTGATTTTGTTTTCCCCCCTGGATTTTTATTTCTTGGAAGATCACATTAAGTTCTGATATTTCTGTTGTTATTTCTGTCTTTATATTCTAAAAACATGCAATCTTGTGTAGACATTTTAAATCCACTCATTACAATGCTATGAGGTGCTGCTATCTGTCATCCAGGAGGTGATACTTTAAGGCAGATGGCGACCAGTGTGACATGCACTATAGTTTGTACACTTTGGTAATGATGTTGTAAATGTTCATTGCAGGGTGAATGGTATGACTCTAAAGCTGACCTTGCTCTCACAAAGTGATCACGATCTTTTTATCCCGTCTGAATCTCAATAACTGTAATCCATAGAGGTAAAAAAGTCACCATTTGGTGTTATGAGGGAGTGAAAGAGAGTCATCAATGCAAAACCTTGGACAACTAAGAACATTTCTTTTATTTTGACTATCTATTTTCATTTTTTACATTTGAAACCCCTGAATTCACAAGTTCACAGAAGAACGTGGGCCTTCCTATTTAAGTTATCTGGGAGTAATGACATAAAGACGATTTGGATTAATTGAAACATATCCAATTTAAATTAATTGGATTAATTTAAATTAATCAAATTGGTTAAATTGAAGAGAATTCAATTTTGTGATTGCACACATAATCAGAGAAGAAGGGTTCTGCTGAAAAGCCCAGTGATTTGATGACATGTGCACGTTCTCATGGAAGTGGAGTTACTAGAGATTAACCTGTTGAATCAATTTTGGGAAAGCCAAACTGAATCGCTATAATTGCAGAGCTTCACCAGAGTAACTCCAGATTTGTGCAAAGCCTCTGTGACATCATCCATAAGTTTTCTTAGGAGTAGTCTTTAAAGCCCATTGTTCACAGGTCTGGGGGAGTCCATATTGGTAGAAGCTGATTCCCTTTCAATCCTGGGTAATCCAAAAACACACGAATGGAAATGAACAAGTCTATAAGCTTCTTAGAACAGCCCCACCTAATTTACCATAGGATACCTGTTTTTAGCTTGGCTTTGCTTGTCTGATGATAACCTATGACTGTAACTGACATTACCTGATATTCATTCTGATCCAATCTGTCCGTCACCTCTCATTTCCTTTTAACATTAGGGATAGCCTTTTGACTGAGAGTTGGTTGAAATCAGTCATCCTCATGCTACATCAGGCAGTTTTTAACTCATCTAGTGTTTGCTAAATGCAGCAGTAGTTTCTAATTCTAATTATAATCCTCTGTTAATGTCCGCCAGCAGCTGTGCAGCTCCATCAGCGTGGATCAGCTGAAGGAGCTAGTAGTCTCAGCTAACTTCGATTGACATATGGTGGGCGTGTTCCTGTCGGGTCCTCAGGCAACATGGTGCTGCCGAGTACGAGGAAAAAGAGGCTTCAAAGCCACTCTTCAGAAAGCCTATGGCTGACATCTCTGATGTTTAATCCATTGTTTTATACAGTCTATGGTCTTAACAAAGGCAGAGCAGTTAAGATAAGCTTTGCCCAGACTTGCAGCCCAACGAGCACTGCTCAGAAGTCATTTTAAAGGCCAACAGTCCCAATAACAAATGGTTGGTAACAACATTTGTTTGAATAAACAAAACCTTATCAGGGATGCGCCTTGAACTTTGAATAATTAATTAAGAAATCATCAGCAAATTAATGACAATAATTATAAGATGAAGCCTGAGCTTCATGTCCATTGATAATAAGAATAAAATACGTTATTTTGCAATACATTTAAAATACCACACTTCCAGTAGTGTACATAGTATTATGGTCACAGAGGACAAAGATAAATACTTCTAGATTTGAAATTACCTCTGGACCTACAGTAATTCTGAATTACACCCAAACGTCTGGATTTAGCTCAGCCTTTTTGCACTGGATAAGCGAAATCTGTGTTTTACCCTATTTTACAAACATTGATCCTAGAAATTACATTGAGGCCTTGCATTTTAGTTACCTTTTTTTTAACATTAAATTTGAATATTAAGTTAAAAGCATCTGATCAGACACTCAAGAGTTAGATCTCAGTGACTACACCTCACATTTTGATAAGTGACAAAATCGGTAAAATGGCGAACCGGCCTATGTTTTAATTTGCCATGGTAACAGTAAGCGTATGTGACTGTAAAGGAGAGGCTTTGGGAGAGGATTTTGGGCTTGTAAAAGTTTCTTACAGAGTGATGTGCAGCCAGACGTGTCATCACCTCATTGTCATTCTTCTGCTGACCTGGAAGTCTTAATGCTGATTATTCTTTGTATGGTTATCATCTTCAAATATGAGATTATTACACAATATGGGGTGGATATAGGCTGGAGTTGTAATATGTCACACTATGTACCACGACTGCCAAAATTACATCAGGAAAGAGGCAGAAAAGGCAAGGATTTTTTCCAGCCCACACATCACTGAATTACTGAAGTGCATTTGAACAGGATTAAATTTATCTTGTGACCTTGGTTTGGTGAAATAGGGTAGGTAATTTTCAATCCAATGTTATGCTATTATATATATATATATATATATATATATATATGTATATGTAGATGTGTGTGTGTGTGTGTGTGTGTGTGTGTGTGTGTGTGTGTGTGTGTGTGTGTGTGTGTTAGCAGGTGTAGGAAAATTTGGTGAGGTGGAGGTATACACTGAAAAGAAGAGGGATGAAGGTTAGGCACAGAGTACATGTGTGTGAATGAGAGGAACCCAAGTGGAACAGTGGGGCTACAGGAAGAAAATATAAAGAAGGTGAAGGATTTTAAGTACTTAGGGTCAACAGTCCAGCGCAGCGGAGACTGTGGAAAAGAGGTCAAGAAAGGTGTGCAAGCAGGTTGGAACAGGTGGAGAAAAGTGTCAGAAGTGATGTGTGACAAAAGATTACCAGCAAGAATGAATGGAAAGGTCTACAAGTGGTGAGACCAGCGATGTTGGATGGTTTGGAGACAATGACACGAAAGAAGGGACAGTAGGAAGAGCTAGAGGTAGCAGAAATGAAAATGTTGAAGTTCTCTTTTGTGTGATGAGGATGGATAGGATCAAGAACGAGTTAAAAGGATGCTAAGGTAGGAACTACCGGGCAGGAGGCCCAGACCAGATTTTAGGATGGAGTGAAGGAGGACATGAGATTGGTTGGTGTGGGAGAAGAGGAGGCAGAGGTTAGGGTTAGATGGAGATGGATGACTTGCTGTGGTGACCCCTGAAGGGAGCAGTCGAAAGGTGTGTGTGGGTTGCTCTCAGGAGCTCAGTGAATTCCAGTGTGGAACTGTGATAGGATGCCACCTCTGCAACAAATCCAGTCGTGAAATTTCCTCGCTAAATATTCCACAGTGAACTGTCAGCTGTATTGTAAGAACGGAAGTGTTAGTGAATGACAACAACTCAGCCACGAAGCGGTAGGCCACGTAAACTGATGGAGGGGGATCAGCTGACACTGAGGTGCATACTGTGAGGAGGTCTCCAACTTTCTGCAGAGTCAATCGTTTCAGACCTCCAAACTTCATGTGGCCTTCAGATTGACTCAAGAACATATGCGGAGAGAGCTTCATTGAATGGGTTTCCATGGCTGAGCAGCTGCATCCAAGCCAAACATCACCAGGTACAATGCAAAGCGTTGAATGGAGTGGTGTAGAGCACGCCGCCACTGGCCTGGACAACAGTACTTGTCTGACTGCATTGTGCCAAGTGTAAAGTTTGGTGGAGGGGGGATTATGGTGTGGGGTTGTGTTTCATGGAGCTGGACTTGGCCCCCTAGTTCCAGTGAAAGGATTTCTGAATGCAGTATACCAGAACATTTTGGACCATACTCCCAACTTTGTGGGAACAGTTTGGAGCTGCCCCCTTCCTCTTCCAACATGACTGTGCACCAGTGCACAAAGCAGGTCCATAAAGACCTGGATGACAGAGTCTGGTGTGGATGAACCTGAGTGGCCTGCACAGAGTCCTGACCTCAACCTGACAGAACACCTTTGGGATCAATTGGAGCGGAGACTAAGAGCCAGGACTTCTCGTCCAACATCAGTGTGACCTCACAAATGTGCTTCTGGAAGAATGGTCAAAAGTTCTCATAAACAGTCTCCTAAACCTTGTGGACGGCCTTCCTAGAAGAGCTGTAGCTGTTATAGCTGCAAAAGGTGGACCGACGTCATATTGAACCCCACGGATTAGGAATGGGATGTCACTTAAGTTTATGTGCAAGTCAAGGCAGGTGAGCGAATACTTTTGGCCATATAGTATATATATATATATATATATATATATATATATATATATATATATATATATATATATATATATATATATATATATATATATATATATATATATATATATATATATATATATATATATATATATAGGCTATATATATACATGAAGGACTCACTTTGTTGCCAAAAAAAAATCACAGTTTATTTCGTTCTGTTGTGTAGACACAAAAGCATTACGTGGCTCCTCCCATGTATTGCTACGTGGAGGGATTTTAGTAATTTACATACATTTTCACAGCGAAAACAGACTGCGCTCACAGTCTTATCTTTAGGGTCATCTGAATTACGTGACAGCAAAGACAAAATATGTGTCTGTCATTTTCCTTGCCATGGTTACCGTGACCAAAAATAAAGCCACTGTGGCGTGGGGCTAAAGAAAATGAATTTTAAACTGTAAATGCAGCAGCAATAAGTGTAAACAGGAGTGGCAGCTGCTCACAGTCTGAAACTGTCATAGTGGCATAAAAGTTATGAAGTCAGTCACACATACATCACCCTGGTGCTGCAAGCGCTAAATCATTCTTAATCTTTGCCTGAAAATAGTCCTCCACAAACACATATTTTGCTTTGAGTTTGCAGAAAAAAATATCAACTGAGCCCAGGAGCTTTAAAAATCCACAGCCTTTGAAGAAATTTGCCTGGAAGTACTTGCCCCAAGCATGCAAGAAAAGTGAGGAAGAATTAAGAGAGCGTACTGTAAAATATCTGTCTTGGGGATTTGATGATAATGAGTTACTTAATGAAACTAGAAAAAGTCTAAAAGACTCAAACTTCTGGTGAGTGTTGTTTTCCACCGAGAGACGACTGTGAGGCTGAAAGTAAACGATAGACAATAGGGAGGATATTTCAATGACATCTTCCTACGTGGTTAAATTCAATAGAAAAAAATAATGAAACAAGTTTTGGACTCAATCACGTTGAAATTGTAAGGCTATAATCACTAAAATTAAAAACCACTATAATGCTGTAGACAGGTGCATGCATCGTGCATTATATTCATTATGAATCTTCTGTCGTGGCGTTAGCCATGATCCCACTCCACGTGTCACTTGTTCATTGCCACTCTTCCTAGTCACATGTTTTAATTTCCAGATTGCTTGTATGCCTATCCAGTTGTTCTATTTTTAATGCCGACTGAAAACAAAATCAAATACATAGAAACCAGACTAAGTCTTAGGGTAACAAAAAACAAACAGACAAAGGAACTGACTCACAGTGAAGTCCAGGATCTAATGACCCAATGAGCAAATTAGGAACTACGAAGGAATTTTCATTGGCCTGGCAGCTGCGAGCTGCCTGTTACAGCACCTCAGCATTAAACTGTAACCTCTGATCATCTCAGAGTTTATTGCACCAACGCTGATTAACTTTTCTACACTTAAAAACTCATCTCAGGGCTCATAAACAGTTCGTGTGTCCAGCCGTGGAATAACGACGGGCACCACGATGTTAATAGGTCAGGCAACCAGTGAATAAGAAAATAAAGACACAAGATTCTTCTTAATGATTAGACTTTGTTGGAAAACATGTCCCAAAATGTATTTGCTTTGACACTCTCCCGCTATCGCACGGGGAAGGGTTTGTGTGCAGGCGTCTATGTAGGAAAATGCTGGGTGCATGTGGAGTCGACATCAGAACAGGGGCGTGAGACATGTTTAGACAGGAGGGCATTAGTAGGCCGGACCTCTGCGCTCACGTGCTTTAGATTATCCGTTGACCTCATGCACCACGGTGCGCATGTACACATGACAAAAACATTTCAGTGATATAATGACCACCTGCCAGAGTGGATATGTGAGACCAATCTTCAAATCTTCAAAGCCTTAAGGTTATTTGGCCCACTGGTGTTTGTGGAATAACATGGAGGATGTACTTTATATTCACGACTGAAACCTTAGGTCTTTGGTAGCTGCAGACTGCATGCTAGACACAGTTGGTGTAAAAATATTGCCAATACATTTACTAACACGTACAGAGACAAAACGCATGTTTCAAACAAATAACTCAGACCTAAAGTCTACTTTAACATTCTTAAACATAGATGTGGCAACTCAAGCGTTAGTTTGTGCAACCATACACTCTTCTACATGTCTGTTGGTCTGAATACACGGGGCATGATGCCTTGCCAGCTAGTACCAACGTACCAAAGTTGCAGGTGCTCAAAAATATGAATGCTCATCTTATCTCATGCCATCTGATTTTGACATTTTACCTGCTCAGTTTTTTTAGAAAGTAGGTTTGCATGCAGCTCATCACTTCATCTATTCATCCATTTTCTACACTCGTTTTATCCTCTGCAGGGTCACGAGGGTCTGCACGATTAAATTCACTACTCGTGGTAAAAGAATACAGAGGAAACTGTGGAAAATAACATTGAATTAAGTTTCAACAGTGCAATATGTTTGTACTAAATGTAGTTTTAAAAATGTAACCCTCTGTTTTTCAAAATGAGGCCTACTTACCAATAGAAAATAAATGCAATAAGCCTAAACAATGTTTCTGAAAGCAGTGAACTTGCGCTTCACAGCCAACATGCAGGTATTACAGTTACGCCTCTCTGGGCTGGAAGTCAGAAACTGAGTGATTTGTTCACTTTCTGAAAACTAACTTTCTAAAACTAACTTTCTAAAACTAACCTTAGCCTTACCTAGACTGCAATCTTCATCTTTTACAATGTGCTGGCATTACTAGACACCTTACCACTTAGTCTGCTTCTAACTGTCAAAAAATAAACCCGAGATGAGCAAAAATTAGATCCCAGATAGGAATAAGTGATTGAATTGAACATTGAAATCTTGTCAGGCTAAAAATTGCAATCAGCACTGATGCCTGCTGCTGCTGATATCGAAATATAAATTGGAAGTACTTGCTATGATCAACACTGAAATAAAATTGAATTTCCAATCAATTCTGATAATGAATCTGCATTGATTTGATTATATTATAGATTGCATTAGACATTGAAATAAGGTTTTTTATTAAAGGCTCATTTCAACACTTTTCACCCTTCCTTTGTGTTTTTAATATGCCTTATTAAAAACCCCATTAGATTGGCTATTTCCATTTTTTTTTTTAAAGAAACCAAGGTTGACGACAGCTGCTTTACTGCATGTTTTATTAACAAAACAAAACAGACCAATATTCAATAAGTTATTTATTAAAGACTCAAAGGCAATTACACTTTTTTTTTTTCTTACTCACACACTTTTTCTTTTCATCATTAAAACTTATTCCTTTGCCCCTAAAATCCAGAGATACAAACATGGCAAATGTCCTTTATAATTATAGGACCCCATTTCAACATGAAAAAACACTTAATGTATTATCTGGACACCAATTTTCCCTGAAAATCCAGGAGACATAAACATTATAAATGCAATACTTAGTGGAATTAGGCAGTCATGCAGTATTAATATGACTCCAGTTCACAGAACATAAGAGCATAGTAGTTTTTAAAAATTCACATTTTAAATAACCAGCACTTCCAACTCAAAACCTTTGAGCCCTTTGAACTCTTTCCCTTTCTTGGTACCCCACCACTCCTCTCAGGTGTGAAACGCAGTCGTTTCTGCAGTGCATCCCTGTATTGTAATTGTGTAAACTTGCAGTCAAATCGATGAGCAGCCACTGAAGCAAAAAGATTATCCAGAGAATGTGTAATTATGATCTTCCGTAAAGTGCGCAATTTGACTATTGAGCTCATACCCACGTAATCCTAAACGAGTGCCCTCTTGGGGTGCAGACCGAAACTTGGAAACTTCTGCTCTAAGGGACGTGATTGATGGATTTTCTGTCATTACATTTATCATTTAAGGTTTTTTTCTTTTCTTGGTGTTTGTATGCAGCACATATGTCTTGTGTTGTTTCGTTATTTAGGTGACTCTTAAATACATTTACAAGGAAACAATGTAAATGAGGCTGATGCTTGTGAGTAATGGTCGTGTTCCTGTGGTGGAAAGTACGGGACGGCGAGCTTTGCAGTAGGTATAACTGCGTCAAATGTTTAACAATTAAAACTATTAGTTTGTGATGCATTTTAAAGCGGTGCTTCGTTTCTAGTGGTGTTTCAGTGCACTGCACTTTCATACTTATTACTCACAAATGCTGTCAGCACATTCATCTTAATCTGTGAAAATGACACCGTGGAGAGCCTTTACAGTCCAGGAGTGTCGGACTCCGGTCCTTGAGGGCCGCTGTCCTGCATATTTTAGCTGTTACCCTGCTTCAGCACACCGTGATGCAAGTGGCTGTGTCATTAACAGAGTTGTTCAGACCTTGGTGACACGCTGGGAATGCACATTAATTTGAATCAGGTGTGCTGATGCAGGGACACATCTAAGACATGCAGGAGAGCGGCCCTCGAGGACCGGAGGCCGACACCTGTGCTTTACACTAACTAAAGGATTTGGGATTCAAAAGACCACAGAAAAGCTGTCATGGCTTGTTGTGTATGGTAATTGAAATGTGCTGAAGGTTAAATATGCATATGAACATCATATCAACACGTGTGATTTAATGAATAATAAGATGGAACTTATTTTCCCCAGAGATGACTTCTGCAGTTTTCTCTTCTGCATGAGTAACATCGTGTGGAATATTTAATCTGAGCGGCTTGTTGATCTAAGCAAGAAGCATCTGAATCATCATAGGATGAAGACATAGGGATGGATTAGCTTAGGCAGTAATTTACGTTTCCGTCCAGCTTATGCATGGCATATTGACAGTGGCAGGGACGAGAACATTGTCCTTAAGGAACTGAGAAGGTGTCTGCTATATGGTCAATTTGCCAGCCAAATTATTTACTAGTGTGTATAATCAGAGCTCCTAGTCTGGGTCCATAATTGCAGTTTTCTACTTCTAAAGAGATGATGACATCGTTTATTGAAGCGGTAAAACATAATTAACCATAAAAACTAATAAAAAAAGGACTTTAATGATTGTCATTGTGGCAGAAATACTAATATTACAGAAAGATGTTTAACAATAACATAAGGTAAGTGAAGCTACAATCTGACAGTTATCTTTCTTGTATTATTTTCAAAAAGTCCATCCATCCACTATCTATACTGGCTTACTCAGGATCGGGGTGGGTGTGTGTGTGTGTGTTAGGGCCAAACATTATTGTCGCGATGTTAAGAGAAACTTGAGCTCCCTGACTAGACATCATACACAGAACTGTCTTTGTATTTGGACCCCCAACATCTGCCCTGCTCCTCAACTCAGTCAGAGAAGGCCCTCCACTGAATAAAGTAAGAGACTGTGCCAATATTTGGAAAGGAAGTGTTTTTTGGCTGCAATGATAATTTTACAGATGTTCTCATTTCCAGTTCTCATTTGTTTTAGATTACATCACTCACAGTGATGTAATTACTGACTTCTATATGCTTTGCAAGTGGGAGAACCTGCAAATTTGCTATCGAATACTGTACAGACACACAGATACCTAGTTACCGGACACTGTCATATTCAAACTCCCCCCTATCTCAGTGCCATCTCTGTGTGGCTCCACCATCCAACTCTCAGGCTCCTGGTGCTTTTGCAACACAACACAATAGATCCCCACGAGCCTAAGCTGGCTTCCTGACATAGTCCATGAAACATGTCAAGTTAATTTGTAATTCCATTACAAATTAACTTGACTCCCATAGGAGTGTGTGCAATTGTTTGTCTATGGGCCTGTAATGGACTAGTGACCTGTCCAGGGTGTTCCCCTGTCTTTTACTCACAAAGAGCTGGGATAGGCATATCTCTGTAACCCTGAAAAGGAATAGTTGGATATAGATAATGGATGGATGGGATTTTACAATGACCCCATATTGCATGCCTTAAAAAGTCCTTGCAGGACAAATTGAACTAAAATACTTCATTGCTAAGTACCCTCGGTGCCAAAAAACCTTTTAAGCATTGGAAGAAGTGATAACAATACTCTAATATATATAGTAAAATCTCTAGTGTCCCAGCTTTTCCTTCCAATGTCCTACAGGCCTAAAATACAACATCTGAGGTATATTATCAAGTAAAATGAAGTTGATGAGAATGATTTTGTCTGCAGTTGCTGATTTTAATGGTGTTTCCATATCATTCCAAATTTTTCTGATTGTGCCAAACAAAAGGTGAGAACATAATTGAAGAAGAAAGAGGTGCAGGAAAAGAAGAAACTGTGAGATTTGAGCCCACTCTCCAGGACAAAAGCCACACAAAAGAGTACAGCATATTCAATCAAAATTACTTCATTAAGGGCAGCACGGTGGCTTAGTGGTTAGCACTGGTGCCTCACAGCAAGAAGGTTCCTGGTTCAGTCTTTCTCTTTGGAGCTTGCATGTTCTTCCCGTGTTTGTGTGGGTTCCCTCCGGGTACTCCGGCTTCCTCCCACGGTCCAAAAACATGCAGGGTGGTTTAATTGATCATTATAATATATATATATAGGTGTAACTGTGAGTGCGTATGTTTGTCTGTCTTGTATGTGGCCCTGCGATGGACTGGAGACCTGCCCGCCTACTATGTGTTGGGATAGACTCCGACAGACCCCCGTGAGACGGAGTAAGTGGGAATAGACAATGGATGGATATACTTCATTAATCCCCGAAGGGAAATTAATTGTTGCAGCATTCACGATTAAGTCTCTTTAAAGATTCATTGTACTGTAGATGTTGCGGAGGGCAGGAAGGGACTCTTGTAGCGGTCTGTGCTCCAGATCTGAAGAAGCCTCAGACCCGGGACACTCGGGGACACTGTTGCTGAATCACTGTGTTGTGAAGAGGATGTTCAGGGTTGTTCATGACTGCGGATGTGATTGCACTTTCCACAACAGACTTACAGAAGATATAAAAACACCACTTATATATCAAGTATATACAAATGCCACTGTCCTATCTGTTACTTTCTTAACAGACATTGAGACTGACTGAGAACATGGCTTTGATATTTGACGCTGTAGAAATGAGAAAGGCCTGCATGCACGTAGTGGTCATTTATAGCTGTTACACTGACAAGGGCTTCTTTTTTTATTTTTTTTATTCAGGCACTATCATCTTTAAAACTTTAAAAAGAAACATGCATATACATTTTCCCTGTTGACTTGCCTTTTCCACAGCAATTCATATGTCTTTTTTAGTTCATTGCGGTTGGCACTATAATTCTTGCGATGTCAGACTCCTGCCTTTTTAATGTAAGTTAGGAGTGAATTGCACTGGTTTTAGTATCACATACATATCTGATGATGAGTTGAAAGGCTTTTTATGTGCACAAAATAGCTTTCACAAAAATAAGTGATTTCTAAATGACATTACATCTGTTAATATTTGAGGCAAAACATAAAACACAAAGAGCTAACTCCACACTTGCTCTTCCTCCTGTGTTCCATCATGAACTCACGCATCGACTTTAGGTTCGAGTGGGCAGGAGTTTTATTAGGGACAACAGTCATTGGGGAGTTCTGCAACTGCTGACCCACAGGTGTGAGGAATCCAGTCAACGCCGCTCTTTTCTGGGAGTTCCTGTGGTTGTCGTCAGAGGAAAAAAGATTCTGTCTCAGCCTTTCCAGATTCAGGGGCATGAATCTAGAGATCTGTGGCAATGGACTACACAAGTCGGGACTTGCTGACCAGCTCCCAATCCAAACTTTCTCACAGTCCTGCAGAACGGGGCAGTTTAGAGAAGTAGATTGAATTCAGTTCAATTCAATTTTATTTATATAGCATCCATTCATCTAGCACCCTGAGGAATTATTACATAAACAATGACAGGTGTCAACCAATACATGGTTATGGCACCAACTAACACTAGAGGGTGGGAATGCAGGGCAGCATGCAGCTCCTGAGGTTCTGGCCTGCAAACATGCATGGAAGAGAAAAAGAGGGGACAGACCAGCACAACAAACTACAAGACCAACGGAGTACAATTATACTTATGAGATTCTTCTAATAATAACTGAGGATTGAGCTGAAGAAGGGAAAGAGAAACAGAGGAGGTGAGGGGCACCAGTCAGTGGATCATGTTTGGGTCCCCCTGCAGCAGGTCGACAGCAGCAGATCTAGGATGAAGCTGTGTTTAAGACCAGCTGCTCTAGTCTGGTCCTGCAGCTGCAGCTGTGACTACTGGTCCTAACGCACTAAAGTTTACACCAACTATATGCTTTATTAAACAGAAACGTTTTGAGTTTGGTTTTAAAGGTGGAGGTGGTGTCAGCCTCCTTAACCCAAACTGGAAGTTGGTTTCATAGTGATGGTTCCTGATAACAGAAAGCCGTCCTCCAAATCTACATTTGTAGTAGTAGAAGTGATGAGACAGGTGGCGGGTACAGCCCATCAGCTTCACAATGATACAAACGCTTCGATTTTCTTGAATATCCCATTTAGCACAAATACATCTGGATGTTAATTTAAAGGTATTTACTGGCGTATCTGAACGGTCACATTTTCTTTCTCTTTTACTGTGTATTAAACTATTAAATGGGCTTCTGTCTCTGAAAGGAGTAGGCAAATGTCTCAGTGAGACAGCAGGTTTACATTGTCAAGATATCAAATCAGCCTCTTGAGACCATGTGATGGGACAAACCAATAAAACACATCTGCCGTAGATGTGGTAAACAGATTGTGAAACCTTATTTACAATAAAATCTCTGCTGCTATTACTTATCCAAGAGGACTAAATAAAGACCCATATTTACAAATGAGATAAACAGACTAATTACCCAGTTTCAGAAGCTGCTTTACTCGTTGAATTGTCTTAATCAGGTGAAACCATATGCTCATGGGATACACACACGCACGTGTTTAAGGACACTGACATTTTAGCAAGAAGGGGGCAAGAAGTTTCCATGGAAGAACCACCACCTATTTCACATGTGGCCCGTTTAAGTGCCTGCTAGATGCAGCATTAAATATGGGAGCACGTTCTGCATTATTGTCTCTTAGCATCTGTTTATTGTAAAGAGTTTTGTACCGACCATTTTTGTTGATTAGGTTTTGCGAATATAAAACCTTTCCTTTCCTGTGTGTCACTTCCTAAGTTTTATAGCTAAACATAAAGTGCATCATGATTTAGTACGACTTGAACAGTCTCGGGCATGCACAGTGCTCTCTTGTCATGGCAACTACTTCAGCTGGGTCACAGAAATACATGAAATAACTGCATATGTCTGCATGCGCTGCAGATTCTGCAGGTCCAGATGGTGTCAGCCGCGGGGTCCTGAGGACCTGCACAGGCCAGTTATGTGGAAGTCTGCAGCAGCTCTTCAACCTCAGTCTGAGCCAGAAGAAAGATCCAGCGCTGGTAAAGGCATCCAAAAATTCATTTTACAATATTATACCACACACAGCCAGAACAAACCTTTTCCAAGGATCCGCTTCCATAACTTTTCCTTGAATGTCTCAGTTATGATTTCATTGCAATCTTGAAACCTCATGAAAAGTCAACATATTATGAACGAGAGTAAAGACTGATGATAAGCTTCCAAACATTACCTGTACGGGTGGATTTGTGAGATTATGACTTTAACAGCGGTTTTGATATCATACGGTTAACAGCTTGTTTATAGATGTAGTTATTGGGTAGTACTAACCTTACACTCTAAAAGCTGCTGCTGTTTCTTGTCATGTCTAGTCTTGTCTTGTCTTTTCTCTAAATCGAGCTGTTGGCAGTAACCGAACTAAGGATTTAACTGGAGTTGCAGAGAAACCAGAGTATACATGTGCAGGAAGAGGACTGAATTATTGAGTATGGTGCGTTGAACTCTGCACAGCTGGGTGGGACTAGACGCCCTTTCGCGTTGGCATTTTTCTTGTTAGTTAGAACAATTAGTAAACAAATGCGGCAGATTCGAAGCAGGAGGACAACAACACGTGATAATATGGATTCCAACGACGCAGCAGCTCTATACATTTCGTACGTACCAAGCCTCGATCGTGTTGCACGTAAGATGCACGCAGCTGTGAAGTTGTCATGCCGTGACTGTTCTTATTCCCGCTTCCGCAGTCTTGTCACTTCCGGACAGGGAAGTCCCAGGCCAGTCAATAGCTCGGCTAACCGTGGTTTGCGAAGACATGCCAGAATAGCTCGACTTAGAAACCGCATTATCTGGTTCTAATAGCTCGAATTCAAGAACTCCAGTTGTGTTGGAGTACAGCCCGATGAAGGTGTATACGTGGATTTTAGAACTTCGATGTCAGTCGGACTAAGGCAATAATTCGACTTTCTATTATTGCATGTAAACGTACTGTGTAACGGAAGGTCAAAGTAAAACACAAATGGTAGTGCTCATTTTAACCAGCAGAGTTTATGATTTAGAAACATTTGATGAAAATGTCATGTGTTTAAGATGGCATAACGTTTACAAAAGTACAGTATTTTGAATTTTACTAACAAATCATACAGGAACGCAGTTCTGGGTTGTTCCCGCCTACCTTCAGCCTACCTTCAGCCTACCTTCAGCCTACTTTCAGCCTACTTTCAGCCTACTTTTGGCCCTACTAACGTGCATGTCTGGCTTTGTGGTAGCCTTCGTTACCCTATCTTGCTTCCAGTGTATTTTTATGATAGTCAGTAGCCCGACTCCTGCAAGTCTCTGTGGACTCCAGGTGAATTCTCATCTAATTTCAAACACTCAGCTTTGACATTTGTGCCTGCTCAAATATTGTAACCTTAAGTCACTTAATTGCACGAGTTACTTGTGTTAGAGTATTGTTGTATTGAGAGGGAACACACACGAGACAAAGACAGAGGGCACATTTCTTTTCCTAATGTTGCGGCCAGGAACTGGTCAGATTAACACGTCTTCACCTTGTTATCGTGTAATTCACTTTGATATTGTGCTCAAAACATCAATGTTTTCACAACGGTTGAGCTCGAGCTCATTAATGAAGTCAACTGAGGATTGTTGCAGATTGATGTCAATGATTACCACTCAGTTTGCAACCCTGTCTTTTCTTCTCCAGCGGTACATCAGCTGTCTGCCTGCCAGCTCCTCATGTAGAAGCGAATTTCAGATGACTGAGGTTGGTGATGCAGGTGTATCCTTGGCAAAGCTCGTGATAAAGAAGATGTGATTGTGCTGAAGTGTGTTGTGGTCTGGGTGTGGTGATATATGTTTTGTAGAAAGAAAAAAAAAAGTGTGAAGAAAAATAATAAGGAAAAAAAAGGCTTATTTGTCTTAAAATCAGCAGCCAGAGTATCCGGAGTAAAAAAGGGACCAAGTTAGAGTGTTGTGCTTGAACTCAAGGAAATGTGTGGCAAAGCGTTAAAATGTTTATAATTTTTCAAATATAAAGTTAAGGGTGCAGTGACAATAAAGAGGAAAAGCTTGTTGCAGTCAAACTTCAATATTTGAGTTGTTAACTTCATCTTTTGGCCATGTGAGCCCAGTTTAAGATTTAGTTAACATCGACTGGCAGGATATTTCACACATATTGGTATTATTCCCACTGGGATGCAGCAGTATATTCACCTTGTCTTTGCACACAGTCTGAGAAATAATAGAGAATAAGAGTATTTCTCAACAGAGAAATACTTGCAGAGCACACTAGAGAGAGCCTTCTTCAGGGAACGGCGTTTTGATAGGAATTAGTGAGTATGTATTCTCTTTTAATTGTCTTACAACTGAGTATATTTTCATCAAATTACAAAACCAACGTCCTTCTGACACAATCGCTGGGACAGTTTCACATCCTCTTTACAGTTTGACACCCTCCTGAGACACTAGTTATCAGAAAGGGACCATCTACCAATACAGTAAATACGCTAAGTGAAAAATATGGCAAACATAGATGCTCCATTTTCGTGTTTTAGTGGGTATTTCTTGTGAGTGTGTTCATGTTCGGATAAATGATATTTTCAGTGAGGTAAACCTGTATACCTGCATCCGTTATAGTCTGCCTCTTAACTTTCCATAGGGAAAAAATTAAAAAAAAAATCAGTGTCTTATATTCCTGTTTAGACAGAGGAAGAGCTCTTTTGTAACGTGTTTAATAGTTTTAAAAAATAATAAGTGTCAAACAAAGAATGATTTTTCACATTATCTTTTCTGTACACATTGCCACATGTGAGATTCGTCACACTGTCGGTAGATATCAAAGAATTTGACTGTATTGTATGTTCAAATTACCCTGACAGCAGAGAAAACCATGGCATCGACTTCAAAGGCGCTTAAGTCCAGCGCAGCAGGGCAGAAAACTGAAGCCAACTTCCTATCTGTTCCGGGTTTGCTTTGGCCCCCCACATACAGACACACTTGCACACATTCCCGCACACACACACACACACACACACACACACACATACACACACACACACACACACACACACACACACACACACACACGCGGCCATTAAACACGAGGGCATCCTGTCAGAAGCAGATCCATACTAAGTCCGGTGCCAGAGCCCTGGAGCCATGAGATATGTTGTGCCTGGAATTTGTTTGAATACATTAGCTGGTTTATTTAGCTAAACAAAATCTGAAACAAAAGTCTGAAAAGAGAGTAGATTATTCATTTATGTGATTTTTGTGCTGCTTTATTTCGAGGAGAGAATGAACCCTGACAGCATGTCGGTTTTGGAAAATAGATGTTATTTTAGGGACTCGGCTGAAGGAAGGTGTGTTTGATTTAGTTTGGCTCATGTTAGTTGTGCATGAAGCCCTTTTATAGAGAAATCGGATCTCAGTCTATGAAATGTACGGTTTTATAGGTGCTGATTATATTTATTGGTGTCCTTTGTTAGTAATAAAGACAAACCCGTTGCGAGTGCAGTTATGGGGGGTCACACGCGTACCCTTGTGTCGACCTTGAGGTTTTTTTTTTAACAACAGTTAGCATTCTCCTTGTGACGCTTCTGTCACCCTGGTTGGCAGTGGTGTGCTGACTCAACATGTATGACTTTGGGAAGGATAAGTGGTCATCACAACTGTCATACCGTGAAGTGCATCACGAACCAGTGCACTGAGGTGAAATTTCAGGGGCAACAGTAAATATGAATGTCGCACACAAAGAGATCAGCTGGCCACTGAAGCTAAAAATATACCGTTCTTGAGCTGACACCTATGCGGGGACATGAATTCTGCCATGTTTACATTTACATTTATTAGTTTAGCACGCTATTTTTATGCATCTTGTCTGTTCCAATTCCCACTACCTTCAGGAGGTTTGAATATTTATTTTATTTTTATTTTTTTAACAGTGTCTTTTAAATCTGCACTAGGAGATGCAAGGTTTTACCACTGCTGCTGAATTGGTTTATAAGCCATTTCGACACTTTCTGGACTGAGTGGGGCACATTTAGGTCTCACAGGTTGCATTTTAAAAGTAAAGGGGAAGGAATATTGATCCTCGACTTCATTAAAATGTATTGCTTTTGGTCTTTAATGATGTTTTCCCCAGCAGGACCATGTCCACCATACTGGCTCTATTACAGCCCTGACGGTGCGAGTCCATCTGCCTCAGCCTCCTTAACACGTTCTTTCATCCCTGACTCAATCCAGGCTTCTGTCTTCTTCTCCAACACATCGAGTTCTGATCATATGACTACTGCCATAATGTGTCCTGACTCCATAGTGTCATCTCTACACCTCTTCAGCCATCCTGAGCCAAAATCAATGATATTTAGTGATAGAGTGATATTTCTGCATTTTCACCAAACTGCTTGAAGAGATTTTTTAGCTGATACAACACACATATCCTACACACATTCTTGATGTGGTTAGTTGTGAATGGATTAGTGTAGTCCAGAGATGCACACTAGATATTAGAATATCAGATCATTTTTGTATTTTTATTTTTCAATTTTTTAGTTCAATTTCAAACAGGTGCAAACAGCACAAAGTATGAGTCTACGAGGTGTAATAAAAAAGTGTGTGTGTGAAGGCAGGAGGCTGAGGCAATAACGTGTATGTGAATGTTTCCTAGTGGGAGCATGAACAGTCGAACCGACTGCTTTCAAATATTACAAATTCTTATTAAAATACTCAAAGCAACATGATATTTACTACCAGATGTCAAATTGTGAAACAAAGTGGCTCACAACTTACAATTTCCTTACCCTGTAACATTATTTCTTATTAAAGTCCCAAACATACACCAGAATGCACCCATCACTGTCTCGTCTTTCTTTCTTGCTCTTTCATGTCCCACCCTTTTCTAGTCTTTCACCTTCCACACCCGGTGATCTTCGCCCTCTTTGGCAGAGTGTCTTTCTGTGTGGAGTTTGCGTGTTCTCCACGTGTTTGTGTGGATTCCCTCCGGGTACTCCGGCTTCCTCCCACAGTCCAAAAACATGTATGGTAGGTTGATTGATACATCTAAATTGCCCGTAGGGTGTGAATGTGAGCGTGATTGGTTGTCTGTTTTTGTACGTGGCCCTTCTGGCAACCTGTCCAGGATGTATCCCTGCCTTTCACCTACTATGCGTTGGGATAGGCTCCGACAGACCCCCATGACCCGGAGACGAAGTAAGCAGGAATAGATAATGGATGGATGGATATATATAGCTCTTGGGTTCTACCAAACTTGGTATTAACCATTAACATATGTGCAAACATAGGGACAATCAGTGATATAAATTCTTAGAAGGTAAGAAAGGCTTCGACTCACAAGCAGGAGTCTGTTTTGCTGGATGTGTTGGTAGCATAATGTACATTTGTAGCTTTTTATACATGCTGTATGATTTTTACCAGTTGACCTAACGTACATTGTCTGTGGTTAGTTCAAATGCTATTCACAGTCAATGTTTTTCCGTGGAAGGTACACCTCAACTCAGTTACATTGTAAAGTTAATATTTTATGATTTACTTATGTATTTTGTAATCCTGTTCTACTTAGGTCAAATAAGCAGGCTGAGGTGCTGAACTCCTGCAAACACTGACAATATTCTTTTCAGTCAAAAAAGTTATTTGCAAATCTGTGAGCACAGTTTAAGCCTCCCATGAACTACATTTGAAAAAGAAAAGCATCTATTGTTTAAAGGTCATGTGTCATAAGTCAATCATGGACTAAAATCTTGCACATACTGTATTGTAGGTTTAAGGCTAGAACTAAATTAGATTTTTAGTACCATACTAGTTCTAGAAATGGAACAAAGGAAGACTCATGATGACAAAAACTTGCAGCTTTTAGCCAAAACATGGATTTGTTTGCCTTTACTTAAAAATAAAACAAAAACTGCAGTTTTTGGTTGTTGACCACACTGATATGATTGGATCTCACTTTTTTGCAAGACATGAGTATGAACTGGTTGTATGAATTGAGTAAAGACAAAAGGACTCATGTCAGACTGTCATTGGGAATTTACCTGAGGCAGTAATCATTTGGTGTAAAGCCAGCTTTGCATGTGTTTGGGCCTGGAGCGCAAAATTGGCTGTGAATATGCCATCCTTGCAAACAGATTTCATACCTGTCTTTATAAATTGCAAATTTTGGAGCATGGTTTGTAAACCCAGAGTAGAGATTTATGCATTTACTTTTACTCCAATGGCCTAAAGTCAGCTCTCTCCAGACAGAGATGCTGGCTCTGTAAGCTGCCACAGTGTAATGGCCACCCGATAGTAGCAAAAAATAACTCCTGAACTAAGAACACACTACTCCCTTGGAATATTTATACTGAAATCTGTATTTAAACAGAGAAATGAGCTCCCAAGCTATTCTCGTGGAACACTTCAATATTACATGGACGTTTGCAATTTGCATTCCAAGACACAAGATAATGAACCTGTCAGTCACACATTAAAGGCAAAGCCCATGAGAAGTATAAAAAAATATGGGCTTGTTCTTATTTTGAATACTAACTTTGAAGGTTTGTGTGGATTCAAAGCACTCCTGAATGATCTGAGTAGTATGGCATGGTGGATTTATTCTACTCTGAAACTCAACAAAACTCTTGTTTGATGTTCGTGATCTTTGAGAAGCAAAAAGAAAAACCTTTTTCTTTTCCTCCAGCTTTATTACTTTTGTGTATCAGTCTTCCTCAAGAAAATAAGGATAACTTATTTTGAGGAGACAAATGATGGCACCACTGCTATTTTCTGACTGAAACCAGTAAAATAATTTTGTTTCTCTTTGGCAAATAATGGTGCCCTCCATTTGCCTTGGAAGACAGAACTTGAAACAGGAATGACATCATACCCATGTTGACCATCACATTTGCAATGCTGGAAAATTAACCTTTCCAGATGTTGGACAAGTCATTCCCACAGCTGACCATCGACTCTGTACATGGTGTGAATGTGAATAAAATAACACATAATTAATTGAGTTTTTACTTTATGATAAAGCTATGATGATGAAGAGGTCGGTGAGGTTTGTTTCAGATTTTCTAAAATGGAATTCCAGCTTCAGGTGGCGTTCCTGATTAAACTTCATACTTGGAACTTGGAAATAAAGACTTCTGAAGAAAAAGGAACTGTAATATTTACTTGTAATACCATACTTATATTGCTGTGTTTAAAATTTGGGGGGAAAATTGGAAAAGCACATTTCAACCAATGTGCATACTCCAAAAACAGCCATTAGGATTGCACATAATGTGGAAAACATCACCATCAAGCTGCTAAAATTCAGGGATTTGGTGGAAGTAATACCAAACTACATCATTTAAAAACACTATAAATAAATTACTTTCACATAACGTATAGAAGACTTTCATGAATAGAAAAGGGGGAATATAACTGGAGTTTTAGTTTTCTGACTTTAGGAGCATAAAACGGAAACGCAGCTTCACCTTGTTTAGTCCTGACTCCGGGCGCCAGCAGGAGACCACGTCCTGAGGTTCTCAGAGTCCGAGTTGGTTCATAGGTTCCAACATGTCAGAGATGTATTTTGGCGCTAAGCCGTGAAGAGACTTGTACACAAGCAAAGCTGTTTTAAAGTCTATTCTCTGAGCGACAGGAAGCCAGTGCAGAGACCTGAGGACTGGACTAATGTGGTCTTATTTCCTGGTTTCTAGTCAGGAGTTGAGCAGAGAACTGCGCACCAAAGCCACCTGTCATAGACAGTTTCTTCCCTCAGGCCATTACTCTGCTGAACCTTCAGTTGCCATAGCGGGTTGGTTATTTGTGCAGTATCTTCATGACTGTAAATATTGGTTCTATCTTGTATATGCTGTACATATTATTTGATTGCTGTGGCTTTTTTAATCTTTATTCATTTATTTATCTATTTTATTTTAATTATTTTTATTGAACCGCCATCTTGCTATCTTTTTTATTTTACATGCTCCACGTCCACAGGGAGGGGGTTTAAGCTGATACCAATTTTTTTTTTAAATGGTTTGTTTACTTTTCTTCAAGCATGGTTAATATTTAAAGAGAGTGTTTGAAAAATATAGTATAAGTTATATTAAAAAACAGCCAGTTTATCCACTTTTTCCTTCTGTTGTTTATTGCAGTCTATAAAAGATATTCCTAAGCGTTACCTGAACATTATCTATAAACACCAATACTGTAATTTGTATTTTCATTGTGTAATGCAATGAAGCAGCACTTTTTTCTCTTTATGTGTGTCCTATATTGCTGCAGTCACACATTGATAAGGCATATTGGGGGCAGCGTGTAGTTCAGTGTCTATTTTCAAGGACAATTTGACACATGCAGGTTCTTGGGATTGAGCTGCTGATCTTACAGTTGGTGTACGACGACAGTGCTGAGCCTCAGCTATAATGTCGAACAGTAACCCTGGTCCTCGGGGCACACTGTCCTGCATGTTTGAGATGTTTTCCTGCTTCAGCACACCCTGATACAAATGACTCTGTCAACAAAAGACTTGTACAGACCTTGATGACAAGCTGATGACGGCCATTCATTTGAATCAGGTCCGTTGATGCAAGGCAATATCTAAAACACGCAGGACCGGACAGGACATGCACGAATACCTGAGCTGAGACATGGAGACGAGAGTATACTCATAAACTTGTGGTCAGCAACTATTGTTAGTGAGGAATAGTTTATCATTATAAGCTCTTGGTCTGAATAGCACAAAACAAAAGTCAGATGTTGAAACCAAGAATCCAAAACCACATCAAGTTATACAGCCATGAGCTCACTGCAGGTGAGATTGGTTTCTGAAATGTTGTATTATTGTTATTGTTCTCATTCATTCCTCAGTTAAATATAAATTATTGTACAACGTTTTTGTCTCTACTTAAGGAGGTTTGCCTTGTATCATGCCAGTTCAAAAAAGGAGAGGGTGTAACTGTGGGTTAGTGGAGCAGTCTTCTTTTCATCTGTCAGCAGCCATTATGCCCCACCAGAACACTGACTAATGAAACAATGTCGGCTCTCAGTGCCCCCACCTAAAAAAATAAATAAATAAAAAAACTCTGGCAAATGCAAATCGATCCCTTTGATGTTGAACCAGTGGAACAGGGAAGGAAAGAGCAGGGAAGAGAAGACAGAGGGAGAAGAGGAATAGGAGGAAGACAGGATGGGCTTGTTTTTAATCAGTAGCTGATTCTAATAAGGGCCTGCGTCAGGAAAACAACACGACTATGCCGCTTAATTACCCAATAAACTTTCAGTTACTTTCATAAGCTTTTATGAATGGTTCGCAGACATTTTGTCGTTGTTGTCTTTCTGGTTTGTTTGTCCACAGACTATGGGGGCTTGAGAGCGCAGAACAGTAAGCTTTTTTATTCTACGAAATGTACCTAGTGGCAACAGATTTCAAAATGCATAATGACATAAGGAACCTACGATTTTATTTGAAAAAGTAACTAATCTGCTGCTAGTCTTGAGCATGAAGCAACACTATTACATCTTCAATTAGTCTCAGTTAAATTAGTTTTTCCCTCATTTCTCTCTTCCAGCGATTGTGCTTGATATGAAAAAGGCACTGAATTGAATCTGTAAGGTCACTTGTGTATATTATGAAGGAGCTTTTCCATTAGACAGGCATAATTACAATGCTGGAATTGAAAATAACTATATGCAGGCGCACATGCACACAGACGGAAGCACTGTACACATACTCTTATCTGACCCTATAAGGTAGAACTTACTGGCAGATTTATTTTAGTTGAAGTCCAGAGTGACTTGAATTAAATGTATTACAATGTGTGTGTGTGTGTGTGTTTTGACTAATTGATGCTGGCAAATTTAATGCAAATTTGTAAAGGAATTAGGAAAAAAGGACTCAATATTCTTCCAATTAAGATACCACATGTATCAGTAGAAAGGAGCTCAGGTGACTTTTACCAGTATTATTACAACGTACGTGATGAACTGAACTACAATAAACCAGCATTTCATGTAAGAAAGCTTGCAGTGCACAGACCACTATGGGCTAAAAGCAACAAAATGACACATTCACGATAATTAAGGCTCTGATCTTTGATTGATGGCCAGCATAGCCAAGGCCTACCTGTCATCCTAATATTGCACCAAAAAGATAAATAAAGTATGATGTCACATTGCAAATGTTTGCCTACACATCCACAGCTCCGCCAGTGTTGATTGGCTGAAGGAGTGGCCAATCCATGGCCGACAATTTCAGGACCCTTCCAGTAGATGTCTGCTAGCACCTGCAGTATATCTACCTGCAAACCTGCTATTTTGACCTTCCATAGATAGATAGTATGTCATATTTGTGCTGAAATAACTAGCTCTGTTGAGGTTAGTTTGTAGAGGAAGTATACTAAACATTTTGCACTCTCAGTGATGTATCAGGAGGAAAGGAATAGAAGAAAAATGAGAAATCCTCAACATTCACCTCTTCATTGAAATTAGACAGTGCCATAATTCTTTTTTCAGGTCACAATTTCAGAAAGACACAAATTCAGAAAGCGTGAGAAGCTTTGGATTTGTGAAGGTGGCTCTAGTGAGAAATATTTTACTCTATCAAAAGTAGCTTGCTGAGGAGGTTCAGGGCAGCTGAATACATCGTCTCCTTTCCTTTGTCTTCTGAAATTTTAGGCTAACAGAGAAGAACCCAGGCCTGAGCCAAAACTCATTGAAGGGGATTATGTTTCTGCTCTGGAACATCTTCGGCTCCCCTTGGTTAAGCTGAAGTCACGAGGAAACGGGGCATCTGGGATAGTGAGATGGAGTAAATATCCTCTGAATCTCCTTCTTTATGGATTTACAAGGATAGAAATTGAAACTATAAATAAAACAAAGCCTTATAATTATTTTAATTACCGTCATTTGTTGTCCTCATCCAATGTTTGCAGTGACCAAAGGCCTCTTTATGTCCTCTGTGTTTATCCTAGGATTCTTCACACAGTAACCTTGTTTAGGGTCAACAAAGTACTTTACACTGAGTTACTCATTCAGCCAGTCACACCAACATATAGAGCACTTCTTAATTAATAAATGGCAACATTTATGCCTATTTCATGACTAAGAGGAGTCCCTTAAGGTTCTGAATGTTGTAGATGGGGATGCCTCTCCAACATCGTGAAACCAAGTGGATTCCATTCTGGCCCCAGAACGCTGGATCAGGAACCTGGAGGGAGCTTTGGGGTTTGTCTACATGCTCTTTGTGGAGTTGGAGAGGGCTTTGACTGTGCCCCTTGGGTCATCCTAGGACCTTTCAGTCTCTACACAGAGCGATAGTTTGGTCCACATTGCCGTCGGCGAGTTGTAAACATTCCAGGTGGGAATAGACAGAATTTGCAGGCGCAGCCCAGGGGCAGCAGGAATCCGGTTCAGTGGTGTCAGCATTTCATTGTTGCTCTTTGTGGATGATGTTGTCCTATTGGAGGATTTTCAGCTCACATTGGAACACTTGGCAGCTGAGAGAAACGCTGTTGGGATGACAATAGTACCAACAATGAATAAAGAGTGAATGCTCTTTGAATGCTTTTTCTGGGTTAGGAGACAGGTACTGCCTCGGATGGAGCTGTCTTGCTCATGAGTGGGAGCAAGACCCATTTTATGAACAGTACTTATGAACAATAAGTTCCCATGTCTTATTTGTCTTTGCGTGGTATTGTAATGGACTGGTAACCTGTAGGGGGGGTACCCCACATCTCACAGGGAGCAGCTGCAGTAGGCAGCAACTTCCCGTGACTCCAAACAGCAAGAAACAGGTAAAAAAAAAAAAAAAAACTGACTATAAAATCTGTGAGTTTGAGCTTTCTTTGGCATATTTTACTGGAAGCCTCTGTTGACAAAACAGTTATCAAATTTAAAGCAGTCTGGTTTATATGCAGTGTGTTCTGACTAGCGTGTTAATCTTTGTTATTGGTTTTATAAGCATGTGAAGTTGTATTAAAGTTAGGAAACTGTGATGGTTGTGGAGGCTCTGTGGTGTTTTTCCCCTCCCCTTCTTTGTGTTACAGACCAGGTGGATGGCAGGGGCGTGGCCAGCCGTTTCGGACACCTGCACTCAATCCCCTCATCAGCCTCAAACCTATTTACCAGGCCTTCTCACCACTCCTGGTTGCCAGGAGATTTCCGTCTGAATCCTCAAGCCAAGCCAAGCCAAGCCAAGCCAAGCCAAGCCAAGCCAAGCCAAGCCAAGCCAAGCCAAGCCAAGCCAAGCCAAGCCAAGCCAAGCCAAGCCAAGCCAAGCCAAGCCAAGCCAAGCCAAGTTCCGCTTTGGGGATTCTCAAGTCAAGTCAAGCCAAGCCAAGTCAAGTCAAGTTCCGCGTTGGGGATTCTCAAGTCAGGTCAAGTCAAGTCAAGTTCTGCGTCCGATTCCAAGAGTCTGGTCAAGCCAAGTTAAATCAAGCAAAGTTAAGTCAAGCCAATCCAAGCCAGGCCAAGCCAAGTCGAGTCAAGTCTGTCAAGCCAAGCCAAGCCAAGCCAAGCCAAGTTAAGTCAAGCCAATCCAAGCCAGGCCAGGCCAAGTCGAGTCAAGTCTGTTAAGTCAAGTCTGGTCAAGCCAAGTTAAATCAAGTTAAGTCAAGCCAAGCCAAGTCGAGTCAAGTCTGTCAAGCCAAGCCAAGCCAAGCCAAGCCAAGCCAAGTTCCGCTTTGGGGATTCTCAAGTCAAGTCAAGTCAAGCCAAGCCAAGTCAAGTCAAGTTCCGCGTTGGGGATTCTCAAGTCAGGTCAAGTCAAGTCAAGTTCTGCGTCCGATTCCAAGAGTCTGGTCAAGCCAAGTCGAGTCAAGTCTGTCAAGCCAAGCCAAGCCAAGCCAAGTTAAGTTAAGTCAAGCCAGGCCAAGTCGAGTCAAGTCTGTTAAGTCAAGTCAAGTCTGGTCAAGCCAAGTTAAATCAAGCCAAGTTAAGTCAAGCCAAGCCAAGCCAAGTTCTGCGTTCCATGTTGGGAAATAAATCATTTCTACCTTCCTTGGCGCTCTGCTCTGGGGTTCTGTTCATTCATCCGTGACAGGAAACAACCTCTGGACGCCTGTGTGCAAAAACTGGTCCTTACATGAAGCTACATGCTAATGATCTATAAATACTTTCTAAACCTGCAAAATACTAGCTGCTTATGAAACCCCGTTTTCTCTCTTTGAACATCTGTTAAATGCAGGGAACTCTTCAAAAGAAAGTTGCCCTGAAGTTGTTTGAAAACATTAATGTTGAAGATTGATCCTTTGTCTTCAAGGCTTCAGCTCCTTCTACGTTTTGGTTTCCAATACAAACCTGATTGAAGATCACAACATAATTAGGCCACCAGGCTACCATGGACACCTACAGTAATGAGATGAGCTACAACTTATTTTCTGCTTTTAACTATGAAAAAAGTCTCTTTATGTCTCTCTTATGTTGGACTACATAGCAGGAGTGGTAGATGTGTGAAGCCAGAGGAAAATCCCGGAAGAGACACCGAAAGAAAGCAAAAAATGGAAGCGTTTTCTTTCTTTTTGTTTTGTTTTGTTAAATGAAAAGTGGAGTGTAATTGACAACAGTGAATCCAGTGACTGGTTAATGTATGCTCAGACAAGGTAGGCTGTTTACTGAACCGGTGTGTTGCCAGTAGGTGTCAGAATCAAACAAAACAAATAGCTTTATTAAAAAAAAAGCGCTTTAATCTCACAATAAAAAAGGGGGCACAATTGGGAGCAGTTAAGTGCTACTTGTATGTAAAGAAAATTGTCCAGGGAAAGTTGGCGTCTGAACTGCTGAGATGTGAATGTATAAGGTGAGGTCTGTAACCAATCTAGGGGACACAGGTGCACAAGATGATGAGACAATTTGACCATTCCCCACTTCTCCTTGTGAAACTGTTTGCTAATGGCCTTTTAATTGGCCTTTTAATTGCTTTAATATAAAATGCTTCTTCTGATGGTGAAGTGTAAAAAGGGAGTATATTGTCAGGGGTTCTGTGGTGGGAGGAGTCCTTTAAATTTTGTAAAAAAAATAAATAAATAAAAATAATAATCAACATAATGATTTATAAATACCTCCTGCAATTAGGTGCGAGTGGGAAGACTGAAGAAACCACACTGAGAACTAATTTATATGTATATATAAACTGCAACATTACATTAAAAAAATTATAAAAACTTTACAACTTTAACAAGTTGGCATGCTCAAGGTTATCAAATATATATTTAATGACTGCTGATTCCCATTTAAATTCATTTTGTCTTTATTGTGGAACAATGTCTAAAGTGAACCCTACTATAGGAAAAGTGTATAAACCGAGAATTTTCAATGGTCATAAAAGACTTCTGTAAGTAACTAAATGCGAAGCCTTAAGCTTTGTATATATCCACCATAAGTGGCATTGCCGTCCTCGATCTACAGTATCTTGCCTGATCCCTTCGAGCCTGCTACGTAGCCAGCCTACAACAGACTGAACGAGTTGACTTTTCCTTGTAATGACTTGTCCTCTATTGTTTCTGCTTGAACCAAACCACTTTGCTGCCTTTAGTGTGTGAGAGCAGGAGTCTTGTCGCTTCACAGTATTTTACGGCTGGCAGTGAATACCACTGAATGTATGGAAGTGGACATGCTTTGTTAAGGTTGCTCAGGGACAGCTAACTGGACTCTTATCATTTCTGTCCAGGGACATTACAGCAGGGACATAACTGACCTCTACAAGCACTCCTCATGGGAACTGCCCTTTAGTAGTTAAGATGGGCTGACGGTGAAACTGTGATGGAATTGGTGTTAATAGCGTTTGGATGTGTAGTGCGAGAGATAAAATCCTCCACTGTTTCCACGGGAAGCCGTGGTTGCAGCTAAGCTTAATTTCTATTCTATAAATTGGCTTATTTAATTGGTCCAGCAGAAGTAATCTCAGGCTAGAGAAAGATAATACATTTGAAATTTAGTTCTCAGTTTCTATAACGATTATTGACTTCCTCTTTTGTTTCTTTGACATACCTTTATAGAATATGGCTCAACTTAAAGGAAGCTTCTATCACCAAATGACAGTTTTCTAAACCCCTCTCTGCAACATACTGTTTTTGGCATTTCATTTGCATTGAAACTCAATCATTTAAAAACAGAGTGCAAAATGTGACATAAGTTGACTGAACAGTTGTTTACATATAAAATGCTCTTTCACAAGGATGAGCATTGGCTTGATTGTCCTTGTGCGTTTACAGCTGCTTTATGCTCACGTACACGTTCAGTTGACCTCTGACACTCTGGATCAAAGGCCAATAGAAGACACGTCCCTGCCTTTGAATCCATTCCCAGTTGATCATAACACAATGGAAATGTGTATTGTGGTCATATTAATCAGCGTTACCAGTTTTTCTTTTTATTTATTTTGGATGGATGCTGTGTGCTCCAGCCCGAAGACGAAAAGGACCATAGAGACTGTTTGCAGGAACACATCCAAAAGCTGAGGTCAGTGATGATACGGGAACGTGTCAGTGCCGTAAGAAATATCATTTACACTTCTGTGATGAAGTATATTGAGATAATAGAGTATTGTGAGCAACCATTCCTCCGGAGATGTCCTTGCATTTTTTAAAGAAGACAATGGAAAACCACATTGTGGACACATACAAACCACATTGTGGAGACATTAAAAACAGATGGCTGAGGAAGAAGAGTACAGACACTGGAGCAGCCTGACTGTGGTCCTGACCTGTCACCAGTAAAAAATGCAGGGAAATTTTGAATAAGAAATACAACAGTGATGACCTGTGTACGATTGTACATCTTAGGATAAGTTTTCAAGAAGAATGGGACAAAACAACAATTTAAATGCTCCATCACTTGATACCTTCAACATGAGAAAGCTTTTAAAGTGCTGTGTGATGTTACAAAGCAGTAAATGCTTTAATATCCCAATGTTATGGGGAAAGAAAATCTGTAGACATGTCAATTGTGAACTTAGAGTAACCTTTTCCTTTTTTTAAATATGACTTTTCATATTATCCAAAATTGTTCAAATTTAGGGTTGAAGTTAAATGTAATAAAATGCAATCAACTATTAAATTCAATGCAATAAAGGACTGTTGATTCCGAGTAATGATACTGCATCCTCAGCCTGAAATCGAGGACCCAGTGTTTGTGTCATCGTAACATGATTGCAGCCTTCAGACGTTAGAGGTGTCTATCTTGGTAGAAAAAGAAAAAAAAAAGAAAACGACAAACAAACAAAAAAAAAACTCAAAGTGAAGCTCCAGAGCCAGAGCCAATTTCAACTTTATGATAGGTTTGATTGGCCAGACGTTACCCAGTGTTTCAGACTCCACAGGAGCAGCAGGGACCGAGGAGAGAAATGGTTTCCAGGTGCATCTCAAGACACACTGCGTGTTATCAGCAGCGTTTGAGGTGTGTGGCGCACACCTTCATTATTCCACAGGATTCTGTCTCTCTTTCTTGAAGCTGAATAACCCTCTCTGTGGTCATTCTTGCTTTTAGTATTCTGATTTACAAATCTCCTTATCAGTTTGATCCTGCCTGATCTTAGTGAGGGATTAAAGAAAAGAAAAAACTTCACTGCAACGATTTTTTTCAAGAAATAGTCAAAACGCAGTTTAAACTACCATCCTGCAAAACTCATACATGTGTTTATCTCGAGACAAATCGATTACTGCACCATGTGTTTCTGATCTGTAAGTGTTGCTGTTCTCTCCTCTTTCTTTTCCTACCAGACGTTTCTTCCTGTAAAAGGGAAGTTTTTCCCACAGGTGCATGGTGTTTGCTGCAGACGGGGGATTGTATCAAAAAAAAAAGTTTTAAAATAATGTGTTGGTTTCCATAGTGCAGCAATAATCACTGTTATTTTATTGGCTTTGTATTAATTAGACTAATTTGGGATAACATCAACTGTATTGTTGAAGTGCCTTGAGATGACATTTGTCCTGATGTGGTGCTAAAACTAAATACAGAGAAAAAAAATATTCAAGTTGCTTTGATAGGAATGTAGGTGCTATCAATACAGCAAAATTCCTTTACGCACAGAGGTGGGAGCAGGATCCTGCTTAAAAAATGTCATTGGAAATCATTGACATTGACTTCTACAGCATGTCAGCATCATGTGAAAAGTTTTCTTTTTGATGGTTTTTATGGATTTCTGTCCAGGCAATAGCTACTAGGCAAAGAAAATAAAAAAATAAAATAAAATAAGGAGGAGGGAGAGAGGGGGGGGTCAGAAACCCCTTTTCTCATAGCTCTGATAACCATTCCCTTTTAATAGGCCATGTTACATGTGAGAAAACTCAATAGCAAATACATTAATAAAATAAATATATTTAAAAAATTAATACATATATAAAACAATCCCAAATAGGTGTGATGCACAGATGGATAATGTATGTATACAAAAAACTCTAGTACCAGTGTAGCATCATCGATAAAAGCACATCATTGTTCAGACATCTCCAAAGTGTATGTTATAAGAGCCAGTGCCAGGCGAAATTAAACCTTTTTCTGCTTTGTGAAGGGGAAGAAACAGAGGAATTCAGGGTTTGTGGAGTTGAAACAACTCCTGCTCTCAATGTTCACATAACAACTTATCATAGTAACACACTTGAAGCATTAAGTTACCTTAGTGCCTAAAACGGCCTTGAATTAATGGTCTTTCTTCTGTTTAAGTTACCTTTTCAGGTTCAACATTCTCAGTTTGTATATTATTGTTGAAACAGATCAGTGAAGGACGGAAAGGCACAACAGACAGAACAGACACAAAAAGAAATAAATACACATCCAGGGAGGATGTAACAAGGACCAGGAGACAGTAATCAGGGGAGAAGGAGAGACAGAAGGGGAGGGAAGCCCAGTGATCTTCAAAATAAAGCACAGAACAAAGGCAACAAATAAAAAAAAGGAAAAAATGATTAAGTAGAAATCAAAGGAAAGAAAACAAGATAAAAAAAATATTCCACAAAGAGCAACAACAAAAAAAACCTCCAAAAAACCACATACACTAGGTCAGGGATTTTTTTGGTGAATTTAGAGGGCTGTAAGTAATTTGTGTTTTGCATCATAGCTGTGTATTACATAAACTAGTGGTTTCAGATGACAGCTCCAATATGACTTTAAAAATACGACAAGTACTTCAAGAGTGTTCTGATTGTATTGGACTAAACAACAACTAAATCTTCTCACTGCTTGGTATCCTCAAGGACAGAGAGCTTTTCAGTGTGCTGAGAAAGCATGCAACAATTCAATGTGGTCAAAAAAAATGTTGTTTTGTTTTTTAAAGAGTTGCATTTATGAAAAGCAGGAATTGATCTATATGGAGATTTTGTTTTTATTTATTTTTTACAAAATGCCCCAATTTTTTTTTATTTTGGCTGGTAATTAAATATAATTAGGTCAGTATATGTCTCTGTAATATATTATAAAAGCAATATGTCAGAGCTAATTATTACTGTTGGCCAACAGTAAGAATTAGCTCTGACTTGCATGTATACTGTAAGTCATTGACATATAGGTTTGATCATTTAAACTATATGTCCAAAACTGTAAAAAGGCTAATTTTCCCCTTTAAAGATGAAGTACAACCAGTGTCTTTTTACTTTTTAAAAAACGGTTTTGTTTTTTCTGTATTTAGTTAGAAAACACTTGCACCATCCAATAAGTCACATTTAAATAATTTTTTGTCATGTTTAAAATTGTGTTATTGATTTTTCCAATCAGGAGTTGTTAGTGTCAACTTATAGATTATAGGTGGATGCAAGTCCATGCCCAAACAGGTAGTGGCACTATTGCACCAAAAAGGGATGTCCACTGTCCATAAAGCATTCAGAAGAAGGAAGTTTGAAATTCAAGCTGTGAAAGGAGAACTGGAAACTAAAGCCTACATTTGACTAATGTTACCCATTAATAGGAGTCAGCGTTTGTGGAATTTGTTGTAAGTCCCAAATCCCCATGTTGGTTGTCATCAGCATGCATGTAATGAACTGTGTGTGTTTGAACATATTTTATTTATGCGCGGTAAAAAACGTTGGCCATGTGTTTGAACAAGGCGTGACTGATCAGAGTGATGAGTTCAGTAAATATTAGTTGTTGCAGCTGGCGATCCCATTGGATTGTAGACGTCAGTCTGTCACGTTGAAATACTGCTTCCTTTAGCTTCATCATCAAGTAAACGTACCAGTACTTAACTCCATCGGTTGGTTAAGTGCTGGGTTTCTCCAAAGGCGACAAGGCAGAGATCAAAGCTGAGAAGACAAACAGTTCCAGACGAAGTGCGTTCACCAGGAATGAGGACACAGGTAGTCGTCAGCAACGGGAGGCAGGAAGAAAAAAAGCTGCTGTCAACTTTAACAGCCTCCTGCAGTCTTTGTACAGGAAAACACAGAAACAACCAAATTTTAGCCCCATTCACACGAAGACAAGCTCAGGCCGCTACGCGCTAAATATTTTTATAAAACCAGCCAATCATCCATTTGAAGCAGGCGTTTTGGGGGTCTGTAAACGATCACGTTTGAAACCAGGTTCCAGAGTGGAAGGATTTAAAGACGCCGACAGATTTTTGCGCAAGTGTGCATGTCCAGTGTTTTGCTGCCTGTTTTCGCTTGTTTCCGTCATGGCATCACAGCGCCTCTAACAGGCCTGGCGTGTGTTTTACAGTGTCTTAAGACGTATTGAGTACTCTCAGGTGGACGCACACATTTACTGACACATCTCCGTCTTTACGTGTACGCGTTTCTTCTTCGTGCGGATATAGCCTTTGCTACATCTGATTTTGCTTTTACTAATTATTATTATCAGACCCATGCAGGAATTTGTACACACTAGTTTATCATTTTATTCATGTCAACATATCAAGTTAAAATGCTTTAACTGGGGAAATGTGATCTCTCTTATGCTATTGTTGGAAATGTTGCCTAAATAACTCAAATGAAAGCTGTTGGACACAAACAAAAACCAATCAGAGCTCAGTCTGCAAGCTTGGCACTTGACACTGGATTTAAAGTTTTCTCATGACCAAAAAAACAAAACGCAAACTTTTCTTCTTTTATGAATGAGTTCTGATCGCGCTCAGTGATAGTGATTTAACAAACGTATTGGTCTCTACAGCTATGTTCACACTGCCAGTCCAAATCCAGTGTGTAGTGATTGGTTGTCGAGCTGCATGTAATTCCACTGAGTGCAAAAGGTGATGCATATCCGTCTCCTACCAGATCTGCTCTTGTGCTCTCAAATGTCCATCAGGCTGTTTTGTTTTTTTTGTTTTTTTTTTAAAGATTTCAATTGTCATTTCAAACGGTGTCAAATGGTGGTTGACAATGAACCGGAATCAGCGAGCTTTATCAGGCTAAAGAAGATAAGCAGCTATGTGGGGTCAAAACTTTAGAAAAACAGGCCAAATCCAGATTGAACAAGGAAAGAAGTGCTGCTTAGAAGAGCTACTGCAAGTCACAAAGAAGAAGTAAGACATAAAAAGAGTCATTTTCAGGTAACAGTCCCTAATGTGGTGGCCTGATGAGCAACCACCAACTACAGTGTCTACCCCCATCCTAAATCCCCCGGCTCTGCAGGCACCCAAAAGCTGACTGGCAGCCTAAATCTGTTGTTAGTCAGAACATTATCATCAACACCCTCAGCCACCCTTGCCCAACCGAAACTCTCCCTCCAACCTCCAGGCCCTTCAGTTAAGACTGTTTTTAATTTAACATTGTCATTAGAAAACATGTATACCTAATGCAATGAATAATCATCCAGTGAGTTGCATTTAAATCATATTTGCCTTGTTTAAAAGTGTGTCATTGATTTTTCCAATCAGGAGTTGTTAGTGACAACTCTCATAAATACATCTCATAAAGCAGGAGAGCTGAATTTTGAAGTGCACAATGAAAAAGTTTATGGGAATAGATTAGATAGTATCTGAACAACAATCAGATTATAGGTGGATGCAAGTCCATGCCCAAACAGGTAGTGGCACTATTGCACCAAAAAGGGATGTCCACTGTCCATAAAGCATTCAGAAGAAGGAAGTTTGACATTCAAGCTGTGAAAGGAGAACTGGAAACTAAAGCCTACATTTGACTAATGTTACCCATTAATAGGAGTCAGCGTTTGTGGAGTTTGTTGTAAGTCCCAAATCCCCATGTTGGTTGTCATCAGCATGCATGTAATGAACTGTGTGTGTTTGAACATATTTTATTTATGCGCGGTAAAAAACGTTGGCCATGTGTTTGAACAAGGCGTGACTGATCAGAGTGATGAGTTCAGTAAATATTAGTTGTTGCAGCTGGCGATCCCATTGGATTGTAGACGTCAGTCTGTCACGTTGAAATACTGCTTCCTTTAGCTTCATCATCAAGTAAACGTACCAGTACTTAACTCCATCGGTTGGTTAAGTGCTGGGTTTCTCCAAAGGCGGCAAGGCAGAGATCAAAGCTGAGAAGACAAACAGTTCCAGACGAAGTGCGTTCACCAGGAATGAGGACACAGGTAGTCGTCAGCAACGGGAGGCAGGAAGACAAAAGCAGAAAAAGAAGAACATGTTGAAATGATAAGCGTTTCGTCTTCGTGTGGATATAGCCTTTGTTACCTCTGATTATGCTCTTACTGACTATTATCAGACCCATGCAGGAATTTGTACACACTAGTGTATCATTTTATTCATGTCAGGGTATCAAGTTACTAAACAAAAACAAAGCAGTGTTCAGTCTGAAAACTTGGCAAGAGTAGTGTGGATTTTCATGTATCCCCACTAATTATAATTTGCCTCCCATCGTCATAATGACAGCAATTTAACAAGGATATAGTCTGTTGTTTTTTTTTTGAGAACCATTTAAACTGATGTTATTTGTTGTCTTCATAAACCAGTAAGATACATAACTGCTAATCATGTGCCATGGCAACAGAGACAGTTGGAGAATGTTTGTTTCTTTCTGAAGTGAAGCATGTCTGAGGAGGGATGAGGTTGACCTCACATTGGGACTGATGAAGGAGTTACATCAAATTTGCTAGTTGAGGTCAAACTGGTAGTGCAGACAATAGCAGTTCCTCGAATGACCACCGGGGGCTGTCTCTAAAAGGGATTCAGCCTCCAGTGGCCACATTAAAATTTCCATCTTTGCATGTTGCAGCAGGAACTGTAATTTTCCTTACTTCTGAGATTATCTAAGTCCAGAAAACTGGATATTGCCCCATGGTAGGCACGCAGAACTTAGGTCAATAATGGTAATGCTCAGCATGTATATAGGCAAGAAGCTGCATGAATTTGATATGCCCATTGTAACTGATGTTGCATGGCCACACATATATATTCATCCATCTATGGGAACATACTGAAAGAAAACAATTCCATCTGGAAAATGGAATTGAATGCATTTATATATCCATGCAACCATGAAACAAATTAGACATGAGTCAACGGACTTCAACATGCACATGCGCAACATTAACTCACCTCTCACATGGGAGTTTTTATCTTGCCTTGACAGTTTTGGATTTCATCAACACACCAATTTCCTAACACACACAAAGGGACATATTCTGGATTTAATCTGCTGCTCCGGTCTCACCCCCTACAACTACACATCCAATGAATTCCATGTAACTGACCAATTCCTCCTCTCATTCAATGCCATCCTCTCGCTCTGCAATCAACCATCCACGTCTGATCTCATTTCAGAATATTAAGGACATTAACATAGATACTCCCTGCTCCTATATTCACAATATTCTGACCCCAGCCTCTTCTTCGTCCACCCCCGATGATCTTGTATCACACTACAATAATGGTTTATGGAGACTTTTAAATTCTCTTGCCCCAGTAAAAACACAGTCTGTTTCCTTCTCCTCAACTGCTCACTGGTACACCCCTGAACTCCGGTCAATGAAAGCCAAAGGTAGCTCGAGCGACTTTATAAAAAACTGTTCTCATTATACACACGGAAGTGTGCAACCCCCATATTTCACTCTACAAGGACTCAATTGTTCTAACCCTAATCCAACCATTACTCTTGTCTGACCAGCTCCAAAGAAGGCAACACCAAGACTCAGTTTTCCCTGCTTAACAAGACTCTCCAGCCACCTGAGTCGCTAGCCCCCCCACCATCTGTAATCATCTGACACCTGCACTTCTTTAATGCTGTTTCTCAATGACAAAATCCACAACATCCACCAGCACCTGTCCCTAAACCCACTGCCTCTCTCTCCACCTGAACATCTCCCATATACTCCCAGCTTGTTTCCCGCTTTCTAATTCCTGATATGACCGAAATCTCCAACTTCATCAGGAAATCCAAGCCCTCCACATGTTAGCTTATGAATAAAATGTATTATTATTATACATAATAATAAGCACACATTTCAGCATGCTATTGAGTACTATAGATCAGGGCTATACTAGTAACAGCAAAACAAAGTTAAACAGTATTTTTTTTTAAACAGAGTAAGCCTCCAAAAAATCTTTATGCAAACACAGAAAATAAGAACATAGAACATTTAAAAATGTAATAATCTTTTACATCACTATGAAGGTTTGATTCCCTATAGCAGCTCGTTTCAGTGTTGTCGTCTGCAACCGTTTTCAACTTTTTTTTAAACAAGGGAAGTAACTTTTTTCTTTTTAAAGAGAACCAATTTAAAGCTTTCTATAAAAGTACTGTCAAAGAAGCAAGTGTCTAGACAAAAGAGTTAATTTTTTTTTAAAAACTGGCCTTAATTAACATACAAGTGATGATTGATGTTTTATTCATTAAATAGCAAATCTCTTAATAAGACACATTTGTTCCCTCCTACCAATTAAAGTTAAACTAGTGTATTCAAAGTCAGATATTCTTATATGAAATTCATTGCGAATCTGCCCTTATGCTTTGATTGCATATTTTATCATTATAAGTTAACAAGCATATAATTTCAAAGGGGATTTGACGATTACTGCAAATGTGTGATTAGAAGTACATTAAACCCCCAGACAGCCGAGGTTCTGACAGCTCTTCAAATACAGAGAAAACATTAGCAGGTGGCTCATTTAATCCAGTAGTGCTTTGAGGATTCCTTTATCATTCTGCAGAATGAAGCAAATCATTCTTCAGATTATCTGCGAATATGTGGGTCATGGTCTGTGGGTCCATGTGCATCTGCACATGACTGTCAGTGGGAAAGCCATCGACACTGGCCTTCATAGTTGTTTCAATGAGCCATAATTGTTAATAGATTCTTTTTCTAATGTGTCTTTTTTAATAACAAAGGAAAAATACTAATATTTATGGGAGCTGAAAGTAGTAATGGAACATAAAAGAAATTGTAAGTTATTATATTCATCTACTTTCACTTTTTGAACCTTACTCATGCCTTTCACACTTGTTATTTAATTAAACATTGAATAATTTACAATTTTACCATTTTACTGAAGAGATTTCAGCATCCTGATGTTGTTTCTCATTGTAGTTTTTGACATGAAGTAGTAGACATGAATTTAATCAATAAATAAAAAGTTCTTTTTGTTCTCGTAACCATTTGCACTTCTTATTTAATAATGCACTAGGCAACCAGTTTCCTCTGACAACCATTTTTAAACTCCAGATAAACAAATACTACTTTGTAAAGCAGAGTTGTTCCTCTTTAAAATTAGGATGTTGATGCAACTTAGCCACAAGGTCCTAATTTTGTGTAAATGTCTCTTTAACACTGCTGTGATACATTACAACATGGAGTCATGACCTCTCAGGGTGTCCTGCTTTATCTGGCACCATGTGACAGTGGAGTCTGTTTCCCATTGTGTGGGGTGGCTTGTCCCAGCACCGTGGCTGTGCAGTTGGACGGGGATTCATTGAGTTTGAAGGGCAGGTCAACACCTCAGGCCTCAGATTTTTTTATTTTCATTGTATCCCTACAATGACATTTTGGTGGCACTTATACAAAACAGAAGACAAAACAAGACGAAACCACAGCTTAGGACACAGTACAATACGATACAATCTACGAACAATAAATGAAGGTTAAAAAGTAGACTAAGTTAAAAAAAAAAAAAAAATATATATATATATATATATATATATATATATATATATATATATATATATATATATATATATATATATCTATATATATATATATATATATATATATATATATATATATAAATATATATATAAATAACCAATTCTCTTTTCTCTTTTGGCATTATTAACCATGCTCATTTTTTGCACAAGTCTGTCATAGAAGTTTAAGTGTCCTTTGCAGTAAATCCCCACTTTATCTCATTCTCTGAGAGTAATAAGGCGGCGGAACAAAATAAAAGAACTGTGTGATAAACAGGGTCAGCATCCAAGGTTATTCTTGTCACTGTAACAAAGAGCAACAAACCTGGTGCTCGAATGTAGAGAGAGTTGGAGAGTTGGATCTTCAGCGTCTAAGTTGTTGGTCTGGAGCATAAAAATTAACTGCAGAATACAGTCTTGTCGCACTGACCAAAAAGCTGCACAAATCAAAGCATGAATGATGAAGGAGGGGAAAACTAATAATCTGAATGGAAAGTTATGAAGATTAAAAAGGAAAGACTTGATAAATTTGATGCATCATTAATCTGGCTTTTGGGTGGTGGGATTGTTTCAGTGACATGATAAATCCTCTCCCACAACGCGGGCGCTTTATAAACAAACAGCCATTTTGGTCTAGAATCTAGCACTTTAACTATTGGAGAGTAAAAATAATTCATAGCAACAGACTTTTTATTTATATATTCTATTATATATATATATATATATATATATATATATATATATATATATATATATATATATATATATATATATATATATATATATATAATATATGCATGCTGCATACTGTGTCAGTATATGTATACATACATATATAAAGAAAGAATTCCTTTCAGTAGAATAGAATGAATATTAGATAACATCACAGAGTTAAAAGGCCTGATTTAAAAAAAAATAAATAAAGTAACAGTAACAATAAATACTGTTTATATATACCACCTCTCCCAGCAAAGTCCAAAATTAGTAAGCACCATAGGGTGGGGGGTGTAAACGGAAAAGCCTGCCATCCCTTTCTGACAAACTGTGATCTGTGGATCATTAGAAGGCACTATCTGTTTCAGGAGGACACATACCAGGTCAAACGCTCTGGTAGATATAAGTCGGGGAATTGCCATGGAAAGGTTTGATGGTCATCAGTAAGATTTTGAAAATTAATGCGAAATCTGACAAGAAGCTGGTGAAGGGTAGCATGTAGGGGGGGAGACGCGCTCATGGCTTTTTTGTATCAGTAATGAGTATTCCTGCAGCCTTTTGAATTAATTGGAGGTGACGGAGGGAGTCCTTACTTATAGCTGAGTACGATGACAGGCTACCGCAAGAACCGCAAACTTCCCCAGAGAGGGCGACATAGGGGAGTTTGCAGACCTGGGCATTTCCATCTCATCTCAGAAACTGAAGAGAAGAAGGAGAGAGTTTATCAACATGACTTTCAAAAACTCAAGGAGAGAGTTTGTACAGCGAGGACTTGTATACACGTAAGAAGGAAAAACAAGAGCTGGCGGATTTTGTTGCAGCTACAGAGCGAAGGTATGAAGACCTGGAAGACTGGGAAGAAGTCGAATCTGACCACAAAAAGGAGCAACATCATGAGCTACGTCGACAGGAAGACTACAGCTCAATGGAATGGATACGCGTCTCACAAAACGATCTAAGTCAAATGCCATGGATTGACTCACCTGATTATGTATTTGGTGACTGTCAACGGTCAGCTGACAAGCTTAAAAACATTCAGTGACCACAATGATTACATATCTCTGAGGTCAGATTTGGCTTCATCACATTGTGCGAGGTCTTCAACATTCAAACTTGCACAAATGTTGAGAGAAACTTTTTTTTGATTCATCCGTTCAAATAAAATTCAACAAAAAATTATTTAAAAAAAAAACAAAAAAAACATGTTCATTACAGAGGGTCGCTCAGCTTAAGGAGAAAGCTGACAATTCTGAACAACTTGAAAAAGTGTGTACAAGTTTTTATGAAGTGAACCAAGAAATTGAATACTTCGCAGGAATTTGAAAATAGAACCATATGTGTGCATAAAAACATCGCTTTTTCATACTGGGGAAAAAATAAAGCCAACATTAAAAGAATGATGACAACAACCACAACCTGCAGGGATTAATAAAATATTAAATTGAACCTTCTTTCTTATCCGCCACGTATTGCTCCATTCACACAATGGTTCTGCCGTGGTTCCTCGTCTCATTTGATGTCACGTGTGTACAGGTGTGGCTCTCCAGTAACTCAACCAAGCTTCATGAGATCTGCTCTTGTACAATATGTACCACAGATCTAAAGTCATTTTCTGCTAGATTATTGTTTATTTCACAGTGTTGGTAAGTTCAAGGCTCTTGTGCCTTAGTAAATTTTCACCAAAATTTCAACCAAACACTGCTCACTGTCACTGTCACAGGACATTCCCAGAATAAAAACCCAGCCTTTCGGAACTGATGCAGAGGGTTGATCTGAGCAAAAATCACCTCAAGAAGTGGATGGCGTACATATGCTGGTTTTGTAACCCCTCAGGAAATAGCCAAGCACGGAAAGCCGTTCACAGATGGAGAATATACAAAAGAATCTTTCATTAAGATTTCAGAACATCTATTCACGGACTTTAGAAACCAGAGTCGAATTCTACAGGAAATCAGGGATATGGCCCTCTCTGCAAAGACTGTCAAAGACAGAAGACATCACCAGACAGCGAATTAAAGACATCAGTTCAGAGGTGGCCTGCTCCAGTGTCTGGGATGAATCAAAAGACAAAGGTGATATTGAACAAAGAGCACTGTTCTGCCGGTATGTAAACTCTGCTGGGCCACAGGAAGAAAGGATTGAGCTGATACCACTAAAAAGGCCAAACATGGGGGGAGGACATCTGCGAGGCTGTTTTCAATTGTTTAAGAGCCAAAGGAAAAAAAAACACCACCCACCTGGTGTCAGTGGCTACTGCCGGGACACCAAGTATGACAGGAGCGTAGAAGGGCTTTGTGGCTTTACCGCAGAAGTCGCTAGACGGAGAGCTGCTGACATTTCATTGCACCCTGCACCAAGAGCCACTGGGTGCTCAAACATTTCCCCCAGAATGCACAGAAGTAATGAATGTCGTCATTCAGACTGTCAATAAAATAATGGCAAAAGGTTTAAATTACCATCAGTTCTGTTTGTTATTGCACATATTCTGATCTTGACCGGTGTTGATCAGAGTTGTTCATGACACTTTTAAGTGTTCACACTGGATAGGGTTAACCCTTTTAACTGGGGGTGTGAAGTGAAAACTTTCCCTGGCAGCAAAAGGGCTCACATTTCCTGAGCTGTAACAACCAGAGTGGCTAGAAAAGACGTGACGGCGCACCTGAACACGCTGAACACAGCTCTTCAGGGGAGACGACACACAGCTCTGCACATGCTGGAGGAGGTTTTGCCATTCGAGCGCAAGCGCCATCGACAGTGCTTGCCAGAGATTTACAGAAAGGTACATGGTCAGATTTCAGTATTTACATTCTGCAATCATCGCAATGCAAACATGGTTCGGGAAACGATTCTGTGAGTTCAGAGAGGAAACAAAAACACATTATCCTTCCCTGTCACTCCCCTAGGCCTCGCTCTATCCCTGCTGAATACGACTGCATCGGCAGGTGTGAGTCAACCTGATCTTGAGATGGAACTGGCCGACGTAGCCGACAAAGACGAATGGGTGTCCAAGTTTAAATGCTTGACAGCAGACCTTGGAAGCAGTTACCCATCACATGGCGCTTCTTGCTCGGAATCACAAATGGCGTGATATTGAAAACCTCCCCAAACCGGACAAACTTGTGTTCGAAACTTTGAATGCTATCCCGGACGTTTATGCGAACATGAAAAAGTATGCACTTGGAGTCTTGTTGCTTTTCGGATCCGCATATGTATGTGAGCAGGTGTTCTCCATCATGAACTTTATTAAAAGCAAACACGCCTCACAGATGACAGCTTGCAATCCTGTGTAAAGATGAAAGTGATGGCATGCAGCCCTGGTGTGCAGACGCTGCGCGCTGAGGTTCAGGAGCAGAAATCCCATTAACCAAGTATGATAAATATTTTAATTGCCTCTTATTTTGCATATTCATTTTTTTTCATTGTTCAGTGAAATAGTCTTTTTATTATTAAGGTTGACAGCTGACTGCTCGCGCCAGTAAAAGTATGACGGCACACAGATAGAAGATGGCATTTTTGGTTTGCTGCTGGTGGATAATTTAGGTTTGGTGGTTTTTTTTTTTTTTTTTCATAAATAAGAGGAGGACTCAAATAGACATTGAGCATTTTACTTGAAAGTAACCTTCAACCCAACATGTTTTTTTGGGGGGATTTCAAATTGCTTTTGTTGCATGTAGAAATGTAGCTTTGTTTTCTTTGAAGCCCTTCATTGATTTCATAAATACAACACATTATAGTTTGTTTATTATTATTAATATTAATAATAGTAATAACGTCATATGCAGTGTTATTTCATTTTAAATGTCAAAAGGGTTTTTGTGGCTCCTAGTGTTTTTCCTTACTGTGGGAAACAGATCCAAATGGCTCATTGAGTGGTAAAGGTTGCCGACCCGTGAACTAAGGAAAAGACGAGTCTTTATAATGCGATGGACAGAAGGTTGTTACCTACTCCAAAAGAAGAGGACTTTTTCTTCTTGTTCTTGATGTAGAACTGCTTCTTTTTCGCCAGGACATTTCATACTTGATGAAAAAGTCAAGTGCAGATCTCCTCAGTATGACTCAGTGGAGTTTAAAACTTCAAAAGTCAAGCTCCATCAGGGCAACAGATCAGGGAGGGGCTGGCAGGAGTGAGCGAGAGTATTGACACAACGTTATATATGGCAGCAAAGTGGCTTAGTTGTTAGCGCTGCTGCCTCACAGCTAGAAGGTTCCTGGTTCAACTCCCAGGCCCAGAAGGAATCTGTGTGGAGTTTGCATTCTCTCCCCATGATTGCGTGGGTTTTCTCTGGGTACTCCAGCTTCCTCCACAGTCCAAAAACACATGTTAGGTTGAATGCTGATTCTAAATTGCCCATGAGTGTAAAAGTGTATATTTGTTTGTATATGGGGACCTGCAATGGACTGTCGACCTGTCCAGGGTGTACCCCTGCATTTTTCCTATAATGACCTGGGCTAGGCTCCAGCACCCCTACGTGACCCCGTATAGGATGAAGTCAGTATGGCAAATTGGTGGATGTATTTAAAAGTAAGGACGGGTGGTGTGCATAGTGCGTTTACACCAGATGCACTTCAGTGTGTGAGATTTAAAAGCCTTGATGTAATGAGCTGCCAGGTGCTGCAATGATTAGGAGCAGGAAGTGTACACAGGTTTGGCTCCCTTCCAAGCACACCGTGTCAGGTTGATGCAGCACGTAAAGCAGAAGTCACCAACCTTTTTGAAACGGACCTACTTCAAGCATACTGAACAATACGGAGGGCTACTTGCTCTATGGAACTTTTTGAATAAAGCAGGGTTTCTACTTTGATGATAATATTTGATGTTCATTGATATTCCTATTAAAAGCACTGCCTTCACATTTACTCAAAATATTTATCAAATTGATTAACATAGTAGGAAACATATTTCAGCATGAAACATGATTTTATTCCCAATCCATTTGTTTCCTTTTTCAAATGATCACTTCTGTAAGATTTTAGTAGGAAATCATCAAACCAAGTCCCATTTATACAAAACTTTTTGTTTTGTTTTGACATTTGACCCAAATAACTTCATATATAGGCAGTCTATATATGAACCTTTAGGCCTATAATAGGCTTGAATTTTATTTTTTCATCTTATTGTCTTTTTTTAGTCATTACTGGCATTTTCATATCTACATAAATGTAAATTGAATTTAAAAAGAACAGCAGCACATTTGAGACATGGGTGACTGCTGCTTTTAGAGCAGAGCCTGCGGACAACTCACGTGGTCCCTGCAGGCGGCCGGGTGCCCGCGGGCACTGCGTTGGATACCCCTGGCATAACGATTCTGCACAGCAAAAATGAGAGGCCACAGATATGTTCATGCCTGAAACAAGCCACAGCTCTGAAAAAACAAGGCCCCGTGAAAGGAAACAGTTCAGTTCATTGTTACTTGTCACGATTGCCGGGAGGGGGGCAAAAAAATAAAAAATAAAATAAAACCCACATCAAACACACTCCAAGAGAACTAAAACAGGTTATGAAAACTCACTTCTTACTCCCTTCTTCCAAGTAGGAAGGAGGCTGGCTACGAAATGGTACAAAATAACAATCACTCCATTGCAAGGAGGAAAAAAACAAAGTCTAATAAAGTTACTAATAACAGAAAATTACAAGAATCAGAAAGGAGGGCAGGGCCAACAGAAAAAGACTCCTTAAAACTGGAGACACTACACTATAAAACTTTACAAAACCAATCACTCCACAAAGAGAAAACAAAAGTTATACAAACTGAAGCTGAACTATCTTATGAAACTTAATCAAATCAAAATCTCTGACTTGGAGGAACAACAAGAAACCAAAACGATGGCTGCGGTTGTGGTAATGGCCGGAGTGGATGTAAACTGACAAGACATACTGGCGCACGACAAAAGAAGACGCAGACTATTAAACACTGGTTAATGAGGAATAGGTGGAGGTCATCAGACCAAGAAACATGGGGAAGGGGAAGAGCACGTGGCCTGAAACGAGTGGACAGTTAAGTCCTTCAAAATAAAACAGAAACCGGTTCTCAAAGAGAAGCAGTAGTTCGAAAAGAACTACTGCTTCTGAAAGATAATTTTCTTGAATCAACTTTAGTGAAGTAGAACAATGCAGGTTTCATTCTGGCTGTGGAGGCTGAACCTGCTCTCACAGGAGTCCTGTTTTCTGCATGGGGTTTTGCCCAGCCAGTCTACATGTACAGTTTCGTACCACATCAGGTAAAATTATGTAAAATGGTCTCTGGGTTGACTGCAGGCGTTGCACATGGCTACCTTTCATCACTTTACCTGCTAAGGGCTAGAGCTAACAGGGATAAAAGTGCTGTTACCTCTGCTAAGAGAATGTGGTGACCACTTTGGGGGATAGTCCGGACTGGTTTGGGGGCAAAGCAAAGCAGCCTGAAGCAGCTACCTTCACCCCCAATTGAAGGCAATTAGCCTGGGCTACCAAAGGGCACTCATTAACTTCTACCTGTTGATGCGGCCGGATTCCCTGATCGGGACCCTCTCCCTTGAATTATTTCAGCACCATTCCGGGTTGACTAACAAGACCACTGGCTAACAACATCTGAAATGAGAATGAGTGGAGGCCTGGAGGCCACCCGGCTCGTGAGTTGCAAGCCTATGCTGGTAGGGTTGCCTGACCCCCCCCCCCCAGGCCGTTGCAAGTGGACTAGTTAAGAGCGATTTGATCAGAATGAATGTAAAGTAATATTTAGTAACACCACTGCATAAGGCAGGCCAGCTGCACCAACGATACTTGTTTCACCAGTGTGCAACTTAAGAGTTACAGAAAACCTTAGGGTGATGTCGCGGGGGTGTTTGTTAAGTTCTTCTATTGTCTATGGGTCTTAAAGCAAAAAAGAGCACTGTTGATATATTTCTTTTGTTGTTTGTCTAGCTCACAAATGGGCTGAATTCTGCTCAGCCTCTGTTCTTAGTAAAGAGCAAGTTGAACTTGCCTCATCTGTACATGTGTTTAAATGAGGGACTTTACCCTGTGTTCATTCTGTACACGTGGAAGAATAAATTCAGTGTGTCTGTTTGTAGCCATCTGACACATGACTGCAAGACATCGAATAGCGTCCATGAGGAAAAGAGACAAGAAAGGAGGGGGTGAGATGGTTAGAGACTGAGGGAAATTATTCTGGAACGTGCACGGGAAACACCTCTATTTTTAGCACATCTCCTTCGAGAGCGAATCATTGGCATAAGTTGAATGACTGTGGGTGAGGAGAGTGGGTGGAGGAGGTAAATAAATAAATAAAACTGGCATTATTTTTAGCTCTGCTACATTCATACTTTCAGGAATCTATATAACCTGTGCCGCTTGTTGCCTTCAGCTAATCTCATCCATGCTTTTGTTGCTGCTTGTCATATTTGGCCATGTCACACAAAACCTCCTGGTGTGATAAAACCCTATCAGTTGTGGCAGGTTAAAGATTCACCACATGTGAAGCAAAAAGGGGGGGAAAAAAAAGGGAGGAAAGACTGTGCAGGTTCAGCAACGTGTGTGTGTGTGTGTGTGTGTGTGTGTGTGTGTGTGTGTGTGTGTGTGTGTGTGTGTGTGTGTGTGTGTGTGTGTGCGAGCACTGGCTTATGTGCCCACGTCTGCAAGAATGACAGAGTTTGTGTGTTGCTCCGCTGTGAAATATCCTGAAATGGCTTGCCTAGAGGGGTTTGTCAAAGTACGAAGCAAAACGTGACTGTGTAGTCAGGGTTTCACGAATGAATGGAAAGAGTGGATGGGAGAGGGAAAGAGAGGAAGAGAGCAAACGATTTGAATGAGAAGACAGGTTATAAAAAAAAAGGAATGGAGGGATAAAACAAATGAAACACAATGTGGGGGAGGATGAGAAGCAAAACAAACTGCTCATTGAGACCGTTGTGGTAAAGTAGAGGAAGGATGCGTGCAGGGAAGTGGAAGCTTCAAACGGCAAAGGCAAAGCCAGTCACGTGCAGCACTTCTCAATTTGTCAGTTTCTGTGGTACCATTGTAGCTAAAAATAGGGTGCATATAAATAGATTTCAGATTCTTTTTCTGGTGAAACTACAACGTGGCCACTGTATGTTACTATAAAAACCCTTTTTCATTTAGTTAATACAAAATATGCACCAACTATTTCAAAAGCTGGACTGATAGAAAGAACGGGAGTCTTTCTTAAACATATGTTTATTACATTTTTAGAGAGATACCATAAACAACAAAAACAAACAAATTTGGTTAAAGAAAGGTGAATTGAAATTCAATTCCCACATGCAAGAGATTTAAGTTCAGGATTCACATCTGATGCACACCAAAAAAAAAAATTTAAGTAAATGAAATTACATAAATCTAGTGTAATTATTATGTTATATTTACCAGATTGAGTAAAAGGTACATAGAAACAATAGTATAACAATATAATGTGGTAGATTATCAGACTGAGCATCAGAACCACGATGCAAATCCTCTTGTGAGATTAGTGCAAATGTTCAGTTCAATATCTGACAGAAAGGGTCTCCGGGTTTTACGGAAAGCATCATATCTAACATGTGACAGGAAGATTTTAGCCCTCTATGCTGATTCAGTTTTTTTTTTTTTTTTTTTATACCACCTCTGCATCACTTTTACATTTTGTATCTGAAGCAGTGCAACTCAAAGGTGGAACAAATATGGCATGTATAAACTGATTTGCTATTTTCATTCTTGATGTTTCCCCTTTGCCAGATTTGATTGTCTGCAGGGAAAGCAGCACACAGTGGGGGCTGTTAGATGAAACCGAGTATGAAGTATAATTGTGAATCTGACAAATCTAAGAGGGTCTGGAGGCATCCACCCCCAGAACACTGATAGTTTATTTAACCATGTTGATGCAGCATTTGACTTGACAATCATTTGTTCAGTGAGTGGGAAAACCGACAAGAGCACAGAAGCTGACATGAACACGAATAAGTGTGACAGGGTAAAATGAGGATTTTTCTTATCTTCTTTCTCAGATATATTATATATAAATACAGACAAAAGTACGGCCTCCTTTAAAGAGCATTAACTGTAGCACCTTAACAGTTTTTGCAGCAATACGTTAACTGATTGTGTACATTTAGTTATACATATTTACATTAATGATGGACCAATATACAAGGATATTTTGTTAGATGAATGTCTGGTTTTCAATTTGGGTATCCAGACCCCCCCTCCTCTTTATCTTTTGCAAACAGCCAGTTGCAGTCTCGCTCACTGGCAGCAGTGAACGTCACCTACAGTAATGCTTCGTAAATGACAGCATTCTGGTAGAGTATTTAGTTGTCTGGCACACAACTGATAAGCTGGAAATTAAACTCAACATCACATTTAGTCATAGATTATTATTATTATTATTTTTACTAGCTTGCAAGTTATCTACATGGTGTATGTCTGTTGTGCACTCCTTGGTTGGTCTTGCACACATTAGTAACTTGTTCCCTGTTATGGTCCTCTCAAGTCCAAGGGCTCACTTGCTTTGTCACCTCTGTTTGGTGTGCTGCATCTGAACCACTCTCGTTCAGTAACAGGTGTAAGGCCCACATTCATTCACATGTGGACCTCTAACACACTCAAATAGGGGTTGAACTTGTTCGTCCACAGACATTTAGATCACCCTCTTTCCTTTAGCGCCTCATTTAATCCAAAGCAGAACTCCCCTCTGTTTCTTTCACCTTAGTATTATTGCTACAGTTAGAAACATCCTGTTTCAAACTGACACAGAAAAACTTATCCATGCATTTGTTACTTCAAGATTGGACTACTGTAAGTACTTATTATTGGGTTGTCCTAAACACAATCTACTGCTAGGGGTCTAGCATGAGAGCTCATATTTCCCCAGTTTTAGCTTCTCTTCATTGGCAACTTATAGAATCCAGAATAAAATTTAAAATTCTTCTCCTCACATATAAATCTAAATGATCAACTCTATCCCATTTTAAAGGAGCTCATAGTTCCATATTTTCCAAGCAGAGCGCTTTGACTCAGACAGCAGATTTACTCGTAGTTCCTAGAGTTTCTAAAAGTAGAATGGGAGGTAGAGCCTTCAGTTAGTAGGCGCCTCTCCTCTGAAACCAGCTGCCAGTTTGTGTTCGGGAATTGAGCTTGAAACCTTCCTCTTTGCTGGTACCGCATGCTGAGTGGCCACGTGTTAACTTGCTCTGCCACCTTGTTTGTTAAATCCTTTCCAAAATACCGTATTTGATCTAGAGAAATACCTTCTCCATGCAAGATAAGCTCAGGGGAACGTCTGTGTCACAAAAGAAAGTCAGCCACGGTCGAAGTCAAACTTTCCTAGCTTCATTGCCGGTCTTCAGCAAGTCCCAGCAGCAAACCATCAGCTAACACCCAAGTCTTAACATTTGAACAAAAAGGCTTAAGTATTGTGTGAAGAATATGCCTATATAAAGACATAAAATGCTTGCTTTTTCTTTTCTACCTCTCTGTCAATTTGTAACAGTAAGAAAATATAAACAAAGGAATACAGGGCAGGGGGGTCCTAGGCTCATATTTACGACTTGTCTTCATGATGTAGAAATTCTGCAAACATAGGCACTTTTTTGTTTACCATACGTCCTGTGTCACAAAGATATTTCACAAAAAAACAGGATAAGAAATGTGCTCATACAGGATACTTGGACCTTTTTGGTAAGCCACCCCCCGAGGATGAAGCAACTGCTTCAGGGGCGGGAGAGTTGAGTCCAAAGTCAGGGGTTATTCTGAATACCATTAACAACATGACAACTGAGTTCTCCACCAGGTTTGACAGCATATCTGCAATAGAAAATGTCAGAGAAGGCATCACAGAAAGCGCAAAGCGTGTCACGGAGACAGAAACGAGGATTTCAACCACTGAGGGCAGTGTTGCCACACACTCCAAACAAAAGTGAAAACCCTTGAAAACAAAATAAAAGCTTGGAGAAAAAAACTACAGTACCTGGAGACGAGATCGCGGCGCTCCACTCTGAGGGTTGTCAGTCTTCCGAAGGAAGCCGAGGGTGAGGATGCGCGTGTCTCCCTGGAGAGTCGGCTGCCAGACACTTTGGATCTGCCACCGGGACACACAAAACTAACCTTGGAGAAGGCACACACAGTTGGGCCAAGAACACGGAACAAATCCTCACCCCAAATGCTGATAATGAAGTTTCTGAACTTCAGAGATAAGGAGTCAGTAAGAAAAGCAGCCAAGTTAAAAGGGGAAACTTGCCTACAAAAATCAGCCGGTGAGGTTCTATGGCGGCAGGTGTTCACAAGAAGCAGAAGGAGTTTTACGAGGCGCGGCGGCAGCTCCAAGCAGCAGGTCTCTGGTATGGCACCATCCCCCCGTACAAGGAACAATCCCAGATTTTTGATGATTAGATTGAGGCGGAAGACTTCATCAAGCATATCAGGCCAGAAATGGGACCAGACTGAAATATTTGAAGCAGGCTCACATGTATTAACAGAAGGTAACATCACAGCAGGTAAATGGTGCAAGCTTGAGCCTACCCTGCACACACCATAATGTCAAATATACGCCTACGTCAACTAGGTAGATTGTTTTTCCACTTTTATTTGCATGGTGCTAAAGGTTTATATTTAGACCTCATATGATAATTGTTAATTTAAGTTACTCTTCAATAACAATCTTGGGATTATCTAAGGTCAAGTTAGGAAATTAAATAAGAAATAAGGCCCTGCAGTCCTGTTTTTTTCTTTTCTTTCTTTGTTTTCTTTGTACAGAAGAATTAAGAAGCTGAATGTAACTTAAACTACAAGTGTCATTTTGGGGGGGGGGGGTTTTGTTTTTTTTAAATAAGGCATATACACGATGACACCTGAGAATCAGATTTGATTTCGTTAATGATAAAAGGAGAGTGCCTATGATAAGATAATTGTTTGGTTACGATAACGCAGGAGTTTAAGGTTGATGTTATAATTAATTACTTGTTGGTTCATTGTCATAGGTCAGTGATACTGTATTACAGTTAACTATCTGGAAGGTTAAAGATGCAACAAATGTCCAATGGGATTAAAATGAAAATCACATCATGGAACCGCATGGGGGATATTCAAATATTGTTTTTCTGCAAGAAACACATTAAAGGAACAGTGATGATCTGAAAATTAAAAGGAGGTGAAGAGGTAATGTATTTGGTGCAGCATTTAACTCTCAAGCTAGAGGTGTGAGTCAATACCGTTTCAGGTAAATAAGGTTACTAAAGTTTAGACAACTCATTATTCAAGGAAGTCTTTTGAAGAATGAAATAGTTTAGGCTAACATTTATGCACCACATTCAGAGACCCTGACTTTTTTAATAGTCTAATTCTTGTTCTTTCCACTCTTTTTGGTACATATGTGGTGGCAGGAGATTTTAATTGTACATTAGACCCGGCAAGGGACAAGAGGTCAGGTGTCGACCAGTCCCACAATCGTAATAGGGCAACTATACATCACTTCATGAAAGAATTGAACCTAATAGAACCTATTGAACCATAAAAACCAAAAAAAGCAATTGCAATGTAATTTCTGGAATAACTATGGGATAAAAGGAGCATAGTTTAGCTTTATATGCAGATGACATAATAACAAAAAAATACATTAAAGACATAAAAATAACAAATCCATTCTTTCCCTGCTAGACTTGATCAATAAATGTATCTATCAAATCTATCTTTCTATCTGTCTATCTCAATGAGCAATACTGTTTAAAGAATTACATATAAATAAATTGAACAGTGAAATGTGTTATTTTTAAATGAAATCAAATGAGGCTGTGGTATTTGAATAAGTTTCATTGAAAATCCAGCGATGCAGAGAATCTGCCTGAACTATAGGTCAAATGAATAATTAAAGCATAAATAGGGTGTTTGCAGTGTTCGTAACAGCATAATGTATCATTTTAAAATGGTCATTGAGTTCTACAATTGTGATGCCTTGGTGATAAAATGTTTGAATGTCAGTAATTCTTAACACATACACACGTATGCACACAATCATAACACCCAGCCAACAGCCTGTGAAAATGATTGGATCAATATGAACATGCTGATAGCGGTTGCTGAGTTCTTACAGCTTGTAACATACTTTACAAGAACAGAGACCTTTGTTTTTGTCCCTGAGTACAAAGGGTAGTGAATATGAACAGTATGCATGTCTATATGCAGTCCACAGGCGAGTAGCTTCAACTGCACTCCTCATGAGGGCGGCGCTTTTCATGGCAGGGGGCTTTTTTTTTGGCACCAGACTGCGCTCTAGGATTTGTTATGTTGTGTAGTTTTTGATCTTGGTGTTTGGTGAACATCTGTCATTAAACTGAATTTTATTTGCATGATTTTGTGGCTCATCCGAGCCTAAGCCTAAGTGCATTTCTTGCTGCACAGTTTACTAAACCCATGTCCAAAGAATTAAAGGAAATAGGTGATAAAGCTGATATATTAAGGGTTTTGACTAGGACGGGTGTTTGGCCTCATGAAATGGTGACCGCGGATGCTGTCTCTCTATCCCAAGTGCCTGATAAGTCAACTTCTGACACTTAGAGTTGGAAGTTGAGATGTGTCACTTAGCCCTGAGAGAACAAGGACCTTGTTAGGAAGTTTGAGATCGGTAAAATGGAAGAGGCGAGTAAGAGGCAGCTTTGTTTACGTGAGCTAGAGCTAAACCATGCTCCTCTGCTCCTCTTGGTACTTCTGATTTTGATATGAATAAAAGTATTCTGACAGCTTTTTATGAAAATGACGTGGATAAGTATTTTGTCTTGTTTGAGCGGGTGGCTAAGACCTCGAAGTGGCTGGAGGAGATGCAGAAACATGGGTAAGGCCTAGGAAGCATATGCCACTCTGCCACCTTATCTGAGCCTGGATTATAAATACACTCTTCTGTGCATGTTTAGAGGACAAAGCTTCCAGAGCTGCATGCTGCCCTGCAGTCCCACCCTCTGACCATCCCAGTTCTTGCTTCCATCTGTCTGTATGGATGTCTCTGTTGGATATCTGCTGACAGATTGGATATCATGACCTGTAGTCCCACCCTCTGACCACCTCAGTGTCTGCTGTCTACATCTGTTTATATAGTCGTCTTTGTAGTCCACCCAAAAAACCATGTATCAGTCATATATACATAGAACTCTTAGTTCTGCTGCCTTGCTAAAGCAGCCATTCTAGTAGATGAGTATGTCTTTTCCAACAGTAGAAAATCCCTTTGATCATGTTTTTGTTGACTGTGTGTGTCCCTTACTGCGTGATAAATCTGGTCACAGGCTTTTGTTGACAATTATGTGTGCTTCCACTCATTTTCAAGAAGCCATTGCCATGCTTAAAATCACTGCACTCTCATTTGTAACGGCCATGGTGAAGTTCTTTTCTCTGTATGGCTTGCCCAAAGTTATTCAAATTGAACTGGGACTAATTTTAGGTTCCTTGTTTTTGAGCAAGTAATGATTACTCACTGCTGGTCCAGCACATACCATCCATGAAAGCCAAGGTGCTCTGGAGAGATTCTATTACACACTTGAAAACATGGTTAGAGGGTTTGGAGTGTTTGAAGTATGATAAAGACCGGGATGAAAAGGCTTCATCTTTTGCTGTTTGCTACACGAGAAGTACTGCAGGAATTGCTTGGTTTCAGTCCCGCTGACATTGTTTTCACTCACAATGTGCACGGCCCATTGAAGATGCTGACGGAGAAATGGCTGTGCGATGGACCACAGAACCTTCTTGATTATGTCAGTGCATTTTGTCAAAACCTCTATTGGGCCTGTGAATTGGCTAAACAAAATCTTTCTGAAACTCAAGGTCAAATGAAGATGTAGTTTGAAAAGACTGTGAAAAACAGAAAATATGAGCCAGGGAAAAAGGTTTTGGTTTTTCTACCTGTTCCTGGTTCCAGTTTGCAGGTGCATTGTAGCGGTCCCTATGTGGTGTAGAGGAAGGTGAATGACACAGATTACATAATTGCTACACCAGATTGCGCATGCCAAAGTCAACTGTGTCATATCAATATGTTAAAGCCATTCTTTGACCGTGGGGAAGATATCCCTGCCATGGATTCTGCTAGTACTTTGAAGCCAGTTTTTCTGTCATCCGATGCCGTGACACTGGTTGAAAAATAGTCTCCTGCAGCGTCTGTGATCCTGTGTAGTGCAGGTGAGGACACTGTTGTGCAGGAGCTATCCAGTGCTGATCTGGAAATTGATGGGCCATCAGAAGCTAAGTTATGGGGCTGCTTGAAAAACTCAGTCTTATTACTTCTCATCATTCCCTGTTGTATAACATTTCTTCTCAGACAGCAATTTTGGAGCACAATGTTGATGTGGGTGATGGTGCCCTGATAAAGCAACATCATTTTAGGATAAACCCAGATAAAACACAACGCTTACAGAAGCAAGCTTATTATATAGATTATATGCTGTTTTATGGCATTGCAGAACCAAATTGTAGTTCCTGGAGTTCACCTTTACCTAGCTGATAAATCAGATGGAACTGGTTGTTTTCTTACAGACTTTAGACAAGTTAACAGTGTCATGAAGCTGGATTGGCATCCACTTCTGCAAATGGAAGATTGTCTCGATCATGTAGGCTTGGCTGCTTTTGTAAATAAATTAGATCTGTTAAAAGGCTACTGAGGTTCCACTAACCCCAAGGGCAAAACAGATTACTGTGTTTTTGAGTACAGATACCTTTTTGCACTATACAGTGATGTCTTTTGGTATGTGTAATGCACCCGCCACATTCAAACGGCTAGTAAACAAAGTTTGATCAGGAGTACCCGGATTTACCCGTGTGACGCTTATCTCAATGATATTGTTGTGTATTACGGATGTTGGGACGAGCATATGGAGCAGTTGAGAGTGGTATTTAAAAAACTGACTGGACTGTACGGGTAAAGTAGTAGGTCTGGTTCAAACAGTGGACTCAAAAATAGAAGCCATAGCACAGGTTCCGGCACCTTCTTCTAGACGTGGCTTAACAATGTTTTCTCGGCATGGCCGGTTATTACTGAAGCTCCTGTCTGAATCTTTTTGCTGTTGCTGCTCCACTCACTGATTTGTTCAGGCCAAAATTAAGATTCATCTGGTCAAATGATTGCCAAGAAGCTTTTGGATGCATTAAGACAGCGTTGCCTTTATGCACACATGCACCAGTTCTCACTGTGCCATCATTCGAGTGCCTTTTGAACTGGCAAACTGGCTGTAGACACCAGTTTTGAGGATGAATTTTATATTCCAACAACTATCAAAGAAAGCAAGTAGACGACTTTGTCATTGCATAATGCAACAAAACTGATAAGCACTCCACTGTGAATACACAGCAAGAATACATGAGCGGAAGCCATACAATATGAAAAAGTTAAAGCTTAAAAAAAAAGAAATAAAAAAAACAGAATAAGGTAAAATACAATGAAATATTTAACACTGAAAATTGCAGTTAAACGTGGTAAAGAGCTTGGTCCAAAGTATGAGATAACATACATTTGTTTATATATTCTTAAATGTGGTAATGGCACTTGGATAGAAGATGTCTCTGTAAGCTAAATTTTATATCTTGGGAGCTCTGTAGCACTCACAGATGTAACGATGGGCAGAGGCCTACCAGTCCGCAATGACCTGTATCAAAAAACTATGGAACCGTTTCTGTAAAATGCTATTCAACATAAATTTGCAAAGACTTTCCAGATCCCACCATCTATAGTGTATAATATCAAAGGATTCAGAGAATCAAAAGGTATCTCTATGCACAGTGGGCAAGGCCAGAGGACAAAACTGGATCCCTGTGATCTTCAGGTTCTGTGGCACCACATTTAAAAACAGCCAGGAGTCTCCACTGGGAATCATTGCATAGGCTCAGGAAGTCTTCCAGAGATCAAGATTCGGAACACAGTTTACAGTGTAATTCACAAATATAGCGTATGGCTCTATTTAGCAAAGAAGACGCAATATGCGAATGCGATCCAGAAAAGCTGCCCTCTCCTCTGTACCAAAGCTCAATTAAAATTCCCTGAAATAAAACATGTTTTATGGTCAAAATGAATCAAAAACTGTTAACCAAAGACGTCGTTTTCTGCAGACTACAGAGCTGGAGCCATTCAACTTGTTATCAGTGCTTAATTTAAAAACCTTCATATTTGATGGTGTGGGGTTGCATTAGTGCCTATGGAATTAGTATGTTACTACTGGAAAGGCAGCGTTAATGCTGAAAAGTACATAGAGGATTTAGAGCAACATTTGCTCCCATCCACATAACATCTCTTGCCGGAAAGGCCTTGCATATTTTAGTTGGACAATGTTAAATCAACGTACTGCATCCGTCACAACAACATGGCTTTGCAGGAGAAAATTCCAGGTTTCTGAACTGGTCTGCCTGTAGTCTACACCTTTCACCAATAGAAAACATTTAACACAGCATGAAATGAAAAGTCTGACAATAAAGGTCCAGGACTGTTGAACAGCTACTATCCTGCATCAGACAAAATAGGACTATATTCCTCTCCTAAAACTCCAAAAACCGACATTTAAAGGCAGTTGTGAAAAGAAGAGTGTATGTAAAGTAATGGTAAACATTGACTTGATTTGCTGCCAACAAACTTTAAAATGATCTAATTTCAGTGAAATGACAAAATATATAAGTTTCAACACCTGATGCATTATGTTTATGTATGGGAATACAATATGGGTTTATGCGATTTACAAATCATTTAATTCTGGTTTATTGTATCCTTGATAACATGGAATGAGATTCAAATAGAAAAAAAAATAAAAGACGGGCAAGACTGAAGCTAGAACCTCCAAGAAACTCAAGGAATCTATTCTCAAAGTAAAACTACAAGACCCAAAATATAACAAGTAAATTGAAGGATTTCCCTTCAGGCTCAACCACTTTACTGTTGATACTACGCCAATCCTCTTCTCAATTTTGCACTCTATTTCAGCCTTACTAATGAACAGAAACCCTGGAAAGCTTGAAGTCCTTTGCTCAGTGCAACAACTCCTCCAGTTTGCTGAAAGAGTTTTCCATAGGAGAACGATGCCAATGGCAATCGAGCTTTAGGATAACATTATAATTGACAACCGCTTCTTGGTCCTCTTTTAAATTGGGAACCACCACCCTGGTCCACCAATCTGTCTAACCTCTATTCAGCATTGAAGAGGTGTGTCAGTGAAGACAACCCTATAATGTTCAAAGCCTTCAACATGCCATGGTGAATCTGCACTTATCTTGTGCCCGCTTGCTGAAGGGCATTTTAATTTTTGCATACACTTCCATGGGTGAAAGGACCTGGTTGATGCTTGTAATCAGTGTGAAATGTGCTCACTGTTGCTGGGTTATTAGGTTTGTCAGTCACAAGGCGTTTGACAAGTAGATCATCTTTTAGGAAAAGAGGTTCTGAATTCTAGTGTCTGCTGCTCTCTCTCTATACACACACACACACTTATGCATATGTATATATAAATGCTTTATGTCTTTATGCTTTAGCTTTATGTGCTGTGCTTGAAAAATTCTTTATTTCAAATATTTAAATACAGGGAGGGGGGAAAAAAAACAATCCAAGCACAGGATATTGAGGAAACTCATATACACTTAAAGATAGCCATCAGTTGAAACTGGGCATTTCTCCACAGAGAGAAACTCCTGCTTCTGTTGAGACTCAACTCAAGCCTCAAATCAGTACACATGTAGGTGCTCTGAGATCACATCTTAATTGTAATCTTAACTAATCAAAGACTTCTGGGCCTAACTGGACTTATATGGTCAATGGAGTCAAAAGCTGCACCAAGGTCAAGACACACGAGCAGGCGGTCACCAGCAGAGTGACCATTCAGTAAGATGCTGTTTAAAAGACTGAGTAGAAACTTTGATTAAAGAAACAAACAAACAAACAAAAAAACACACTAAAGACTATTAGAAAAAGAAAATCCTTGAAGAGAAAACTTCAAGAAAAAAAAAAAAATAAACAGTAAAGTTTGGTGCGATAAGAATATCTCCTATGTTTTTCTTTAATAGAGCCAGATTTTATTTTATTTATGTATTTATTTATTTATTATGGCTTGCAATTTTAGACATTTATCCACCTAGTAAACAATTAAGGATTTTTTTATAGATAAAATGTGTTTATTATCAATATCTCCACATGCCCTATTCTTTCTCCGTAAATTGAATAAGTAAAAAAATCCAAACGAGGAGCAGAGGTAGAGTATCAGTTTTAAGAATGAATGTATTGAATTGATATGACTGGAGAGTCCAGCCACCATGTGGAGGAAACTCATTGCAGCTGCTTATATCTGTGATCTTGTCTTTTTGGTTACTACCCACAGTTCCTGACCACAGCTGAGGATAAGAACATAGATTGAACGGTAAACACAGTATTGCCTTTTGAGCAATGTGCTTTTCACCACAACTGATCAGTACACAGTCCGTACAACTGGAGATGCTGACACCAATCCACTGGTCGCCTGTTTTATGGATTCATCTGTGTATTGAATACTTATTGAGCTGCACTGTACAAGGTACTTAACCTCAAAATACTGCTAAAGGTGGTAATGAGTCACTTTCCTAAAACAAGCCATCTCTCTATCGTTGTTTTAGGAAAGACATATGTCTAGCTCCCTTCGTAGAAGCAGTGCAAAAGGGTTTATCATGTGTTACCGCAGGAATGTCAGACATGACTGGCAGAGATTATCAGGCTTGTCTCAGGCCACACTCAGAAGATTACTTGCAGGATTACAGATTTAAGGCAATGTCTAGCAATAAGGGATGACAGCTGTTACATTTTATGAGAAAATGTCCTTCCTGTCCAAAGAAGGGGTGAAAGTCTACCATATTTGGAAGTCCCACAGCAATGCAGTTTTTTGTTGTTTTCTTTGGTCTGGATGTAGCATTCTCTTGTACCTTCACCTAAAGCTGCGTCTAAACCTCATCTAGTGTGCTTTTGACATTTTTAGTCAAACAGAACAGAAAATGGTACGCTAAGATTATGCGCTCTTGCAACTTCATTTATTGTGAAAACGGCACCACAGCAGAGATCCTTATCCGATAAATGCGATTGTGAAAAATGTCCAGTTGTCAGATAAGTTACTAATTCACAGCCTTAATGAGGTCCATATTGTGGCTGACACTTTGGTTCAAATTTCCCAAAGGATATTTGGGCACTGTGCTTAGTAGCAGTCACAGTACATTCATTTTTGTCATTGCTGGAGGCATGCAGCAAAGATGATTTCGCAGAATGCATGCAGATGATTCTGTTTCATTTTCCAACTGAAATATTTCCTAAAGTAAATCAACAGTCAATCCAATACCTATAAGACCTTTATTTATGAACCTGGATATTCATTATCCTGCTGCATTAAACCAAACTGCGGAATCTATATGTATGGTAATTTGTGAATTTAGGCAGCAAAGTTTGATTAACATGAATCTTGGATTATAAGGTGTCTTATTTTGTACCAGTTGTAGACATTTAAGTGAAACCCTACTTTGACCACTGTTTGTCTGTGTTATTATAACACAGTTAACATTTCTTAATAATGAACAGGGACCTGAATATAAACAATATTCCCTGTCAGTGAACATTTAAGAAAAGCTGTTAGTTTTCCCCATCAAGAGTTATTCTTTAATTCCTTTGCTTTGTTGTGGCCTTGGTATCTGAAGTCCACTTGATTCTTATTTACAGTAAGATGAAAGTCAATGTAAAGAATAACTCTTTTTAGGTAGTATCTTTTCAATTTTTTTTGATTTGAGGTCGTAATAATGGACAAAACGTGTGTCAATAAAAATGTATAATAAATCCATCAGAACCCTTGGCACCCAACCATCAGCATGGAAGAAATGCACTGGTATGACCTGCTGTAATTAAGGATAATCCAGTTGAACCTCTGCTGATTAACTAAAAATCCACTTGTCAATTGCTTTAGGATAATGTCTTCAAGCTATGACATGGGAAGAACCCCAAGAACTTTTTGCATTACAATGTTATGCAGCTAAGTATTCTACTTCTCGATCGGCAAAGGTGTCAGCAGTTTGGGCCCAGATGGCGTTGGTTTAACATCAGCAGCTTGTTATTGTGTTTCTTGAGTCATTAGATTTTGTTCTTCTTCAAAGGTTTTGTAATCTTAAGAGCAACTGCAACACAATCAGCAACAAGAGATCCTTCCTGCCTACAGCAATAACCCTGTACAATGACTCTTTAAAGAGAGTCAAATGATTATCGCAACAATTAATTTCCCTTCGGATATCAATTAAGTATCTATGAATTTGAACCGAAATTAATCTGTCATAGTCTTGAACATTCCAAGAGTAAAACAATGCACAGGCAAGTTTTTCCTCTTCTTATCATCTTTAGTATGTTACAAACAACTTGCGTGTATGAATATATGTCCTGCAAAAAATGTGCAAGTCAGGCTCCTTAGTGTGCTGCCTGCTGTGGAACAGAAGCGATCGTCTCCCTGGCGACATTGTGCCCATATGAGCGCCACTAAAAGCATCACATAGAATCATATGAATGAGAACATGAACTAATTACCTTTTAAGTGCTTTGCAAAGGCCACATGTAATGTCACTACAAAATTCTAAGAATGCAATTTATAAATAAATTTTTTTCATTATGAAACATACAAAAAAAAATCTCTCTCTAAATCCCATTAAAGAAGGGTTCTGTATGAATGTTATATGTTACATTTTGCAATGAAACAATGATCAGTTGGCTATTTTGGCAAAAATTAGTCAGTCCTGTTCCATGACCTGCCCTTCCATGTTGTTATCTCTCTCCGGTATTCAGTGTTGCGAACTGAGTTGTTTAATGTCACTGCATTCCCAACCTGCACTGTCACCGCGGCCACTACCTTTCACAGTCTGAAACGGGTGGATTCGTTCACGGTGCAGGTCTGTTCTTCCTCTCTGGGCTTGCCCGGAGCATGTTTCATAGGAAATGGCTTAGTGCATTTGTGTACCTTTGTCAGTTTACAGATATGCAATTTTCACTATCTGATAGGGTGCAGTGAGGTGTTTCTGGCTTGATTCTCTAGTTTATTACAGGTAGTAACAGCTGAGAGCATGGGTGCTATTGGGATACAACCCAAATATCATCCAGCTATTATTATGACTGTTACATCAGAAACAATGCATTTATTTGCAATGTGGAGTCCAATTAATGTAATGAATGTAATGAAAATATTATCTATATATAATTTTAATCTTAGTTTGTTCATCTTAGTTTGTTTATATATATATATGTATATATATATGTATATATATATATATATATATATATATATATATATATATATATATATATATATATATATATATATGATCATCATTAGCAGTCACATAACAAATAAAATGAATAGCATTTGGTTGCAGCTGGTGATGTAGAGTGGGCCTTGGTTTGTTTTATTTACCTCTTGTGCAGTCTTGGTAAGCACAACCTAATATTGAAATAGATCATTGAATATTTATTCTTAATCCATTTCCATTTACACCTCTTTTTTTTTTACCTTACAGACAAAAAGCTTGAACACATTTCTTTTTTAATATATTATTTGGTTTATTAGATGTTGAGAGTCTGTAGTGCAGAGGACATGTTTTGTGCTTCTATCCATAATAGAAAAAGTAAAAAAAAAAAAACCCACAATAATATATTTTAGCTTATAAACATAAAGGGCTTCAAATTTATCTTTTATACCTCAGCTTTTTTTTTCTGACTTTCAGATTTCTTGAAAAGTAGGTTAACTCAACTTATGTCATGATCACATGGGACCAATGTATCTATATAGTTATAGATTCCATTTTGGCACAAATATAAGATGAAATCACCTTTGTATAAGATAAATATAAGAAGTTAGCGCAATTAAAGAATCAATTTCTTGAATGCACTTTTAGACCACATTATGTTTTAAAAAAACAGAGGACATGACTAACTTTAAACCTGCTCTATCCATTTTTCTCAAAAATATCTAATGTGAAAATAAGAATTAGGCAGTGGATTAGTTTGTTAAACCACCATGAATGACCCACTTGGTAGAAGCTTTAAAGTAACATCCATCTTCTCTGGAGACAGAGACAATGAAAGATAGCACACTCTGAAATATTTGCAAATGACTGGATAGTGAGTGCACGCACTGTTTAGTGCAATAGGACAATAACCTCTATCCTTCCAAAGTTGTTTTCACAAGAAGAGGTGGAAAGCTGAAAGAGGTGGATGAGCTATGAGCTGATGGCTAATTAAACCATATATTGTGATTAATGAAGTGTCAGCTCCTGGTCACAGACTGGTGACTCTTTGAGGCGGACTTTATATGATGTGCCAAAACTGAGTTGGGCTGCTTTGTGCCAATTCAATATTTCCTTAACCATTCCACCCCAAATGATATTGTCCATTCATTGATTTGCTGGAATCCACTTCATCCTATTCAGTGTCATGGTGAGAGGGGGGCGGGTGTCTGCGGTAGTTCCACCCTGGACAGGTCACAAATCCATTGCAAGGTCACACACTCCTGCAGACAGATTTATGATCACCAATCAATCCTACATGCATGTTTTTGCACTGCAGGAGGAAACTGGAGTAGCTGAGGGAAACGTACAGGCAAGAACATGAGTGTGAGAGAAGATGCAAACTCCAAAAAAACTCCATTACAGTCGGGAATCTAACCAGGAATCTCCTTAAAACCTGCACACAAACAAATATCCCCCTCGTATAAAATATTGTGTCCAGGAGATAATGATAAATTATCCGTAAGATTGCATTCTCATTTTCATACTGTGGTTTTGCAGTAACACCTAATTTTTGTCAAATTCCTTATAAAAACTCGCCTTGGATTGTGTTCTTTGCTCTCCTAGGATTTAAAGCTTTGAAGAATTTTTATTAATTTATCACTCATTGGAAGAGTTTGCGCTGAAAAATTAACAGATGGAAGTTGAAATTCATGGGAATTATAGGCCGTCTTATCTATTAAAAAATTAAAAATACAAATCTTTAGTTTAGCTTGTCTTTTTTAAATGAGGTTCATTTTAGTAAACAAATCATATGAGATGTTTTGGATTTTTTTTTTTTAACACTCAGTTTTATTAGCTGATGCTGCAATGTTGTGGATTCATCTGCGTTTGAATAGAACTGTCAGGTGGAGGCATTATAGAAATACAGGGGCTCGTGGAAGCATCGGTGGTGCCATATCACAATCATTCAAAGTCATGTTTACTGTTGACATCAATTAATCTTCTACTTCTTAATTACCAAACCCACAATTGTTGTTATAGGTGGCCACAGAGCTATTGTCTAAATAGATCTATAGTGGGATCCATCTGCGTCAGCTTGGACAATCAACATGAACAGATGTGGTGTCTGCAGGAAAAACAACCAGATGTATGAAGCACAGGCAGCTGCACAGCAGCAGGTACTGTGTCAAATGGCACATATCCATGTTATGCATATGAAGCTGAAGACAACAGCATGCTTCTTAATGACTGTTAGTATCCACTACCTGGAACTCATGGAGGATGATGAATTGGCAAAATTTTGCATTCTGCTTTGGGGAAATGAGAATAATAACAGTAAAGAGATTCAAGGTGAAGAAAAGTGGATTTCACTATTACAATTTCTGCTCCAAAACCAAGGACATTTAATATCCGTCTGCAAGGGGCTCACCTAAGGCAGTTGTCATCAGAAGATGAAGAACGTCCATTGTTCCATCCTCCAACTGGAATTGCCTCCAGAGATTAAAATGAAATGTGTTTGCCCTACACCAGGTGATGGTGATTATGAGGCTGTCTTACTGCCTTACCACCTCGATCTTCTAGAAGTAGAAAGCGCGATAGAATACAATATGTTCTCATAGAGGTGAGATGAAGCTGAAGGTAGCAATGTCAGGCTCAGCAGGCTCTTTTCTTATAGCATCCATCTGTCACTGAGCCTGCAATAAAATCTCTTTTGCCTTTAGTTTGCACATAAGTTTCAGCCTGACAGTTAATGGATCTCAGATACCACTTTGCCCACATACCACCATCCATCTATATATTGTCTGATTGTTTATGGTGACCCACAACTGATTATCAAATTCTAAATGAATTCAAGAAGTGACCACTATGTCCTTGATATCAGTGAAGACTTTTAAGTCTGTGTGTCAGTGCTTCACAGAGTCCTTCCCCACCTTCTTTATTGGCACTTTATGAAACACTGAATGCAAAATGTGTCTGATTCAAGCCAAAATGGCCTATGTAACACAAAAGGAATGTAATTAGACTACTAGCAGCTTAAGTTCAAATGTTAAGACGCAAGAACAGTGTGCCCTGAAAGTCCAACACATTTCCACCTGTCAAAAAGCCCAAGTATGACTCTTATAAAGTTTTTTAGCCTTGGATTTCTTAACAAAACAGTTTTTTTGTTTTTCTTTTTGTTTTAGAAAAAAGGTTATTTTTACAAAAAAGGATTGGCATTCAGACAATCGGGGCTTTACAGAAAGCCTAAACATCTGACACCAAATTGTGAAGAAGAATGGAGGCCTGGCATTAAAACACCAATTCAAGCTATAAAGACATTCCAAGGTGGATTTAGATCACTCGGGATCCATGTGAAGGTGCTTTGGGACACTTCATTTCACATTTTCTTTGTAGTCTGGAAATAAGTGCATTCTAATGAACTTACATCATCATCATCGCCTTAGACAATGACTCATTTTTTGTACATATGACTGCAGGAAAGTTGTTTGTATTGTCATTTTGTCTTTGTATTTGACTTATCCTCCCTTGTGTGGCGTACAGTACACCCTTATTTGTATTGTACATATCCTTCTAATACAATGTAAGAGAAAACAAAGAAATTTGACTTGTTTATCTTGTCATTTCCAACTTTTTTGTGGACCTGATCCATTTATTTGCAGTTCAGTTTTCAATTTTATTTATATAGCATCTATTACAACACAAGTTGTCTCTAGGCGCTTTCCTGAAACCCAGAACATGACCCCCGAGCAGTTATTGCATAAACAACAGCAGTTGCTGCCATTGTTGAATAAAATTAACACATTTGGTGTTTGCAAGTATATTTGCATATAATAATACGATAATAAAGACGGTAGCAACAATACTAAACCATATTACTATCCCACTTTTCTATAAAATGTAACAAAGTGCTTAACATAGCAGCAGAGAATTAAATTAAATTCAGTCTAATTCAATTCAGCTTTGAAGGCACATCAAGAAAAAAACAATTCAGCTGACAAACACAACCTAGCTAGAAAAGACAACAGATTGCATCAAAACGTCTCTTCGATTAAGTCCCCCACCCTTAGCAAGTAGGCAACTGTGGAAAGGGAAAAAACTCCCCTTAAACAGGGAGAAACCTCTGGCAGAAGCAGATTCGGGAACTGCAGCCATCTGCCTCGACCAGTTGGGGGTTGAAATGACAGGAAATAGGAGAAAACAACAAACAGCAATAGAACAGGACACCTGCCGGGAAGAAGGATCACAGGTTAAGAATAATGTCATGAAAAAAGTTGGAGTGAAATACTCCAACTTTGAATAAATGTAAAGTATTAAGATGATACCACAGGAGTTCTGAAAAACTAAAGTTGTAAGAAAGGGTTTAAAAGTTTAAAGTGATGTTGTGTGCAACAGGTGAGGTGTCTAATGAAAAAAGCTCCTTTCCACAATCTGATCAGGGGATATGCAGTGGGAAGGTGAGAGACAACCACAAAAGATGCATTTAAATACACACATCTTAATGCCACATGTTAAGCACTGCCTCCTTATGATTTGATTTCTCAGTGTTTATGTTAATGCAGGGTTAAGGTCGAACAATTTAAAATAATTTAAATCACAATAACAGCCTTATTTGCAGCGAGCACTATGTCCATGGCCCAAGGAAGCAGCAAAGTCTGGGTGGAGAAGCTCCGTAAAGCTGAAAGCCAGAGCCATGAGCCACTTTTGCCCCCAGATCTTTCCTGGCCAACCAAGAGCTGGTCCTGGTGCATCACTGATGAGGAAATGCACCTGGCTGGGACCAGCGTGCGCGCAGGAGAGGTCCTGGGAGGGCATCCTCTTGCACGGAGCGGCCGTCTGTCACCCACCACCATCCAGTTTTCACTCCAGACTGTTTATTCAACATCGGACAGTTTCAAGAAGACTGACACTCAGACTAGGAGCTATTCCAACCATATTGGCATCACAACCACAACCTGTAAGTACTAAACTATAAACTATGAACCTGTTGCAGAGTCAGTTAGGATGTGGCTAAATTAGCAACGGTGTAACAACACTTAACGTAAACACCCAACTAGCATCTGTGAAATCTGTGAAACTATAAAAGCTGTAGAAAAGAGAAAGAGTCACAGAAAATAGTGATAGTTGAGCTTAAATGACTGAGGCATGTAGTGATCTTGAAATGCCTACTTAATTATTAATGAGTACATAAAAAATGTATCCTATTAGGCAGCTATTGAAGCTATTGAAGACAGCTATTCAATATTTGATCAAATCAACAGCACATTCTCTATTTAGAGTCCTCAGAAATGTAATCCAGACAGCCTTGAAGGGACCATAGAATGCATTCATTGGCTGAGTTTTCAATCCTGTTTTTTTTAGATGTCGCTTTGCTCCAAAATATCTAATTCAAATGACCGAATAACCATCAGCTTATCAACAAGGTCTACACAAGTCTTTCAATGAGCCATTCATTTGAGCCAGGTGTGTTAGAGCTGAGCAACATTTAAAAGCCTTTAGGACAGTGTGAAGACCAGGGTAACTGAACTTGGAAAACTGATCACCTGTCCCAGCACTAAAGTTTAAAAGCTTTCCCAAATTTGCTTTACCCAAGGAGGACTTTCAGCTGATTTCAATTCTGCATCTCTCTATTGTGGTCTGTGTTATTTAGGATAACAAAAATGAAGATTTGCTATTTTTAGTGCTTATGTGTCCTATAGGCAGAAGTGGTTAAGTCACTTTTTCAATACTGTCTAAGTTTTACTTTTGTTTGGTCTTTTGCTTGGTCGCTCTTTTCTTCCATAATTACTTTGAGGTCGGTCGCCTCTGCCAGGATGTCCACTGTGGCTCTGCAAGCTTGCTTGATTCTTGCTGATGCATGAGACATTGCCATAAAAATGATAAGAATTTGTCCCACTGAGCTGTATGTTTAAAGTTACTTTGGCTGGTTTTTGCATTTAGCAAGATGGGATGGTAGACTGCTGAAGCTGAACAACAGTTCATCAGTGTAAGCAAATATTCCTTTAAATCACAGTGAAACTGATGTTTTAACTCAAACAAAAGTAATTTGTTCTGCTTTAACAACCAACATTAAGTGCATTAGCAGAACACTCAGAAAAAGTAAGTTGCATAGCTTTGTTTTGTATTATTTAACAGTAATTGCTATATTCATTTAAATTATCAGCTTAGAAAGGTTTTGTTTCGCATCAACAACGGCTAAGCGTGAAGCTACCAAAAATGCACCTAAAACAAAACTACCTGAAATATTTAGTGAAACACAAAACGTGTTGCTTGTGTGTGAGTGTGTTTGTGTGTCATAAATATATGATCACTTGAACTCTAAGAAACAAGAGGACTGCAGAGTCATGTAACTGGAGGCAACATTATTCTTGTTCCTGATTATTTTACAGTACTGTGCAGTTTCATAGAGGTCCTAGTTACTCAGGTCGTCCTGAAACAAACTCTCCCAACTTACACATTCCTACTTACGTACCCGTTAAATCACAGAATGCAGTTCGAGAAGCTGCATTAAACCGCCATTGCTAAAACATGTATGTGTGCTTTTAAATATGTTAGTGAATTATTCATTGCTCGCAGAGACGGCGCTATTAAAAAAAGAGGACAAAGTGTGCCAAAGTTAAGAGGAGCAAGGAGCTAAAATGTTTAAAACATTTACACTTTATGTTAATTACAGTTCATGCTTCTTCCACGGCATTACTGCAAAGGTGAGATGTCCCATAAATGATGCAGGTATTTTATGTTTTATAATTTAAATCCTGCATTTGATAACTTCTTGCCCTTGTTTGACCTCAGAGTCATACATAACACAATTATTTACAGACTACCAATAACTGATTCAAATGTTTGCATGAGGTTGGAACATGGTGTTTCACTCTCTACTCAACGATGACCCGCTGAAACAGGAGTGTAATTCATTTCAGGCAATCGTCCACCGTCCAGAAAGATGTCTGTAGTGCTGCTCAGAGCAATGTCAAGATGACTAAAAGTAATAATGGAAATTAACACCAGGCTAGTGACTGCATGGACTGAATATGTCAGACTTAGTTAATTTAATGCAGCACGTTGTTAAAAGCGTTGGCGGTCCAACCAAATAGGTGAGAAGTACTGTGGAAAGATGTTTCTCTTTTAAAAACAGCTCGATCCTAAATGTTGCATGTACTTGTGAATACACTGCCTTAATGCCTAAAGATCCAAATGTACACTGCAAAATCTCATCTCAAAATGATGGATATTTTCAGGCACATATGTTAGGAAGACATAGTTTGATGAAAAAAATCACAAAAACCACCACGGATTCTAGCACACTGGGATGGTCACTGACATCTCATCATCAAATGTATAATGCCCCCTTAAAAACGTTCACAGTAGAACAAGAAAGCAGGATTGTACGCATAGTTGCACTTTAAAATGGGAGTGGTGGCCTAGTGGTTACAGTGGTGGGCTTGGGCGTGGCCAAGGTTCAAGCCCAGGGCTTGAACCTTGGCCACAATGGTAAATCACTGGGGGCCCCTGAGCAAAGCCCCTTAACTCCCAATTGCTCCTTGGGATGCTGGTTCTAGCAGCCCCACTGCTCACTAGTGAAACTAGTTGATGGGTTAAAAGCAGAGGCCAATTTCGTGTGCATCGTACATACAGCGTGTGCACGATGTCCACACTGACAAGAATGATCATGAAGAAGAAGAAAAAAAATGAGTCTTCTTGCAGTTGTGCACATAGACGTTCATACCCCAGGGTCGTACATGTGAAGAACCTGTGAAGACACATTCCTCATTGTTTTTTCTGTCTCCTCCTTGTTGCTAGGATCCCAAGCTTGCAACATACAACATACATCTAAAAGGAGTTATTATCTGGTTGCCTTCCGTCTTCAGTGTTTTGCCGAGAGGCTGACAACAAGTGTGAAGGTTTCAGTAAAGATGGTATTCTCTGGTATTCCAGAGTTCCCCTGCCTTAAACACCTTTAGCTTGTTTGTCAGCCTCAGTTTGATCTTCCATCTTTAACAACAACAGCAACGACAACAACAACGCTGGTAGGAGCTGCCCCAGACTCCCAACTACACTGTTGACCTCATTATGGACGTGACACTGAACCCTCCAGAGCCCATCTGTATTGGTTGAACATCTGGCTTCATATCCTTATTGTTGGGCATTGGCCAAAAACTCAAATGCCTATCTTGGTGGAGGCAATTATCATTGGAAAAAACCTTCATGATAATGTACACTAACAAGCTCTTTTTTAGAACCAGTTTATTATTAATAAGTATATCTTTATTTTACAAGTTTTTATGACACTGCCAACCATCTTTCTCTCCTGTGATTCAATGTTTGGGCCAAACTGATAATAAGAAAGCTCTTTAAATGTACATACTGTATTTCAATTTATGGCATTGACTATTTTTTTTAAAATCTGATAAATGTTAGTTATATTTTAAATATTTAAAATCAAATGAATGGATGTTTAGTACACAGGGGTAGGGAGAGCCATGGTCCAGCTTTGATTCTTTACTTTTCTTTTATGTGGGAAAATGTTGCCGGTGAACTACTTTTTTTCTGACATTGGATTCAGTTTCAACTCACTTTTTCACACAAAACAAAATGTGCTTCTAAGGTGACTAGACAGACAGAGTTGGAAGTGGACTATGCATTGATGCAATGTAAGTATTTAGATTTTTATTTCTACTTTCTACCTTGGTTAGATTGGCTTTTCTGCTGTTGTCTCTCTGAAGAGCAAGTACAGATCTAGTCTGAACATTGAGCATGAATATAGTGCAACAGTAACCAGCCTGCAGCCCCATTTGTTAAAACATGCGTAGGTGGCATGCAGGTCGGAGCTTTCCAACCAAAACTCTCCTGACACTTCAATATAACGTCACTGCTACCTGCACCGCAGTTATTACGGAGGAAAAATTGTGCCTGACCCGCTAGCAGACCCTTCTTTTTTCACAAAAGTGCCTTCATACTGCATATTAATTTGAGCATGCTTTTAGTGAAGTAAAACATACATTTGAGGGGGAGGAAATAAATAAATAAATAATTCAAGCACAAACTGAACCATTCCTTGGTCAAAGTGCTTTAGTTCTAAGGCGGACATGGCTGGACAGGGACTGAAGGTGCAGTGAATTATAATAGAAACGATGTGCAGTAATCTTACTTTCGTAGTTTTCAGCTTCTCTCGAGGGATCTACAGTGAGAAACAAGCTCATTACAATGACTAGAGAGTCATAAATAAAGAAATATGACTTTTTTAAAATTATTTTTGGAAAATAACTCCATGTTTTTCTTTCTTCTGCACAGGTTTAACTATAATCTAATGGCATTATCACAAAAACTTTTTGCCATGGATTTTCTTTTTTTGCTCCTTTTTTCAGAATACCTCAACTCTTATTTTTCTGCACAGGAATGGAATTTGGGTAATGCTCTTATTTTTCTGTGTGCACTTTTTAGTAATCAATGACTAAGAATTGAATTTTCCAATTAAAATTACAGGCACCACGGTGGCTTAGTGGTTAGCACTGTTGCCTCACAGCAAGAAGGTTCCCGGTTCAATTCCCGGCCCGGTGGGTCTTTCTGTGTGGAGTTTGCATGTTCTCCCCTTGCTTGCGTGGGTTTCCTCCGGGTACTCCGGCTTCCTCCCACAGTCCAAAAACATGCAGTGTAGGTTAATTGATCTTTCTAAATTCTCCCTAGGTGTGAATGTGAGTGTGATTGGTTGTTTGTATGTGGCCCTGGATAGACTGGCGACCTGTCCAGGGTGTACCCCTGCCTTTCGCCTGATATGCGTCGGGATAGGCTCCGACAGACCCCCGTGACCCGGAAACGGATAAAGCGGGTATAGATAATGGATGGATGGAATTAAAATTACACTTGAAACATATGTTGCTGGGGTATTTTTTTGAGAGGGTGGGCCTGAAAATGTGTCCTCCTCTGAAGGTGAATGAACAAATGAAAATAATTCAGTGGTTCTTTATTTGAAAACTAGTTATTTAGGTAGAGCTCTGAGGCTTGTTGGGTCAAAATCAAGTACTGGATTGTGATACCCCCTACTCTCTAACAGATAATCTGCTGCCACTATGTGCTAATCCATTCCTTTGAGAAAAATACTTTTTTATTGTCATTTCCACAACAAAATTAACGTTTTTTTTCCAAGATTCCATTTTTTTTCCAAGATATTTGCATGTTTGTTTTCTTTTTCATTCTTTACACTGTACCTTTTTATGCCTTACACCAAGGACTGAGGCATAAACATTTTTGTGATATGCCGCCCGCATTTCTTCTGTTGTGATGCGGATACGTAGTGTGCCTTTGAGCTATGTTATTGAACGCTTCTTGAAAAATCTAAAAGCCCTGTCACACCTTGAAGATTTGGGAGGCGTATGCCAACGTCTCAAAATTCTCAAAATATAAGCTAAATTATAGCTGGGTTTGTTTTTTTTTCATTTTGGGCATATACGTAACGTTTTAACAACGAGTTGGACGTCAACATAACAACAGAGTTTGACTAGATGCTTATACATACAGCACAGGGGATCCACGCTTTGCAACAGGGAAGAGCAGCACTCATGTTTAAAAGTCTGCTCACAAATTGAAAACAGCAGCTGGTATAGAAGACCGGGACACTGGTCAAGCTTGGGAAGCTGCAGTGCTTTTAATTTCTGTACTAATACTGAGCATCCATCTGATTCTAGCTCAAACCTTTGCAGTCAACCTTTCTACATATCTATGCAGTACCAAGCCATCATTCTCCTGTTTATGTGGCTCTCATGATCATGCACACTCACACAAACACCAAACTCTGCCTGTTAATGGGACGGTGACAAGTTCATGCTGATGTTGGAGGACAGTTAGTACGTATTGTTGTCTCAGTTTTGCAGGATCCACCTCCACCACCTTGCAGGATCTCACAGAGGGACATCTGCTTACCGAAGGCTTCAGGTAAGTACTGACGGGTTTCTCCTGTGAGCTGTGTTTTTATATATCAATTCCCCAATGCCAGATTGCCATTATACTGTAGCTGTGTATGCGAGACATACAGTATAAGCCATACACTGGCATAAGTAACCCTTACTGTCAACCTAATCTACCATTTATCTCTAAAATCCTTGAAAAATCAATAGCTATTCAACTCCACTGCCACTTATCACACAACAACCTGTATGAATACTTCCTGTTTGGTTACTTCCCCCTCCATAGCACAGAAACTGCACTCATCAAGATAATGAGCAACTGCCTCATGGCAGCAGATTCTGGACTATCTATCATAAACATGATATCAACTTCCACTGCTATGGGGATGACGCCCAGCTCTACATCACCAGTAAATCCACTTCCAACTTCCCACCCTCCCCACTGACTAACTGCATGGCAGAAATCAAGTCTCTATTTTCTTCAAACTTACTCAGATTAAACAGTGACAAAACAGAGATTCTCCTCATTGGAACAAAATCAACACTATCCAAAACTGACAGTTCTTTTTCTTGTTATTGACAATTACTCTTTTCCCCCCTCCCAGCAGATTAAGACTCTGGATGTCATCCACGACAGTACTTTATCCTTCCGATCCCACATCAATAACATTACCTGGTCAGCATACTTCCACCTACATAACATCAACTGCCTCCGCCTCTCCCTTACCTCCCATGCCACTGCTATCCTCATTCACAGCCTTTTCACTTCTCACCTCAATTATTGCAACTCACTGCTCTTTGGCCTTACTCACAAATCCCTCCATAAACTTAAACTGGTTCAGAATTTAGCTTCCCGCATCATCACCAGAACCTCCTCCATCCATCACATCATCCCTATTCAGAATCAGCTCCACTGGCTTCCAGTCAAGTTCTGCTTTAAATTCAAAATCCTCCTGTTAACATTCAAGGCCATCCATAACCTTGAACCCCCCCTAATATCTGTCTGACCTGTTTCATGTTGCTACTCCCTCCCATACCCTCCATTCTTTCTCCTCCATCCACTTGACTATCCCCACTGCCTGTCTCACCACCATGGGGTGCAGGGCTTTCAGCTGCTGTGATCCCCGGCTCTGGAACTCATTACCATCTGAACTCAGAAATATCAATTCACTTCCACTGTTTAAATCCACACTAAAAACCCATCTGTTTGAGACTGCTTTCTCTCCTTGATGGAAGTTGTATTATCTAATTGTAACTTCTTTTATACTACGGTTTTGTTTATGGCATGATATGCCATAAACAAAACCATACTATGCCTCCTAAAAGTAATTTGTTTTGTATTATTACCAGCTGTTTCACATGAATGTGAAAACAGCTGTGAATTATTTTCAAAAGTGCTATAACTTCTTCATTGTTGCTGTTATTGTTAGTATTAGCTGACAAGCCGGAGTCAGTTGTGGAGGTGATGCAGAGGGACAAGATAATGTCAGACATCGGAGTGAGGAGGAGGAGGCAGAGACGGATGAGGAGGGACAGGAAAAGGATGAGATGGAAGAGAAGGAGGAGAATGAGGAAAGTGGAGCAGGAAGCAACAAAAAAAAAACAATGCCAGGTACAGGTGCAGTGTGCAGGACTGATTTGACAATATGTCTTTGCATATACTTATATTAAGATGTCATATGTTGATGTTCCATCTACAGTCACACAGAAACAATAAGCCTATCAACTCCTGTAGTTATGTCAGTGGCTTCCTGGATTATACATGCATTTTATTTTCAATGTTAATGAGTTTTTGCTAATCTACGTTATTACTGATGTTCTTTTCATGCAGATAGAGCAGTACAAGATGCAGAGGAAAAGGCAAGGTCCAGCACAGGAGAAACCGAGCCAGGGAGAAAACCAGTTGAAGATGAGGATTTAGACTTTTATCCACGCCCAGCCTCCGAAGATTTATATCTGTTTTGTTCTTATCATCCTCAACAAGCCCCTCAAAAAAGGGATGTTTATCTATCAAACCAAATATGGTATTAAGACAAAGTGGCTTACCTACTGTGAGAAAGAAAATTCACTGTACTGCACACTATGTTGAGGATACGCAAAGCCATCTGCAAGTGAAAGTGCATTTGTTAAAAATGTAATGAAAGCATGGATGCATGTACATCAATAAATAGAAGAACATGAAAGAAACCTAGGGCATCGAGATAGTGCTGAAGCCTATTTTATGAAGGCCAACTAAGCAGACATAGCAAGTCTGCTAGGAGGAAAACAAATGTCACTTTTCTGTGAACAGGAAAAAAGGAAAACCTCAATTCATGAGCCGTGTCATAGACGTGATAAAGTCTAGAGATACACTTGGAAAAACATGGCTACTACTTAAGTAACTACTACTTAAGGAAACACTGCCAAAGGTTGAAATTTATATCCGGAACTGTGCTGGTAACTTGACAGATGGAGCAGCAAACATGCAAAGCCAGTACAAGGGGTTCTCTTCACTTTACTGTCATCAGAGTCCCCTAACCAAGTGCACATCTGGTGCTATGCACATGTGCTTAACCTCGTTCTGGGAGACACCACAGGTGTTGTGAGAGAAAGTGCATCCCTTTCTCTCCACTGTGAATGATGTTGCCGTATTTATCAAGGACTCACACAAGCGTATGAATATGTGGAAAAAGTGACTGATGACACGTGTCACAGATGGCTGTCCCCTATTGGGGAGACCAAGTGGTGAGCCAAGGATCAAGCGATGAGCAAGATATTTGGCAGATACTGGAAGTGGAAGCTGAGGGATACCATGCTTACAGCACAGATATTCTTGAGGGTCTTTGAGATCACCTCACCACTCTCCAGATACATTGAGACTAGCAACATGGACATCTCATCAGCTTGTAATGGGGGCCTTAGGCAGCCTAAAGCCATACACAAGGGATATGGGTGGTGTCACAAAAGCAGCAAATGTATTTGCTGAGTGGGCAAACAAGAAGCTGAAGGAGAGCGGATCCGAAGAGGTAGTTCAGGTGGATCTACCTAAAATAAAGATCAGAAAGAGGATGACCATGCAAGGTAAGGTAGCAGAGTAACAGCATGGGTTGACTGCAGAGGATCAGTACGGGGCCATTGTGCACAATTTTATTATGGACACGGTCATTGAGAGCATTCAGACTTGCTTTTCAGCAAATTGAGCTCTTTATGATGATTTTGCATGCCACAACCCAAGAAACTTTGGTACAAGAAACATTGGATAGAGATAGAGGGGTTCCATCTGAATCAACAGCTCAGTAAGTTTCCCCTCGGGTTTGACAGAGCCACACCTGGAAGGCTGAAGGCTAAGCTCTGTAATCTTGCCAGCCACTGGGAGAGACTTGAGTTGCCCTATTTGGAGTCATACACTGTCTGACTGCAGCAGAGACAGAAAACGGGGACAACATGGAGCTGACACACTCCATTTGCATCACCTGTGAAAACTGTGCAATCTGTTTATCACATACTCTCTAAATACAACCCATTGACTGATGCCTATCATGTCATTGGACTAGCCTATAAATTCCTGCTGATGCCGTCTTTATGTCAAGTGGCCTGTGAAAGGACTTTCTCTACACTTAAGTTTGTGAAGAACAGACTGAGGACCACACTGACACAGGAGCATCTTGAGGGTGGGGGCGAGATGTTATAGGTCTGTATACCTTTAGAAGGTTGGTTTCTGTTTCTAAACATTTACTGTGTGTGTTGTCTTTAATATTAGATTGTTCTTATACTGCATATAAAGTATTCATGTTACAATTATGGTTCCACTTGTGTCTGGTGTCGGAAAAAGGTCCTCACCAAACCAAGCTCCCGGGCTGAACTTCAACCCCAGCCCACCCCAGTGATGGGGTAGCACTGATGAAATATGGCACTTCCAAGTCTGAGCCCATGGTCCTCAGGCTACAAAAAGGGTTGATTAACCCCTCCAGGTTGGGAATGAGTTGCTGCTCAAGTGGAAGAATTGAAGCATCTCAGAGCCTTGTTCAAAAGTGAAGGTAGAACAAACTGGGTACTGACAAATTGGGGCTGGTGGGATAATAACTCCTGTACAAGCTGCAAAAAGAAAGATGCAATGCAGACATCCCACCTGAAGCACTTAAAAAGTCAGGTTCAATGGCATAAAAAAATACAGCAACTGCATCTGTCAAACATCAAAATAACAGTGCCAAGAAAATGAGGAACTTAACATTTCATAATGAAATGATTGTATCATAACAAAATTGTTATCATTATCCATTATTAAATCCATTAAATGTTTAAATCACTTTTTTTCTTTTTTTTAACCATCTTACATCTTGCTGCATTTCAGTCTGGTCTGGTCCTTTTCACCTTTTGCTGTGAGACAAATATAACTGGTGATTTCAAACTGTTGTCAGTGTTTAAAGCAAGCACTTTACCTCTTTAACCCACACATGATTACCTCATATTTGAATGTAGATTTTTAGCAGTTTCAGGTCAGTGTTCTTACACAATGTAAATGGTGACCATTTAGAACAACCCTCAAATGTATCCTTTGAGAGCCACTCAAATATGACAAAACCAAATCTACATTTGCGTGGTTCTGGAGTCTGTTTCACAAAGCGGGTTATGTATAATCTCTGAGTATGTTGAACCTTAACTTGGGGAAACTAGGAGTTTCCTGTCTCACGAAGCGAGGTTACTTAACCCCGACCAAGAAGGCTCAGTTGAACCGGTTTCAGGTAACTCATACTCAGAGTCTTTTACCACGGTAATTGACTCTGAAGTACACCTGGTCAAGGGCACATTTACTTCAACATACACCCGGTTACTTTGTTTTCTCGCCTTCTTCATGAAGATGAAACTACATTGCATTTGTGTCATGAAATTATATTGAGATCACATGTCCCTATTCCCAGAGTTTTGGTCCAGGGATTGGGTTGTCAAGGCAACCTGCCATGACGGCTACCCAAACCATATTGCCCCTTGCCCATGACCCATTCTGGGGGTGGTGAGCCTAATGGACGGTGGGCCCACGTCTCCGAGTCAGGCTGAGCCGGCTGGGTCCCGTGGGCAAAGACCCAGCCACCAGCAGCTCTGAGCCCTGTGGAACTCTGTGGTCTGGTAAGTCTGATACGTGAGGAAGACTCTTCATTTACATTAACAAACTAGAGTCTATCAAATAAATATGACTTAAACTAGTCTAATGCAGTACCTTTAATCCCAATAACATATCCAAGTCTCTGTAGTAAAATGTTATCAGCTGTATAAAAAGCAGCTCTGAGATCCAACAGGACAAGCAGAGATACAAGTCTACTATCAGAGGCCAACAGAAAGCCATTGGTGAATTTTATCAAATCAGGTTCTGTGCCATGATTTCACTCTAAATCCTGACTGTAACTCTTCAAGCAGATTATTTCTGCGTAAATAGTCACAGAGTTGGGCTGCAACTATTTTTTCAAGAGTTTTGAAAATAAAAGAGAAATTAGATATACATCTATAAATTAGCTATCAGTCCTGGATCAAGAGTAGATTTCTTAGGTAAAGGATGACCTTGTGGCACATAGCCACTAGACAATGATTGATCAAATCCAATATGGAGGTATTAATCAAAGGAAAAAGCTCTTTGAACAGTCTGGTTAGAATGGGGTCTGAAATACAAGTTGATAATTTTAAGGTTTTTGAAGGATATCATTCTGAACCTTCAACAGAGGCGATTCAGTGCTGTGGCAGGTTCTAAATCCAGGTTAGAATTTCTCAAAAATATGATTCTATGCAGAGCATACAGCGACCTACAAGTAAAGTACAATATTTAAGGCTATTTAATATGAAAGGCTGTACTTTTGTTGTTGAAAAACTTAATAACACCTCTGTTTAATATTTTTTTAGCCACTAGGGGACTATCTGGACTAAGACTGAGTTCATTAGATTATCATGAAAAAAAAGAGATGATCCAAAGTTCAGTAGATTTAATTTCAGCAGTAGCATGCAAGTGCGGTCAAGCATACATGAGGCGTCTTGATGCAGGAATGACAAAGAGTAACAGAATAACGTAGAATAAACACTACATGATTATCATAACTAATCATTGTGTGCCTGTGCATCAGCAGAGCAGAGAAATTAAGGACCAAATACAAGTCTGCACAACCCGAAATATATGAAGGCCACAGAATGTCTTAAAGACAAGATATGATTCTTAACTATATGAGAGGTCACAGAATATGTCAGAGACAAGATATACGTCTGACCACCGGTCGGTCACAGATTAATTTTTTCCATCACAACCTTTGTCCAACATTATTCTTTCTGCTATATCATTTGGAAATACAGTGTCACATTGTGTCTTTCCTGCCTATAACTGTGTCACCTTTCAAAACGTTAAAGTGCTGAGTAAGGCTTTTACCAGCCCAGGGCTGCCAGTGTTAAAAACAGCATGTGTCCAGGGTGGAATATGGCATTACAAAGCAAAAGCCACACTGAGCAAGTGTAGAAAAAGCACATATTTTTCGTCACATTTCCTTTAAATTCCTTACTGAAAGGCACAATGTCTGTCATCAGTGCCAAGCGTTTTATGCCAGCAGTATATACAGCAGTCCTTAGTGAAATGCATTAGGGAGTGAGCAAAGGAATAAATATGACTGGATTAAGGGTTCTGTTTGGGATCGGATTAGGAGCTAAACCCCACTGTGACTGACAGCATAATAAGCCCCAAAGATTTTGAATATTGTAATCACTATTTCATTGCCACTAGTACAATACACATTTTTTCTGGATGTTTTTCAGCATCAATTCTGTTTTTTATATGCACATTAATAAAAACATACTTGAATTTTTCCCTGATAACATATTCCATCGCCTCATAAGCTTCATACTTCTGCAACCCATCCATCGTTTTTCCTCTGTCAGTCTTATCGCTTCGCCCTTGGCTTTCATTTCTTAGAGCTTTGATGGGTGCTGTGATGGCAAGATGATTGACAGGTTGAGCTGATTTCCACACACTAATCATGACATCACTGCTCAGTCAATTTAATTTCACATCACATCATATCATATCAAAGAAGCTGGATTGGAAGGTAAAAAAGGACCAAAGGATATATTGCTGCACATTTTACAGAAAAATAAAGTTACACTGTCAGAAACATTTACAGCAGAAGTTGTGTGCTTTTGTCGTTTAATTTATTTGAATATAAAAAAAGAAGAAAACAAAATCCACAATAGGTCTTTTTTCATATTTTTTTTTTCTTGTTGATGTAATCCCTTTTTAAAACTCTAAAGTTAAATGTTTTCTTTTCAATTTGAAGAGCTTTACATTGAATCCAGTTACTATGTAAATGTGGTGAGCAGCAATATATCTGTGTACTTTTCATTGTACAATTGGTCACATACTGCAATCTGTATAGAAAGATCAGTACGTTCGCACTAGTAGCACAGTTTGCAGTTTTAAAAAATTGCCGTTTCTCTTAAGAACTCTAAAAAGTAGAGGCGATACGCCTTTACCACTTTGTAATATTTCCACTCATTCATTTGTCCTATTTTTTCTGTGAAAGAAATTAAGCAAAAAAATCAACTTTTTTTGGTATTTTCAATACAACATATGGATATAATTGGTTTTGTTAAGGAGGCATGTTATTGTATTACATAAATGCTGCTGTTATGACAGATTATGCATGACCTCCTCTGGAAAAAGAAACAGTTTTCTTGTGGGTAGAGGAATATGTTCCTTCTTATGGGTCACCCAAAAAAATGGACCAAACAGCTGCAGTAAGTTCAGAAGGCTGCTGCCCGAGTCCTCCCTAAGACCAAGAGACTGGACCATATAACTCCAGTTCTTAGATCTTTACACTGGCTTCCTGTCTGTCACAGAATAGATGTTAAAATCCTGCTGCTGGTTTATAAATCTCTCAATGGTCTACATCTCTGATTACCTGGTCCATTGTGAACCAACCAGAACCCTCAGGACGTCAGGGTCACGCATACTTTCTGTACCCAGAGTTAGAACCAAAGGCAGCTTTCATGTTTTATGCTTCTCACCTGTGAAACTGCTGAAACTCTCAGTTGCTTTAAGTCGAGGTTGAAAACCTTTATATTTACTGCTGCATTTTAGTAATCCACCATAATGCACTGCAACTTTTATTTCTTGCATTTCATTTGTTTAATTATTGTGACTAACAACTAGAGACATGGGAGTTAAAACTAGAGACATGGGAGTAAAAACTAGAGACATGGGAGTAAAAACTGAGAATTTTAGTCATCTGGTGTTTTTTCTGAATTGTTCATTTTCCTATATTTACTAGTACTGCATATATTGTATAAACTACTGAACATACCTTGAAAATGGTGATGGGACACTTGGGTCATGAGTTTTCCTTTTTACCTCTAATGTGCAGTTATCTCTTTACTGGGTTCTTTAAATCAGGGTTTCTGAACCCTGGTCCTCGGGACCCACTGCCCTTCACGTTTCAGATGCTACCCTGCTTCAGCACAGCATGACACCAAGCGGCTGTGCCATTAACAGAGTTGAAACAGATGGCATAGAACTGAACTATGATAAGGTATTTTATAACATTGACAATAGTAATGGATTTAGTTTCAACTGCACAAATAATCACTAATGTGACCATGGATGTTATATGGTTGGTTGGTTTGTTTGTCTGTTTGTTAATAGGACTATTCAAACATTTATAGATAAAGTCGTGAGCTGTTGTGTGGCATGCCCCACTTAGATAAAGTGATCCATTTCTGATGTTGATACAGACCTGCATCCAGAAGCGTTTGTTTGTATTCATTTCTAGGTGTGTTGGTGACTTATTCTGGTCACAAAAACTCCCAGGAAAATGTGCTTTTTTAGCCCCGTATCTCAATCATAGTGTCGAATAGGTGACCCACACAGGCTGGCGGATAACAGTTTGATATTTTACCAAGTAACAGACTCCTACGAGGTACAAAACAGGGAGTCAGGCAACTGATACAAATATTGGCAGAGATTACAAGCCAAAAAGAGGGAAAAAGGTCATGAGCAGAAAATAGGCAAGCTAGCAAAAGTAAAGCTTGAAGCTGGCAGCAGAGTGGAGCAGGCAGAAACGGCTGGCACTGAAATAGCAGGAGAGTTGGTGAACTGTAAACTCGAGCGAATCCATGAAGCAAATGGATAGAACTGCAGCAACCAGAAACTTGCAGTGTTTGCCAACCATTTGATGCTCAGTCATGTATTCATCAAACATCCCTTGCTGAAATAAAAATGCATTTGTGTTGTCATTTATGTTCAGAGCTTTCAGGAGTCCATTCCTTCAAAACAAGTTATTACCAATGATGTAAAAAAAAAATTAATGCATCGGAGGAATTAGCATTCAAACTCTACAATTGCCACAATGTTTTTGATGCAGCTGTCTAATGCACATAATTTAAGTACTCATGCAACATCTCCATTCTCACATCCCGCATCATTAGCTTCCACTTTCCTGTTATCTTGCGCTTGGTCTTTTTACTTTTATCTCCCTGGCTTCACACATGACTATACTGTACTATAAATAGAACTCCTCCAAATCATCTTTACACGGGGGGAAATAGGAACATTAAACATAAATAACCATGCCTTTGCCTGATAGGCAAAAGGCCAATATTCCACCTTTTAAGCTTGACGCTAATCGAGGTGACAATATTTACAAAAAAATGCACAAGGATACCCGCAACAGCTCTGTCATGTCTGACATTTCCTATTTTCCCCTATCATCTGCTGCCTTTTGTTGACATTCCCAAAGCCTCACGTGCAGAGCTAGAAACAGATGAAGGAGGGTCTAAAAATAGCTGCAGCGTGCAGCTCAGTGTGCCCAATATGATTGAGCACGTTTTTAATATCTCCTCATTACGTATGCATGAGATTAAGTACTTTAGACTCCATAGTTTCATTGAGTGACAAACTTTGTTTAGAAATTCATTCCCTCTACGCACCCAAAACCCCAAATTTGTTTTTTATTTAGTAGTATATGAACAGGGCTTGATTGAAATGCGAGCAGCACTGAAGCAAATACAATAGAGTACAATGCACACATTATTGAACATTATACAATAATGAAATGTAAAGGGTGTTACATATAGACAGATTCCTCACACTTTATTAAATACAAATACAGATGCCCTCTATTTTCTACTCTCTTGAGTTTAATCTGTTACTACAACAGTTTGCCTACTCTAAACATACAGATAGATCTCCTAAATGAAGCAAAGGATGTGCTTTGGCTTTTTTCTCCATCTCTCTGCCATTCACTGTTGAGTGTTTAGATTCTGATTTGAGTGATTTGAATGTCAAAGGTTGCACACACACCCTACAGGGCACCATTTGCTTTCTCTGTGCAGATCTTTTTTTTCCCCTTTTCTTTTTTAAAGAGCTCCATGATGGATTTGGAGGACAGTGCTGATGATCATCCTTTTCAAACTGTGCTCAAAATCATTTAAGGATTTCTGCAGGTGCCATTAATTTCTTTGTGGGTCATCAAGTTAGACCCCACAGACTGGAGAGCATATGCCACAGCTCATGCTCATAAATCTGCCACAACAAAATACATGCATTTTGTGATAATCGGGTATCTGCCATAGAATGTTATAGGTTTTCTTTGCAAGTGTTCAAGAAAATGGCACCTCTATGGTAAAGTAGGTGCCAATGATTTGAAGCAGCTAAAATCCTCTTGGTGGAATTGGCTGTCATGAGGGGGCTTTATAATCTGAAGGGACAGGTGTTGCTATGACAACAGCATGCCCTGAGCTGAGCTGGCAAAGCTTACAAACAAAATGATTATATGAGTTGAAAAGAAGAAGACGACGGCTGTGCCAAATATGCCAGAAAAGAGCAAACGGTGCATTCTTCTTCTGCCTCCTCTGCTGCTGTCGAGTGTAAAAGCAAAAAACATTTGAGCTGACCTGGAATCTAGCAGGAGATAACTTAGCAAGGAAACTGTAAAATGACAGCACATAATCTCATCGCTCTATTTACTGTCAAGCAAGTGCCAAAATGCAGTGAAAGTCTGACAAATATTTTTATTCCACTGAATCTAAAGAAAATGTAACTGTAAATCAGCAGTGGAGGTAATTTTTAACCTTTTGAAAGTCTAAGCCTTTTTTTTTTATTTACTGATATATGCTTTCTGTCAAGCAATTTTTAAAATAATAAAAGAAAATGCAATTCAGGTATGTTTCTGTTACTTGGTTTGGAGCAAATAAAGTCAGTGGCAAAATGACTCTTGGAAACTGAAGTATGTGGTATCATGTGCATTTTTGCTCACCAAACAGAAGACAGACAGCTTTTCAACTACAATCTAATAAACTAGACTGTTTTTTCTATGTGTAATGTAAAAAGAACAGAACTTTTCAAAGTGTTTTTTTATTATTTATTTTCAAATTGTCATATCATTCTCTTGTGTCAGCAGGTTTTGACAAAGTTTCTTCACAAAATGAAACGACCGTTCAGTTATGTGACCAGTCATTTTCAGTTTATCATAGCGTTATAAGATCAGGTACAATCAGACTGTAAAAAAACAATAGACTGAGCATTAAGTCGCGTGACCCATTGGTTTTGAAGCCTATTTTTCTTCATACAGGACACAGCCATATTGCTCAGGAAGCTGATGGGAACACGCCCGCTGTATGTCAAACTTAGCTTTGGCGGCCAGCTCCTTCAGCGGATCCTCACCAAAATATCTCCAAAACTGCCAGCAGACATGTCCCGTTTAACATAGTGTTGCTGGTGAAATAAAAAAATGTTGCATTTAGCTGACACTGACTCACTTCTAATTGCTGGTTGCTTACTAAGCGCGGTAGTATGACGATTACAGATGAGGAATTGATAGTGGCACGCGATTGGCTGAGGTGACTGTAAAATGAATCTCCAGATCAGAGTTGTTGTTGTTGTGAAATCAAACAAATGAGACCACAGCTGTTTTTTAAACCGGGATGTAAATATGTTTATTTCTACTCTAAAATTGGGCATTTTAACATGTGAATCACTGTAGACACATACAATTCAACTTCAAAGGTCTTACTTTTCCCTTGAGTATTTGTTTGCTAAAAAAATGTGTTTGACTTTTGTTTGTTCACATATAGTGAGTTTTTTCTCCCTTCAGCTTTATCTAATTTTTTTAATTTACATCCATATTTGAATGTAAAGCCTTGAAAATGTATCGCCAGAAATGTTGAAACAGTGAAATCTTTACTACTTTGTGTCATCCACCATTCCTTCTCCCAAAATATAAAATATGTTATTCCAAGTGCAGGTTTTCTATTATTCTGTCAAATTCTTCCTGCCAATACATCTTAAGGTGTACGAGTGTCCCTACAGTCTTTAAACATGCAGTATTTCAGCCTTTGATTGAAAAGCAAGGTTTGAATCCCATAGTCCTTGTAAATTACAGGCGTAATTCTAAATTACCATTTTTATTAAAAGTCCTTGAAAAATCAGTTTACTGTCAATTAATAGCATTTCTGGAAGACCACAGTATTTTAGAGGTCTTACAGTCTGGTTTTAAAACTCTGCATAATACTAAATCAGTCCTTTTAATGATTTTTAGTTAGGTACTTTTAGCTGCTGACTGGAAACTGTGTTATTCCAGTGATTTTAGGTTTAACTGCTGCTTCTGACACAGCGGAATACAACATTTTAATTTCTCATTTAGAAAAGTGGGTGGGCCTCGGGAGCAAAGCATTAGAACGGTTCAGATCCTACCTGAAAGGTCAAAGTTTTGTGTTAGCATCGGTAACTCTGTGTCCTTCTTAGTGATCCTATTGTGTGGGGTTCCACAAGGCTCAATATTACGCCCTCTTCTGTTTTCTCTGTATCTTCTCCTACTCGATTCCATCCTTCATAAAACATGGTGGTTTTATTCAAGGACATCTAGATATTCAAGGACAGCTAGACATATGTGCCACTTAAGCTTGCCAGCCAGATTGGAGCAATGGTGAAGTCAAGTTGTTTCCAGCAGAGGCAGTTGGCCTTGTTAAAACCCATTTTTACAAGGCAGCACTTTGAAACAGTAATCCATGCATTTGTCACCAGTCGGCTGGATTACTGTAATGTACTCTATTGGGGTTAGCAGGTCTTCTGCTGCTCATCTGCAGATGGTTCAGAACACAGCTGAGCGTTTTAACTGGTACACAAACAAGACCACATTTCGCCAATTTTAGCTTCATTGCACTTGCTGCCTGTGCATTTTAGTGTCCATTTTAAAAATGTTTTATTCGCGTTAAAGTCCTGTAGCAGTCTAACCCTTACACACCCTCTCACTCTCTCAGGTCAGGTCTTCTGCCCTTTCGGGTTAGACAGTCCTCTTCCCTATCTGTTTTAAAGAGCTGTCTTAAAACCTACCTCTTATCCTTGGCCTTGACCTAAAATTCTTTCTTAATTTCTTTTTAACCGATTTAATATATATATATATATATATATGTGCGTACACACACACACACACACACACACACACACACACTACTACTACTTTTATATTTTGTTTTTATGTCAAAAGGTGGTAAGGTATAGTATGGTAACAGTTTCCGTCGGTGCTGTTGTATTTGATTTTATAATCGGTTATAGAATTCTTCTTATAATCTCTATCAGGAACGTGTCAGGATGGCAGTCATTCTAGTTTGATATCCATACCGTCTTCTTCCTTACCCATGCCTGTTATCTGTGGAGAATGTGGTACTAAATTTATATGGCTTTGTTGGAAAAAATGAAAGAGAAGCTATCAACTTGATGGCAGCATATACAGTGCTAAAATCTCACTTACATTTTTTCCATTAATGCTGCTTTCACACAAGTGGAAATGACCTTTCTAGCCTAGAACACTGATACAACCTCATACCATAAGAGAGGCTTTGTTTTGAACGCAACACACATTTTCACTGTGTGATGGTCCATGCCAAATTACTCCAAGCCCAGAGATGTCACCACCACCTCTGGACATGGTTAATAGACTTATTTTTTTTGCACAGTAGAGATTTAAAACATAATTGTGAATGTCCTCTTTTCATTTCCTGACAAAGGTTCTCCTGAGCAGTCCCTTGTCCACTTGGTTGTACCAGCTATTGTGGAATGATGTTTTGTGTGATTTTGTGTTTCATGAAAATAAATTGTTGCTTGTGAAAATAGTTTAGTTTTGACATGTGTAACAACTAATACAAAGGCTGTGTTTAATATGTTTCAGGGCATGTGGATGATGCTGAATAATAGATGCAGCAATAAAATAGGAAAAAAGAAAATAAAAGGTCGCATATGAAGGTTTTATGAAAGTTTAGGTGGGCCTATGGGAATCACACCACGTCTTTGTGTTTTGGTCGTCAAGTGTGTATTTCTGTTATGTGCAACAGGCTGACCAAAACCCATACTTTTTTTTTTTTTTCATCTGGGGTCCAAACATGTTGTCTTAGCCAAGTTAAAGTTATGCAATTATCTGGAGTTATATAGCATTATTTCTACTCTTTTCTAGATTTTTCAAATGTTTATCAGTCACTCATTTGCAGCCCTTCTGTTAGTCAATAATGGTGGTATGATATATTACTAGAACAAGTGGAGCATCAGGTCAGAGTTTCTGGCACAGTACTTGGCTGGTTTGAGTCCTACTTAAAGGACATGGACTACTTTGTGTCAGTAGGCAACTTTACATTGCAATTGACAAAAGTTGCATGTGGAATTCCCCAAGGTTCCATCCTGGGGATCCTCCTATTTAATATCTACATGCTTTCACCAGCTTACATTATAACAAACAACAAGATAAGTTACTATAACTATGTATATGGCACACGGTTTTACATGTGGTTTTACAGTGTCACAAGGTGACAATGGGCCCATACAACCAGTAGATGAGTAGATGCATTGAAAAAAAGAGTGCATTTAAGACCCAGCACACAGCTCCAGTACATTACAGCAAGAAACCACCAACATCTGTTTGTAGTGATGGACTCAAACTTGAACCACCAGAAATACATTAAAACAGTTGCAAAGTTGGCCTTTCTATCACCTGAAGAATATCTCCAAGATTAAAGGACTAATGTCTCAGCAGAATCTTGAAAAACTCATCCATGCTTTTATCTTCAGTTGAACTGATTACTGCAACAGTGACTTCACAGGTATAAAGTCAATCAGACAGCTACAGCTGATCCAGAATTCTGATGCTCAAGTCCTCACTAGAACTACGAAAACTGGACCACATCACTCCAGTTCTGAGGTCCTTACACTAGCTTGCTGTATCTCAGGGAATAGACTTTAAAATCCATGTTAGTTTAAAAATCACTGAATGGTTTAGGACCAAATAACAACAGAGACTTGTTGTTGCCATATCAACCATTCAGACCTTTCAGATCGTCCGGTTTAGATCTGCTCTGTGTCCGCAGAATCAGAACGAAACATGAAGTAGCATTCAGCTTTTATGCTCCACAGATCTGCCTTTCACTGAATTATTTAAACTAATCAGTCAATTTAAATTTAAATAATGTCAATTTCAGTGTTGCACTGTAATTCTAGATTAAGTCTTACTTTTCTTTATTATGCCACTGGACTGTAACTCCTAATTTCCGCCCTTTTCTCTTTACTTATTTTGTTTTTATTATTTTATTATTTCACCTTAAACTGCCTTGTTGCTGAAATTTACTATACAAATAAACTGGCCTTGCCTTCACCGTGTTAGTATATGAGTATTGTAATACTCCCATGAACACATCACATCCAACTGCAATTTTTCCACTTTATCCCTCAAAGATTGGATGTATTTGAGGATAGTAATGCTTTGAATCCTCTGCTATATTCCTCCTCTTCAGCCACACTTCCTCACCCGTACAGCTGTCTCAAGCTTCTCAATGACACGCTCTGAGTCTCCCTCCGTTAACTACCCCTCGACCGTGGCTTCTCGCCCATGTTCCTGTCTGCCAGCTGAAATAAAGAGCTTCAGGTTGATGAATCTCTGATGGTCACTATATTGCTGCTTTGAAGGAAAAAGATATAACTAAACTGGATTCACTCCATCTGATACATTAATCATTCCCCTGAACAAAACACTGAATGTATTCATGATGGCGCCACAAAAGTTTAACTCCTAATATATTTCTGTGAACATGAATGGCAGGATTTAGAAAGACTAAATTTAGACAACACACATGCAACATGAAGAGCTTTACCACAAAAGGGATGTGCAATGCCATCAAGTCTGCCCAGGATGTTTCTTGCCTCTCGCTCGCTACATGCAGCACTATCATGGTGAGGCTTATGGTGAGACCACCTGGTTTTCTATGGGAACAAGCCAAAGGCCGAACAGTTGGGCATCTCGGTTGCCCCTCTGTTTCCACTTAAGAAGGATTAGAAAAGCAAAACAAAAAAAGAGTTGAGCTCTGTGTGTAAAGGTGAGCCAGAATCACAAAACATGTCACTTTTGGTAATAACAATCCTGTCACTCACAGGATTCTGCAATGCTGCGTGTGTTTGTAATCACTCACTGATGTGCCACTGTTTACCTTGGCCTGATGCACAGGCGCGTTTGATGCAAAACTTCACAATACCTTGTAGAAAACTCTCAAACTACTCGTGAAAATGCCGCAGGATTTTGTAGAAATACTTATAAGAGGATGCAACAAAAGGTAAGAAGGATGACATGGTGTAGGGTATAGCTGGTCACTTAGCCTGCATAAATTACAACCTCGTGCTTAGTTATTTGTAACATGTAACAGTTCTGTGAAAATCTAACGTCTCATTACTCATCTTTATTTTTCAGACTGTAAAAAAGCCAGCTGTTCATTTTTTATGCCTGTTTTGACGCTGTACTGCTTGAAGGGTTTCCTTTGTTAGGTCTGATGCTTTTCTTTATCACTTGTTATAAGTAACCATTGCAAAACGCGTGTTTGCTTTTTTTTAGGAGCAGCTAATCAACATTCCAAGAGCTCAAACGATAACCAAACTGAGACCAAAATTCCCTGGTGAACTAAAGAGGAGATGTGGATGTAGAGCAGGAACAAAGCGAAGGCAGAGAAGGAGGAAACGTAAAACATCTCTTCCCTTGATTATAATGGAGAACATTACGTCTTGTGTAACTACAACCCCAATTCCAAAAAAGTTGGAACACTGTGTAAGATGTAGATAAAAACAGAATGCAATGACTTCCAGATCTCATTAACCCATATTTTATTCCCAATAGAACATAAACAACATATCAGATGTTGAAACTGAGACATGTTGCAGTGTCTTGGAAAATATTGGCTAATTTTGTTTCTTCCTCCAAAAGGAGGGTACGGCAAGAAATGTTAATGTATCCTCTGCTGTAAACAGAACTCACCTAAACGCTTTGAAGACATAAGATCAAGAGTAGTTGACCTACATAACCCTAAAGGGGGCTGCAAAGTTATCTCAGAGATCGCTTTTTTGTGGGGCATGGCTCACATTGGCAGATGCTTCTTATGTAAAGCAAACTTTAAGTGTGTTGGGTAGGAAAGAAGGTCTAAACCACACATCCACACTTATTTCCTTCTTTGCCCTCTACGTGGTCAAACTAAAGACTCCAATTAGCTTTTATTAAAGTTATTATTTTATGAGTAAGTTTTTGTTTTATGTTTTTTTTTTTTTTCTTTCCCTGCAGGGAGGTAAATGTTTGACAATTATATTTAATAAAAACTAAAAAAAAAGTTGCATTACATGTTGTATTACAACTATGTACAACTATGATAAATTTTAATATTACGCAAATGAAATAAATGGATAAAAGCTTTTGGGCAAAAAAAATCTGTAAGAGAATGAAGCCATCTTCAACCTTCTGAATTTTTCCTTGTCGTGTTGTTTAGGTGGTAAATAAAACGGTACATGTCATAATGGCTCCAAGATATATTCCCAGTGCACCATCACATCTTAGTATTCACCAGTCACGAGACATATCAAATAATCAAATCTAGAATGCATTTTGAAGTTAAGTGGAACATGTAACCATTACAACCCTGATGCTTCACAGACTGTGTCAGACTGTTGTGATCTCCGTTTTCCTGCACATGTACTTCACAAGTGACTCTGACAGCTCTTCAGACATTGGGTGAGTAGTGCATGTCCTCCTTGCTCTACTTCACTCAGAGTGCAGCTTTTTGCAAAGAAATTAAAAATCCAATCTCAGCTTATAGTCAGAAAATGTTGGAAACAGAGAAATGACACGAGGCCGTTAATTTGCTACTTAAAATTTTATCCCAATTCTATGCGTTCATGCTCTTTTTCCTCCCTAAAGATTAGAAGAGAAACGATCAATGTTACTTTAACCTCTTTCAGTTTTTCCATTACTGGTAATGTAACTCTCTATGGAGATGGTTGATTTGTAACCTCAAAGAAAATGCAAGATTAAAGCTTTCTGCAAGCCAAGAAGCAGCCTGCATTTGAAGTCACTAATCATAATTTAAAAACACATTTCACGATTGAAAAATAAATACAAATCTGTTTAAATTAACTGACAGAAATGCAGAGAAAATCATTTTGTGAATTCATTGACCAGCTACCTTGTATTTACAATATTCAAACAAATCTCAAATGCTACCAACATGCTTAAGAAGAACAAGAGGTAAAGCCTGAAACGTTTATAGAATAAACAAGTTATGCATTTTTTTTTAAGTTGGAATATCAGAAGATCGATTTGTAAGAGGTGAGAGACACTTTTGACTTAGGTTATGTTCCAAATTTTGCACTTGAGGATTATTTAGGGTGTGTTTACATCAGCAAATCTGTCATTGTGAAGAACCCTTTATATATTCAGGCAGTGTGTGAAAAGTGGTCAGAAAAGAGACTGTGTAAAGTTGGACATATCACATTCTTAATAGTTGCTGAAATGGCAGGACACTAGTGTAACGGTTGGAACGAGGGCTGTTGTCCATCTTCAGCCCCCAAGATAGTTCAGCTTTGAACTCTCATAAAAAGGGAGGAAAGAACAGATGGCAGGACAAATTGTGATACTTTTGTATGTAATTTACAATCAATAAAAAGTTTAATCTATGAATTGTACCTACTAGTAAGAACGCAATGGGACTTTTGCATAGGGACATCACTCACTGTATCGTCATACATTTAAGTACACACACAAAAAAAGTATCTACGATTACAGAGAATCTAAACATTTACTCATCTGCTGTAACATACTGCTTCTGCTGCTCCTATAACTACAGTAACCAGATCAGCAGATCCCTGGAAACCGAAGCCTCCTTTCAAGTGCAACTTTAGCCTACACAGCTGTACTAAAACCTCTGAGCTTACATGGAGAGGTCCTTCGGTTTCAGTCAAAAGCAAACAAACAAAAAACTGGTAAGATTTCTTTTATATATAATTCATGCTTTTAACAAGATATAGTCATACAACCAACATTTTTTTGAGAAGCAGCAGTGCATAAATGTAACCCTACATTAACGTTAAACATTTGACGAGAATAAGATAAAATGAATTTTTTTTATCCCAGTATTCTGCTATAACATTCCCATCTTCCATTTATTCTAATATCCAAGGATATAAATCAAAACTACACAAAACACATAAAGGGAAAAAATTATTTATAGCAACTTCAAGGAAAACAGCCAAATATCATCAGCCGCATTCATTGCGTTGCATCAGTCCATAGTCTTCACGTATTTTCACTGGAAGCCCAGAGGTTCTCTAAGACAGACCCTTTTCTTTTAAAATCAGAGATTATCTTTTCTGGTAAAGTCATAAAAAGTTCTTCAATCCAATTAACACATTTCTGGCTTTTCCATCTACTTTTAAGATAGAGACAATTCATTATGAGGGCAAAGATCCAAAGCTGCCTTGTCATTCACAGCTATCTTATACTCAGCAGGATATAATCCTTAAACCATAATCTTAACTTTGTACCCAATATAGTTTCTAAAGCTTTATTTTTTATCTCAATAAACGTTTTATTATCTGTACAGGAGACATTTCTGGCAAATTTGTTTTTATTTATTTTTTTAATAAGCTCTTGATATTCTGTCTAGTGCTTCAAACAACTGAATTTTGCAGGAAGCATATTTAATTTCTCTACATTTTTCTGTCACTACTCACTTGCTTACTCCAGTAAAGTTTATTGTGTACTGTTTTTCTTTAAATGTCACAAACATTTCTTGTTTTCATAGAGTATGCATGTGTATGTGTTATGGATGATAACAAAAGAATATTTAACAGCTTTTAATCCCCAACTGAAGCGTGAATCTTTTTCTGTGTACATGTATTCAGTATTTCCGGTACAGACTTAAAAGACTCAGGAACAAAAGATAATAGTGTCGCAAAAAAAGTGCATATATATTGTGAGATGGTAATATTTTACCCTACTAGTTGTTTTTATAGCACAACTTTTAGGCAGTGTGATATCAACAGGATTAAATATTTATTAAAATGTAAGCCAGGGCATTTATTTCTAAACCCTACACTATCAATGATATACAGTATATCCATGATGCATATTTTTTAGCCATATGATATTCAGTTGATCTTGGCTCTCTAGAATAACTGTCGTATTCAGTCACATGAGTCAGGCAGGTCAGGACGGTCTAAGGCTAGACTCAGAATCCAGTGCTGGCTCAAAAACATCTCAGGAAACATCTCAGGAAACATCTCAGGAAACATCTCAGGAAACATCTCAGGAAACATCTCAGGAAACATCTCAGGAAACATCTCAGGAAACATCTCACCATCACTGATTTTCCTATTGTTTAAAAGAGTTCTTAGAGAGGTCATTGAAGACGGATACATTTGAAGAAAGACTTTCCAACTTGGCCATTTTGGCACATTTAGGTATTTCAATTCTTTTTTTTTTTATTTAATTATATAGCATCAATTAAAATACATGTACAGAACATGAACCCTGAGCAATTATTACATAAACAACAGCAGGTTAAAACTCTGCTAGTGGGAACCTTAAACCTTAAAAACCTTAAAAACTGTAAGCTGGGAAAGCACTCCCCTTTTAAGAGGGAAGAAACCTTGAGTGAGACCTGGTTCATAAGGCGGGGCCCATCCCACCGCAGGCCAGCTGGGTACAGCAGGAAAAGGAAGATCAAAAAGAGTGAATGAAGAACAGATGGTGGGACTGCAGGTATATATGCATATGTCTACAGCAGCAGATCTAGGATGAAGCTGTGTTGAAGACCAGCTGCTCTGGTCTGGTCCTGCAGCTGCAGCTGTGACTACTGACCCTAACACACTAAAGTACGAACTATATGCTTTATTAAATAGAAACGTTTACATTTTGGTTTTAAAGGTGGAGGTGGTGTCAGCCTCCTTAACCCAAACTGGAAGTTGATTCCATATTGATGGTTCCTGATAACAGAAAGCTCTTCCTCCGAATCTACACCTGGATACTCTAGGAACTACGAGTAAACCTGCACTCTGAGAGCTCTATTAGGAGCATATGGCACTATTAGGTCTTACAAATATCACGGCACTAGACCATTTTGGATATTATATGCAAGTAATAAAAGTTTGAATTGGATTCTGAGTTTTATGGGGAGCCAATTGAGGGAGTTTAAACCAGGAGAGATGTGCTCTCTCTTGTTGATTCCTGTCAGCACTCACACTGCTGCATTTGTGGATCAGCTGGAGGCTTTTCAGAGAATTACTTGGACATCCTGCTAATAATACATGACAGTAATCTAGTCTAGAAGATACAAACGCGTGAATTAGTTTTTCAGCCTCACTCTGGGAGAGGATGCTCCTAATCTTTGTGATATTACGGAGATGGAAAAACGCATTCTTCAAGTTCATTGAAATGCATTCATCATTGTTCAAACTACATTGTTTTTGTAGTTTGTTGTGCTGTTCTGCCCCCTCTTTTTCTCTCCTGTACATGTTTACATGCCTGAGTCTCTGGAGCTGCATGCTGCCCTGCATGCAGCTCAAACTACTAAATGACTACATTTAGTAGTCATTACTAGTAAATTTAGTAACGACTTTCAAATGAACTGGTACAAGTTGCTTTTTTAATCAGTCTCAGGAACAGTTGCTGAGCTGTGGGTGTGTAAGTCCATATCTCAGGAACAACTTGACAGAGTTGGGTGGTGGACACCTCTGTGAAAGCTTCACAGACAATGGAATTATTGGGAAGTTCACAAATCCACATCACTTCAGGAATTATCCAGAAGTGAGAAAGAAACTCAGGATTCTGTGAATCAGTTGAATTTTTCACTGAAATACCCCTGGAACTGGGAATGCTTCATCCACAAGGATTTTCTGTGCCTTTTAGCCAAAGTTAGGGATAAAACAATCCTGGATTTATTGTGGCAAAATTAATACACACAAGCACAGAGAATCAGACTGTGATTATGGGACTGAAAATCAAAAGTCTCAAAAATGTTTACTGTGTGAAACAGGATTTTTTTTTGTTTTTCTAATATTTTAATTTTTATGCCATTCTTTTCTGTATTTGACCAAAATTAATAATAATAATAATTAGTGCTACACCATCTCAATTTTTGTGGCAGTTTCACCTAATATAAAGTGTGTGTGCATGTGCATATAATGATCTGAAAAGAAAAACATGGGCACGTAACATGTTTTCTGTCTTGAAAATGAATTGATTTGCAATGGTTATCATGTATAATGCAAAATATTGGCCTGCTATAATTTTAAACATTTAAAAAGTCCCACAATAAAAACACTAGGTATTATAAAAAGAGTATTGGAAAAGGTCAATTTAATTATTAATTTGCTTTCACTGGATGCATGGTTAATGAAGTCACCCATTATGGTAATTTGCCCAGAAGAAGATTAATAAACATATGCATCAAGATTGAAAAGCCCAGTTGGGGGTGTAATTTACATTTTATTTTTAACTTTTATACCTTAACTGCTTTGTTTGTGGTGTGGACTGGCTGACACGATCTAGGATTCAGTTGGCTTTCTTGTATCCATTCATTTCTGTTTGTTGTGTTTACTTGTCACTTCAAGGATCATGTTTCCTTGATCTTGGTTGTATTTTTTGTTTGTTAGACCTGTTTCTGTGTTCAGTTACTGCCCTCCCTGTTTGCCTCAGTTCAGAATCTCCAATTAACGCAACATATGTTGTCTTTTTGGCCTTTCAAGAACAGAAAGGACTTATGCAGGCATATGGTTAATGTGCACATTTCACACAGATCACTAACCCCAATTTATCAGCAATTTTGGAACAACAACCTTCTTGCTTTGAAGCAACAAAACTAAACACTGTACAGTGGACTGGTGAATGACATTGCAGCGTGCATTCCAGCTCGCTCGTTCTCAGTTGTAGATTCACTGAGATGTACTCAGCCCTGCCATCAAAGAAATAGTTTTTAATAAGGATGGCAAAGCTCTAAAAACAAGACTTCTCAAAGCAATCAACAAAAGGCACAAATGTTCATGTGGAGCACTTGTGCTTCCTTGCTCAAAAGATGAGCTGTAGAGAAACAAAAAGGAATGATGAAAGAAAACTTGTGATGGTCTGAAAGTGAGCTTCAAAGTGGAGATCACTTGCTGCGAAGAGAGGTGGAGGAGGATATAGGTGGTGCTGTAAAAGAAGAAATCATTTATAAAAAGTAAGAGAAGGAGAAAAGATTAAACTTCTCAAATAACTTTCAGGCACCCAAACCCCAGCAAATCATTTGAATGGCTTGTTTCAGAGATTTTCACACAGTTTAGTTATACTTTAAATTAGAATAAGGGGATATAAGGGGAAAGAAGCAACAAACAAACAAAGAAGTGGATGAAGGGGGCATCAGAAGGTATAGAAGGAGACAAATAAAAGAAGTCAAGCAAACTGCAGAGAAGAGGAATCAGCAAATAGAAACAATGCAGCGCAGTGAATTATAGCAGAAAAATGAACGATGTTTTTAAGTCTGACTTTAAAAGAGGCAAGTGTTGGACCATCTCTAACATCACTTGAAAGGACATTCCATGTGTTCAGATTAGAATGAAAAGAAAATGCTGTTTTGTCCACTTTGTACCCAGGAGAAAACAAAGAGACAACCATGCAACTGATAGCATTTCCTCAATATAATTTGGGACAGATACGTGTAATATCTCATAAACAGGAAGGTTTTTAAATTGATTCTGGCATTAATTGGAAGTCACTGCAGGAACTTGGGAACAGAAGTGATGTATGAGTTTGTCCTACTTTGGGTTTAGAATATGCGCAGCAGCATTCTGGATGTGCTGTAATCATTTGATGAAATTCTTTTGGGAATCCAGAGAAAAGATCATTGCAGTAGTTTGCACGGACCAGTTTTTCAGCCCAAGGTTTTGATTAAAAAAAGCCTCTATTTCCTTTAAAGAATATTTGTAAGATTGAAAAATGCATGATTTGGTAACATTTCAGTATGGTCGTGAAAGTTAAGGTATGCATCAACAACACCAAGGTTTCTGGCATGTTTTTGGGCTCTATGGAAACGGAATTGAGATTGGCTGCAATATCTTGGTGGGTGATGGTGAGTTTTGGACCAATCTAGATAGAAATGTTGTTGATGCATTTTAATGTGTTAACAAGATTCAAATCGTTGGGAGAAAAGGGAGGTATACAGCTGTGTGTCATCTGCATATCTATGGTTTTGTATTTTGTATTTCTTTATAGTGTGTCCATCCATGCATAAGTGGCTTGTACAACTTCTTGTATAATCCACTAGGACGTAAAAAGAAAGAAAGACAAAATGATATATTCTGTTTATGTTTTTTAGTTTGTTTTTTTGTATCAAAATGTACTCAGTACTAGTGATTAAAAACATATTTGAAACTACAACAGATACATTTTTGAGGCACTTCAATGAATTACTGCGAGCTCTTGTGTGCATTATAGTAAGGAAACCGATAACCCATGGGTTTCGAACCATGTCAACTGGTTAAAGACTGTTTACCACAATGATCTACTCTTACACTGGTAATTTGAGTGATTGGACAGGTAATGATAAATATTCACAGTGTCAAAACAACACAACACATTTACAGACAGTAGAAATATTTGCAAAAATAATGTGACTGAAATAATCTCTAACTTATTTGTTTGCATATTATTTTTTGTGTGGACTACTTCGACTACTACACTATTGGCTTTTATTTGTAGGATATTTGTTAGATTTGTTATCATATTTTATTTGTAAGATGTGATTAAATTGTTGTAGTAGTTCAAAAGTGACTGAGATAAGAATAACCTAAATTAAACGTATCCTTGTCATATTTACACATAATATTATAACGTTTTAAGGCTTTACTGACTTTCCCACTATCAAAGTCAAATCAAACACATCTGGTAACGTTGTCATTCAGACTTTGGCGATTCAAATCAACATAGTTGGTGGCAGAACAGGGTTCTGAGGGTCATTGTGGACATGGGAGGTTTGTGGGGGCGCCGCGCTGGCAGGGGTGTCCAAGCCCTTGGTGGCGATGCTCGAGGTTGGGCTCGGGTACCTCCCGTCGCTCTTTGTTGCTGCTGGGATAGATTTACTTAAAATGGGTTCTAAATGATCAAATGTGTGTGTACACATCTGTATATTTATGTTTATTTATTTATAGATTCATACTAGTGTTAACGTTGTTGTGCTTTACACAATTTTTTTTTTTTACATGTTTGACTTGCGTATTACAACAGTTTTTAGGAAACAGTTCATTATTTGTTTATTAGTTTAATGATACATTATTCTGTGGTCAACAATGACAAATTCAACAGCAGCTACCTGGGAGTGTGCCACAGGTAATTTGACAATATGAGGTAATATTTATGTGTAATCTTCAGCATAATATCTTAATACATCAACATTTTAATAATTGGTAGCCTATAGGAAAGAATTAGTTATATCAGAGGAAATGTTTTGTTTGTTTGTTTGTTGTTTTTAAAGACCATCAAGTAGCTCACACAAAAGCGATAGTAAGAAATGGTGAAAAGGATATTTAAAAAAAAAATAAAAGTAGAAGAAGGGTCCAAATTGGGTGAGAATACCAGTGAAATGTTCATCTAAATCTTCTCCTCCACTCACCTTCAGTTAATGAGCTTGTGGAAACATTTCATGAAGGTGAAGGTGAACACTACTAGAAAGAAACATCCATGAAGAAATGCCGTATGGGTCAGAGCTGAAAAAGAGAGTGCTGGAATGCTGAACGCAGGTGCCGGAAAATTAAATTACAGCTCCATAATGACATTTATAAAAAGAGACTGAACATCTATAATATGAAGCTGAAGAATGCATGACAATCATATTTTTCTGATGTCATTTTTAAAAACAGCAATAATTCTGCTTTGTTTACTACTGTTGACGGGCTACCAGGCCCTTCAACATCCATCCCACCACGCCTGCAATGACTTTATCTTTACTGGCGAACTTCAAAGAATTAGATTGTAGATTGTCAGGTATTTTTTTCCGTCGGTGCCTAAAAACAGCAGTCATAAAGCAACTTTTAAAATAGAACAGCTTGGACAGGTCACTCGTGAACAGCTACAGGTCTGTATCAATCCTCCCCATTCTTATTAAGATCATAGAAAATGCTGCTGTACAACCTCCTGACACTAAATGACTGTTTGAAGTCTTCCAGTCAGGTTTCTGGCCACAGCACTGAGACAGCTCTAGTAAAGGTCCCTAATGATCCGCTCCAGTATTGATAGTGGCAACATTTTAGTCTTGGTCTTATTGGATCTCAGTACACAGATGCCCACAGAGTGTATCAACCCACTACATGGAGCCAAAAAAAACCTATTAATAAAATTAATAATATTAAATAAAATAATATATACGAAGAATATATTAAATATTTTTAACTAACAACTAACAACAAGTATTCCCTTGCTGTTTCTATAGCCAAGAAAAATAGAAAAATAGGCAGGCAATTTCCAAACTATTTGGACCTTTATCCTACAATAAGGAAGCTTATTCACAGAGTTGATTGAGTCAACTCTTGATTATGCTGACCCTGAGTTAACTATAAAAAGCCATCATCAATGTAGCTCCAATACTGTGATTTGCTATGGCAATGCATAGTGAGTGGATACGATCTTCCTGTTTTAGTTTGCTAGAACTGGACATGCAATCATATAATGAGTATGTGCACATATTCAGACAAAAATGCAACATGCCTGACACAGTAGGGGAAAAAGAGTTGGAGTGGGAGAATTGTAAAGAGAGTGTCTGCGTACAACTGGTGGAATGTAGATGTATTGTTCTTAATATTCACTGTCATGTAGATGCAATTCTGGATTTGAAAAAAGAGCATGGAAGCAGTTGATGATGTAGTATAAGTATAAGTATAAAACATATTTCAGGCCACCTTTCTCACAGATCTGCAAACCATTCACTTTCTAAAGGAATAGGATAGCGTATGTTCAGTTGACCTATCCCTGTCGTTATTAAGAAAACAGACAATTGCAAATAAACAACTTAATCCAAGGTATTTTGTGTGCAATTAAATGACAGACTGATAACATCTTATAGAAATATTGTTTGATTATATTGTTGTTTGTTCAAAAAAATGAGCGAAGCAGCAGTATTTGGTTGCACTACAGCAATAAATGACAACTAAATATCTGTCGAATAAATGGTTATACTTTTGTTTACTACAGTTTGTGTTTCAAATGCACCATGAGATAAATGAAATAAACTTGACATGCCTTTCAACAAATGACACAAACATCGGTTTTAGCTGCCAATTACTCTTAAGACATAGCTTATTGTTATTAATGAAAAAAGGCCAAAGTATAACAAAAATAGAGCGCATACCCTCAAGACTATCAGTTTTTAAAATATCTTCTCCTGAGCCACATTTTGAAGGGCATACTTTTCTGTTTCATTGCTTTTACGTCACTGTGAAATATAACTTAATTAAACAGTAAACTTAACAAATTTCTATATATAACATACATAAATTTGAAAAAAATGTCCATATAATAGCAGGATTAGTTAATCAGTTAATCTTGAAATTTTGATCAACACACTAGAAGACACAGGTCTTTCCAGTTCACTGGTTCTGTGAATCTCTCATAATGCAGTTTATAACTAGAACCAGGGACCAGGACCCCCCCCCCCCCCCCAAACCCCAGACAGGTCATTGCCTTCCTGACTTTCCCTTTCTTCCTCCTTCCTGCACCTGAAATTCACTGAGCAGATAATGGAGCGAGTCAGTGCTGGGCTCAGATCTACCCACTGGCCCAATCCCTTTTTGCCCCCCATTAACCTCCAACCAGAGAAGCCAAAGGTTCGCCACCGAGCCCCCACTCCACCAGAGCACCAGAAGCTACGGCCCCAGCCCCGCCCCCTCCTATCCCTGCACACCAACATCAAGTTCTGTCTCCCCAGTCTGAGGTGTGATTTGTGGAGGGTCCGGGCTGCGAGGATTACAGCAGCTGTGACTTTTCCCAGGACAAGCTAAGACCCTGTTTATTAGAAGGTTTTAACATTTTTGTACTTTTAGGTGACAGAAGGAGAAATGTGACACTGTGAAAACACAGAGAGCTGCACTCTAAAAAATCTTTAAATAAAGTAAACATACCTTGTGTGCACAGACTGCCTCTGAACATGAGGGGGCAAATAACACCTCTAAAACACTTAAGTTGGCTTTATTAAATGTTATGTCTTTAGCTGGGAAAACATCTTTAAGTAATGATTTTATCACTGAGCACAGCCTGGATTTGATGTTGTTAGCTGAAACTTGGTTAGACCAAAATAACAGTGCAGCTGTTCTCATCAAGTCGACCCCTCCGAGTTACAGTTTTATCAGTGAGGTCAGAGCGAGCAGGGGAGGAGGAGGGGTTGCAGTCTTATTAAATGAATCTTTTCAATGTATGCAGCCATCTCCTTGAAGTTTTTTAGTCTTCTGAATATGTGGCTATAGAGCTGAAGGCCTCATCCAGAGTCCTGTTTATTAATGTTTACAGGCCCAAAAAATACAGTGCAAATTTTTTGATGATCTTATTGAACTGCTCTCTATGATCTGTGTTGATTTTGACCATGTAATTATTATTGGTGACTTTAACATCCATGTGGACAAACCTCAAAACAAAGTGACTAAATACCTGAGTAACACTCTAGATAACTCTGGGCTGACTCGGCATGTAACAGCGGCCACATACAGTAGGGGGGCACACCCTTGACTTACTGATCTCTAATGGTCTGAAGATTTCAAAGGTTACTGTGTCTGATGTGGTCCTGTCTGATCATTCCAGAGTTTTCTTCGAGAGTGCAATTTTATTGAATGCAAATGTGTCAACAGCAGTGATCACAAAACGGCGTATAACTGAAAACAGCAGTGAGCTCTTTAACCAGGTCTTCTCTGTAACACCTGCCCTGTCCGGGGGTTCAGTCAATGAGCTCGTCAATAGCTTCAATAATAAAATGTCAAATGTCTGTGTCTCTGGAAGGAAGAAGTCCCCATGGTGAAATTCCACACTGGTGAAAAATGGAAAAGAGAGTGTCAGAAAGCTGAGCACGGATGGAGAAAAACAAATCTCTAGGTTTATTATGATATCTATAAAAAGAAACTTCACTCTTATAATTTACAACAGGAATCCAAAGAAGTCCTACTTCTCTGACATCACCAAAAACAGTCATAACGCTCAGGCCTAATTTGCTACAGTTGACGGTCTAACAAACCCTTCTGTTTCAGTGGCAACTGAATTTCATTCCACCATGGCCTGCAATGACTTTGCCAAATTCTCCACAGAGAAAATCCAAAATATTAGACAAGAAGTTGGTACATCAGCAGCAGGTTCAGGTGTCCACCGAAAACTGGTTTAAACACCATAGTTTCTGAACTTGTCCTTATGTCAGGTGTGTTTCCAGAGCCACTAAAAACAGCTGTAATCAAATCTCTGCTGAAAAAGGACAAGCTTGGCAAATGGACAACTACATACCGATCTCAAATCTCCCATTTTTAAGCAAGATAACTAAGAAAGCATTTTTTCAACAGCTCAATTACTTTTTAACACAAAATAACTGCTATGATGCCTTCCAGTCAGGTTTTAGACAGCACCAAAGCACTGAGACTGCTCTGACTAAAGTGTTTAATGACATTTGCCTGAATACAGACAAATACAGACAAAGTGGGAAAATGTCAGTCTTAGTTTGCTGCATTTGATACAGTTGACCACAATATATTACTGAAACGACTGGAGAACTAGAATAACTAGGAGAACTAGGAGAACTAGGAGAACTTGAGAACGTTACGGAACGTTACGGAACGTTACGGAACGTTACGGAACGTTACGGAACGTTACGGAACGTTACGGAACGTTACGGAACGTTACGGAACGTTACGGAACGTTACGTCTCTAGGCACTTTCCAGAGACCCAGAACATGAGACCCCAGCAATTATTACATAAACAAAAACTGGTCATAACTTCCCTAGTGAAAGAAAAACTTTAAGCCAAACAGTGGCAAGAAAAACCTCTCTTTGAGGGGGAAGAAACCTTGACCAGGGCCTGGATCATAGGGGGGACCCTCCTACCGAAGGTCAGCCGGGTAGAGCAGGAAAAGAGAGATTAGAAAGAGAGAATGAAGAACAGAGAGACACAGACACACTGTCAAAGGTACAAAAGACAAGATACATAACTATCCGACAACAGCAGAACTAAGAGTTCTATGTATATATGACTGATACATGGTTAGTTGGTGATCTACAGAGACGACTATACAGACAGGTGGAGGTAAACACTAGGATGGTCAGAGGGTGGGACTGCAGGGCTGAGGGCCTGAGGCTCTGGCCTGCAAACATGTACTGAAGAGAGCAGCTCCGGGTCACAGAGCCTATCCCGACGCATAGTAGGCAGAGTACACCCTGGAAAGGTCGCCAGGGCTACATTCAAAGACAAACAACCAATCATGCTCACATTCACACACCGCATGTGTTAGGATTGTGGGAGGAAGCCGGAGTACCCAGAGAGAACCCACGCAAGCACGGGGAGAACATGCAAACTCCACACAGAAAGATGGGAATTGAACCAGGAACCTTTTTGCTGTGAGGCAACAGTGCCAACCACTAAGCTACCTGAGCTGAAGAAGGGCAAAAGAAGCAGAGGAGGTGAGGGGCACCAGTCAGTGGATCATGTTGGGGTCCCCCTGCAGCGCAGGTCTATAGCAGCATATCGAGGATGAAGCTGTGTTTGAGACAAGCTGCTCTGGTCTGGTCCTGCAGCTGCTGCTATGACTACTGATCCAAGATAACACCAAGGTTTCTCACATTTGCATTGTGTACAACAAGTATGTACAAAACATACTTAGAGAACAGGAAGTACTTTGTGTCATTAGGCAACTTTACATCTGAGCATACAATAATTACATGTGGAGTTCCCCAAGGTTCCATCCTGGGACCTCTTCTGTTTAAAATCTACATGCACCCTCTGGCACAGATTATAAAGAACAACAAAATAAACTATCATGGCTATGCAGGTGACACACAGATATACGTTACAATGTCACCAGGAGACCTAGGCCCTGCACAGGCTCTTAGTAAATGCACCGAGGAGATTAATGACCGGATGTGGCACAACTTTGTCCTGCTAAACATAAACAAAACGGAGTTAACTGTCTTTGCAGCCAAAGAGAAACAATCGAAGGTCATCACAGAGCTTCAATCTGTACAGCTAAATACAGACAACCAAGCCAAAAATCTGGGTGTGGTGAAGGACTCTGACCTAAATTTGAAAAAACACATTAAGTCAATAACAAAGTCAGCCAACAATCACCTCAAGCATATATCAAGTATAAAAGATCGGAAGTCTCTGCAGGACCTGGAAAAACGAGTCCATGCATTCATCTTTAGTAGACTTAATTATTGTAAAAGCATTGTTACAGGTCTTTCTGAAAAATCACTTAGACAAATGCAGCTCATTCAAACTCTGCTGCTCAAGTCCTTGCTAAGAACAAAAAATTGGACCACATCAGTCCAGCTCTGAAGTCTTTAAACTGGCTGCCTGTTCATCAACGGTTGGACTTTAAAGTTCTGATGCTGGTCTATAAATCTCTGAATGGTCCAGGACCAAGATACATCAGTGACCTCCTGACTCAGTATGAACCTTCCAGACCCCTCGGGCCATCTGGATCTGGTTTTTCCATCAGTTCCCAGAGTCAGAACCAGACACGGAGAAGCTGTCCTCTGTTTCTATGCCCCACGTGTCTGGAACAAACTCCCAGCAAATTTCAGATCAGCTGAAACAATCAGTTTATTTACATCCAGTTTGAAAACACATTTGTTCTCAGCTGCATTTGAATGAAGTTTCAAATCTGCACTGTCACTTTTAAGCCTACGTTTCAAGACTTGATTACATTTTAACCACTGATTTTATCTATTGTTCTTTTCTTTCTTTCTTTTTGTTTACATTTTATATCATGATTTTTATTTCTACTATGTGATGTTCTAACGTCTCTGAAAAGCACTTTGAATCACCTTGTTGTTGAATTGTGCCATAAATAAACTTGCCTTGCCTTGCCTTGCGTTACCTGGCAAACACAGTTTGTCTAATTTTAGCATTTCATATCTATTGTGGTACATGTTTGTTCAGTTTCCTAAAAAAGACAACATGAGCATAAAAAATTTAGAGTCAATTCCTAGTGACACTATTTTGGGAGTCAGAGCCCACTAAAGAAATCGTTCCCTGAGTAGCACAGGCTGCGAGGGCAATTTAGTTTTCTAAAAACAGCTCTCACGTTTGTGCTTGTCATGGAAGATAATTAAAGCATGCAGGCATTGTAAGTCCTTCTCTGAGGACTCTGACTTAAATTCTCACTGAGCTGTCTCATCCAGGAACATTTCAAATTAGCATCTCTGTCCACAGGGCAGAAGTAGGAAAACACAAGACTGTCTGTAATGTGGGAGCCAGGAGCTGATTGACAAAGCCCAAAGGGCCCGAGCAGCCCTCTCTGCCTCTGGTTAGATGTTTTGGTGCACGAGTAGGAGAGATGCAGCGGCTTAACGCTGTATTACTATGGAGAAAGAATCAAAGCAGGGCATTCAGCCAAACAGTTCAGCTCAGTAGCAGCAAAAATTAAAGAGCAGAGTTGAGTTGATTACTTTATGTGAGACTAACTTCATCTAAACACTGTCAGTCACTGAAGCTCACAAATAGACTTTCAAGCATATACCCCTTTGAAATGATACTAAATGAGGAAAAGCAACATTGCTACAAAAATCAGACATATCTGATTATCATGCAAGAGGTCAACGATAATCATTTAACAAGGCTAACTTTCTAATTATCACATAAGTATCACATCATCAGTTACCCACATTAATTACAGTAATTATTAATAGAGCAGACATAGGAAGAGCAGCTTTTAAAACTACACTGAAGGATTGACCTACCAGTCTGTTTATGAAATGAAATGAAATAAACTTCTAGGGATACCTAGAACACGTATTACAATTACCCCAGGCACATTGTTTTACTCTCTTCTGCCAAGCTCCAGTCAAAGTATGCAAAATCACTGCATGTAACTCATAGTAAAATCCTGAAACGAAAAAGACAAAAACCAAAAACAAGTCAATTAAATTTACATTTTTAAAACTTGGCATCACCCAGCAAAACTGAAACTTGTTTGGCAAACTATAGCCTTCATAACTTGACGAGAACTAAATTGTAAAAATAAATAAAAAACTGTTCACTGATGTACACTGAAGAGTCAGGACGCTAACAAAGAATAACTGGTCAACGAAATTAAGATTACAAAACTTTGATCCAGCACAACTTAAGTGTACAATTTGAGAGACACAGAAAACACTACTTTCAGTAGAATACACCGCACTGGGACGTCAGTACAGACATTAGTCCCCGGCAGTACTCCACGTCAATCCTTGGTGCTAACAATCGAACAAAGAGGCTAAGATAAAACTACAGAGTAAACAAATGTCCCATCAAAACAAGAAACAAGACAGCTACTAATAAAAAGACATAACTTAAAAAGTCTAGCAAGAGGATAGTTAGAGCAGCGTTGGTCTTTAATTTTTCCTCATCGCTCTCGTCAATGAGTAAAAGCCAATCCAAGATTTACATTTGTCCAACCATAGAGAGGTGTTGATGTCAGTGCGCCACACATTGCTATGACTCTAGATTCACACGGCAGTGTTTTGTGCATTGTTCGAGTCCTTCTCCATAGACTTCGAAACTAACTGTGGAATGCACGTGTTGCCTTAATTGTGTTGCCTCCATCAAATGCTGGGGGATTTTCTACTTATCCCGCTACAGTGTATGTGTCAGCCTATTAGGTTGTTGAGAGGCTAACCAATACACTGTTACACAGAAGCCGCTCAAAAGCTAAAGCGGGTTGTTTTGAACACACTTTTTTGAGCAAAAAGTCATCGTCCCCGTCTTCAACCTTGAAATTCATTTCTCTGTCTGCACTTCGGACTAAGTGTTCACACCAGATCGCCAGATTGCCAGATCGCCTAGAGAAAGCATAGATAATCTCATTCCAATTATGACCGGACACACCCTCCGCTGTGTATTGCTGCAACGCTGCTGTGGGAATATAGCGTAATGCAGTATAAGTTTTCACGAAAGTGATCTGGGTTTAACCAAAACGTTCTCAAAGGCTTGAAACAAGGCAACTGGACTTCCTTTTGTTTTGTTCTTGAAGACGTTTCACCTTCCATCCTGAGGTATATGTAATTTGAATAGTATGGTGTGGAGTTTCAAGCTTATAAACTGTAGAAGTCACGTGCATATCTTTGACCCTCCCTCCACTTTTGTGGGTCGTTAGCTACATAGTGCAACCCCAGGCCAGCTGGGAAAAGGTCCCATTCATCCCAATACAAGCCAATGAAATATTAAAGGATTATGAAACTATAATGTTAGGGTGATAAAAGTTACATAGTGTTACTTTACGATAATATTACATAAGGAATTTTCAGACATTTGAAATGCAATTATAGGAAACGTGAAGTAAATCCCTTTTTAATTTAAGAATTATTATTATATATATATATATATATATATATATATATATATATATATATATATATATATATATATATATATATATATATATATATATATATATATATATCAGCAAAATAAAAGTATTCTGAATCATTCAAGGGTTCTTCAATAGTTGAGGTCACATCAATGAAAGCATCTCACAACATGTAACTTGTGTTGCATCTGATGAATCAGTTAAATAAAGTCGCAGATATGTTCTCATGTACAAATTCATGGCTTACAACTGCAGAATAAAAAAAAACCAACAAGCCAAGCATCAGAGCATCTGTTGAATCTACTACCTGCCAGACATGTGATAGTTTTTTCAGGTCAGGCACTGTCAGGATGTTTGGCGACAGAGTGCACAGACTAAGGTGCATTCACCAGCTTGTGAAGGGTTATTTTGATATTTTAAGTTTAATCAGACCTACACAGATATCCACCTGGACTGTGACTGACAGATGACATTACAGGAAACCTCAAGTTGGAACATGTTTTTTAAGAGAAAGCAGCAGTGGCAGCAAATCACTGCCAGGGCACTCATTGGTTTCCTTTCACAAACTGTCTAAAGCAACATTGACTTCAAGAGTAGAGTTATCTGAGAGGATACAGAAACCCTCCACCCATGTTCAGGCAGAAACTCATGCATGTGGAGAGGTTCTGAGTGCTCGTGGCAAGCTATGTTACAAGTAATGACCTAGTTGTTTTTGTTTTTTTTTATTTGGCTTGTGCTGCTTAATTCTGCAACCATGAGTAATTCATTTGTCGGAAAGAATAATATAACATATTTGCACATATTGTGCATTAACAGTTTATGTGACTGTGACACCATTCTGGGATCTTGTGTGTTGAGGTTTATGTTCCTGTTTTATTTTGAAAGCCTGTGTACTTATGGCTTAGTTTTGTCTTGACTTACCTTGTTCCCATCTGCCCTGATTGTTCGCACCTGTGTCTCGTCAAGTCCTATGTGTATGTCTTGTCTTGTTTTTCCTCTGCTCCTTGCTCATGCATATTGTTTTATTTCTCTTGACTCTTTTCCCCATCCTGTTTCTTGTCATGGTAAGTTTCTTGTGGGTTTTTTTTTTTTTTTTTTGGCTCTTGTTTTGTTTTGCATCCTGCATAGCTGCGCCTTTTGTGAAATAAAGCAAAAGGGAAAAGAAAAAAACGCCATCATTATTATCAACTCACCCCCATGTCCCTCTTCCAGGGGTGGTCCCGGACTCACCCCGAGGACTCTGCCCGCGCCCTGAACTGTCTGTGTTCATTTTTCTGTTGGAAATCAGAATTTACATAAAGAAATACATTTAACTATTGATGTGCCTGATTGAGTGACAGTAAGTTCAGCGAATGGCTGGCCATTGTAACCTCATTCATAATTGTCACACTCCTAAACATACCAAAGCAATCTGTCGTTTGTACTAACCCAGGGTCACCTAAACGCTACAGTAATTTTTGTTTTTACCAGCAAATCAACTTGTAAAACTTGATATTTCACTGTAAACATCAGATCTGCTGGCAGCTCTGCAACTATTTCGATATGAGTCGCCTGAGCGGACTGGTAGCTACAGCTAACTTTGACACATGGTGCTTGTGTTCTAGTTGGCTTCCTGGACAACATGTCTGTACACGGCACCAAAAAAGCGGCTTCAAAACCACTTTTGATAAACAAGTGGGACACGCGACTGTTTTGCCCATTGATTTTTACGTTCTAGGGACTCTCCTCTATCGCCAACCTCTGAGGTAGTGAAGACGAAGCTGTTAAGCATTGGTCTGCTCACTTGAGGTAAAGAAAAATGCAGTAAAGTTGGGAGAAGATAATTGATGATTTTGGTCTCATTTGGGTTTGTGATTTCACAGTCCTGCAGATCTGAACTGTTCACTGATTTTTATTGTCAGACTAAGGAAACTGGTTACATTTTCATTCTAATATAAAGAATGAAAGTTTTTGCTTGGATGTCCCTCTTAGATCTCTATTTGAACAGAAAAAATGAAATCCCTTGTGTATGTTTTTAATAAGCGTTGTGGAATTATTTAAGCTTTGCATATTTTCCGCAGGGAACCATAATTAACACTGTACTGGACCCTTCAGTTTTAGTAACATGTTTAATTTGTACCTAGTGGTTCATGGGTATATTAGGAGGCAATGGCTCCTCAGATCAATTAGCAAGTGGGATTTGACATTTACAGTATTGTGTGTGTGTGTGTGTGTCTTAATTTTCCCACAAGATCATCTGCATCAATTAACTTGGACCTCACTTGTGTATTCATAATGGGATCCAGCATTTGTTTAGCTTTTCAGAAAGCTGTGTTGCCTCTTCAACTAAGAAGCCCTCCACTTTCAGCCTCCCACTTCTATTTTTGGACCTGTTCCGAGTTGTCCAGCATAGCCTTTCCTTCTACAGCAGTGTTACAAAGAGCTGGTGGAATCTGGGCACATGTGTCCCTGTTTGTTTCCGATGTATTTTCAGAGAGGTTAATGTGTGCTGACATCACATAAATGTCCTCTCATCCAACTGAGAATATGCCGACCATGCAGCAAGTACGTCAACTGCACACATGCAGGCACTCTTGCACACCTCAGTCCCATCTTTCAACACACTGTAATCTCATCTTACTTTTATCTTTAATTTCAAAATAAGCAAGCTGTTCTGCCTGATTACTCTAACTGTATATGCCATCTTTTTGTGTGCATATTTAACTTCTTTTCAAGCATTTCCCAGCTTTAAGGTACAAAGGAATGAGATCTATAATTTATTTATTTATTTTTTTTTTTTGGTCCTCCTGACAAGCCGGCATTTTTGAACAAGAAAGGAAAACATAATTAATAAAAATACTGTTAGTTTATTGAAGGATTTGTAGTGTGTTGTGCATGACACGGTGAAAGAGTGCACAACAATGAACAGGGGAGCTCCACAAGCACCTGACCGAACAAATGTGGCTCAGCACTTCTCTCTGTGCTTCACAAGTGCAACACATGCCCACCTGCCCATTTGTTCACGCGCTTTCAGCGTCAAGGCAAGCATGAGAGGCAGAGGTGGTTTTTTTTTCTTTTTTTTTACGAGACCAATTACTCTTGAAAGGCACAAGATTGGTACTAAGAAATAGCAGTTGAGCAAAACAACCTCTCCAAATTATCAATCACATTCTAAACGTAGAAGGAAAAAAAAAAAAAATGGCGCACAAAAGCACAACACGCTCATCTTTGGAGTGTCACCATTTACTGATTTAGTGATTCAGTGAAGCCCAGCATCACTTAAGAATCAGTCACTGGAAAAAAGAAAAAGGTCCAGTTTATACCAATGACGAGACATATGAACTGCGCTTCACAGTTCATTAACCCCATTGGCTCCACTTGGCAGAACAAACCAGCATAGTAGTAATGTGCAGGTCTAAAGTCATGTCGGTGCCAAAAAAACAAGCTGGTGAAACGTAATTCACTTTTTAAATTATTTTTTTTTATGGTGGCACATTCTGTGTAGTAATTCAAGGCTTTAGTGACAGCCAGTGAAAAGTGTGTTTTTGAACAGGATTTCCTAAATCTATGTCCACTTAATCATAGTATTTCTAATTTAGACTCTGTTCTGATCTAAGTTGAGCTATTTTCCTCCAAAGGTTTACTTCAACTGATTATGTTGTTTGAATGTAATTTCAATTAGTCATATTTATTAAGTTAATCATGTTGTATGAATATGTCACCATATTTAATATATAATCCTGATCTGAGGCTATAGTCTGTACTTTACAGTTTAAAGTAAGGGCAAAGCTGTTGTTGTTGCTTTTCATTCATTATTTGGAAACAAAGATCAATTCTAATGTGATATGTGTTATATGTACATCTACATTAAAGACACAACTATGAGCCCCCAAAAAACAATAGTCCATAGGAAACATTTAAAATGCATACTTAATAATAACCAGAAATGTCTTGTAGTAGTATTATTTATTAAAATAACAAATTATATGCTGGTTTTAGAGCTGGTTTGTCAGACAGCTACATATAAGGGTCACCTGATGCATTGCTCAGGCTCTGGAGCCAGTCTTCTTGAGAGGGTCCGATTCTGCTCCACTCTGGAGTTGCCCAAGGCAAGACGCGTTGCACAAGTGTGGACATAATTATTGTTGACCAAAGAACCTAATGGACAGGAGAATAGAGTTTAACCAGCTCGCAAGAATAATGGTCCAACAACAGTTATGAACCCGAACCTCCCAGTCAGAACTGAAGAAGCCCTTTGACTGAGAGGTGGCATAACTTCAAGAACTAGGAAAAGAAGTCCACATGATTCAATTCAAGCTTTTCAGGGTCACTGTGACCTGAATGAATCAACAGCAGAACAGGAACAGGCTCCAGAACTGCTGGGTGACGTTGGTGCGGAAAATTAATTAATCTTCTGCTTGAGTTTGACAGATAATTGGGTAGCAGCTTGAAAAGTGAATATGACAACACCAACATGGCACTCAAGGTGTCCAGAGAATCTATGTCACAAAATAGTGTATCATCTCAGTTTCAGCCAAGTTGACTTTGGATTTGGCAGCTCTCCCCCTGAGGGAAATGACTCTTGTTTGAGTCTGGCAGGGTTACAACACTCCTAATCATATCTTTGACTTTTTTTTTTTTTTTTATGAACAGACGTTCAGTCATCTGTCTTTTCCCACCTTGGCTGTGTATTCTACCTTAATTGTCCTGTAAGGAATTATAAAAGATGCTCATGTACCATGTAGTCTCCATAGTTGGTTTAGAATGAACACAAACTGAGTCTGGCAGGGTCTCTGATACATGTAACGTATATGGGATGATAATAAATCTAACAGATTTTTATTAATTTATTTTTGCTGCACATGAAATCATTTTGAATATGCAGCATAAAGTAGACGTTTGAAATTGATAATGCATTGTATTACTGGAACACTACCACACTATCCATCCATTAGCTATTCCCGCTTTATCCGTCTCCAGGTCACGTGGGGTCTGTCGGAGCCTATCCCGACGCATAGTAGGTGAAAGGCAGGGGTACACCCTGGACAGGTCGCCAGTCTATCCAGGGCCACATAGAAGACAAACAACCAATCACACTCACATTCACATCTAGGGAGAATTTAGAATGATCAATCAACCTACCCTGCATGTTTTTGGACTGTGGGAGGAAGCTGGAGTACCCGGAGGGAACCCACGCAAGCCACCGTGCTTGCCCCACCACACTAATATAAGCCAATTATTATAATTAACAGGACAAAGAAGATCATTCCAAACTCAATGCTTTAACAAAACATGATGAAAGTTAAAATTGTGATTTGCAATTGGAGATTCAATACAATAAACTGATGGCTTCAATAGTCCTTTTAAATACATATTTTATTTACAAACTGTGGACAAAAGTAGAACTATGGAATAGTGTACATCAAATGTTTAGATTTGTTTGTTTGTTAGTTTTTTTGTTGTTTTGGTTGGTTTTTTTTTGGGAGGGGGGGGGTGGTATTTAGATAAATATAATACCTTGAGGGCAGCACTTATCTATGGCCATCTTTCATGTTTAGAAGGGGCTTTGAATGTAAGTGTCTCTCTACGTCTACCAGATCGAACCCACGGCACTCAGCTTCTGGTCAAATTTACATACGCAGCCATTCGAAAGGAGCGCAAAGTAGCCACCTGAAATATCTGGACTTTCTCGTGGCTGCAGCTAATTCCCTTGTGGTTAAAGGTAGTTGGTATCTTTATCCGAGCAGAATTCATATTGCAATCATTTCACAACAATTTCTTATCATTTTCAGCAGAACTAAATGAAGATGCACCCGTAATTTAAGTACAAAACTGTGCCGCTAAAATTCAACTTCTCCTAACTTAATTTTTATGGAAACTATAACAATACTACGCTTAATTACCTTCTTTTTTTTTTCTTTTTTAAAAAAAAAAAAATCACTGTACACAATGATTCCACTAAAAACGTACACACACGTCAGGTGCCGCCACAGCAGTCAGTTGTGTTGGCAGCCGTCTGTCATCCATCCCCTCCAAGGCCTCACTCTCCATGACACTGGACAGGATGACATGTTTATGGAAAATGAATGGATGGTTAGATAATGTTTTTAAGAATATTTTCTTTATGCTTATGCAGACAAATAAAAGTGCCTATTTTATTCTGAATATCATTTACATTTTGTGACTCCTACACTCACTTAAACTGACGACTACATTATTGTCTAGAATAACCTATGAACTGACTAGGAACGACCTTTTGTGAATATCCATTATTCATCTGCTATTCAATTTAAGGAAACATTAAATTCAAATATACTTTATTATTCCCCGAAGGGATATTAATTAATTATATTTACCATATTGCAATTCCACTGTGTGGCAGCCTCCATCCAATGATCATTTTCTAAAGATTTTCTTTTGACATCGTCAAGGTGGTGATACATCCACGCATCTGTTCATCTTATCTTCAGACGTATGATTAAAGATAAAGCAGAGATTATAAAGAAATGAAAAATGTGGATGATACGATGTAATAAATGTGTGTGCGTGTGTGCAGAGGACTGCCAGGAAGAGAAACGTACTTAGTCGTGGAGTATAAATGTTCCTCCACCACACCAAGTGAACACTTTTAATGGCTTCCCTGCATGTTTCAGAGCTGCTCATTATAAGAAAGTAAAACTGCCCGGACAGTCGCTAAAAAGGGACCCCTACGGTGAACTAAAACAGAGAGCTGACCACAGCCTTCAGCTGCTGCCTTCGCATGTCACTGTCATTCTGTATTTCTCCTCCTTTGTCTGCGAACTCATCCATCATTACTTTCCTTCCTAATTAGCTCACTCATTAAAAGTTAAAAAAAAAAAAAAAGAAAAACTCCCACCAAGTTGAGGCAGACAGTAATTCCCCATTCAGAAGCCATCAGCCATCTGTCAGGCGGATGGATTAGGTGGTCTGAATGTGCCACCGAAGACCTAAGAATAATCATGCACTTATTTTTATTACAATCATTTATCCTATTCTTTAATTGTTTCTGGGATATCTGTGTACTGTACTTCCACGGGATCATTATTCTTATAATGGTGAGAAGGCCATGGACATTTGGAAAGATGTACTTTTGCTGAAAGTTTATCTCTATTCCTAATGTGATTAGGAAAATACAAAAATCTGTTAGTTTTTGCAGCATTTCAGTACTTTAACCACTTGTTTAGTTACTTGGCCAATGTTTGCAAGTGCGGTGGGCCATTAAGTTTTTAAATCAATATAAGTACAACAGATGTTTGTTTTATCCATTACTTTTTACATGATTAATAACTTCGTATGCTGTCCCTGTCACTTATATTTGTAATTTTCTCTCAGTACATACTTGGAATTAAAAGTTAATTTTGAAAAAATTTTAATATGTTAAGATTCTGTGGCCAAAATAAATGCTTCACAAGCTCATCTATCGTCCACCCCTTTCATACCTTATGATTCGTTGCTTTGGATGTTTCTGACCAGAAATCCTCCAATACCTAAGCAGTCGTTCTTGAGTAAAATACTTTTGGCTTTCTTTGGCATAAAAGTCACCAGGGACCTGCATGCCATGTTGGTTGTTAGCACAGACTTGAAAGAGTTGGTGGAAGTGCTTTTCGTACAGCTGATGTGGGAGCTCTGGCTTGTTTTTCCGTACCATTGCTGTGTTCATTGGCTTCCTCTTTAGGGGCACCGGTCCTGGCTTGTTTGAAGTAAAAAGCTATCTGATGTGATGTTGTGTCCACTGAGTCCCTGTGACATATCCAGAACAACTCTTATTTCTTGATTCTTGTCAGGGGCTCTTCCATCTGGCTTCCCCTGTTCTACTTCCCACTCATCCCACTCTTATCAGGATGGCAGCTAGCTTTTTTTTTTTTTCCTCATGCCAAGCTGGTCTGTGTTCTCGGATATCAAAGCAGGCAGTCCAGGAAATAATGCGGAAAATGTTTTCCAGAGACATTTGTCAGCCAGTTTCCAGCTTCCAACAGTGATTCTGTGGATTCCTTGTTAGATCTTTAAATGATATTAATAACAAGGATACAATAACTTCAGAGTAATCACATATAGGTGTGGTCCATCTCCTTTTATCTCTATATGAACAATAAGTCTTCTTTTTAAATTAGTGTAGTCCTGAATAATCCCCTTCAGGGAGAGGTGTCCCATTGGAAGGACTCTGAACTTGCTGGAGTGATTATAATTTCCAGTTAGCTTGGAAAAGCCTATGTTTCTTAAAGAAGCAGCTGAAAAAGGGGAAATCCTTTTTGCAGGTTGTTGCCCATGTGACCTGGTCCCAGATGAGCATCCGAAGATGCTTGGATGCAACGATTTTCTGGATGGCAGTCCCAAAGCTCGGGTAACTTTTCTGGTCCTCTCAGTATTTTATCTTTTAAAAAGCTTGATCCATTGCAATAACAACACACACAGGGAATATTATTAATATGATTTTTCTTTTTTCCAGTGTAAAGCAGAAGATGAGACAGAAACAGAAAAGCGTAGCTGCTGAACATTAAACTGCACATTTGGTTGCTGCCTTTTGGAAGAATAAAAATCCATGCAAGCGCACACAAACAATAAGTTCAAGAGGTCCTACAATTTCCACACTTTTTTTTTTCTTTTTTTTTTTTTTACATTTTGGACCAGTGCCAATGAGTTTGAGGCTCATTGGCACTGGTCCCAAGCCTCACTAATATCTATAATGGAGATAGATATGGAAAGCTGCCCTCACCTTGTGTTTACTTTATTGCTCTTTAAACAGATGGCTTCTGACAAAGAAGTCCAATCCACCGACACCAACCCATAAGACAAACATATGCATGCACACACACACACACACACCTATGCAGGGTAAAGAAGACATGGAAAATTTGGTGCTTTTGTGTTTTATTCTTTTTATTTATTTATTTTTTTTTACTTATGTCTGTCTCTTCTTAATTTTTTTTAGACTGCTTATAAACAGCAGGATAATTACCTTAAACAAGTCCAAGTAGATCTAACTTAGGAAAAAAGAGCAAGAGCTTGAAAACATGAGTAACCAGCTCGGTCTCCAGACCTAAACCCCATTGATCCTGTTTGGGATGGACTGGACAGAAGAGTGAAAGAAAGGCAACGTGTCCCACATATATGGGAACTTCTGCATCACAGTTGGGAAGAACTTTCTAAAGAATATTTTATTTCCATTGTTGAAAGAATGAATGTGCTCAGCTTTTATCTCTGCCAAAGGTAGCCACTTTGAGACAAAAGTTTGGAATTCGTTTTGGTTTCTAAATGAATTCCATGATTTCTTTTCTTCTTTAGAGTCAATTGTTCATGCTCTATGCTTTCTTTTTAGAATACGACGAGACTATGCATAAATTTAAATAACAAACCGTAAAAATTGGGGTGTTGTAAAACCTTTGACTGGTAGTGTATATAAATGATTCAGCAAATACATTTACAATTGCGTGACTGTGTATTCAAGGAATAGTCAAAACCGATTGGTTAACAGTTAAACACACATTTTACTCCATTTTAAAAACTTAAAAAAACCACTCTAACTTACTCTAAATGCACCACATGCACCTACGGAGCTCAAACCTGCTTTAGTAATTTGTTATGACAATTTTAACAGTGTCAGTCACATACAGCATACCTAAGAAATCTGGCGAAATAATCATGCAAGTGATGAGATGATGTTTCCTAGGTGAGAAAAAGTAATTATTGAGGGAAATCCAGCAATTCCCTAAGAGTGAGCGTGCATATTTAAAAGCAATGATCTCAGACTGGCAGCTTAAAGTTTCTTGCCGAGCGCTGACATCACTACTATTGATTCACTTTTAACCATTTGGAGTTAAAAACAAAGATTTAATTCACCAAAATGTTTGTGGAATATCGGGCCTTTGAATATAATAGGTTTTTGCTGTTCTTAAACTTTCTTTTTAATATAGATTATCACTGATGACTAAATGAGAAATGACTGAATCTCAGTGTTACTTCAGATCACAAATTTGCTGCTTTGTTGTTGCAGTTTTTTTGTGTTTTTTTTTAAATAATGATCTTTTCAACAAATTATTTTATAATGTTAACTTGTCAGACAGCTTTCATGTGCAAACTGGAGCACAAAGTGGGAAAACATTCAGATGGAGAAGCAATATGGTTTGTCTTTAAGCACTGTTTTAACCATGAGCATGCCTACGGAGGAAATCTATTCTTCAAAATCAGAAATCATGATTGTTAGAAATCTTCATTAACACCGTGGACAATGTAGAATACTTTGTCAGTGATGATGAGCTGTCTCACCTTCAAGATGATTCAATGTCAAAGACATATACAAGTTTATTGGAGGACATGCTGTCGTGCAGACACTGCCCAAGCACATTATTCTTCTATTCAGCCCTGCGTACCTGCGTTCTGCACCTTTTGTAACAATAAAAACTAAAGTATGGTACAAGCATTAAATATGAAATATAAATATATCTTGACAAGATGTATGATTTTTCAAGCTCATTTATTAGTCAGGAAATGTGACAGATGGTTCTGGAAAGCTGTGCCAATGAAACATTGCAGATTCCTTTGGTAGACGTCTGTTTAGGTGTGACAGAGAGGCCAAATTCAGCATTTTCATGATGCAAGCTGAAAAAGGGCTGCCAACTTCTGCCTTATGTCAAGCAAATTACATATTCTAGGCTATACATGAAGGTATCAGGTAGTGGTCATTTGATCTTTTGTTTTGTACGATTCTTCCATTTATGAATAATTAATATAACAATATTCGGTACTGCTTTTCGATGTGCGATATCTGACCTATAACCCAAGACTGGATTTTTCCCTGTATTTTCTATCTGTGATGGTTCTTATTTCACCATTTCATGAATGTCTTTTAGCCCTTCTTTGATCCACTGAGCGCCTTAGTTGATGATCACTGACCTGTTTAATCAGTGCAACTGTACTATTTCATTCATGGACTTGCTCTGTGGTAAGACAGTGTCATCTCCAATCAGCCATCACAGAAACAGGATGCACTCAACCAATAAAAGCTACCCTGACACCGAAGCCTGCCCACACTCATGATCTTAAAATTTAGACAGAACCAACGAAGAGCTGTTTGTACAAAGGTTTAGTAAAAGTGCCTACTTTTACTTTTTTCTTTCTTTCATAATAAATAACCACAGACTGTATAAAAAAAGAGCTGAACAAACCCTCTGTGACATTGTCAATAAAATATATATATATATATATATATATATATATATATATATATATATATATATATATATATATATATATATATATATATATAATGACAGAGAGAGAGGGGGAGAAGCTGCACGCAGTTGAAAGTGTCTGCTAGTTTTACTCAGCCAACGACAGATGGGATCAAACACACATGCACATGCAGACTTGGATCTAAGTTTGACCCAAATAACCTTTCGTGCCTAAACTTTTTTTCAGCGTTCTAAATATAGCTGCAATCATTAAATGAAATATGACTGCACTTCAATGTAAATAATGTAATGAATGGTTAAAGACTCGGGCATGTAGCCCATCGTGCTGTTTGAACAATAACAGCTGCAGGCGTCGATCTGTTTTCGTCTTGTTAGTGTGATTCCATTTTCTTTTTAAAAGATTAAAAAAAAAAGAAAAACTGATCTCAAAATATAATTGATTTTTTTTTTTTTTTTGTCTTATAGCAGCTGTATTCTTATTATTGTAATTATTGTATTCCCTGGGCACCCATTTCTTTCAAAATTATTTATGATTTTAATATTTCTGATTCTCTCTCCATTGTGGTCTGTATTCTTAATAATGTCACTGAGATGATCAGCTGGTCATTTTTCAGCTGGGTGCTGCTGAAAACCAACATAGAAGAATGAGTGCAGAGAAGAAGACCCTTTTAGAGACAAGTCGAACATCAGGTGTTGGAATAAAACAGTACAGTCATGGAAATGTGTCATTAAAGGTTCTTCTTTATGATTCCTCACAGACGTGATGCTTTTATCCACCACAGGTTTCTGTCTTCTGTGTGAAGCCGAACCCGCAGAGGAACTTTCAGTCTTCCGATCTGTGGTGTGATTGACTAGCTGTGTGAGTTCCCGTGTTTGTCTTCCTGACCAGTTTCAGAATAATAACTGGTCAGCAAATGTTTTTAATGTTTATATTTAGTCCACAGGCCACACTCAATCCAGTGGCATTTTATAGTAGTCAGAATTTCCCCATTAGAATTGAACTGGTAAGGTAAAAGTGAGCCCTTTGTTTAAACACTGATAAATTACTGATAGATCTTATGCTTGATTCACACTGGGTTCAAATTATCTAGGGACCTGCGGCAATTTGTAATAATTACAGAGGACGTTTGTGATTGTAATACGGTGAGAACACACCATGTCTGTTATTTCTTTTTTTTTTTTTTTTAAGTTAAAAATCCACTGCAAACAATGAAGTCAAGAGAAATTTTAATCCCGTCCAAATGCACATCTCAGTAACTCCGTTTTGTGGAGGCATTTTTTTTTTTTTTTTAAATCCTCTGGTCAGTCTTTTCAGCCATATGCGGTACATAAATGTGATTTTATGTTTTGACTTTAGCCATATTAGGCAAACATAGCATAATGATTTTATATTTTGGTTGGGTCAACATAAAGAAATGAATCAACATTAAGCTTCATTTGGAACCTTGTAAAACAGAAAGTCCGGATCAGTAGAACAACAATGAGACATGGGTGGCTGCATCATGCAGTAAGAAACTTTTATCTTCTTTTATCGGCGGGCCTACAGAATGATGCCATTGACATTTTAATAGATTTTTTTTTTTTTTTTTATTGGAGCTGTTTTGACCAGTCAGTTTGTTATTTTAAGATGATTTATCTCAGTTGTTTGTTACATTCAGTTTGGATTCAGTGGCTGCACTATGGTACCTTGTCTCTGTCCTTCGTTCGGATAAAGATTCCTTCTCTCATTTCTTATTAACTTGTTATCACTCTCTCAAGGCAGTTTGCATTAAATATTTTATTTTTTACTGATATAGTCTAAAGGTGGCTGCCTGATACGGCCTGCTTTTAAATACAAGTATAATTATAAGTGGATGACCTGAAGAATGACCCAGAAGACATTTACTGATAATGAAATGTCTATTAGTTTTTAACACTAAAGATAAACATACTTGGTAATAGCTGCTGGTTTTTTGGGGTTTTTTTTTTATCTACTGTGGGCCAAACTGCAGCTGTTTGTGACAATTAAACTGCAACTTTCCAGGAGCCTTTCAGCTGTCACTTCTCTAACACTACTTTGTCCTTTGATTTATTAGATTAAGAACAACAAATGGAATATTTTCATGTTTACTTGGTAAACTGCTGCCCTACTTGACTTGACAACACTGAGGCTGCTGTACAAGAGGGAACAAAGCAGACTATTGTTCTTGAGGAAGCCTTGATCCTTTCATGTTTGCAGGAAGATGTTGCTTATCTTCTATAATTGTGAGCAGTATTATCTGCCATCATCTTTTGAGGGTTGCATGAAAGCCAGTGACTTAAAGAAACCGAACAAACTGATAAAGAAGAGCGGTTCTGTGCTTCGGACCCTTCTGAAGCCTTTAGAGTTGATTGTGTGTAGAGGAATGTTGCATTAATAGCAAAATATAACCAACAATTCCAGGGATGTGCACAGACATTTCAAGGCATTGTTGCTCTATCCTGAGCAAAAACACCCAGATTTACCAAATATGAGTTTTTGTATGACCTTATTCAAGTTGAACTTTACCTTTTCAAAGTATTTTATGGATCACCAGCCTCTCCAGTGCTTTATGAACTGCACCTTTTGATGTAATCCCCTACAGGAAAACAATCAGCTTAACTGTGTTAAAGACAAAAAGTCACCCACAATACGCCGTGTAATTATCAGTGAGAGTGAGTTTGTTTTTTCATTAGTCTACATCTGACATTAAAAGTCTCCTGAGGAAATACTTTATTTATATCGTATCAAATTAACTTGTTCCTAACAAGTGATGGAGATGTCACGGAGATCATTCAAGCTCTTTGTAATCACACAAAGCATGATCTAATATACACATGCAGAACACCAGCTCGGCTGTACTCTTGTAAAGACCATTTCCATCTAAGCAAAATGAAATTCCAACACGGTGCGGCCAAATGATAACGTGGACAAAAGATGACAATGTGCCAAAACTGGAAGTAGCAACCTGGGGCTGCGTTCCTACAACCAATCTGTTATTGGATAACTATCTTGAAATTGCAAATTTTAAAAGTATTTCTCTTCAATGGTCTCTCTGAAGACTGTTACAAAATATGAAAATCACTAACAAGAAATGTTGGGATGTTGTTATAGAATGGATTTAGAGTGGTGAGGATTTTATTGTTTGAATCCAAAGCAATATTCATTTTTAAAGTCTAATATCTTGTCAAATGGTGTCAAATTTTGCTGTATTCTATATTTACTGTGGACTGATGATATGTGTCCTTAAGATTAAATATGACAAGAAATGGTGAGAAACTGTTGAGGGAAGATTCGTTTTAATAAAATAACAAAACAATTTAACCGCACACAGCAGGCATGTTTCAAACAGCCCTCCAGCTTTTCAATTGATCAGGCACATTAATAATCAATCTTCGTGAAACAGGCCTCCAGTATGATTTCTCCTTATTTATTTAAGCCATCTCTTCCTCTGAGCAATGTAAAACTAATCTCTATAAAGTCTCAGAGTCATGCCTATTGAATTTCAATGTTCCAACCTTTCTCAAAAGTTAAGATCAACTTTCATAAAATGAAATGATGCACAATTTTTCTTTCTCTTTCTTTCTTTCTTTCTTTCTTTCTTTCTTTCTTTCTTTCTTTCTTTCTTTCTTTCTTTCTTTCTTTCTTTCTTTCTTTCTTTCTTTCTTTCTTTCTTTCTTTCTTTCTTTCTTTCTTTCTTTCTTTCTTTCTTTCTGTGTTAAAACTGCCACATAAATTTAAATAACCTCATAAAACGGCTCCCATAAACCAGTCAGAAATGCATTAATGCGTGCATTATTGCCCCCTGTGTGTTTCAACATGTGTATTCATCCCTGTGGAGTCAACAAATCCAATAAAACACTCAGGAGTACACACATGTTAAAAATGTGGTTGGACACAAAGACAAACAGAAAATAAACCATGTATCTCAACTGTCCATGAGAAGAGAAAAAAAAAAAAAAAGGTCAACTCTAGGTCATATAGTTAGTTGTTTCCATTCTTTTCAGTTAAGAGCATCGTGTTTTCTAAAACATGATGCTCCGACGAGCCTAGTGTTGGCCGATGACAGTTCTGACCACTCTTGGTGTGGCGGAGAGTGAATGTAAATGTAATCTGGTGCACCAAGATCACGCCACCGGTATGCACCAGTATACCTGGAGTCAGCTTGAAAATCGTGAACCACTCGAGGAGTTTCAGACATGGAGTATTTCACGGATTAAGTATTTAGCAAGGTTGGCCGACGACTGGTATCTTTAACTGGTGACCTTAAGGAGACATTAATTAGGATGTTTCCGAAGGGATGTCTTCATAGATCCCACAGATGTCATCTGAGTTTTCTTGTCAAAAAAACATCAGCTGTTACATCCTCTTGGAGCATTTTCTAACGCTTTTTGTTTTTCTCCCTATGCTTTGAAGAGCTCCATATCATTCCTGTGTGGTCAGGGAGAAACCAGAGCTGACATGCCCTTCTGGGAGATGTGTTAAGAGGTATGTGAAAACAACTTCCATTACTGGGTGAAAGCTTAAGGAAGGAAGTTCAGACAGAAAATGAGCAGATGGGACAAGCAGTGGAGCAGAATATGAAGTGAAAATGGTTTCTTCTCATTTTTCAGGGTAAACGTATATCTAACAAGCGCATCTTTTTGTCGTACTGTTTAACATTTTTAGAGGACAAATCTAGAGGACTGTTTATTTTAAGTGTGGTAGCACGCTTAGTAATGTTCTGTATACACTTTTATATTTTGTCATTATAGCAGGTGCGCCACAAAGCTGCCAACAGTCTTTCTCTTGTTCAAGGAGATTCCTTTCCCTCCTTACTTCCTTTTTTTTAATTCCTCAATCCAGTTTCTTTCCTTTGTATTAACAGTAGATCAGCTATGACGTAATGAATGAATGTGTCATGTGACGGTGTCTGCTAAAACTATTACAGACTCTTCCATTTGCTTCCATAGTTTCTCTGTGGAGTTTTTGGGATTTTATCAGCTCATCATCTTGATTTAATGGGCTGTTTAATGTTATCTTTACTGTTGCCTCCACAGCTTGAATGGGCTTGGCACTCCAATAAAATGTTTGCAGACAAAAGTCTGATAACATTACTGCCAATAAACAGCCTGAAAAGATCTTTGCAAGGTCTGTTATTTAATTAGACTGATTATAGAAAATGGAAATAATATTAATGTATGAAAATAGGATTACATCACTGATAAAAGTGACAAAGTAAAAGAAACAAAAGAAAAAGAAATGGGGGGTGCTTAACTGAAAAGAGAAAACTAAAACATTTCTAAGACATATATTCTTTTTGAGCAAAATGATCTATTATTACAAAGTAATCAAAGTATGCAACATTGGTTGTCATTTAAACAAATAAATGAGGATTTAAACCGTTAACGGCATGTTCTGAGGTCATGTAACTAACTGTGGTGATGATCATGGGAGTATACATCCCCCCAGTGAGACACAAAGGAAGCCCTTAACACACCCTAAAGCTTCATCAGTGAACTTCACTCCACACATCCAGATGGAGTGATTACTGTGGCCGGGGACTTCAATCAAGTTAACGTGAGGGACGTTTTACCTCACTACCACCAGCATGTAGACTTTACAACCCGGGGAGTCAACACACTAGACCTTTTCTACACCAGACTTCAAATCCAGGGATGAGACAGCCTTCAGTTCAGCTAGAGCCAGTCTCAACTATGACATCAGAGATGCAAAACAGCCACGCAGCAAAAAAACTCCAGTCATTTCCAAGACTCCAAGGACGGCAACTTTGGATGGTTGGACACACAGAACAACACACCCACCACCAGAGCCCCCCGCCACTGGAATTATAAGATTCTTGGTATGGACCCACCTGACGTACACCGGGTCCTGAGGGATCAACCCAGGGAAAGCAACTTGCCCAGACAACATACCTGGCAGAGTGCTCACAGAGTGTGCGGACCAACTGGCTGAAGTTTTCACGGATATTTTCAACACATCACTGAGCCAGGCAGTTGTTCCCTCCTGCTACAAGAGAGCAACAATCATCCCAGTACCAAAAACACCCACCGTCACCTGCCTTAATGACTACCGCCAGGTAGCACTCACATCCAATATTATGGAGTGCTTTGAGAGACTGGTGAAGGGACACATCACTGCTACACGACCCCCATCTTTTGACCCACCTCAGTTCGCCTACTGCCCCAACTGCTCCATTGAGGACATTGTATCCTACACCCTTCCCCTCAGCCTGGAACACCTAAAAAACCAAAACACTTGTGCCTGAATGCTGTTTGTGGACTTCAGCATAATCACCATAATCCCTCAGCGCCTAGTAGACAAACTGGTCCCACTAGGTCTGAGCATTCCCATGAGCAACTGGATTTTGGACTTTCTCACAGGCAGGCCACAGTGTGAACGAGTGGGAAGCAACACCTTCAACACCATCCAGCTGAGCGCCGGTTCCCCTCAGGGTTGTGTGTTGAGCCCGCTGCTCTTTCACCCTGATGAGCCATAACTGTGGTGCTCGCTCTGCTACCAACCACATCATTACATATGCGGACGACACGGCAGTGGTGGGGTTCATTCAGAACGATGAGGAGCTGGCATACAGACAGGAGGGGGAACCTCTGGTGGGCTGGTGCACCACTAACAACCTGGACCTGAACGTCGTCAAGACAGAGGAGGTCATTGTTGATTTCAGGAGGGACCAACACATCCCTCACCATCGGAGGTGCTGCTGTTGAGATTGTCCAGAGCACTAAGTTCCTGAGGGTGCAGATCTCCAGTGACCTGACTTGGAACCAGCACACATCCTCCCTGACCAAGAAATCCCACCTGAAGCTGCACTTCCTCAGACGGCTAAGGAGAGCCCACCTTCCCACACATATCTTCACTACTTTCTACAGGGGCAAAGGTAGATGATATCCTCACAATCTGGCACGAGAGCTCCTCTGCCTCGGACCTCGTAAAGCCCTACAGAGAGTGGTGATAGCTGCTGAGAAAGTGATTGACTGCCCCCTCACTCCCATCAAACACTTTGCCCGCAGCCGCCACCTGACAAAGTCCAAAAACATCACTGCTGTCAAGGACCGACTGAACAGAACCCCAGAGCAGAGAGCCAAGGAAGGTAGAAAATGATTTATTTTCCCAACATGGAACACAGAACAAGGCAGGAACCAGGCTTGGCAGACGTAGCATCCCCGAAGCGGAGCTTGACTTGACTTGGCTTGACTTGACTTGACTTGACTCGACAATCCCCAAAGCGGAACGTGGCTAGGCTTGACTTGGCTGGACTTGACTGGGCTTGGCTCGACAATCCCCAAAGCGGAAACTTGACTTGGCTAGGCTTGACTTGACAATCCCCAAAGCGGAACGTGGCTTGGCTTGACTTGGCTTGGCTTGGCTAGGCTTGACTCGACAATCCCCAAAGCGGAAACCTGACTTGGCTAGGCTTGACAATCCCCAAAGCGGAACGTGGCTTGGCTTGACTTGGCTGGACTTGACTTGGCTTGGCTAGGCTTGACTCGACAATCCCCAAAGCGGAAACTTGACTTGGCTAGGCTTGACTCGACAATCCCCAAAGCGGAACTTGGCTTGGCTTGACTTGACTTGACAATCCCCAAAGCGGAACGTGGCTTGGCTTGACTTGGCTGGACTTGACTTGGCTTGGCTAGGCTTGACTCGACAATCCCCAAAGCGGAAACTTGACTTGGCTAGGCTTGACTTGACAATCCCCAAAGCGGAACGTGGCTTGGCTTGACTTGGCTTGAGTTGGCTTGGCTTGACTCGACAATCCCCAAAGCGGAAACTTGACTTGGCTAGGCTTGACTCGACAATCCCCAAAGCGAAACGTGGCTTGGCTTGACTTGGCTGGACTTGACTTGGCTTGGCTAGGCTTGACTCGACAATCCCCAAAGCGGAAACTTGACTTGGCTAGGCTTGACTCGACAATCCCCAAAGCGGAACGTGGCTTGGCTTGACTTGGCTTGGCTAGGCTTGACTCGACAATCCCCAAAGCGGAAACTTGACTTGGCTAGGCTTGACTCGACAATCCCCAAAGCGGAAACTTGACTTGGCTAGGCTTGACTCGACAATCCTCAAAGCGGAAACTTGACTTGGCTTGGCTTGACTTGGCTTGACAATCCCCAAAGCAGAACTTAACTTGGCCCGGCCCGGCCCGGCCCGGCCCGGCCCGGCTCGGCTCGGCTCGGCTCGGCCCGACTATTCGGACGGAAATCTCCTGGCAACCAGGAGTGGTGAGAAGGCCTGGTAAATAGGCCTGAGGCTGACGAGGGGATTGAGTGCAGGTGTCCGAAAATGGCTGGCCACGCCCCTGCCATCCACCTGGTCTGTACCACAACGAAGGGGAGGGGAAAAAATACCACAGAGCCTCCACAACCGTCACAACTGCTGACCCCACACATCCCAGCCACAGTTTATTTACCCTTCTGCCCTCAGGCAGGGGCTATCGGGGCCTTCAGCTCTGTCCCCACTGCAATAAGATTTCTAAACTCTCAGTAAACCCCCTTCTCCACCCCCTTCTTCCCTAGTATTTACAATAACCCCCCCACCCACCACCCCCACCCCACCGTGTACTTGTGTATAATTGTATATATCATGTATATATCGCTGTTTTCATTGAACATTCTAACAGGTATTTATTTAATATATCATTTGCCCACTATTTAGTATGTATATATTCACTGTATGTTATTTAAGACTTCGCATTATTTATATCTACTCAACTGTACTGTAAATTTCTCATACCTTCTACTTATATATCCATATATGCAAATGCGTACAAATATTTATTTTACTTATGTCGTTCTGCACACAGCGCATCTGTTATTTAATCTTAGCATCCCCCAAAATGCAACGACAGTAAAGTACTCTTGAACCTCTTAAATATTTATCCAAGCAAATATTTTATCTTCTTTTGACACTGAGTCAACAGGTAGGCTTGGACATTCAGTAGTCATACTGGCTTTGTTGGTATGATGAGAACTGTTAACTTTTCAAAATACCAGTCTGTAGTTCCCCGTAGACTTTAAGAAGCCACTGGTTCATTAATAACCTCAAGTTAACCAGGCAGCAAAATAGCACCAAGCTTTTCCACCATCGTGTTTTACAGTTAGTATGACATTCTTCAACAGAAAATATGGTTTCTCCTTCAAACATGTTCACTGTTTCTGTGACCAAACATTTTTATCTTTGATTTATCTGGATGCATTTAAAGTAATGTGAGATCTACACCGTTTAAATATGGTTTACTTCATGGCCGAATCATTTATTCAGAATTGTTTGAAGGTCATTTGAAATTTCTTGAAGACTTGTGGGTATGTGCAACCTTTTTCAGAAAGCCTTAGAGGGCTCTTTATCTCATGGCGTGTTTACAGCACACACTTTGTTAGCACAGAGAACACCAGCTCTTAAATGTCAGATGTTTAAAGACTACAGTTTCCCCCTGACACCCCCCTAAGAGGTTATATGTCTTAATCTGGAACATTATCATGGCTAAATTTTAGAGTGACTGTAGCTCACGTGGCAGAGCGAATGCTCAGAATGTCCCTGCCTACCCGGAGTAATATTAACAACATTTACCGCTGTCAGACACAAAACGTGTTGATTTAACATTATAGCCACACAGCAGGAAGGGAAAAAATGTGATCATTCAGAAAGGCCATTCAGTCTCATTTGGATCAGGAGCCAACCTGCCTGATTGAAGTCCTGATTGATACCAAACTACACATATTTTCCGGGTGTCCCCTGCTGTCGTACCCCTGAATCTAGAGAGGCTGAGACAGAATCCGTTTCCCCTGACAATAACCGGTGGACCTGCCTGTAAGAGTCAGCAGTGTTGACTGATGCTCCCACTCCCTCAGAGCCGGTCCCGTGGGTCAGCAGATCTTCCCGCTGTGGAACGTCCTGACAGCTGTTGTCCCATATGAAACTCTTGCTCACTGCCACTTAAATGATTGTGATCAGTGATGTCATGATTTGTTTTGGTTTTTTTCCTCAAAGTGATTTTAATCTATTGAACACTGAGGATTTGCTTATGCAGAAACCTCAATGGAGCGCTGCAAAAGGTTTAGCATAGATAACTGCATCAGCATCACTAATCGGCAGACATTTCTTCCTCTGGATGTGCATCCAGCACTTCTTTGATTTTGTTCTCATTCCAGTTTCCTGTCATCTTGTTTTTAGATGTTTTTTGTGTTCCTGAATTATACATTGTGATTATTTTGTGGGTCAGCTGTTGCCTTGGGAATTTATTCACCACACCATCCTGACAGAACAAACACTCTGCTGTGATTCAGACTCCACCTGTTAGGGTGGTGTTGTTCAACCCTGGTCCTCAGGACCCACTGTCCTGCATGCTTAAGATGTCCCTCTGCTCTAACACTCCTGGCTCAAATCAGTGGACCGTTGACAGACTTGTGTAGATGAAAAGCTGATGGTGGTCCAGTTATTTGAGTCAGGAGCAGTTGTTGGAAACTTGGAGTCGAGGTTTTGAGTCATTCAAGTCACTGACTCGGTCACCTAGAGCACGCAGGCTCCACCCACTCCCAGTTTACCACTAATTCAAATGGACCATACCGTTTAAACGACTGATTTGAAACTGGAAAATTGTCCATTTCATTGTAAAAAAAATGAAAGGTAATAACATTTTCTGTGGAAATTCTTTTTTTCCTCTCTCAAACTGTTACATTGATTAAATTACCATCTTGTGGTAAAGGAATACAAAGGGAACTGTGCAAAATAACATTGAATTAAGTTTCAACACTGGAATATTAGGATGAAATAACTGTACAAAATGTTGTTGTGACAATTCAACCCTCTCTTCTTTGAATTGAGGCCTACTCACAAATGGAAAAGTAATGCGAAAAGCTTTAACAACAATGCAAGATAACAATTAAAATTCCTGTTTCTGAAAGCGGAGAACTTGCATTTTCCCAGCCAACATGCAGATATTCCAATAATTTCACTCGCACTGTTGCGCGTAGAGTGCAGTGGAACTGGCTAAACATATTTTCATTAAGCCTATGATTACTCTTTACAGACAAACATAATGCGTGTACGGGATCATTCCTTTCCACACCATCACTCAGAGACAACCAGAGCAGAGCAGCTGAAAAGCTTCAACCCAGGAAAGGCAGCGGCTCTCAGGGCTGCAAGTCAGCAACTGAGGGATTCGTTCACTTTCGAGTGGAGCCAGGCTGCTGTGAGAAGTGGCGCCATTCATTTGGTCACAGTTTATAGCAGCGATTGATTTGAAACAAGAAAAGAGAGCAGTTGATTTTTGTCCCAGAGTTATTACGTAGAAAAGTTTCGTGTATCTATAAAAATACTGTTAGAATATCAGTCACAGAATAGTGACATGTTGTCTAGACTAGACTAGCTAGTGGTAGCAGGGACAAACCGGTGTATGAGTTAATAGAGATGAGGACTTTTGACTCACAAGTCAGTTATACAACTCTGGTTTTGAATAATTTATTCAGAAATCACACATCAGGAGTGTGTTGGAGCTGAGCAACATCTATGAGATGCAGGACAGTGGGCCCTGAGGACCAGGGTTGGAGAACACAGTGTTTGGGTGTTTGTAAGCCGTGCACACTTAAGCACTTTGGACACTTTGGGCACTTAGCACTAAATTAGTGGGTTTTGCCCTTTGTGTGAAAGGGGGTTTAGACTGAAAAGACTGTTGCAGAAATGAACAAAACCTTCTGATGTCAAATGCAAGTCCAGTGCCAGCTGCTGCTGGGTGAAGGCTCCAATCATCTCTGGCTTCAGTAGACTCAACGTCGACGTCTCTCATGATATATTATCTTTCTAACAAGTCATTGTGGTTTAAGTTACTCCTTTCATCATTACATATACATATTCTTTCTAAAATATGCACTTTTGTCCCGTCATTATTCAATGACCACTACCCAACTCATTTTTCGTCCAAATATGGGTATTTTTAAGCTCTAAAAGTACTAACATGATCAATGACTGTATTCAAACAGAACATTTCAAAACTGCAGTTTACAAACCTGCGAGTGATATAAAAAGGGCTTTTTCCAAGTTTTTATTTGCAGTCTATAGTCAACAAACGGACAAATGGAGCGATCACAAATCTCCACCTCAGTTCTCACTTTGGTGGAGACAAAACTTCAGAAAGTGCTTGGTCTTAGCAGAGGATTAACTTTTTCAGGGAATTTGTCTTATTTAAATATGTGATTAAACTGTAAAGATTTGCGCTGTGGATTAATCATTCCTGGCCAACAACACTTTGAAGAGTATAAGCTCTGTCTTGCCAAAGTTTTGCACATAATTTACAATTAAGTCATGAGGTTGACATGAGTTTTGGTTTGTTATAGTTTGTGCTACACTGAGGCTTTACTCCATAACATTATCACAATATACACTTTTTCAACCTATTTTTATTTAGATAAATGCCTTTGGTCATGTAACACTTGACTCATCTCTTACGTTTAATGTAAATCCTGGCCATCCTGCAAATCGCTGGACGCCGATGACTGTGTAACTCTGTTTAAGGGCAGTGTAAATCCCTGGGATTTTTACATTTGCTTCTCATCAAGCCATTCATTTTTTTCCCCCTAACAAACACTGCTCTTGGGATTAAACAGATAGAGAAGGGGGTGGGGAGTTCATTGGGAGCTGTCTCTTTTAGCTCTTGCTTGGAGGATGATGGTCAGCGGGCGTTATGTAAGCCGAGTGGATTTTGATGCATCGTTGAGCCATTTTCCTCTGAGTTGCATGATGCTTTTGTCTCTATTCTACTAACTGGGTTGCCCACGCACGCTATGTGACACACATCTAAGCCCTTATGTACAGTAGGCCTATCCTATACAGTCCCTGCCTCCTATGTATTAAAGAGTCCTTCACCATGTGGACTCTGCTGCCTGCCAACACTTTAGATAAAGTGACCCTGCAAACAGGCGTTTATGAATTATATAATAATGTAGAAAATAATGCACACAAAGTATATCACCGTATAATATGGCTTTCTTTGCATTTCTACAGTAATGACGACTGGCTTTGTAACAGTTCTCACACATTAGCAGAAATAAGGTTTCTCCTGTCTCTATGGACCAAATGGTTTAGACAAAAGTCATGAACCTAAAAATCATACTGTAGTTGTGTAAAACATTGGCACTGGTTGGCGGTATCGTCTATGTGTTTAACGTTTGTGATAGAGAATTATTTCGCTCGGGTTTCAATGCACTTGCTAGTAGCCAGTCTTGTTACTAGTACATTAACTACCACAGTTGGGTTCACTACATCCTTAACCACCTCTGTGCATGTGTCCGACAGAAAGGAGAGGCAAAGCACAGCCAAGATCATCCATCAGATTGTTTACGGTCCAAACAATCATTCCCCAGGTAGCTGTGGGACAATTCCCCAAAATATGGACCAAACTTCATACGGTACAGCATTCCTCAAGAATAAGGCTTCAGTTTAGTCGAACACTTTCAGAAGAACATCAAGATTAAGGTCCGGGAGTCACACTCTCTGAATGCATATATGAATCCTAAAGAAAATCTGTGGAGGAAGCGCAAGGTTAATGTCAATGCTTAGTGATTTGCTATTATCTACAAGCATTATTTTTTTTTCTTGTTTTAATTTAACATATTCATAAAATATCTTAATTTAGCATAATTGATATGTGTCTTTGGTTTTTTTTAATCAAATAAACTATTAACACATTTGGTTACAGTCACTTCCATTTGTCTTTTCTTTTTTTTTTATGTCATACGTTTTACCCATAATTTTAACCTTTACTGTATATATCTGTGATAAACAATAACCGATTAGGAAAGTTTAGGAACGGTTATTTATGAACACCATAACATTTTGAACAGCCAACTAATAGTGAGGAGGTCCTCGTGCTCCTAAAAGAGGTCTGATCAGTCAGGGACTGGACAAAGAACACCTGAGGGTGTCCTGGAGTGTCACAAGAATCGATTTATTGGGTTTTTTTGGGTTGTAGGTGGGTCTCTGAGGATTGGGACTGCTCACCACAAATTCATTTTGTTCCCATTTGACTGATATCTGGGGAGTTTAGAGACCAAATGAACACCCAAAACTCCTTCTTGTGTACTTTCTGGAAAAAAAAAAAAGTGTTAGGACACCCACTGCTGACCTGTTGTGAGAGGTTAGGAAAATGATGCCATGTTAGGGAATGAAATAGATCTGCAAATGTCAAAATAATATTGATATTAATGCCAGGATGCAGTCTTTTTTAGCAGAATGTTGCGTTGTAATGCAGATGAGCAATATCTTCTACCAGTCAGTGGTCATAAGTCACAGCTCATCTGTTTATATAATATGCAACGAGTGTTATTCCTCACAGGCCAAAGCCGAAATCTGTTTACATAGACATCTGTTAATGTGCCTTGATGTAATTCCTACTGGTCCCATGTTAAAAGTGAAATCCAGATCCCACAATAAAGTATTACAATCTTATATTTCTATAAAGCCAAGATGAGCTGTGTATGTTTTTTATCTAGAAATGTGAATACAGCAAAGATTGAACACGTCCACTTTTGTTTCACCTTGAAAATGGGGAGTCTCATGGCTCCCGCATTTCTTTCTTTCACATTTTGGTAAGATGAGGTAAGAACATTTCTTGGTTAGGATTAGGAAACGGTTTGGAAAGGCAACTGGTCTGGGACAGGCTACCTCAGTATGTCTCGGTCTTATGTAATGAGATTGTTTTCACACTGTAAATTGTAAAGGGGCCAGAAAACGGAACCTGAATCTAAGCCAGACATAATTGGTTTCCAACTTATTATTTAACTACTTTAAAAAGAGACTGATTGCAATTTATGGTAATTTAAAATAGATAAGGACGAAGGCTGAAACACCGAAAAGTCAAAATAAATCAGAATGATAAAAAGCAATAGAACTTTTATGTAAAAAAAACAAACAAAAACACCACTAAAGCAAACCCTACATCCTAGTTATCGTTTATCATCGATATTAGATTTTTATTTGAAAATAGACAATTCCCGATATTCATGCATACATTAAATGAGCTCACAAGGTGGAGAGAAAGAACTTCCTTACTAAATTTAATGCTCCACCTAATCATAGTATTGAAAGGTATAAGAGTACCCTGGCCAGCCATACCCGTTCACTTTGCAAAAATTCTCACCTGTGAATAGGGTCATTCCCACCGGTACAGAACTTATTGAACAAACACCAACAGAGTGGAGTGGGCTCTGTGCACCGAGCATCCGAGATATATCCAGTATTTAAAACAAGATAGCTGCAGGATTAACAAGTTGTTACTGTCAAACCAGCAACAGTCACCACTGCGTGCCATTTTGGATTTCTTTTGTTGATACTAGTCTGGTTGTTGCTCGGATGGTGTCACACGTCTCGTTTTTTTTTTTTGATTGGTTGTATGTCTATCTAATGGCATCCAGACGCAGTTTCTTCTACACCTGTTGGCACAACCCCTGGAAATCAAGGTCAAGCCCAGAAGAGCCAGACTACATCTTCGTTTCTAAGCAGACACAACAATTGCATGGCTGGCCAGGCAAAGATAAGATAGCAGCAACCCATATTGCTCGTACTCCATTAGTATTACAGTGTCACAAATTAAAAGTTGCTTAACTTCATTTATAAACTTCTGGTTATATGTTCAACAAGGTTTTGTGGAAATGTCTTATTATCCTCTTATTATATTTCTTTTTAAATTCAACCGTAACCTCATATATCTAACTATATATCTACATAACATTTCATACAAAATAAATACTTATATAATGCATGATACATTTATATTATCACTGTAAACAAGGAAACAAAACAGAAATCATATAATCACTGTACTACATGTACTGCAGAGTCAAAGTGCTTCATAAAAGACAAATATAATATGCACCCTTGTTCTTACTGTGATTGTTCAGAAGTCAAATAGCACCGTACAATATGAGAGTCTGGACAGCTCAAAGATAGAAACTGTTTGATATTTATATTTGGTATTTTTGTCACTCGGCTTCAGCTCAGTTCACGTGTCTGAGCTGTGGTTCAGACAGAGTCTACTTTGACCTGGTTATTGTTGGTCATGAGTGGGGATGGTTTACTCTTGAGCCTCTCTCCTGCATCATTGGAGCTGTCCTGGAAGAAGATGCGAGCCGTACACACCGACACTATAATTCGTTTGTACTCCCGTCGGAAGTTCTGGTTCAGCACACCATACACAATGGCATTAAGGCAGCTGTTGAAGTAGGCCATGAAGTAGCTGGCCACAAATAGCCACTCAGGGATAAGGGGAACCACCACCTCCGGTTTGATTGCTACAGCCAGTCCAATGAAGTTGAGAGGTGCCCAGCAGACGGCGAAGAGCACAAAAACAACAAACATTGTGACAAAGTTTCGAACATCATGCGGCGTCAGCTTGGGTCGATTGTCTGGTTTGACCCTCCTCCTCACCTGTATGACCAATATCCAAATACGCAGGTAGCAGTAGGTGACAATCATGATTGGTAAAATGAAGTGAAAAAAAACCACTGCGATTGTGTACGCTGAGCTGGCTGACTGCTCGAAGGTGCAGGAGTAAATTCGTGGGTCATACTGAAGTGAACCCACAAACAGGTTGGGCACAATGGCCACAACAGTCAGCGCCCATATAAGCATCACATAGCAGACGGAGTTTTTGTCGCTGTACAGCTTGTCATATTTGAGGCTGTGACAGATGTAGCAGTAACGGTTGATGGCGATGCCGGTGATGTTGAAGATGGAGCCGATGACGCTGACACCCATGAGGAAGCCGCTGATCTGGCAATGGACATAACCCAGGTTCCAGCCATTGTGGAAAATGGAAGTGAGGACCAGAGGATACGGGTAGATGGCCACCACAAGGTCTGCCACTGCCAGGCTCACCACAAAGATGTTACCTACAAACATGAAAAACATCCACAGGAGAGACATGGGAGGACCCGAGTCAGAGACAGAATACATAGGACTGAGAACATCAGCAGAATTTGTTTTCAAAAGGACCACTTATATCCTGTCGTAGTGGAGTGTGCATTGTGTTGGATGTGTTTTAGATTTTGATGCAAACTGAAGAGGAAGAGCAGCTGTGAATATGCATCTTGTTTTATGTATACCCATGTGCTTATGCCAGTTACTGATGAACGACAGTTTTGGATGCAGTGTCTGAGGGACCAGGCCTGTCCACGTTTAGGCTCGTCTTTTAAGTACTCAAATTCCTTCACATTCCTCGAAATGTTCAATTGTATACACACTTTACTTGGTAAAAACCTGCAGATTTCTAACAAAGTGTATATTTATATGTGTAACCTATCAGGCTACTTTTAATAAAAGCCACTAGAGCCACAAAAAAAAAAGCTTTCTCTACGTTTTTTGAATTATTACACATAACTGAGGTTGACGTATACTACAAAAACAACTTAACAGCAGAAAATCCTCACCGCAAACCTTTTTCTGGAAAATCACACGGGTGGTTTTAGAATAGAACGTTTTCAAGCATGGCGAAGGGTTCATTGCCAACCTTTTCCTGCTTGAGCAATATGAGGATGAACAGTGTTAAAATGACAATCAAATCAAGGCTCTTTGTTTTATTGTGCACTGGCAGTATAAGGAGAGGTGCCTTGCAGAATGGATATAATAATCGTAAAAAGAACAATTTGTTGGTGTGCATTGGAAATATGTTAGAGCCATTCTAGTACATATGATTTGTAAATATGCGAACATGCGGAAACACATCTTCAATCCCTCAGTCGTCTCTCTGTTGCACTTCGTACAGTGTTGCATGAGCCACAGGGAAAGGACCTCAAGGCTGGATGGTGAAAGAGATTGCATCTACAGATTTTCTGTTTGTGTGCATTTGAGTGCTTGCGTCAATGCATAAAGTACAAATGCATTCCCCCGATGATTTGTGGAGTGTTAACTTCAACTGTCTCCCTTTGATGTTGGTGAATAATGAAGGAGTGAGGTCCCTGTTACTAAATAATGCATGTATATAATTGTCAACAAGGGCAACACGACATACATGCTTGGCAAGTGTAATCTGCAGGCTCTGTAGAAATCAAAGGCACCCCCACTCCCCCACCCCCCTTCCCTTTTTTGGGTCCCCAAACCAATGGAATAACTGCACATGGCTTGTTGAATAACACAATATTTTGCAGAAGTGCCAGACAACCTTCCTTAAAAAATGCATTTTGTGCATGTGAATGAGACACATGAGCAAATATCTGGTGGCCGAGTGGCCTGTCATATCATTGTTGGTTGATTTTGATATCTAGCCATGCAGCATTTTCATATGTCACTTGCATATCATTGGAACAGGTATGGAAAAGAGCATGACATTGTGACTCCTAATGACGAGTCTGGATGCTGTTTTGTGCGTGTGAAAGAGGCTATTTTATTTTGGCACGAAATTTCAAGCGTGTATCCGTTTGTTTCTATGGTGAAACAAGCAGTGGCTTTCGCTTCTGATCTCTCAGCTCATGTTGGTACGGACCGTATTTTCCTGTGGATAGTCATACCCCGTCCCTGTTTTCATTCCAGCATCTTTAAGACTTTTTGCTGTTGTCCATGACTCCTTTGCATGTGTCACATCCATTTGAATATAGTGATCACACTGGCCAGCCACATGTTGTCCAGCTGGAAATCAGCCCATCAGGAGATGGCTTCGTTGTGCTCCGAACGGGATGAAGTTCATCGGCAGCACTAGTCAGGTCAGCTCTGGAAATTTTAGCAGTGCTCTTGAACGGTACAGAGGAGCCAAAATTATCCTTCACACCATTACACCCCAAACAAGTCGAGCTGCCGATGAAAGGCAGGATGGAAGTATGCTTTCATGTTTACACCAAATTCTTACTCTGCCATCTGAATGTCACTGCATAATTTGAGTCTCATCACAACAGGCAATGTTTTCAAATCTTCTGTCCTCCCATTCTGATGACCCTGAGATTCCTGTTCTTTTCTAACAGGAGTGGCATCTGGCATGGTTTTCTCCTGTAGTAGCTAATCTAATCTAATTTGAGATTTGGCGTGTTGTGCACACGTTTTGAGCTACTGCTGCCTTTCCATCATTCCTTTAACCAGTCTGGCCATTCTCATCTGACCTCCGGCATCAACAAACTGCCACTTACTTGATCTTTTTTCTTTTTTTCGCATCATTTCCTGTAAACCCTTGAAACGATTGTGTGAAAATCCAAGAAGATCAGCAGTTCCTGGGATGCTCTGACCAAGGCTGCCTGGAAGCAACAACTACACCGCGTTCAAAGTCACTTAAATCCCCTTTTGTCCCGACTGTGATGCTTTCTGTGAACTGAAGCAGGTTGTCTTGACCATGCCTACATGCCTAAACGGAATGAGCTGATGCCATGTTATTCGCGTTCAGTTATTTTCGTCAATGAGCAGTTGAAGTGGTCTAATTACTTATTCACTGTCACATTGGCTTAGTTTTTGCCAATTTCTCAGGGAAATATGTGGCACCTTAGCAACTGAATGCACCACCAGCTTTATAAATTTGCAGCTTAAGTGACATTTAAGGTGCAATTATGGTTTAAACATAGCTTTAGACTAGATATGCAAGGAATAAATGTGAGTGTCAAATACTGTGTGTGTAAAGAAAGGGAGTGAAGTCAGTTAAGGTTTGCTGATGCCAAAATAAAAACGCATTTCCACATTCAGAGAGAGCTCCCCCCTCCTTTCCTTGTCTGTTTTGTAGTATGGCCACACTGTTGGAGGATTTGAAACTCTCACACAGTATTAACAGCGCTGACCTTGACAAGGTGAAATGGCTATGTGCAGCTGGCTCTTTAGGCTGTTGGACTCTCTCACTCACAGTCTCTGTCACTTTGACTAGTCCTGTGAGTGACGCGTCATTCCAAGCTTTCATTTGGCCTGGGGACAGATATGGCCCGGTGCTCTGTCCCTCTTCCATTTTTGCAATCCCACACTTTTAACCAATTCATGTCAGGACTTGGGAACAACTGAAGCCCATCTGAGCATTTTTTTTTTTTTTTTTGCCTCTGCAGCGATGAATTTTGACACGGCCCCGTAATCCAAAAAAGATATACAATTCATTTTATGTCACTTCTCACTTTCTTTCCACATTTTATATCGTCTCAAATTTGATAGTGATTTTACACCCCCTATGAAAATCTCTTTTTGGACTGATTATTATAGATATTGAAAATAAATTCTGGGAATAGAATTAACTTTTTTTAACCTTTCACGTTACAGCTCACTTTGGCAGTAATGGCACCTTCATTATGGACCGGTGGAATAAGGATTTTCTTCCTTTTCTGTTTTATGATAGTCAGTCCTGTTTAGTCAAACTGAATGTGAAGTGTCAGGTCCTAACCAGAGGGATTCAAGACTTTTATTGCTTCATAAAAGGCGTGTCACCTTCTTTTTCCTGAAGCCAATGCAGTCTTATAAGAGGATAGTGATCTGATCTGGGGTTCAGCATAGGTGCATGCAGACAAAAAAATGTTTTTATTCTGTATTTGTTCACTGACTACTTTCAGCTGTACTATAGAGGACCTGTTTGTCTCCTTTTAAACACCCCCCCCCCCCCCATGTTTAAAATCAAATTATCCATTTCAGTTCACATTAACCAGTCAAAAAGCTTTGAGCTCTCCATTCATTATCTCCATGTTCTAATTAGTGTCTATATTCTTAACCCCGACTGGCCTCTTGAACCTTTTGTCACCCGTTACACAATGATAAGCTCTGAAAAACAAACAGCAATACAAAGAATGGCCAAGTTATTTTTAATGAGGCATTGCCCCTAAATTAATGTGCTAATAAGTGATCCATAATGAATCGGGGGTGAAATTTAAATTCATAATCGTAGTCTCATTAGATAGGACCGGCTCTAACGACATCTGGTCTTTTTTTCCATCATGATTAGACTTCAACTTTAACCCTTTTGTTTTCTCCATACTGCTTATTTTTAAAACTAGAGTAAAAAAACCTTAGAAAACAGTAGTGCTTGGAGAGTTATGCATTTATATTGTTGTTGTTTCTTTCCCAGTCACAGGCTTTGTCACTGACTGTAGTTCTTTGTCATCTCTGTCACTAAAACCTTTATTGTTTGGCTCCTGAACTTGACATGAGTGCTAAAAGTATACATTACTTATGTGACGTAATGGAGTAATATGAAATTGTATTTAAATTGGATTAAAGATTGCATGCCATAATTAAAATCGGAAAAAAAATTTAGGAAATAAAATGCAAATGCTTTTATAAATATATATTAATGGTATGCTATTTTGTTTCTTTAAAAAATGTATATATGTATGTATATACAATTGACATATAAACGGCAAACAGTCATAGACAGAAGCTTTGAATGTGGTTACTTTTATACTTTATCTATTCCACAGCTATACTAATATTTGATTAGATTAGCTATCGAGTTCTATAAATTAATTTCAATTCAATTCAAAAATACTTAAAAAATAAATACTTAGGAATTGATGTTTTGGTAGAAAAACTAACCTCCACAGAAACATTGTTGTTATTGTTATTTAAACACGTCCAGGTTAGGCAACACCACATGAACTTGGGAACAAACACACAGTTTTGTTTTTTTTTAATCATATATTAAAAGATTGTAAAAAGAGTTTTCCGTCCTCCCTGTTACTCATGCCATACTATTTCCTCTACTGTCTTTCCTTCGGCCACCCATCATTCCCCTTTTTTCCATCCGCTCACTGAACTCATACCTCAATCTTACCCCTACTCATCCTTGTTTATACGCAGTTCCCAACTCTTTCAACTCTCCATCTGCTGTTCCCTGAAGAAGTAAACTGAAAAGTTCTTGTGAATATTTGTGTGGTGGAATAAGACAGGACAGTCGTATAACATTGTTGGCTGGTTCTTGTTGGCTCAGCGTGTCCACCAAGATGAGTTCCAGCATGACACTATTTTTGCACCATGGTATCATTACAGCATCCTAGGCAGGAGCCTGGGACTTATTGTTATTCTTTTCCTGAATGTGCATTGACAAATAAGGCAAACTTCAAATGCATGTATTAACTTTTTTGTTATGTGTAAAAAAAAAAAAAAAGAAAAAAAAAAAGAATCTAATAAATTCTAATAATAAAATCCTCAGTGTAAAGTACTACCAAAGTTAAACAAACAAGGACGATTTTTTTTTTTATGTGTTAATCTAAATAAAGGACAGCAAGGCCTTTTTATAGAATGGACTAATCCTTCTTAGAAATAAAGCAGTGGTTGAGCAGGCTGTGCAGCAGTTGTTTCAGTATGTTCTACTGCATCCATCGTGCCTCCTCCCCTCAGTGAGCGATGGGACTGATGTATTACATTGGTTTCAGTTGAATAATGAAAAAAAAACCAAAATAAACTGAACATTTGACCAGCTGTTATCGTGTCTTCCCTGTTAAAGCACTCAGCATTTCACTTTTAGACACTTTGCAACAGCATCCCTGACTGTAACATTGACCATGCTTTAAAAAGCTTCTTATAATTTGCAGTAAAAGTACAATGTTCATTTCACATTTTCAGAGACTGATATTCAGCCAAGCACATGTTCTCCCAATACACCCTTAAGCCAACAGAATTCTGAGACTTGGAAAATGACGTGCAAGTGCTGAAGGACATCAGCAGGTGGAGCCAGTCTGAATAAGTTACCATGGACACTGTGTGCCCTTGCGTCTCAAATTAACCAATAACTGGGGACGTTATTATTCACGGTCAAAAGTTGAGTCTATAGGCAAACCCTGTGACACCGTGGTACTGAGTTCAGTCTGCATATGCATAAATAACCCTTCAAATTGACCACCTGTGGCAGAACATACAGCGGATCATTTTAATGTATGTTAATGTATGAAAAAGCACCGGAGGAGTAGGAATACATTTAAACATCTCAAAGATGTCACATTGGATTAAAATGTCACTATGTCTATGGTTAAATGCATACCTCATATACCGAATTTCAATTACAAGCTTCTAGTTTTATGCCAGGTTGAAGTTAAGTTAAAGCTCTATAAAAAAATGTACTGATCAACCGAGAAAAGCAGAATAAATGTATGGTTGTTCCATGCACGCAAGGCAGCAAGAGGTGATGTCTTTAAAAAAAATTCAGAAAAACTGGTCTAGTTCTAACGTAATCTCAGTTCACATGGCAAATTCTCACAGACAAAACAGGTAATATCAGTTAATTAACAGTGGGGCAGCTCTATGTTACTCACTCAAGTTTTAAAGGCGCAGCAAAACCATCATCACAAACATAAACTCACTTAGATTTCATTATTTTTCTATCTGTTATATTACTTGTTCCAGTTCAAAGCCTGACTCAGGAGGCGGGATAGGCTTTAATCAAGGCTGAGGTAACAAAAAAAAAAAAAAAAAATGTTTATTATAAAACGCTGGTTCCTACACGCTGGTTTATGAATAGAGGCAACTATTCATAAACAAGTGTTACTGAGACTTAATAATAATAATAATAATAATAATAATAATAATAATAATAATAATAATAATAATAATAATAATAATCAATTTTATAAATGAATTATAAAAGCAATAAAAAGAATTAAATAAGAAGGAAAAAAGAAAATAAAACTGTTACAGTTGTTTTTTGTTATTTTTTTTATTTTTGTCAATCATGCCTACACCATTAACATTCATGCCACTACTATGTGCCTTGTTTTTAACTTGTGTAAATGGCAATAAACTCTATTCTATTCTGCAACTGCAGTGAGTTATATTAATGAATGTATCACCTTCACACCTATATGGAACACCTACGGGTTCAGTTATGCCAAAGCAGTTAATTCAACTTTAAAGTTGACATCTTCTTTGTTGTTGTTTTGAGGACAAGTCTCATAGTTATTCTTAGATTTACTTTGACTGTTATTTCTGTTGTGGTCTTGCAGCTGAACAGGAGATGTGTTATGGTTTCTTTGTAGTTTTCTTTTGTCATCACCTCAAGACACCTTAAAAAGGTGTTATGCACTGTAGAAGGAGAAATATACCACCCCCTTCCAATCTTATCTTTGACGAACACTTCAAAGTTTTTCATGATTTTCTCATGCATGTGTTCATCCTTCCCATCTTTGCTTCTCAGAGACACAGTCTTTTTATTTATTATTGTGTTTATACCAAATCTTCATTATATTCACCGGTTGACATTACCTGTTTGAAATACCTTCATTTTTTGACATTTGCCTTCTTACTAGTGCCAATGACACATTCCATTTGTACTTGGAAGTCAGAATTCCAGGATCCTACTTGGAAGTTTTAACTGGAACTAAGGTCAGAATGACAACTCAGGAGGTCTGAAAAACTGCACTGTAAACTCTGTGTGTGTGTGTGTGTGTGTGTGTGTGTGTGTGTGTGTGTGTGTGTGTGTGTGTTTTGCAGGTATGAAATAAAAAAATTGATGTATATTAATAACCTAAAAAAGATGACAAAAAACAAAAAGAAAACATGAAACATAGACAGTTGATTGTCCTCCAGCTGAAAGGTTGGCAGATAAATCAACAATCAGTGGCCTGTCATGGGTCAAAGTGACACTGCACCCCACATTAAGCCCCACAGTGCAAAAACCCAGCCGCTACGAGGTCACAAGCAAGTGTTCTTACTGTAGTCACATTTCCACTTTTGCTCAAAAGAAAATCGAATCCCTGAATTTACAGTAAATGTAGAGCTGCAGGAGGTCGGTGTTTCCATTGAACAGTGTTTTATGAATAAGCCTAATTCATGTAACTCTCCGTGTCTCTTCCCGTGAGACTCCTCTTTAAAACGACAAAAAAGAAAATTAAATTAATGAAAATCCTCAACGTATCTTTAATCTTTGACAAATTATTGCGATTGTTGCTACCGATGCTGAGAAAGAAGTCAGATGAATGCAGCAGATGACCATTCAAATGATTATTCAGAGGTACTCCGCTAACTTAATGCGGTAATACATAATGTTTAAGCAAAACTACATCGTATTAATGAGCTCCAAAAGAATCCAGTAACTAGATGTTGACGACTTTAGATTGACCAGCTACATCTCATCAAGTACTGCTAGAGTCGTGCAAATGAGAAAAGTGTTTCGTGAAAATTCACAAAAAGCATTTTCATTACGCTTTTGTGAATAAGTGGACAATTGAATCGCCTGCAAAACTACCTCTTGGAAGCAAAAAAATGGTTTATTCAATATTTGGGAGTTTTTTTCAATTTAGTGCCGTTTCCTTTCAGGATTTTCTTTTTTCATATCTGGTTTTGCACTAATCTAGGGTTAATGGAAATGCACCTTCTGTCAGTCCCAAGGCAGGAATAGCATCTGAACGTGCCTGCGATGTTGAATGAATAATATCTGTAAAGAAATAAAAGTTAAAGTAAATGCAGGAATTGCTGTGTTTCTATCTATCTGGGTTTTTTTATCTGAATTGGGGTAGTATAAAAAAAACAGGGATTAAAGTGAAAAAACTCTTGACAGCTAAGCCATCTAACCTTTCCTAGCACCCTTTTTGTGGTCACTTTCTACAGATTTTAATGTAAATCAAGGTTAAACACACTTGACAAAAGGGGTATTGTGAATTTTCTCTTCTCCTCTCCCCCGGCTGATTATAGATTGCCCCACCATGCCCAACCAAGCATTGTTGCTTTTTTCTAATGCAGCCATCATATTTTGGAAAGGTTTTAACGTGCACTCTATTTAAATACGGCAGGCCAAAAAGCTCTTCTACTGATTCTTCTGTTGATTTTACACCATTCTTTCCAAATATATTAAACAAAGAGAAGCTGATACCCTTTGCATGACTTTGCCATTTTATCTATCTGTTTTAGGTAATAAAACAGCTGTTCAGTGCAAAGTTAATTTTGTTCTTGGAAGCACCACAGTGGCATCTGGATGCACAAATGTGACATGAAGGCCAGTACGTAGAAACTTGACTCCGAATATTTGTACTCTTAACTAATATCAATTGTATGTATAGATGTTTTTGAGTTTAACTATTTCAGACAACACAGTTAATCTTTGTCAACACACTTTGAGCCATAACCAATTCTCACAAATTGTGGAAAGTCGGCACGATCAATTGCTTTCAGTTTGGTTTATTGTGCATCTGCTTACACATAACGGTTGTTGTTTTGGTTCAAACGTAACACAGGCTGCATGTGTTACTTGTGTTAGATGTTGGTGTCCGCCACATGATAGACCCTCTGAATCATGATGGTTTGCGATAATAAAGAGACTTGATAATTAACATATTACTCAGACAGAAACAAACAGTAGTCTACTCTTTTAGCCTAAAATCCCCAAAGGCAGAAGCCAATGGGCCATAACAAAAACAGTGAAGGGGACTCACCTGCCTACCATGTCATCTGGTTTCTTTTTTTTAGAATTGATGAAGGTTAAATTGTGTAGTAAATTGTTTGTTAGTCCTCTTTCCTTACTCCCCCTTGGAGACACATCTTTTTTTTTATGAAAATGGGGTAATGATACACGGGTATTAAACTAACAAAACTCATAACAGAATATTGGGACAGTTGATGCTGTCAGGTTTTGCAAAAGAAGGCCTGACGGACATTAATAGGTGTAGCCTGGTAAATTGACAAAATAGAAAAAAACAAAACATTTGAAACCACATTAAAAAAACAAACTCAAGAGACATTCATAACAAAAGTGTGGACATTCACCTTGCCTGAACAATAATAATAATAACATATCTCATCAGCTATGTATTGATTTCAAATATGTAGTTTATGGAGTCCAGCTGATGGAAATCTGTTGTTGTGACGGAGAACTTTAATTCTTCCGAAGATGTTGTGTAAACAGTCTTTTGTGTGGAAATAAATCATCTTTTGCTGTCTGCGCATTAGCTTGATGTAATTGTGTTCTGGGGGGCATTTGTGGAGGTCTTGTGGAAATTATTCATAACTACAGCAAAATAAATAGAAATTTATTACAAGAGTTCATTTCTGTGTACTTGGTGGAACACAGTGTATGAGTATGGCACACAAATCAACTTATCTTTGATATTAGCATATGATAAACAATCAAAAATAACCCAAAAAGAACTAGACAGAGAGAAGGGAAGTGAGAGAGAGAGAGGGAGAGTGAAACAGAGTGAGAGTGATGAAGCCTGCCTGCCGAAGAAGAGTGATTATTTTCCCAGGTCACTATTGGATTTGCTGGTATTGTATTTATGAATGAAGGCAGTGACAGCCGTGGATGATGACTCTCGGCACGTTTAATCTGCTCATGACTCTTTCAGAAGCTATTTAAAGACTGCAGGATGGATGCAAAATACACAACACACCGTACATCCATAATAAAACATGTAAAACATAATCTGTCAATATACATCTCTATTACCATATAGAGGATTTGTTTTCAGATGCGCCCAGAATAGCAAACCAGAAAGCACTTGGATAGGTTTATTTCTACCCTGATGTGGCTAAAAGAAAGAAGGGATTTACAAACTGACCTGAGGTACCCTCCAGAGAACTAGCAGCCAGCGACAGAGCAGCAGAAAGCTGCATTATGCATCGCCAACCTGATTTTTACTTGCATTTAGCACCAAAGTTGTTTTTTAACGCAGCGGTCTGGCAAAAGCATGCAGAAGATTATTTTAAACGTTAAAATCAAATGTCAGTCACCACGGTTAACATGAAACACAATCAGAAAAACCATGCGAATGACCATGACGACACAGTTTTAATCCAAGGTTATTTCCAGACTCGTGTGCTTCTGCGCAATTATCCTATCAGGCCAAGAACGATTTCCCACCGGGTTGGAGAGTCCTTTGGGATGCTCTCAAGTTAGCACACAATCCAGTAAAATTCTTCACAATGGAACATTTGCAGAGTAAAATTCCTACAGCTACCTATTTCAGAGCTGCCACACGTGTTTTGCTCTTACTGTATCTACATCATTTTTTTTTTCTTTTTAATGTGACAAATCAGTAGGTCGTGTGTGTTTTAGTACAAGGACGCATGAGAAAGACTTAAAGGAGTAATATACAAACCTACGCATGGCGCTTGGGCGCGAGCAGCTCAGACTAAAGCAAACAGAGCTAAAACCTAAGGGCCTATGCAGCTCTGTAACAGAAAGAGACAAGCTGCACACTTAGGTAGGCTCATCACTATGTCACAAAACAAGTAGCGCGTTGCCGCTGCATTAATATTAAAATACCCTACTTGCGTTCAGTGAGGTTTACCAAAGAACTGACTCAAAATGCCTAGCTACGCTGTGTCAATCTCAAATTGCTGGGTCTCTTTTGTCGTAGCATCCACTGCAATTTTGAGAATCATGTTATGTGAAAATACCTGTCCGCCACACTCTCTTTCTGCGTTCGGAGAGCAAAGATGACAAAACACCACGGGTGGTGTCACACTGGATGTCAGCATGGCCCCCACAGCTGGTGGCATGACACAGCCTGACAGGTCCAATCACGTCTTCCAGATAAAATCCTGTGGACAACTTGTCCAATGTCATGTTGTCAATCTGATTACACACTTTTCATGTGTCACGAACTCGTGGCAAGACACGATATGAAAATTAACCTGTTTTTTTTTTTTTAACTCAAGATGAGAGATAATCTATGTATTTATTTATTTATTGCAACTAACGCTCACATCCAATAACAAACTGTCATCCGTGGCTGTCGGAGCGTTTATATTTTCATCGTGCCGATCGTGATGAACATCAGGCCGCTGAGTGCGGGATACTGTACTCCAGACCCCCTGAGGAACTGTGGGTTGGGTGGACCATGTGGCTGCAACTCTCGCAGCTGCCGGTGCTGCGAAGATTTACAGTAACCCAGCTGCTACCGGAGAGCTGCAAAGTGACATCCTCTGTCATTTTTTTTACCGCGACAGATTCAAAACAGATAACATGATGTAGGATAGAAGTGACTCCCGTGTGACTTCAGTTATTACAACATATACTCTTATTTTGTAGATACAGACGAAGTGTTTGGACGGTGTCAGAGGTTTTGTGATTTTGCTTTTACATACCACCAGGAGTGATTTGAAACAAACCAATAAAGATGTGATAAAAGCGTGGCTTTATTTTAAAAGGTTTAAGAAAAATATGGAATTTATCATTAACTGCATATGGTAATAATGTGCATGAGATTATTTCTAGGAGTAGTGCTCTGCTGAGTGCTGAATTTAATAGTTTCTGTTTGCAGGTAGAAAATGGAGGAAAGATTGTCTGATTTTGCTCAAAGGACATGGCATCTAAATTGTGATGCTTTCTGAATGCTGGATGGAAACATCCCTCATAATGGCAACGCTTTCTTTTGTTTTGGTTTTTGTTTTTTTTTTTTACTTTACAGAACATTTCCTAATCATTTCAATTACAATAAAACTGTTACAGAATAGCATTTACGTTGAAAAACGCACACCAACAGACAAACAACATCACAATCACATCAGAATAATGTCTAGCAGTTCTGCTTAAATTACTTTTTTCATGGGTGAAAATCCATTCCATTACACAAAGAACACACAAAATGACAACAAATTACCTGGTGGAAAGTGATTTTTAAAACTGGTCCTTACCCCTGTCACGCTACAAAAGAAAAAAGAAAAAACAACCCTTTAATCTCTGTCACCATGACGTCTGTTATGTATTCCACAGGTGATGCCACTCTGGTGGAGGATCTGTCTGAACGGCAGACCAGCGCAGAGCGCACTAGGGGGCTAATGGGTTGACCCAGATAGAGCAAGACTCACTTCAGGTTCAGCCAGAACAAACAGGATTGCTCTACAATACAATATCATTGTAAACACTGCTTTTCTGTGTCTGTCTGTCTTCACACCAACCCATTTACAAAGTCGAAATCACTTACGAGCTCCCCTTGTCTCCTTTCCAAACACAAAAAAAAACATCAATTCCAGTTTATCTCCAGTTTGATGAACCGTTTTCTAGCAACATGCCAAAAATTACAGGTGTTTTATCCTGATTCCCATGGTGTTTGTTTTTCTTATGCAAGCTCAAAAAGTGTAATCAGCAACTCAACCATAAATCTAAACCAATTATGAGTACTTCTTCATTTCCTTAAGATAAAGAAAACACCTCAAGTGATGTAATTTATGTGAGAGTGTGCTACATCCAGCTCTCTGGACAAAGGACTACTGTACAGTTCAATGGAGCGTTTGTTTGCATTTAGTCATATGATTGAAACTCCTAGTTGTGCCCAAACTATGGCAGTTTAGATAGATAAACACTCAAAGCTCAGAGTACATAAAGCCACTTTTGATAACAGTCTTAGGGTTTGTGCTCAAGGGACATCTTCCACCATAATCACTCAAAATGTGGTTTGAAAGTGACGCTAATCAATACAAATGAGTAATGTATACGTGCCGATAAACAGCCGCAGATGTACTTCATATCTGCGTATATCATGCAGGTAGTCAAGCGTACTGCAGCCGCTGTTTGCGTTTCACACAAAGACTTCTGTTTCCCTGTTTCAGCCTCTCAGTCATCACTGCTCAAGGTACGAGTGCTCTTCCATAATCTGCAAAACCTCTGGGCTCATACATACACAAATGTGAATTTAACAAAAGTACACTTTGTCTACAAGAAAAACTAAATCCCCTGCAAGAACTGAAAAAGCGCCCCCTTATAAGCTCATGGTGCACAGGACTCCCTGGAGGTAAAGGATGACACTGACATAATAATAACTAATGATATTGGAGCAGGAGACAAAGTGTGCGTTGGATGATACGGGCCGGGGACTTTTTCAAGGTTAAGAATGCAGAACCACGAGAGTTAAAAAAAAAAAGAAGTAAAAATCCATATGCATCATCCTGGAATTGCTTTTCATCTCAGTCAGTGAATAGATAATTATAATAATAGATAATGCGGTAACACACACCCTCTGTTAGGTACATCTTTGCTGTGGAGAACTTTCACTGTGAAAGCAGATCAAACACAAAGATACCCATCTGTTATACCTATAAAAGGTAAAAATAAGCAGTCAGGGAATACAAACCAAAAGGCTTGAGACAATAAACTGAATCCAAGACTAAGAACGGCTTCGGCGTCGTGAACGCGTCCAAATGGAAGAAGTAAACGAAAGCGAAGCAGCTAAAATGTCAGCTCGTGAGGTCATACAGCCAGCAGCCTCAGCTAACTTTCACTGGTATCAACAATGAAGAAAAGCAAAACAATTATGAGAAAATTCATGGAATTCTTGGCTCCGAGTGAGCAGAGTGAGGAAAGGCATTTTAAGAAATGTAATATATCTGAGTGCAAAATACACAAAACTGAGCAATGCATATGACTGACATGGCATAACTATTTAATCTTGTATCATGTCACGCACATAAGCTGCTGAAAGCCAGTCACATTGCGGCGGTCAGCGTTCCAGCAGACATTTGGACATCTGATGTCAGCTCGATGTCCATGTTAGGTTTGAATGCTCCATTTCCAAAACCTCCTGTTCCTCCTGTTCCTCCTGTTTTCATTTCAAAAGTACAAAACCTGCACTTTATATTATGCTCAGGGTTTGTGAAAGGAAAATGTCTTTATCGCTGATGAACTTTTAGATTTTAGAACTTTTTTTAAAAAGGACAAAAGGGCGGAGGGCCTTACTGATGCAAAGATAACAGTACACTAATTGCTTTGCTGTTGAATGAAAATGTCCATCCAGGAATCATTAGCACTTTTTGTGGGAATTTTGAGTGACATATGGAAATGAGTCCATAATCTGTTGCAGTTTAAAATGTAACGGTGACATATGCCCTATGTTTTTTTACAGTTTAATCCCAAGTAATGAAATAAAAGGTGATTGAACTTGTTTTCTTGCTTTTGGACTTCTTCACTTCTGGCTTAATGGGTGGGGACTTTTAGGTTTATAAACTGTTGCTGGACGATCCATTGTCATTTTTTCCAAATGAGCTATTTTGGCACATCTAGGTCTCTCTGAGGTTTTTCAGGTACCAAACGTTATAGCGTGTTTTATCAGATTAATGTATTAGGCACGAATGTGCGATAGATCGGAAGCCGGTGAAGCTGCTGCAGGACAGAAGCCATATAATTGATGGAGGGTGTTCTTGTGACAATGCAGCCAGCTGAGTTTTGGACTAGTTAAAGTTTGTTGATGGATTTGAGAGGAAGTACGGAGAGGAGAGAGTTACAGTTTAACTGTTTCATCAGAAGAGATGAACTTGTTCGAAAATGACTTAAATGATCTCCAGCCACTTACACACAAGATCTCAGTGGGCTGAACGCTGCTGTCAGACGGCGTCACCGTCCTTGTGACAGACCAGTCTCATCCTCTAGAAGGAGTTTACAGCCATCCTTGGCTTTCCACATGGCCAAATCACACAGCACTGATTTGCCCACATTATGCCACTGTTACTACCGCAGGGTCAGAACAGCAGAGGAACCAAATGTTATGCTGTTTTGCCTCTTTGTGTTTTCCGCACAGCACGGCGGGGCAGAATAAAGGCTCAAGCAGGCGAAACAAGGTGGCTGTGTGAATAAAGCTTCTGTCATTTACCACTGGGAGCAGAGGCCCTTGTCAGGAAGCTATAAACACTGATTATGTTTACCCGGACTAATATAATGTGAATATTGACTTTCTTATGAAACAGGTAATATTTAGTTTGTTTGCATTAGCTTTTTTTTTTTCTTTAGATTATTCTTAAAAAAATAAATAAATAAATAAACCGTTCAAACCTGCCACACGCGTAGGTACTCACATATGTAGATGTAATACTCCGCTTCAACGAGTCAAATATTGTTTAATTTAAGCGACCGTTTTCCAGTTAAGGTCATCATTTACATGTTAGTTTCTTATCTGGTTTATTGTCCCAGTCAAGGTAATATCAGAGTTATGTCGTCAATGTGAAAGCACTGATTGCTTTTTGCTCTCTCAGATCATCTTTGTTTTTTTTGTTTTTTTTTTTGTCCAGAATGTCAACATTACTGTCCATGAGGGGTAGAGGGCCTGCTGAGCCTCGCCCTGTTGAAATTGCTCTCCTTAGTGTTATGTTATGTCTGGAGTTGTTGTTTATCCTCCCCTGTATCTAGAACAACTTGTCTGAGAAACATTAGAGGATTTTCTCCAAACATAACACCCTTCAGTGACAACTGGATAACTCTGAGGGTCAAACACCCGAACACAAACTGAGCGGTGTTGAAGACAACATCCCTGATGAATAACAGGAAGTGTGAGTGGGGTTTATATCACCTTCAATGACTCGTAAGAATGGAAGGACCAAAACCAGATCAAAAGCCTGACCCTTCACAGTGGTCAGTATTGCAAAAGCCTTTCAGATAATAAGCAAAACATTTCCAAGATTGAAAAAGTGAAGACCTGATGGATTCAAGTAGGATTATCATAATCTGCATGACTGAGGAAAATACAGTAGATCGGCATCAGTGTTACAATTGAATGCTCAATTTAAAGAAAAATTACAATAAATTACTTTGTATGGTTCTGATTATAGTTTTTAGAGATCCACCAAATACAATTATCTTAATGAGTTCCAATTTCTAATATTTTGGACAAATTTAAACAGTTCTGAATCTGGTAGATTTTCTTTGGATCGAATGTCACAAAAACTTTAAGTTACTCACCTGACTCCAGTTCTCAGAATAGCATGACTGAGCTGTCTAACTATGGGATACGCCTCCTTGCGTATTCCTCAGCAGCATTTATCTCATCACTCCAATCCTGATTGGCTGGTGACCATCCTATAGGTACGACGCAACGTCATTCAAAAGAAGCACCTCTTCTCGCTTCGCCCAAGCAACAAGGGCTGGCCGGTGCGACTTCTCACTCATGCTACTCTGAAAACCAAAGTTACGTGAGTAACCCAACGTTCTCACTCATAGTACTTGTTTTGAAGTTTTAGTAGAGCATATGCAGACTCCTGCATTGCCAGACAGCTTATCCCAATCGCCAGCACTCAAATGGCGGCACGCCAAACAAAGATGAGACGTGGTCTCACCTCTTTTTGAAGTTGCCAGAAGAGTCCTCTGCTAGAAGAGTTGTCCTTTGCTGGGCATTCAACATATTGGTAGTTTAAAGCAACTTTCACTTTGTCGTTTACTTCATTTTACAGGCAATTTACGCCTTTTAAAAACCGAAAGGAGTCAAAACAAGAGCACAAAGATTGGTTCTTTCCAAGAATATCAAAGGAGAATATTATCAGTTATCTGCGTTTTAGACAAACACAGTAAAACAGTCAAGCATGTGGTTATAAAGAACACTGCTAATTCAAATTTATTTCTAGCAGAATGACATTGTGGACCAAAACATCAAAACATGCCTTTTGTTGACTGATTACAGTAGCTGTACAGTGCTCACGGTAGTGTTTGGGCAGCTCAGAACACAGCATGTCTTTCATTGCCTTTAGCAACCACCAAAAGTCCACTGTTAGACAATGGTATAATTTGTTTACAGTTAAATAATCCCAAGATCTCAATAAACCTACTATAAATCACTTTTATATTTAGTTAATTACTGTAGGCAACTGTGGCTTTAGAATTTCTAGTAATGTGTTATGAACACATAACCAACACTGTTGCTCATTGTTGTTGTTGTCATTTTTATAGCTATAACGTTACAAATGTCTGGCTAAATTAACTTCATAGCGCTCATGACGGTGCTTCTAAATGCGCCGTAATTATTATGTAAACGATAAATCAAGAGGGCGCCAGATAACGGCCTGAAAACATGGGGTAAACCTGCAGAAAAGAAGATTGAGGGAAGAACATGTTGCAACCGCTTATCAGGTGCTCCTCTTATCAGAAAGCGGAGATGACCTGTACAGGCTTTTCTGTGGTCAATGTCAAATTTTAGAAAATAAGGTGGCAAATGGCCAATTTATGATGCCCACGTGCTTTAGAAAAATATCTGGTATCCTTTGTTCCTTCTCCTAAAATAAAATGAAACAGTTTGAAAATAATACATTATATAAACATTTACTTAAACAATTTCTAAATACATTTTAAAATGATTAAATTTTGTAAATTTTTTAAATTTTGTTTTAAAATGATTAAATTGTAAAATTAAAAAAATAATAAAAAAAAAGGGCAGTATCACGTGTTTCTAGATGTTCCCGTCTGTTAATTAGACTGAGATTCTGTGATTTTGCCCAAAAATGGCAACAGTGGCCTGATTATTCAAATATTCGAGTTATCGTTCCACCCCCCCGGAAAAAAAGGACAACGTTATCAACGCTACATTACCAACACTACATAACTCAGCTTGTTTGTCTGTGAAAGTTCACTTTCACTTACCCAAAAGAACTTTTAGCGATTTTTAAAATTGCAATGGTTAAGAAAAATTGCAACGAGAAATTGCAAAGTCGTTTTTACGCCACTGTCTAAGATTTACTCGTGTTCTGTTCCTCTCTCATGTTATCTTCTGTCATTACCGCCTTGGGTCTCCTATGGTGCATTTACACTGTAGGTCGTAACAGCCAATTCTGACTCAATAGACTGGGAAAAAGTTAGTTTGCAAGGGAGAAAAAAAGGTGCAATAAATGCAGATAAAATAAAACATCTAATCGATGGACCCATTTCCAACAGAAAATTGACACACCTCCTTAGTGCCTCCCAGTATGTGGGTACTTATGCTGCTGTGCTGTCAGTTTGTTCAGTAAACATTAACTGCTAGAAGACGAGCTTCCAGTCTGCTTTTTTATACTTATAATATATATAGTATTACCTAAGTCACTGCTTCCAGAATTATTCTTGGAGGTCAGCAAAGGATAGGCATATTTAAAAGCAGAGAAAAAGAGGAGAGTGTCCACCAGTGTTCATGTCTCTCTCCACTGCCACAATTTTAAAGCTGTCTGAGTCACATTCACAGTGATGATTACACATATCTGTTTTTTAGGAGTGCGTGCACCTGATTCATATCTGATTTATTTCCACATATGAAATAGGCCTGAAACCAATATGACAATTTTCATATCCGTGCACTTATTTATCACTTAGATGTTCGCTTGTTTCCGATCAGAAATTGAACAAAATGAGAATTGGGTCACTCGAACCCTGCAGTGTAAATGCAGACTTAGTCTGCTATGATGATTTACTGCACCGTTGTGAGCCAGGTTCGTCGTTGTCCTTAAAGCGATTCACTTTAAGAGAGTCTAAAGTTTCTGTGGTGGGTTTTGCCACTGGTAGGGATGGGACACTAGACAACAATTTTTTTAATGCAAACAAATATTCTTCAAATAAAATTAAAACTGATGTTTTATCGTGAAAAACAGCCCCTTTGTGCTGCATTAAGATAACACTACACAGACCATGTACTTACATTTTTTGTCCTTTTGATTGTTTTTTGAACTTGAGTGAACTTGAACTTGAACTTGAATTATGGTATATAATATAACAACTAAACTGATAAATACATATATAAGAAATAAATGAGGTTTGTCGTTTGATGGAAATTTACAACATCTTATCGCAACCTTTACAATTTTCCCACGAAAAACATTTTAAAAAATGAACACTTGTAACCTCTATTGCAAAAAAAAAAAAAAAGAAAAGAAAAAAAAAATCAATTAAAAAAGACATTGTGTGGAGACTATTCTTCCAGACTTCACACTGGCTTTAAAAGCTCTTCTGATCACTTATCAGCTAGTCACACACAAATGCAGACTAACAGCAGCCAATTACAGGGTGGCTTGGATTCCCATTTGCAATTACGAAGCAGCTTGATCCCATCAGAAGATTGGATTGATCTCATTTATGTCATTTATGTCCCTAGAAAGTTAGTAGTTAATGAGGAGTTCTTGCTTCTCGTTATTAAATGAGCACACTCATCCTGCTGAGGTTATTGGGGTGATTGTACATTAAAAACCACAGCTTCCATAAAATACAGAATAAATAGATGTTATTCATCTGTCAAATCAGATGACTTGAACAAAGACAACAAGCAAGTGAAAGTGCAAGAGTAAGAGTGGTATACAGAAATATTTACTCTCTTAAGTTGAAGTTGCCATTTTTCCTTATCAATGTACTTTGCTGTTGTTGTGGAGCAGTTTTATACACAGTGGAAGTTGGCTTATCATCCGGTGCAGCTGATGCCGGGTGTCCATCTGTGAGTGTACAGCGAGTGAGTTTTCTCCACTTTCTCAGTATGATTCTGTACAACTTTGGGGTTCATCTTGTTTCATATAAATCATTCAGAGCTTGGAATTAAAGATACCAGTGTTTTCGTAAATATCTGCAAGGCACCTGTCTCCTCTGCTGGCTCTTTCACCAACACGCCACAACATTTAGCAACTAATTGGACACCCAAGTTGGATATGGATGTTCTCAGGGATTGGTGCAGAGCAAAACACGTCCTGTGTCTGCAACTTTCTTTTTGCAGTTCAGTTTTATGACCTGAGACTTTCTTAGTGTGCAGATTTGCCTTTTGTTTTGCATGAAAATGGAAAATAAACTGTTGAGCTTTTTGTGGCCTCTCAGTTTCAGTAACCTCTGTGGAGTGCTGTTGACATGCACGAAAGCTTTGAACACAATCCATCCATGCACTCATTTCTGCTAATTCAAGTTCAGGTTGTAGCAGGAGTAACCAAAGGAGAGAGGCCCAGACCTTCTTCTCTTCCAGGACATACCGAGGCGTTCCCAAGGGAGCTGAATGATGTAATCTCACCAGCATGTGGTGAGTCTGCCCCCAGCCCCTTGGCCTGGTTGGATACCTCTCGGAAAACATCTTCCTAGGGAAGTGTTCAGGGGGCATCCTAGATGCCCAAACCAATCACTGGCTCCGTTTGATGTGGAGGAGCAGCGACCCTAGTCCGAGTTACTTCCCAATGGTGACGCTCGTCACCCTATCTTTTAAGAACAGTCCAGCCACCCTGTGGACTGAAACTCATTTCACCCTCTTGTATCCGCAATCTAATTCTTTCAAACAGTAGCCACAGTTCGTGACCATAATTGACGGTAGGAACATGGATCAACTGCTAAACAGCCTTACCTTTTGGCTCAGCCTGCTCTCCAGCACATCAGACCGGTACAGTCTGCCTTACTAGAGAAGCCACACTGATCCCTCCATCGATCTCCTGCTCTATTCTTGAGAACAAGACCCAGACGTACCAAAACTCCTCCATTTCAGTCAACACCTTATCCCAAACATCCCAAAGAGAGCATTTCTCCGTTTTCCAACTGAGAACCGTGGTCTCAGATATGGAGCTGTTGCTGAAGACCACGGCTTGATGAAACCAGCAGGATCACATCATGCATAAAAATCACAGATAAAATCCTGAGGCCTTCAAACCAGACCTCCTCCTCCGCTTGGCTGTCCCTGGAAATTACAGTGTTTTTAAAGTAAAAAAACCATAGTACATAAAACAACAAAGATCCACTGTTGAGCTGCTGATAGTGTAACATGCAGGAGTCATAAATGATGACAGTTTTGGATGACGGTTCTGGTAATTAAAAGTAAATGGTCTACACGTGTATTGGGTCCATGGTGTTTTTACATTAATCTATTCGCACAAATATTTGCATATCGAGAATGTGAAGGCTATAAATCTAATTATTTAGACATCATACAACTAGGACTCCTTTGTATTACTTGATGTATTTTTGTTCTTCACATGGCAAAATGGGGTCAGACTGTAACTTCAGCAACCTCTGAGCTCAATTACAAAGATTAGTGTATATAGTCATTTCCGTCTGACCCCAATTGACCTGTGTGAGCTCAATATAATCCCCTCAAACTAAAAGTTGGAATTCTTTCTTCATTTATGGCATCTTTTAGCCACGTTTTCACACTTACACACCATGAATCTAATGGTTTTGAAAACATGAGACCCACTTTATTGCTGTGGTTAACAGCTTATCTCAACATTTTTTTATCTTTATGTCACTCTGAGTGAATAAGATGACACGGTATCTAATTTCATATTTATTGGCTCTAAGAGCTTTGCTTTGAAATCTCTCACAGAGCAGCCAAAACATCATTTTCACACTAATCCTGATATTAAAAAAAGTAAAGATCTTTTTTTTCCTCTCCACATTTATGGATCTCTTATGGATCGTTCGTCTGTGCAGCTATTGCCATCATATTTATGACACTAATGAAAATTTCTCAAATACTGTTTGTAATGTCATGAACTGATTGTACACACACACACACACACACACACACACAAACAAACAAACAAACAAAGCGCGGCTGGGAGAGAGACGTCTATCACCCACAGACGCGTGTCACAGTAACCCGCTCTATTGTAGTTTGTGTTACACCCTCTAAAAAAAAAAAAACGTATCACTGACACCGACAACCTCGTGGTTTCTCGCTTTTTGGGAGACAGCCTTCCTCTCTCTACATGCTTTTTTGTTGTTGTTTCAAAAAGTCTTTTAGAATAAACAAGCAAACCAAGTTTACCAAATTAACACTATGACAAATCAATATTTTAATTATAACTTGTCTTTTTTATTACAATGTGAATAACTGTTAAGGATATATAGTGTTAGAAGAAAAAGGGAAAGACATGCCTTATAGATGGAGATTTTTTACAGTCCAAAGAAAAATAGAATAGAAAAATTAAAAAAAAAGCCTTATATCTAACCAAATGGGATGTCTACTGAACAATTTCATGTTTAATCGGTATTCCTATACTGCACCGTGTTATAAAAGGAATAAGTTATAATTATATGTCTACTTAGAGTCTTTAGAGTTTTTAGGTTCTTTTTCACTCGTATACCCACACACTCATTGAACAAATGATCCTTGGAGGCAACCACGGCAGCTGTGTCCTGCTTCCTGACAAATACCAGAAAACGGATATAGTAAAGAGCAATTAACACAGAAAAACCTGTGAAAGCCAGAGCAGTATTTTTCTCAGGACATTGTGAAATCCAATTCATCGATGGACAAAAATGTCAATAATGAGCAGGTGATAACACAGGAACACAAGCACTTTGTGTCGCACAAGTTGTGTAAAAATGCTATAACAAACAAAGTTTGATTAACAGAAAGCACCTTCAGGTAGTACAAAAAAAAAAAAAAAACATGTTAAAGTTGGAAACGCTATTATGGTGGCCAATGGAGGCAGCACGGTGGTCAGCACTGTTGCCTCACAGCAAGAAGGTTCCTGGTTCGATTGCTGGCCCGGTGGGGCTGTCTTTGTGGAGTTTGCATGTTCTCCCTGTGCTTGTGTGGGTTCCCTCCGGGTACTGCGGCTTCCTCCCACAGTCCAAAAATATGCGGGGTAGGTTGATTGATAAGTCTTAATTGCCCATAGGTGTTTGTCTGTCTTTCTATGTGGCCCTGCGATGGACTGGCGACCTGTCCAGGGTGGACCCCTGCCTTTCGCCTACTATGCGTCGGGATAGGCTCCTCGTGAAGACGGAGACGGATTAAGCGGGAATAGATAATGGATGGATGGGATGGTGGCCAATGGAGGTTTTGGAGCAAGCCCCCAGTGGTCAGGTCCTGAACTGCAAGTAAATATATTTCTTAATTGGCATCATAATTGCAGCAAGAGGGGATCCACACGCATTGTGTGCACAGAGAATTGTGCACATGTCCAAGAGGAGCGTGAGAGCTAATGAGTAATAAATGAATGCGAGACTGACCAGTGACGGGGACAAAAAAAAGTAAGAATGTAAAAAAAATAGACAAATAGCACATGAAGTTGGGTCTTTAGCCATTCTTCTTGCAAAGGATGGAGGACCGGTCAAAATTACCCACTTTGCAAAAATGTCTTTAGTCTGATTCTCAAATTGGACAGATACACACTCTCACACACGCTTATCTGGTCTGAAATTACAGCACAAGGCAGTAATTAGGAGTCTTGACAGGATGATTTAGTTATTTGAAATTAATGGACACAGGTGATGAATGAAGGATCAATTTTTCATTTTTTACCCATTTGGCGTTACTGTATTAAATTACAGGCACGGACTGACTGTTGCAGCCCTCTCTGAAGTCGAACTCAATTCAAGTGAACTGAGATTGCGATACTCCACTTTTACTGCAATTTGAAGAGCAGCTCCCCAAACATTTTTCATCATCAGTGGGAAAGAAGCTTTCCATCTTCGGCATCTTTTGTTGCATTAAACCTAAGCACCCCAACGTATCGTGTCACGTAACTTTGTCGTCCAAATTTAGTGCTGACATAACCACTTCACGCAACAAAAAGCTCCACTTTGGTTACATCAAATTTACATAACGTTGACCCCAAAACTAAGAATAATTTCTTCCTGTTTTCAAAATGCCAAAATGCAGCAAGTGCTTTCCTTAAACTCTCAAGCTGTCTTTACATATTCACTGCAGTCCTGACATTTTACAAACATGCTCCAGGGGAGCTGCACATGGGGGAGAAGGTGACTCCGGACTTCTTGCAGATGTTTCCCACTCGGTTACCAGCCAGTCCAGAGAATGACCAGGTCATTAACAGGAAACAAATATACGTGCTGAATCTCTTCACTGTAATGATTCAAAACTACTCATATTCTACAATGAACAGGTCTTGGAAAGCAATCTGATTGGGTCAAACTTTAAAAAATCACCAGAACAAGACAATTTCGAACCAGCTCTAAATGGAAACTAACTCTTAATGACCTTATCATCAGCATGCTTACTGCTATCAGCAAAAAACACCATCCTCTCATTAATGCTAATGCCAGAAATACTGGATGATCCTGTCTGCGGGGGTTTATGCCAGAGTAACAGGTTAATCTCCACTAGTGTCCAAATGTCATTTCTTATTATCACCTACCCAAAAAACAAGAAGGAACAACTGTCACACTGCTTTTGCTTAACATGACCTGTGATTTATGGCAAGTGAACATTTTTTGTGTGACTACTTAACCTTGCCTCCTCAACCTGCCTGTCTGATTCTGCTGCAGTCAGTGAAGAGCAACGGAAACAAAACAAAACGTCTGTAAATGACAGCAACAATTAGGACGCATGAGACATCAGGGTGGCAGCAGAGTCAGCAAAGACGCAGTAATAATCATTACAAAACAATTATATCGTATTAGTTCCACTCAACTTATCAATGTGAGCACAGTGCAATATTCCCCATTAAGTGTTTTCAGATTAATTTTCCTGATACTACATGTCACATGAGTTAGTTTTCATATTCTCACAGAGAATGAGACTTAGACCTGAGCGTCCACCTTCCAACTGACAAATCTTCAATTGCTTTTGGACGACACCCAGAATGTGCTGGAATGAACCCAAACTATGTGTGACTATGTCTAAAAGTGTGACAAAACACGCTAATTTAGACAATTATCACCAGGTTTTGGGTCATTAAAGGGAAGCATGCTGCGCCGAAGAACTCTCACTCACTAAGCTCCGGCTCATTAGAGGAAAGTGGTAGACGCAGAACGTTGACAGGCCACAAAAAAATGTGTCATAATCCCCCCCTTGAAAATTGGAAACACCTCTGCACTGCTAAATATGACATATCATTAAAAAATGGTTGTTTACAGATCAGAGCGTTCACATAACTCTGCAGGTAAAGTGCAGGAGTCACTGACATGCACAGTCAGATCTTCCAACAACAACAGCAAACAAGTCTGCATGCTGATAGGAATCCCTGTCTTGTATTCAGCCCGTTGAGATGTACTCGCTTTTCATATTGTGGTTTTGATATCAACAACAAAAAAAAAGCACCATTAATAAGACTTTTCCACACTGTGATTTCACCAGCTTACTTTTAGCATATTGCACTTCCTCGTGTGTGTTTCAGGAGCCACATCAGAGTATTTATTATTCATACCTTCAACAGAGGATCTCCAAAGCAGGCAAAAAAGACATATGAACATTTGAGTAGCCAGAAACAAGACATGTTGCTTTGCCGATGCTGGATCTCTGTGCGGGGAATTACTTGCCTGGATAATTATTTCATGTAAATGTGCTTCCATCTTCTGTTTCTGCTGTTTTTTGAGGCCCCAATTCACACAGCCAGTGCGTTTTTTTCTTCCTCTGCGGCAGCTTTGTTCTGCTCTGCAGTGTTGTGTGAATAGCACAGAGGTGGTACGCTCTTAATATTTTGTTACGTAGATGTTGCACCTCTGTAGCGCCTTGGGAGGTAGTAACTGAGGGATAATGAGATCGAAATTAGTGCTGTGTGAAATAGCATTGTGTATCGGGGACACGGAGATGGCTACGAACTCCAATTAGAGGATGAAATCAATCCATCATTAGGACAATCAGAGACGGCCGAGTGGGCCGTCTGACAGGAGCTTTCAGGCCCGCTACCTAGCCAATTAGCAAGCACGCTAAAGGTGCAGCGGAAAAGAAAAGAATATCAGTGATTTCAACCACAGTGGTCAGACGCACCAGGACAAGCAGATCAACGTTGTCACTCCATTTGGGATTCTAACTGCTGGAGAAACCCCACTGCTGTGCTCTGTAACCCGGAAGATCCTCGTCCATCAGCTGAAGCCAGGTCGTCGTCTTCCTCCTGTTGGAGCCATCCGACGTTTCCCTCCTGCAGTCACAGTAGCGCCCCGGACGCCGCCAGTGATGGGAACCTGAGGCCATCCCTACTATCTCTGTCCCGAGGGAACAACCGGTCAGATAAATGATTATTGTTATTGCCGTTTATTCAGCACCGTATTTTATTCAGTACCATCTGCATGAAGCAGCAAGTGACCAGAGACATTACAGACCTCGTTGCTGGACCGTAAGTAAGAGAAAGGGAACATCTGCAGATTGTGGAAAGCTGTAGGGCTTTGTGAAAGCACAAAGTGGGGACCAAATATTGTGCCTTCATGGGGTCACTGTGAATGAACAGCTGGAGAGTTAAGGAGGAATCAAGGAGGGGATCTCCTGCGGGTGCCTATACTGTGATCTCTCCTTCAACGTGGCTTAAGTCTCTTCACTGTAATGATTCAAAACTACTCATATTCTACAATGAACAGGTCTTGGAAAGCAATCTGATTGGGTCAAACTTAAAAAATCACCAGAACAAGACAATTTAGAACCAGCTCTAAATGGAAACTAACTCTTAAGTCGCGTCCTTAATGACCTTATCATCAGCATGCTTACTGCTATCAGCAAAAAACACCATCCTCTCATTAATGCTAATGCCAGAAATACTGGATGATCCTGTCTGCGGGGGTTTATGCCAGAGTAACAGGTTAATCTCCACTAGTGTCCAAATGTCATTTCTTATTATCACCTACCCAAAAAACAAGAAAGAACAACTGTCACACTGCTTTTGCTTAACATGACCTGTGATTTATGGCAAGTGAACATTTTTTGTGTGACTACTTAACCTTGCCTCCTCAACCTGCCTGTCTGATTCTGCTGCAGTCAGTGAAGAGCAACGGAAACAAAACAAAACGTCTGTAAATGACAGCAACAATTAAGACGCATGAGACATCAGGGTGGCAGCAGAGTCAGCAAAGACGCAGTAATAATCATTACAAAACAATTATATCGTATTAGTTCCACTCAACTTATCAATGTGAGCACAGTGCAATATTCCCCATTAAGTGTTTTCAGATTAATTTTCCTGATACTACATGTCACATGAGTTAGTTTTCATATTCTCACAGAGAATGAGACTTAGACCTGAGCGTCCACCTTCCGACTGACAAATCTTCGATTGCTTTTGGACGACACCCAGAATGTGCTGGAATGAACCCAAACTATGTGTGACTATGTCTAAAAGTGTGACAAAACACGCTAATTTAGACAATTATCACCAGGTTTTGGGTCATTAAAGGGAAGCATGCTGCGCCGAAGAACTCTCACTCACTAAGCTCCGGCTCATTAGAGGAAAGTGGTAGACGCAGAACGTTGACAGGCCACAAAAAAATGTGTCATAATCCCCCCCTTGAAAATTGGAAACACCTCTGCACTGCTAAATATGACATATCATTAAAAAATGGTTGTTTACAGATCAGAGCGTTCACATAACTCTGCAGGTAAAGTGCAGGAGTCACTGACATGCACAGTCAGATCTTCCAACAACAACAGCAAACAAGTCTGCATGCTGATAGGAATCCATCCATCATCTGTACCCACTTATTTCTCAATAGGGTCACAAGGATCTGCAGGAATGTATCTAAGCTCTCATTGGACAAAAGGCAGGCCACCTGTAGCTGGTCCAAAACAGGGCCACATATACACAATTTAGTCACTAATTAACCTGACATAGATGTTTTTAAACTCCAGGAGGAAGGCAGAGCACCGCACAGAAAGTCCTCCAAAAGTGCCTGCACCAAGCAACCGTACGGCCTCACGATAAGAATCTTTTCCTTATACAGTGGTTTTGATATCAACATGAAAACCATCCTCAATGACACTCTTCCACAATGAATTTCCACAGCTTACATATATATATATATATATATATATATATATATATATATATATATATATATATATATATATATATATATATATATATATATATATATATATATATATATACATGTTGCTTTGCTGCTGCTGGTTCTTTGTGCACATAGTTTCTTGCCTGCATAATAATGTCATGTGTGTGTGTTTCCATCTTCTGTTTCTGCTGTTTCAGAGGCCCCAACCCAATATGGCTCTCTAGCACTTTTATTCTGCCTTGCTGTACTGTGTGAATGGCATGGGGAATAAAAAAGCATAGGTTTAACGCCTCTATACCACACTGAGAGGTAGTAACAGGGACATAACGAGGTCAAAATGAGTTCTGTGTGCATTGGCAACGTGGAAAGGCATAACAGACGGCTGAGGATGGCTGCAAACTCCATGCAGAGGATGACATCAGTCACAGGGACGGAGTTTCAGGAGTAGGAATGCCAAAAGACAGCCAGTGCCATACTGGTGTTGGTTTGGGACTGGTCAGTACATAAGTATTGACAATCTCAAGGGCAAACAGTGCTGCGTTCGGTCTTTATACGGAGCATGTTGCATTTTGTCTAGGTCAGTGGTCCCCAACCCCCGGGCCGCGGACCGGTACCGGTCCGTGGATCAATTAATACCGGGCCACACAAGAATTAATTATTTATTTCTGTTTTATTTATTATCTGAGTCAAGCGGTCTTTTTTTTCAAACGTCTTTTATTTTGAAATGACCGTATTCTCCTCTCTGTTACATCTCCTCATTTAAGCACCAAAATTTAACCCAGCTAGCAAAATTAATAAATACGCATCTCTGGAAAGTTTCTTTGTGAAAGGCAAAAGGCACAATGAAGAGAGAGAAGAGCAGCCTACAACTTCCAAGAAAAAGAAAGGTTTCAGCAGACAGTACCAGGAGTCCTACTTGAAGTATGGATTTATCGCGACAGGTGATTCCCACACACCAACCCCGCTCTGCATAATATACGGTGACCGGCTCTCAAATGAGGCAATGAAGCCTTCAAAACTGCTTCGCCACTTAGAGACCAATTCATTCATCCGACAAATGTATAAACATACAAAAATTGAGCATGAACTCTGTTTGGTTAATGTGATGGACGGGCCTACATTTCTTTTTTTTAGCCAAAGCTACTCACACACCCTCCACTTAATCTCACAGAAAAGGAAAGTTTTTAAACTGTCAGTGTTTTTACGGTGGTCTTTTGGGGGTTGCCATCACTGTAAACCACATTGTGTGATGCAATATTTTTTTGCAGCCTGGCAGTTGTTTGACCACTCTGCAGCATTTATCACTATTTTACTAAGTTTGGCGTAAAACCTTCTCATTTGTTTCCTCATTCACAAATCATAGCGGACACATTCGGGTTGCTGGTACTGTGCCACCGGTTACTGGGGTCAATACGGTATATTCACAAAAACGCTCGACAAATAATCGTAACAATAACAATAATCATAGCTAAACGCTCTAATGCGTGGGCTGACGCTGCCAAATGTGACTAAATCACCGATAATGATATAATGATGATGATAATGATATTGATTCTAGACCAAGACAAGTAAGTTAGTTATAGTTTATCACAATGTTCTGGACACTGTGGCACCTACATGTGATGTCCGGTAAGACTTTAACTGTAAAATGTCCCCCAACACCACACCACTTGGCCGCCTGATATTTTGTAAGAATCTGTAATGACATTGTAGTGTGTGCATACAAATAATAAATATATATATATTTGGTCTATCATTCAGACACAGTACGGCTGAGTTAGAAATTATAATTCACTCATTCAAGCATCCTGCACACAGCATCGCAGGCAGACACACTGCAGCGACACATACACACCAACATGTTTCTACCTAGCGTCTTCATTATAACTTATAAAGACCAACTTATCCCAATTTGTTCCAGTGTTTTATAATAATAAAAAGCGACCAGAACAACAGAGAAGGGCGTGTCCAGATGCATTTTTAAAATTGTTATGTATTTGATCATGTGACAAATGACAAAGTCCAATTTTGATTGGTTTCTAGATTTTCACTCGCTGCATCCAGTATTTTAGTGACGATTGCTTGAGCGTCAGCTGACTTCAAAATGAGAGGCATCTTGTTCTTTTTCTCTTAGTGGAATGAGAACAAGTTCCTTTCAGCAACAGTGTTAACTATTTTTAAATTAGTTACGCAGTGTTTCTGTGCATGGAAAACGCTTCTCGTAACTGGTTATGACATGCGGGCAGCACTGTGGTTTGATTGTTAGCACTGTTGCCTCACAGCAAGAAGGCCCGCAGTGTGAATCTAGATTGGGCTCTTTTTATGCCATGTTTGCATGTCTTCCCCTGCCTGTGTGGGTTGTCTCCAGGTACCCCCTGCTACATGCATTTTAATTTGATTGATTATTCTAAATTGACCCTAGGTGCGAGTGTGTGTGTGTGTGTGTGTTTTATACGCCTCTGTGTAGCCCTGTGTTTGACTGGTGACAGGTCCTCGGTCTACTTCCACAGTCGAGCGATGAAAGGTGGGATAAGTTCTAGTCTATCCTGAAAAGGATGAAGCTGGCCTGGAAAATGGATCAGCTGATGGAGAGTTCAAGCAGGGTCCTGGGAACAACCGGCAGGGATCATGTGTTATGCAGAAGAAGGGAACAAATGCATATGAATATCTTAAGCAGTATACACTATTGGCCAGAATATCTGGATTTTCTGTCTTTTAAAAACACATTTGCCTTGACCTGTCCTCTGAAGGATTCAGGTCTTGACAGAACCTTTAGTGCTGTTTATTAGTGATACCCCCATTTCAAAATTAGGAGACAGAATCAAACTCAAAAACTTCTATATAGGGCATGGCTTTTTTCCGAACTGTCTCACTGATTTACATGGACAGCATGCTTTCTCTAGCACCGTAAAATGTAATGGCCTGATGTCTTTGCTGTGCACTTTGTAAAATAGTAATTTTTTAATGGTGCACTCATCTGGTTTGTGTATAGTAGTGAACCCAGAGAGAAAAGGTCGGACAAGATTGCATGATGCAGCATTCATCAAATGGCGTTCATATGTCTTCCATAATAATCATCATTACATGCCATTTAAGGAAATAACCTTACTGACTCAAGGAAAATACTGGGGATTTCTGATGGCGCTGTTTGCTTGTGGGTTCAGAACTGACCATATATGACGATCATTGATTAAAAAAAAAAAAAAAAAGTACAGTAAGAAAGGAAAGAGACATTTTCTGAAATTAAAAGGTTAGGTTTTCTTCTTTTAAAATATTATCTGTAGAAAAGCCTGTACTTTTTTTTTTTTGTTTGCTTTTTAAATGTTTTTGCTCCTACCCTATTTTAACACTCTTAAAGTCTGACCCAGTCACAGCTGGAAGCTGCTGAGTCCAACCATGGACCTCCACTGATGGACCAAGTGCTTCACTCAAGAACACCTTGAGAGCAGAGTCTCAAATGGGAATCAGTCTGGTTCCCTTCCGTTCCCTATGTTTTTCCCTACCAGCTAGCATCTCTAACCTCCAAGGTCTTGCACGTTCTTTTTTTCTTTTCCTTCAATCAAATATTGCTAGTTAAAACTCCAGGAACTCTACAGTACATATGTGTCACGCTTATTTCCTCTTGGATGAGCATTTGGCTTTACTTGATCTCACTGCCCTGAGCTCTTCATGTGCGTCATTTCAAGCTCCCATTAAGCAGAAAGAAATTTTCACTGTACGATATTGTAAATGATTAAAAATAGCACAGTGAAACATGAAGGGAGGGGGTGTGTAGATAGTAGATACTGTGGTGCTGGTTTGTAATTGACTGCAAACATGCTCTTTGGTTGTATTAATTGACTCATCGTTTAATTCTTTTGAACACAATCCTCCATGAGTGTGTAAAACTGTGGGACTTGAAACGTTGACAAAATGCCTAACACCTGTTTTTGTTCGTGTCAGACTCGGCCAGATTGGTCGTTGTTTCCCATTTATAAAGAGTGTTAATTCACTTTGTTCACTCGGCCATTATGTAATGTGGAATCCACAGGGTTTGTGTGAAAACCATCCTATTGCCTGACTGGCTTGATGTAGAACTCTATTGGCAGAAGGTATGCAGTCTGACATGACATGACATATCGTCCTTAGAGAAAAGTGGGGGAGTTGGATCAAAGTAATGAAAACAGACAGGGTGTCATTGAATATGAAGCCTGGAAGGTCAAATTTAAGTAAAAACATAAAATAAAATATTAATAATAATAATAATATTAATACTACTACTACTAATAATAATAATAATAATAACAATAATAATAATTAGTGTGCCGAGTCTTGTAAAAAAAAAAAAAAATAGTTTCTCTACAGCAAATGAAGCTCATATATATACAGGTCTTAAATGTTCAGATTATCCCCCAGCATTATAGAAAATTAGGACATAAACTGAAAGATATTGTAAAGAGGTGATTAAAGGGACTGAAGGTAGTATGGATCTGGGTACAAGTCAAACTAGTTTAAGTGTTTTTAAAAACATTTTCTTCTTTTTCACTCAAAAACATCTTTAGGGTTAAAATAGAACAGTTGGAGGGAAAAGATAGCAATGTAAGGTATTAAAATAACCGAGGCATCAATAAAACTCGTGATTCACTCATTTATTGGCCCATTGAAATCCTCAGTATTTTAAGATAGTTCGGTATTGACTCCTCAGATATTTCACATCATCCAAACAAAAAAATGGATACGTTTAACTGTAGATGCCAGGGTGTGACAACGTGAGGGAAAGGACCTTGAGTGGAGTCTCCTGCCAAAAACTCTTCCAAACTGTTGCAACAAATTTCAAAATCAATAACATCTAATGCAGTTAATGGAATCGTACTTAATTTTGAAAGGAACATTATTTTGTTGCTGTGTAAATTACAATAAATTAAAAGCTGAAAAAAAAAAACAGTCAACAAGCTGCTGGAAAGTGGGAAGTGTAGCAGACAGTGAGGCATGTTTGAAATCTCCAGGGACCACCATAAATTCATAAAGCTGTTCTGTTTATAACTTGGCAACAGCTGGGCTGATGATATCACATGCAGCATGAGAGAGAAACAGTAATATGTCACGTCCCTACCCTCAGGATGCCCACACTTCTGTTTGAGTGAAAACAAATGATGCAAAACTAGTAGCACCAAGGTGGAAAAATGCATCTTGCCTAAAAGTTGCAGTGAGAATTTTTCTCATAAAATAATAAATAAAAATAAGAATAATAAGAGTTAAGTTCCTTGAAGAGAAGAGGATAGTAAACCGAGACATCTGTGCCTTTAGGCGATGTGCAGAGACGATGGATTTGGGAAAACTGGTATCCAGCTGTTTTTCTATAACGCTGGCTATCGTGGCTCAGCCATGACATTATATCATTATTAAGGTGACCAACAATATGATTCAGGCACCGCAGAGCAACAAAGAAACATTTTAGTGATCCGTAAGGTCTTTTTGTCAGCACCTCAAAAGTTGTATTTACTGCCAGTCAAATTCAACAAGTTGTTTCCACCCATACAAGGTGTGAGGTGCAGAGACAAAGAACCTGGATCTGTGGTTCTCATCTAGCGGGAACACAGATGACCTCTCTCAGTAGACAGCAGGGCTTTAAACCTTTTGGACCAAAATTAACATGCCAGTATGTTCTGGCTCAGTCACGATATACCTTTTATATCCCGATACATGACCATGTTTCTGCATGTGCCTCAGACAGAGAAACAGAGCAAACAAAGTATAGTTACGTGAGTTGGAGCTGATAAATGTTGAGCGGCAGTTGTTTTTACAGACATAGCCGTGAAAAATCACTCTACCCGACTTGAAACCGATGAAGAAGAAAATGCGGCGGGAAATTAGGGAACAAAGAAGCAAACAAATCTACCAAACAAACTGCAAGAACGATGTAAACGGCATTATATAATCCTACACCGTGTGCAAAAACACATCAGTATAAATGAATATACCGATATACTGCCCAGCAACGGTCGGGATGCGATGAAACTCCTTCCCATCCACTGGTTCAAGCTTGCACCACATAAAGAGAAGCACTACAACGCCTCCTCCTTTACTCTTGCTGCTCTAACTGCAGTCTCCATCCGCACATGCAGTCTGAAAAGTGGGTAGAGAGGCGATGGAGTCGATATGTTACTTAACAACGATGACTTGGCGAGACACAGTACATAATTGGTGACAGACCAGCTTTGCCTACGAGCTCCTCCGTTATACGTGCCGCCGATCGCACATTCTCCACGATGACTGGGAGATGAAATTATTCAAATTTATTCCTCTCGTTCTCTGTTGTGCAGCTGCCCTACTTCCTCGCCTTCTCGTCTTCAACGTTTCTGGATTTGGGGTCTTATTTTGTGCCTTACTTGGGGTTTTGGAAAGCTCAATCAGCCGCTCCCACGTGTAAACAATCTTCCTGTTGTTATGGTTACTCGCCACAACAGATGTTGAAAAAGACTAGAATTAGCAGCTAAAAATCCCCTCAGCAGGACAGGACCCAAAAAGAATGGAAAAGATGTGGGACGAGAAAAAAAAAATCTGTGTTTTTAACAGAAAAGGCTTAGTAGAGAATCAAAAACAGAAAAAATTATTTAAAAAAAGACGAGAGCTACAGGAAAAGGCTGCCACTGGTGCGGCACCATTTCTACATCATGTATTGTGTAGAAAATGGATAGATTATTATGAATATGGAAAAAATGTGGAAATAAAAATGCTAGAAGTTCATTGAAGCCGATCCCTGGTTTCCTTTGGTCAGGTCTGATTAAAAATGGTGTGATTTCTCCTTTTGTAGACACCATGGCATGTCTCCCTGTTCAAATAACAGAATAACTTTAAGGGATTACACAGCCGAGACAATTTGAGCCTATTAACTGCAAATACAAGTACTTTTACATTGCTGCACATGGTGCCTCGTGATATTACTTTGCAGCTGTTTAGTGGTCGCCAGTCATAGCGTTCTCACTCAGAAAGGCCCAGAATGGAGGATTTTTGTGGTCCCATTTTTGTGGTCCCATTTTTGTGGTCATTGATAAAGAAAAAGGTTTTAAATTTCCAAGATCTGTTCCCTTATGGAAACAGACAATGCAGACATAAGAGTGGTAAACAAAAATGTTCACACATTTACTATTTTGTTTATGAGTAGCATTCATTTACCTTTTATCTGTTAATTCACTTTTATCTGTTAATTATTTAATTAGCTCTAGCTGCTGAAAAACCTAAACCGGTCAGACACTAATGCACACTGAGTGAAATGAGCACTTGCTGGGTCAATTTTTCGTCCTCAGATGACTCAGAGTGCAAGCGTAAACACAGCAGGACAGCGGGACACCTGCCAAGACTTCAATAATCCAGTCACGTCAAGAAAAACTGACTTTTTGTAAGGTAGGTTTACCAAGAGCAGAAAGACTAACCCTAATAGCAGCAAACTAACATGACCAAAAATGGTAATTGAGCGTCTTTGAACAGAAAAACAATGAGCCTCAGTCTCTTTCCTTGTATGTGTGATTTGCATGACACACAGCAGTCTGTCACAGCCTGTCTTGTATTTATCTCTACTATCACGCACTGTTGTGAGCATTTCCCTCTCACCTCCCATGTTGTGTCTGAGAACGTAAGGCAGCTGCAAACAAGACGGACAAGGCTGGCAACAAAAATATCAGCCCGCATGTACGTACTAACTCAGCAATTCTGTGCTTGATGGGATCTAGTGTTTGAGTTTTAATCCTGATGACAGCCAGAAAGTCTACAAGCAGCAAATCTGTAGAAGAATCTAATGGCAAGCTGGGTGTCATTAATAAATGTAATTTTCTCCCACTGAATTTTTTCACTGCTGTTCTTGTAATGTTTAGCCGCTCTGCCACACTGCGCCGCTCTGATGTTTATCACAGCCATCGCCGCAGAAACTGACAAACCCAGCGAGCAGCAGCGACTTCTACACGTCCTGTTGCAGCTGATAGTATGAAAGGACACTGTGAGCCAACTGCCGATCAAATACAGACTGAGAATATTGTTTGTATTACTGTTTACTTTTATTGAAATAATAATATTCCACATTCTTGTAAAGGCTTCTCAGGATATTAAATTCAAAAGTAAAATTTCATCACGATCTTGATGAAGTGTGTAACTGTATACTGAAATTGTACTGGCAAAGGACAAAAAACAAAAATCTTTATATGAATTTGAGGACATTCATATGATACTTCTAACTTGTATTGTTTTAATTTTAGAGGCTTTTTCAACGACGGAACCTCAGAGCATGGGTGGAATATTCATTTCAGCGTTAGTGGGGACAGTAAAAAAGAAAAGTTTCTCAAGAGCAAATGTTGAGGGGGGGGGGGGGGTCCTGTCGGCAGGATTATCATTATTCAAGGTGCCCCTGTGCTGTGTGGCGGTCTTTAAAGTTCCAGGCTTTCTTCTGGTTCTGACTCTTCCACTTCTCTCTTTGGATCTTAACTGTGTGTCTCTAAGAAGTGACTGAAGCTGTTTTCTATCATTTGCTCTCTTGTCAGCTTTATTTCATTTATTAATATATCAATGTTTGCATTTCAGGCCTACAGCGTTTTCCAAAAACTTGTTAGCACAAGTTAGGGGACGTTAGTGCTAATAAGGAGGTGCAAAAACATGCTGTCAACAGGTGATTGCAATGACTGTAGCAGCATCTAAACAAGCTGAAGGTGCCCAGTGGATCTCCACATTCCCAAAAAATGCATGAGAATAATTGTTAAAACAATTAAAAGCAGTCTTCTCCAAATAAAGATAGGAAAGGGTAGGTATATTTTTAAAATTGTGCAAAATGCCATTACTGTTCAAGGAGTCTGAAGAGAATAACTGTCGCAGCAGTGGGATGATGTTTCATATGTGTCATCATGCTCAATGTGTTTTACCATGTTAGTATGACTTGTGTGGCAAAGCTGACATACCGTAACTGCTTTGTCCATCACCTAATAAAGCATAAAATGCGTATGAGGTTTTTTATGCCTTCGCTGCATTCTGACCTGCACTTTCCCAGAAATGTAACTATGCATTTGTTCATGCAGACCATCACCAGCAGGAAAGCTAAAGTGCCCTCTGGGAGAAGCTTGTAAAGTTCCTCCTGCGCCACATGTCCGACACAAGCGCTCACAATCCACATGTTGCGTTAAACTTTGTTTTTCCAAGACAATGTATAGCTGCATTCACAACACATGACATGGTTGAGGAGGAAGAGGGTACTTGACAGGCCAGACTGCAGTTCTCAGCTGTCCCCAACAGGGGATGTGTGGAGAATTTTAAAATGGGGAAAAAAAGCCACATTTATCCAGGGCTATTTCACACCTCCAGCTGTACTTGCAGGAAGAATGGGACAAAATAAGAACATAAATACTTCATTGTTTTGAATCCTCAAAGCATCTTTTAAGTGTTGGGGGGAGGAAAGCAGCTATAGTAAATATAAAAATCACTGTGCTTTTTTTATTTCCAGTTTACATACCACCCCATATTTTTTTCAATTTGTGTTTTTAATATGATAATAAATATGAAAAAGGATTTTTATTTTACAAAGTCACCTGGCACTCTTTTCCTCTCCCTGAATGTCCTTCTACGTCTGAACGCAGCACTGTTCCCTCTCGTAATGACACCCGGATGATTAGGACTTCACTTTCCTTCGTTTCACACGGGACTTCGGCCTGAAGTCACAGTTCGGGCTTTGATAACAATACGTTGAGTTGCAATGGCAAAAAGAAAATATTTATACATCAAACAATGGATGAACAGCTCAGCTTCCAAGTTGCCACAGTTGTATGCATTCACAGCTAATGTCCCTCAGTAATTGCGGGTGAAACTGTAGCCGCGCAAGCCAGAGGGGGCTCAGCAGGGTTCACAAAGAGACTTCCCTGTTGTCAAAGAAAGGAACACATGATACAGGCACATGATCTCAACACTGCTTGCAGAGCATACATTAAGCAGTGTAGCTTTACAGAGCCTGCCACCTTTTCAAACACACGTTCTCAGTGACACGGAACTTCACCTCAACACGCCTCCCTTCAATTGTTTTGTACTTTTTTTTCTTATCCGTGCAGGGACTGCTTGTTGTTGTTCATGTTAGAGGCTGCCCCGTATTTCAGATGCAGGTGTACAAAAAGAGCTTCCGGATAAACCTCAGCAGCAAATTCCACCGAAGAGTCTTCTTGTTCCTCAATTGAATTCCAGCTGTTTCTGGAATTCTCATAGAGATGCGTGACATCCTGAAAAAGCTTGGCTTAAAGGCTTACACTTTTGCACACAACAGACCTCTGAAAATAAAACGGGGACGTTGCGAAATCAACATCTACAGGCATAACATCTACAGATGAGGATTTTATAGACTTCTTTTTATTGAGTCCCACAGTGCTGAGACAATTTCCGCTTACAATCTCCCACGAAAGCCAATGGAGTCCAAAAATATTCTTTTTAATAAGAGACACATGCAAAAACCACTTAATGCCACATTAATTCTGCAAAGTATTCATTACACTGAGGCTGATTATAACTGTAACTGATACTCGAGGTGAAATATCATTCATAGCACAGCCAAGTCACGCAATGCTGAAGGATAAATACCTTGTCACGCTCCAAAACAAACAGTCCCGATACGACGTGGAGCTCTTGGTTTATTTTACTGCAGCTGAGCTCAACAAACAAAAGTATCATTACAATGAGGCTTTTCTCTGTCTTTTTTCCACATTGTCAGTGGCACAGTCAACAAGTCGGAGAACTTGTCTGTGTCGCTGAATTTGTCAATTGGAGCGTGAAGAAAAAGTGGCAGTTTGACAACAGGCTAATGTAGTACACCTGTTCCACTGGCAAGTGTTCGGGCATGTAGACGTAAATCAGAGGATCAGTTCTTAGATGGGGTTGATTTATAGGACTTGGCATAAACCCAACACATTATTTGAGCATTTCAGAGGTTGCTGATCTTCTGGAATACAGAGAATGATGAACAAAAGGGGGGAAAAAAAATTTCTTATGCAGCAGTTATTGGCAAAATATCTTGTTGATGGCACTAAAAAAGGACCAGACCAGTTAACAATGATGGAATTACTGAAATAAACACTCAGATTCCACGGTTGCATGAATAGCTGATGAAGTTATCTGTTATTGTCAGAAAAATCATCAGTGAGTAATTATTCATGCTGTGTTTGATGGTAGGTATAAGGTGTTTCTATTTAAATGCTGTGTTCGGTTTTCAACACATGTGGGACTGGGCATTAATGCGAGACAACTCCAAAAGTTACGACGTTGTTCCATAAGTCTTGAGGTTTGTTCAAACCCAGTTTTGCAAACGTCAGTCGTGCTTTCATGTTCCTCTTTGTATGAAGAGATTTTCTCCTGAAAACCCTTCAAAACAAACTGTACTTGTTCGGTCTGGTTATATCTGAGCTATCATGGACATTAGGATTTAACCTCTAGGGTCTGAAATGTAGCTCTTATTTTGGTTTTGTATTTCTTCGAAACATTGTATGGTCTCACCTTAGGGTATTTTTTTAGGAGACATTTGGCAACTGTCTTGAATGGTTTGCATTAGTGAATAATCTTTCCCACTGTAGAATGGGAATAGTTTTGGAAATGGTTTTACAATCCTTTCCTGATCCATGTGTAGCAACAGCTAGACTTCTAACGCCACTGCTTATGTCTTTCCCTCTTGGGATTTTGTTAATAAACACCACAATGCTTCAGACCAGCAAACTGCCAAAAACATTTACTTTTACAAAGGTCTCCACATCCGCTTAAATTAAACGAAAGTAGTATTGCCACGTGATTCCTTATATTTGGTCAAGTTTTATATTATAAATATGACACTGTAAAGAAAGCTACGCATTGTTTGTGGTCTGAAGTTTTATTTCCGCAATAATAAGACCCACTACTGTCAGATCATATGTTTGTATTATTATTCAATGCAAATGAAAATTGCTTTAAAGGAAAAAGAAGACACTTTTGCCCATGACTATACTTTCCAGGCCAGTAAACAAAATATGAATGCGAACACATCTGCAGAGCTGGCAGCCTCATTAGTGTGGCTCCTGTGAAACAATTCTTCTGATTACCTGAGGACATTTCTTTGGTTGTTACAATTTTTACATCTGAAACAACGTCACTGCAGCCGGAAAGTGGAATACATTCAGTCACAGATGAATATGCTGGTCAAACTCTCATTCCAACCAAAGTATGCAGACGAGCTTCTCTGACCGTGCAGGACATCAAACCATGAGGCAAACAGGGCTGCAGCAGCAGCAGCAGCAGCAGCAGCAGCAGCAGCAGCAGCAGCAGCAGCAGCAGCAGCAGCAGCAGCAGCAGCAGCAGCAGCAGCAGCAGCAGCCTGCGCCACTTCTGGCAGCAAATCGAGGTTAACGTCGGGAGTGGCTCACAAGTATAAGATGATGAAGGATTAGAAAAACACTGCTTGCTTTCATGACTTTCAATTTCTGTTGCAAAATGCAGATGGTGGTGTCAGAGTCTGACATAAAAAAACATCAAAGCAGCATAAGATCTGCTTTGTATCAACAACTGATGTTGCTATAGATGCATTTTTGTGGGTGTTGGGTGTTTTTGCACATTCTGACCCATCAAATATGAATTGACCACAATATAAAAGGCCGAGGCAACCCAGGTATTGTTTCTGAGCATGAGTGTCCCCACATGACCAAAGTGCCTCAACCTTCTTTTTTCTGCTGTTTGCAGGAAAACTGCCTTGTGTCACAGATCTCATAACCCCTCAAATGGGTTCCTTGAACATGCCATTGAGTCCTCTATACTCACATAGCCAGCATAGTCATCATAGCTCAGGCCAATGGAGCGACTTTGAGGTGCGGCATAACAGGAGACAACCTTTATAATGGTGTTTTCTACATATCTGCAGTAATTGCATGATCCTATTTGTCAAAATACCTCTGAGCCATGTTTCCACAGCTGCACTGGATTCAGGATTGTTATTTAAGACCGTTGTGAAGGAAAAATGCTGCCTAAGCCAGCTCTGTCAAGGTGTAACACACCAAGTGGCTATAAATGACACCTTTCGTATTCTTTACAGTCGCATCACTAAAGCCCTGACTCCTGTATTAATCTCTCATCCACTGACTCAGGCTGCCAACATGTGAGCGACGCGTGTGGAAAAAACATTAATGGGATTTTCTGAGACTGCTGACAGCCAACCTCACAGGGTCACTTTGCTACTGACGTTTAGCCCTTATCACATGATGTCTAGTTTGTTTGTGGTTACCTTTAAAATACAAGATAATCCATCCATGCATTATCTTAGACCCAGTTCTCAACATTCAGGGCCACTGGGATCTGGTGGAGTCGAATACAAGATAATAACAGGTCTGATTCAAAAGTGGATGAGTCTTTTCAAATGCAATGCGACAAAAAAAGGCAGGTATGGTGGTGCCTAACTATTGTCACGCAGCAACAGCCAGATTTGGGTTTCCTCAGAAAAGAAAAGAAAAGAAAAGAAAAGCTGCCTGGAACCATCTCAGACTAAATTCCATCATCTAATGTTTCACTTTAGCTGCACGGCTCTCCAAAATATCAGCTAAGACGACGCTCTGTTGGATAGTTTTAAATTCTCTTCGGCTTGAAAATAAAAATCCCTTCACCTGTCACAGAACAAGTGCATTTTAAATGATTTATTGGCGCTGAGTTGAGCCCTACAATACTGTTTTTGTATCCAGCTGTGCTGCTCAAGGCGCTGCCTATGTGTTGTCGGCTTCATCCTCACTCACTTCACTGGCCATTTCAAACAGCAGCAGAGAGTCTGGCCATCCAGAGAACGCAGCGCTGCTGCTGCCAGAAATATGCGACCACTGTGCCTACCAGGTTCTCCACTGAGCATATTTCATTACTCGTTATTTAATGTATCCCCTTCTTGTCAGACTGCTGTGCAGTTCCTAACGACATTTAACTCATGTCAAAGAAAACTAAGACTTCCTGTTTATCTTTACAGAAGACTCAAAGTATTTAACAAAAATTCTTCTGGGTGGAATTTGAGACTTGGAATCCACTCCTGAGAATTTTCCAGTTAGAGATGTGAAATATGTGCTCAAACAATCATATCCAGCATCAAATTCCCATTATATCAGTTTAAATAAATGGCTGGAATTTTTTTTTAAATATATATATCAATATGTCTGCCAATCTGCACACAATTTGCCAGTGGCTCTTTGAACAAGAAATTGCAAGAGCCTTAAATTAGGCACGCACGCCTTCAGAACTTTGAATGCAAAGCAGCCAGTGGCCTCCAAAGCCGTGAACCCGAAGGTCTATGTCGCCAGCTTTTGCAAAATACAAAAGAAAGTTGTCTTCCTCGCATCGTTTTGATCCTAACACTTCAGACTTTTCTTCAGGACTTAAATTTCAAATGGAAAACTGAACGTTTCAATGTGCCGCTATGTTTAAACACAACCTACACTGGAGTTTTGACTGTGGAAAAACAAAATAAGCAAATGTATCTGTGATAAAAAAAATCCTGCCGCTGCATTATGGCCTCCTTCCATGTAATTAGCCATAACGAATGGAAAAACTTCAAAGATGGAGTTTTCTATATTTATCTTTCTTTTTGACTTATTTCCACAAATTAAAATGCAACAGTATGACTTTACAAAAAAAAAACAAAAAAAAAAAAAACACCTAGATTTTGACTTTTAGAAAGAAACTTACTAAAGCAGCTGAGATGTGACCGCCTTAAATCAAGGTCAAACAGCAATTTTTATGTCTGCTGATGATCACAAAAGAAGTCCAAATTCTTACGCAACCATAACATTTAATATTACTGGCAGGGGCTCGCTATCTCTCTATAGCCACATGATGAAAATCTGTTCTGACCCTCACATTTCTGCTGTAATGTCAGGAGTGCATTTAGTAAATCACCTTTCTACAGCCTCCAAATGATGACAACCATGATGTTCCCTGCTCCCGGTTAGTCTTAGCAGACCTGAGCAGGGAGAGAGCCTCTTGGGTTTTCTCAATTCTCTGATCATGAATTACAAGCTTCCTTCTCCTCTTTTTTTTTTCTTCTACCACATCTGTCTGTGCGGACTCGAGGGCTCACAACGTAATCCGCAGCTCCGTGTCATTATAAAGGCGGTTATAATTAATCGTACATTTATTTATAACAAAAAAAATTTAAAAAGTGGCAAAAGTTCCATGTGTGGTCTGACGTTCATTTTAACAATTCGTGTTCGATCCTAAGGCCACTAAATGAAGTATACCAGCTGGTGGAAATGCGTGGATGCTGGAGAAGCTTGTGAAGCATTAGTAAGAAGCGGTGCTGGGTGCGCGCTGGGATTTCCCCGCGGCTTCACGCTGTCAATAATCACGACCAGGTTGCTTTTCACTCCGCGCTCCTTGGAGCCTGCTTTAACTGCCAGGTATTAGTTGGAGGTTCAAGCAAACACCGTCGGCTTCAGAAAGCAGGGTCGTGAAAGCCGATATCTGAGATGTATAAAATGGCCATACTTCGGATTTATGAGGAAGAATAGGCTAGTGACATTGATATAACGCATATACTGTGTTTCTATGGGTTATATAATGACAATGATGATGATAACAATACGCATAGCAATATTAAGTGGCCACAGCGCGTGCGGATGCGCATTCAATTAAGCTCGAATTTTGTCACCTAAATTAGATATTCAACCTTTACAATCAACATAAATAAAGACTTACCATCACTGAGAGTGACAAAGAGCCTACGTGTTAAAGTGCATCTCCCCAGACACGCGTTTCGATTGATGTATGTGTTGGTATTTTAGTGAGAATCGTCTGGTTTTCACTTTGTTGTGTGTAGGAGTTTGGGGTTTGTTTTGATCCCAGCCGCGTGCCCTCGCGCCCGCCCGCCCGCTCGCGCGCCGCGCCGCGCCGCGTCGCACTTTTCAACACCTGTTCCGCTCACCTGCGTTCCTTAGCTTTTTGTTGCGATACACGGAGAAGATGACCAGCAAGTTGCCCAGGATGTCTACGACAATGGTGAAGATGAGGAAGCAGCCCAAAGTTGTGGTGACCCACGGCGGGCGGCTCAGGACGGCGTCGCTCGAGTCCTGCGAGGAGCTGTTCAGGTGAGACCCATTTTGAACCATTGTACAGCCACGGCTGCTGAACTTTCCCCAACGGACGCAAATTCAACCTGCGGTGAGTCCTAAAGAGTGGCTTTCGGAGCCGCCGGTGGGTGGAAACTATAACAACCTCCCGCGGGTTTCATGTTCATCCTGTCCACTGCTCGTCCTCTGCTCCTGTCCCCTGCGTGGGCTTCTGCCCGGCGTCACCCCCTCTCTCTGGTCGCCTCGGTGTCACTTCTGCGCCCGTGTGCCATTCACTTTTTGTCTGTACGCATGTGTGACATGAGGAAGCCCCCACTCCAAACCTGCCCAGCATGTGATGAAAACAACCCGGAGAGGAGCGCTTTTATTCAGAGGGAGAAATGCTGTCGCTTGGTGGCCGCGGGTTGGAAAAGCAAGCTGCGCGGCTCCGAAAGCGTCCTGCCTCCTCCCGTTACCTGGATGCGTGTTCATTCATGGCTTTGTGCTTTCACGCTCGCACTAGACCAAAAGCCCATTCATTAAAATTTGGAAGAATCATTCATGTTAGGCCACTTTTAGGAACAAAGCCCCCAGCTTACAGGGCGGCGGCTGCAGCCTGCACACCCTTTCTAATTCTCTGGAAGTCAAGACTCATAATTTATCTTTAAATAATCCTCCCCTTACTCGCATGTGAATGACATGCAGCAGTCTTTCACAGTTTTGTCTTTAGACAAACTTACTCAGACTTATACAGAGTGACACAATACTGGTGCCTTATAATTTGAGAATGCATGGAGTTTCTACAGAAAGCATAGTCATTGTGCTTATGTTAATTAATGATGTTCGAACTAAATGGGTCAACACACACACACGCACACACGTAATGAGTTCATGTACTGACTGAGAAAATGAAAGCTTGCCACAATAAAAATGATGAGACAAAAACCAAAGCATGTAAACACAAACTGTCACTACCTACTCGCTATTGTCGGTATTATAAGGTTTCTCACCGTGTAATATGCTGTTAATCAACCAATTAACAGCCAATAGATATAATTTATTCAAGACAAAGACAAAGCAAAGCTGTCTTAACTGTAAACATGCTTTGCTTTTTCTGTGATTTAACTGACTGGAGTCCCTCCCAGTCGTTCATTCGTTCCTGTATCTACATACAGTTTCTACCAGGTAATCCAAACTCTGATATTTCACTACACTTTTTCAGAATACGCAGTTTTAACTGTTTTTGTCAGGGACCATCAACACAGAAGCCAACAAACTTACAGACAGAAAGAAGCCAATAAGTTATCGATTACTTAATCCTTTAAGCTGACTTACTGCAATCATTATGTTTGACCTGTTTTCAGTACCAGTGATGTGGTAGTAAACAAACTACTGCAATTTCTTATTAATTTAGAACCTCATGTCAAAAGGCGCCGTAAGAGTTGGTTCAGAAATTGATTTTTCAAGTCACTCTTTGTAAACTTTTGAACTTTTAACTCAGTTTTAAACTGAAAACACAGGCTATGGTCGAAATGGCATACTTTATACATTTACGAGAATACTACATCCATTGTGTTCTTGGACATTGTAAAAATAAGTGCTGTCCAAAATGTATAAGTGCCATCGTGTTCTTACTGGAAGTGCCAATTGGCACACTTTCTTCTTCATCTGTTTTACCCAAGTTACAGCCATATTACCTCCAAGATGTGACTTTTTTTTTTAATTTTAAATAACAAACAAAATGAAACCAATTTTCCTTGTCGCCTGCGTAATCTCATTCTCTTTTTTTTCTTCTTTTATTTAATAATTTTTTTATCATTGTAAGTGCACCATCCAGTACTTGCAGTGAACTTTGCAAAGACAGGCTGCTCAGCGCGAGATAGTAACAGTAAGTGTAACGTTAAACTGCTGACATTTGTCCCCCACAGGGGGGCCTGACGTGTACCTCTCCACAATTGTCATTCGGCGTCACGTTCAAGTTGATGCGGACCGCAGCAAATGTGATTGGTCTGCTCGGTGTTTCTTTCTACACATTTCTCACTACTATGTATTCTTCATGCAGTGTCCTGCAATGTCAGTAAAAATTACGGTTGCTCAACATTTATCAGCTCCAATCCACATAAGATATGTTTTATGTGCTCTATTGCCATGCCTGTGTTACACAGAGGAAGTTGACAAAAGCAAGCTCAATAATGTAAAATACAATGCTGCAGAAAAAAACTTTTCATTTGGTGATGTAATTACAGAGCAACACAAAAAAAACAACAGACATTCACAAATGCAAGCAACAAAATAGGTCCAATATGAGCAGAATGTGCGGGGTTGCTATGTACAACCATAAATTACATGTAAGTACATATACAATTTGGAGCATAGCCTCAGTAACCCACAGTATCAAAGATGAACTATGTTTTTTAAAATATCTTTCAAACAAAAATGAAAAACTGTTGTTTCAAGTAGAGATGTAGAAATCTTTTTTTTTTTTTTTGCTCCTGAGTCCGAGTCATTTGTTTTTGAGTATATATTTTGGCAATCCACAAAGAATAGGAAAAACAAAAGTCGCAGCTCTGTCCTTTTCATCCAACGGCTGTAGCACTGTGTTCACTGTCCAATTTGAAATATTTAAAAACTACAGACATTTTGGAAATGCTGAGGAGCCCGCTTTCAGTGTGCAGCCTGGGCACAGAGAGGTGAACGTTTCCTGCTGTGACTGCGGCGGAAAGCAGCTGCTGGGAGGGGCCCACAGCAGCACCGGCTGCTCACTGAGAAGAGTCGGGACAAAACGAGCCTTCAACCAGCATCAGTTTGTGCTGTTGCTTAGTTATTTTTGCATTAGCATGCAACAGATGATTTGCCAGGCCAGTATGCAATTCGAAGGCTAACACAACACAAGCTTTGAGAATAAGGAAATAGAGGCCCAGCAGAAGGGGAAAAAAAATCAAACTACAAAACAGCAGTTTTGTACAGTTTGGAAGTAAGATTGAAGGAAGCACCTGAAACGCTGATCTCTCTAAAGATGCTTTACACTATAGGAAGCTGAAGGCCAGACGGTGACTCGCACCAAAGCCTCTCTTGCCTTGTCTTATCGGAACACTGTGGTGATTTTTATTCCACCCACAACCCAAATCACTGCCCTTTGGAGAAGCCTTAAAGGAAGCTACTTTGGCTGCACTGACTTTTAAGGTCACAATGTTTCCCCTCTTCCCACCGTTGTAGAAAAGCATGGCAGCACAGTACCACCATGCTTTACTGGAGGGGAAATATAAGCCAGGTGATGAGCAATTCCAACTATTGTCGGGATCAGGTAATTGTTTTGCTCTTACTCTCAAAAATATAGTTTCGCTAACGCCAACTTATCTGTTATTATATCTGTCTATGTGTTTTTTTCACTCACTCACTCACTCACTACTGAGATCGGATAACCTGCGGAGGGAACATTAGGTTCCCGGTCACCTTACTGACCTAGGCTTTTCATTCTCAGTTGCTACGTTTGGCCAACACTTAGAGGAGCTCTGTTGATGACAAACTTCTTTTTTTTATTTATTCAGCCCACTGTGTTTCTGGGAGCAGTCCATACTTTAGAAACCGACTTCACTTTTATTATGTGAGAATTTCATCCTTTGTCCCCTTCTGTTCATCAAACTGTAATTATACTGTGACTCAGCAACGCTCCAAAATTATCAGACATAATAATCACATTTCAATGTTACATTTTTATGTGAGCACCGACGCGCTCTGCCAACATTATTGTTATTATTATTATTAAATGTGTGCCATGTAACCAAACAAAGTGAGGGGGGGGGCAACAAAGCTTGAGCTTGAATAATTACAGTAGTTACTGACACTATACAGCAAACTCAAGTACTCAAATCCAAAAGATGAGAGGGGCGTGCTGGGATTGGAAAAAATTAAAAGACTGAATCTTTGTGTGTAATTCTGATTAAACAAAATGTTTAAAAGCATCAGCAGAATAAGTGAGACATTTCGAGCAACTTTATCAGAGCAGTTTTTTTCTCTGATTTATTTGAATTACTGGGTACATTTTGCGAGGAAATGAATGTGACTTTTTGCCAGAGGTGAATCATTATAAGAATAAGAGGAATGAACAATAATGTGTTTGTTGCGGAAAGGAAACCAAGTTGTTGTAAGTCGGGCAGTGAATGAGTCATCACAAACCCTTAAAACTGCGGAGCTGAATCCCTGAATTTTCAAATTAACATGTCAAAATCTGCATGATAACATTGGATTTACATAACTATTTAATTTCTTATCAGTGAGTATAAATGATAAAGTTGCTGCTGCTATTAACTTTAGAAGATTTTTCCATATTATTGTGGAGGCAGCAACATTTATGATCTCAAGGAGGTTGTTTCATGCTATAAAATTCAACTTATATTTGAAGTTTGAAGATTCATACTTCCTGGGAGGACGTATTGTTCTCTTAAGTTTGTGTTTCACATGGAAAGCAATTAGGTTTGTTGCAAGAGTCTCTCTGCTGTCCAGTCCAACCCATCTTAATCCTAATAACCAATTACAGCAGGGCATCTTTCCTGCTTTTTCTCAACATTTATGAGATGCTCTGGCATTGAGGATACCAAGCCATGATGGATTTCTTTTGTTATTTGTTCTGCAAGTGTGTAGTGCAGTATTAAATAGTGTTAGATCAATGTTCCAGTTTTCCACACTGTTTTCTGTTTGGGACCGTTGAGAACTCCAGATAGGCCAGTCCAGTACCCTCTTCTTCCTTCGCCATGTCTTTGTAATGTAGACAGAATGTGGATTTGAATCATCTTGTTGAAACATGGTTGGAGATGATTGTCCTCAGTGCTTTTTGCCTTCCACCAAGGACCATGTTGTGGTATAAAAATCTAAAACACCTCAGTATATATTTTTAACCATCAGGTGACTATAACACCTGAGTAAGACTGAAACAAGAATCCTCAAGAAATAAAGACTTTGTTATAGCTAGACGTCAGTAAATTTGATTACCTGCGCACACAAAGGGTCAAAGATGCATCTCAGGAGATTAATGAGGGAATAACACAGATAACCAACAGTAGAATAGTTTTAACAGAGCAGAACAAAATGCCTCAGACAAAATAATATCTGGTTCTCAAAACAAATCCTTGCAGCTGTGTAGGACAGCGGAGCCCAAAATGTCATACACAATAAATGTCATACACAAGTCTTTTAACAGGAACTAAATGTACTTGCTGTGAACTCCTAAAAGAAAAAAAAACAACCTGGTAAATGAATTGAAATAACAAATCTCTGTCACAGAACATTTCACCTAGACTTCCTCAGTTCCAACTGAGGAAGCCTTCTGGAGTGAAACATCTTCAAGAACAAAAAAAAGGGCAATGTAACTTTGAGGTTTCCCAACCTAGTACCTTTCCTTCCTTGTACCTTTCCCTGTGCACCATCAAGCCACCAGGAGCTGTCTTAGTGCTGCCATCAAATTATGTTAATGGAAAAAGTCATGGGACTCAATGGGAAGTTGTTTCTTCGAAAGAAAACGAATCTCCACAATGGAGCTTGGTTTTCAGGAACCAAAAGCACTGTACACTATATTTAAAGAGCATTTACGTATACAAGGATGGACAAATTAGTTGGTACTCTCCTAGCTCACAAAACAAAGTTTCATCCCTCTTTGTAAGTGATTCAATTAAAATGAACGGTTTCATGTCAACCTGGCATACAGGTAGACATGCTGCAAGAAAACATGAAAAAAGATTTACTTTTTTTTTATGAACATGAACATTCTGTTCAAATGTGTTGGTGCTTCTAAAAGAGATCCATATTAATCCATAGTCAGGTTTCAAACTCACTACTTTACATGAACTAGTATAACAGATGTCCTTAATAATCTTATTAGTTATCTTGCCCATTTAAAAAGCCAAGAAACACAATGACACTGTGTATCTTGGTATCATCTGGTCTCATTCGTAAAATCTTTTTTTTAAATCTGTGGGTAGATTTGCACATAAATCACCTCCACACCAGAAACCTGCTCCTCATTCATAAATGCTGTATAAAATTAGGATTCGATGATAAAAAAAATGTGTGTACATTCATGAATGGGACTCACTTTAAGATTGTCAGCGCTCACAAGGCTGGAAAGATGACTAACGCACTTAATGGTGTTTTGTTTTTCCAGCGAAGCCTCCAAAAGGTGAAGTGAAAATGGTTTGATATACATATATACACATTTATCTCCACGGGAAAACTCAGACAATCTGCAGACAATCACATTGCATCCATAACTGGAAAGATGTCTTTATCGGATGTCTGAATGAGACAGACGCCTCCACGAGTCAACAGGAAACTTTGAGGGAAAGGTTAGACTTGTTATATTTTCATTTTAATTGCTATACATCGTGACAGCCAGGGGATATGTTGCTTTGAACACACATTTAAAGAAACAGTGGGTAGAAATAAAATTGATAGCACAATCATTTCTTTAACTGCAAGTTAATTAAAACTTGTTGGCACCTAAACCTTATGCTCTTTTTTTTTTTTAGCTCTAATAAATCTATCTTCAGGAAACAAGAAAACACATTTTGTCTTTTACAAATTAATTTCAGTGTTAGGCCTACAGACATGTGCTGGACAAATGAAGCCACTTATGAAACCACTTGAAATGTCCAAGCAGCTTCACAGCAGGCATCATGAACTGGTTTTGCAGGCAGGCAGGTACCTACAAAAGGTTAGGAACTACTTACATTTATATAAATGCTAAAACATGTGCAAATTACACTTTGCAAACAGTTTACGCACAAATTCATTCTGCTCACCTAGGCCTAGGATTTGTTGCAGTCCAAGTTTGAGTCATGTTCTGTGATCCTCTGCTGAGTGTCTTCCCCGTTCTCTTTCCACTGTGCTACAATCAAAAGATGAAGTGCACTAGAGCCCCAAAGATGCATGCTGATAGTCCACAAAGTTTTTGGGGGGAAATGTCCTTTGGACTAATGCGATAGCATTGGACTTTTTTGGCAAGTCACATTAGCTCCTTGTTTAAAGATAGAAAAAAAAAAAGATTTCATTTATTTATGTTCCCCCAAAAGACATTCAAGGAGGCTCACTCATGTTTTGACTTGAGGGGGTTTGAATTCTAATAGGACTCAATGGAGTCTCAAGATTATCAAGGCGTCCTGGAGGGAAACATACTGCTCGGTGTCAGGAGGCTCAGCCTCAGTTTCAGGTTGTGAGTCTTCTCAAAATTCAAAACACTGTGTGTTTTGAAAACTGTGGACTGTTCTTAAATGACTCCCTTTGAGCGCTGGTAGTAATCTATTCAATCATGGAAGGATCAGGAAAAATCCATTTGGAGAAGGCATCGCTCAGACATGAGACAGCTAAAGTGGGTAGCTCAGGCAGAGCGGGCCAAAGTGCCCATCTCCTGAAATACCTGTCGACAGAGGCAGAGCTGCTGAGTTCACTGGCTGATAGTGATTCCTGTTAAAATGTGTACAATAAATATTAAGTTCCAGGTCCCATCAGTTTTGTCCATGTGGTTTTATTTGATTTATTGTGTAATATATTCACTTGAATCAACAATAAATGTTGATTTTTGTTAAATGTGGAATAAATAACGATGGATGCCATTCGATGTTTTAATTTCAATTTTATTTCAGAGATAGCGTTGATGTGCGCTGTACGGATGAATGAGAAACTATCTGCAAACTGCTTTGCAACACCAAGTTATAGTTAAGATGGAAACATATGATTTACTCTTTCCATTTTCCTGTAAACCAAATGTGCATAAGAGTCAAACAATGGATCTTAATGCATGCAGTTTTGGAGTCTCAACAACTGCCTTATAACACCTTTAACACACATTCAATTTGGGCTCAGAGTATCTGTTAAAAAAAAAAAATAATAATACATTTTAAAAAAAGAAGAAAAAGTAAAGACAAAATTCGAGGTCATTCCAGGGAAACTGTCAGCCGAAAAAAAAAGAGAACCTTAGTGCACATTTTTATCAGGAAATCCAATAATGCTACTATTTATTCATAATGTCAAAACTAATTTTGTCTCTCCCAGGAGGAGGAGCATGTCAGGCAGAAAGAGGACAGTGAAGTGCAGGAGGACATAGATTACTTTTCCCGCCTTGAGACTTCTATTTTATACACATATTTTTAGATCACAACTGCTAAAGAACACCAGGGGGGCACAATGGTCACAGTGGAAGAAATGGATCAAAGTGGGGTATCAAAAAGAGTCTTGGCTGTGGGCCATGTAAAAGACAGGTGTAGCCACTAAGTCTGAAATGTAAAAGAATCACAGAATTAAGTCAATAAGGAGTTTACTCTCTACATTGTGGATGCAAAACTCACAAAACAAACTCAGACAAACTGAAATCATCGTCTGTGGTCCACAGAAACACAGAGTCACCTTGCAACTCTCTCCCTAGAACCTAATATTTAGGCTGGAAATCTAGGGGTGAATATTGGACTCAGATGGGCACTTTAGCAACCACATTAAATCAATAACATCAGCAGCTTTTTACCATCTAAAAAACACTGGCAGAGTCGAAGGAAAACTGTCTGAACCAGATTTAGAAAGACTAATCCATGCTGGTTAGACGACTGTAACGGCGAGCTCACTGGGCTCTGAACCAGCTGTAAGACAGCTGCAGAACTAGAACTAGAACTAGAACCAGGAAATGAGACCACAGTAGTCCAGTCCTCAGGTCTCTCCACTGGCTTCCTGTCGCTCAGAGAATAGACTTTAAAACAGCTTTGCTTGTGTACAAGTCTCTTCACGGCTTAGCGCCTAAATACATCTCCGACATGTTAGAACCTATGAACCAGCTCGGACTCTGAGAACCTCAGGACGTGGTCTCCTGCTGGCGCCCGGAGTCAGTACTAAACAAGGCGAAGCTGCATTTCCGTTTTATGCTCCTAAAGTCGGGAACGGTCTTCCAGACGATGTGAGGCAGAACTCCACTCTGACAATGTTCAAGTCCAGGCTGAAAACAGTCCTGTTTCGCTGTGCATCTGACAACTGAAAGGATTTTACCTGCACTCTTCGTTTTACATTAAATTAATTAATTAATCATTATTTTTATGTTTTATGGAATGATTTTTAGTTGCCTTCTCGTGACTTTATGTAGCTGTAAAGCACTTTGAATTGCGTTATGCATGAATTGTGCTCTACAAATAAACTTGCTTTGTCTTACTTTCTACTTGTGCAAGATTATGAACGCTAATATATTTCACACTTTAAAGTAATAATTCAGAGTTTGACTTTATAATTATCCTGAGAAACATGTAGTCCAGGACAAAATAGTGTGCTTTGTTAAAAAATGCCATGTCTATTAAGAAAGTAGGTTTCTGTGACAAGTTTATTTTTTGTTAAAACAGCAAAAGCCAGGAAAATGTTGTGAACAAGCTTTTTACGCGTTTTTCACAGAGCACCTTTGACTTTTAAAGTAGAGTTAAGAAAAACAAGAGAAATGGCTGTTTTCCAAAAAAAAAAAAAAAAAAAGAAAGAAGAAGAAATCTGAAAGGAGGCTTTTCATTTTATTGGCTCAATTAAAGGAATAAAATTAAAGGGCAGAGAAAGGTAGAGCGAAGGCTGGGAAGCAAAGGTGGAATCAAGTTCAGCAGAGCTGTTATGAGTTTTGTGGGCAAAGGATAGTTTAGAGGGGGGGGGGGCACGTTTAATGATGTTCTCATCATTAAACGTGCCCCCAACCCCCGCCGAAGCCTCCTCACGTGCCCACACACACACACACACACACACACGCAGCACGCAAACAAGTTCCCCTGCAGGAGTATCTGGTTTGAGTGAGCTGTTGGCAAAAAGAAGGGAGGAGACAGAGGTAATGTAATGAGGGCGGGCCCGACACAGGCCCGACATGTCTCTGCCGCTTCACTGGTCATCACTACATCCCACAGAGAAACAAGAGAGTTCGCTTTTATCTGCCGTTGCACTGCCCCCTCACACCCACTCCCACCCACCCCATTCCACTCAGCCAGTCGCCATGACAACAACGGAGCTCCACCCAGGAAAGAGATGTGTACGCTGGGAGAAAGAGGATTATTGGGGTCAGCGGTCTCTGCGTCTGCCTCTGTCTCTCACGCACATCCACTCACAAGCTTTCCCACAGCGTACAACATGATTATGCACGAGCACATACCAGCACAATACCCCAGTATTTGACAACAATGGAGCCAGACGTTTGTGTGTTTGTTGTTTATTCTATTAATCGCCACCCTGGAGGCAATCCTTTGTGTATTAGTGATCACGCTGTGTCATTGTTTTCACATCATTATGTTGTTTGTGATTTTTTTACTTTTACATTAACTTACAATGGTTGTAATAGGGCTTCCGGGGGTCCTTGAAAGGATTTCTTCAGTTTTTAACGAACATAAAGTTTGAGGGTTTCATGATTAGATAAAGAATAAACTAAATGGAAGCAGCGGAACAATTCACCTTTATTCTAGTCACTCATATGGATCCGACTCCTAAATTGCTCTCAAGTATTCCGTAATGCAACTTAAACTCCAGAAATGCCATCCCTTTGCAGTAAATTCATTCATTTCTCACATTCCATTCCTGCAGTTTGCACAGCGTAAACTTTCCATGATTTTATTTGTTAACTCCGTATGAATTTACAAAAAAAGTGCCACAAAATGTGCTCAGTCACATGGACACTAATGAGGAGTAAATCATAAACTAAGTGCTAATAACCATTATGATGATAGGATGACTAATGGAAAAGTAATGGTTGTAGTAATGGTTCACTAATGATGAAGTTGGATGCTTCTCTTTACTTTACAGACATGAAAAGTGTAGAAGTAATGCAGAACTACTTGTTAGCCACTTGTTATCATAGTTTTGAAAACAATATCTAACGTTTATTAGTTTAGTAATATGAGACTTGTTTTCCAGGGTTATTCATTGGTTAATAAATATTCAGAAAACTAATTATTGAACAGGATATAGAATAAGGTAGTTTGGTCAGTTATTTAGTTGCCCTGATTGTTCTGTGCATCTTGTCTCATGTTTAACAAACATTAAATGAATCATACACCAATCATTAGCTATGTAATACATTTTGATCTAGAGTTCACTATTGTGTAAAACGTCATTAACAGTTAGACCCTGATTTGTTCCTCGTGTTTTCTTCTTCTTTTTCTACTTTTTCCTTAAGGGGATGCAACAGATGACCATTTGTCTCCATCATATCCTGTCTTCTAAATCGTCCTCTGATACACCAACCGACTGTATCGCCACACCCAGAAATGTTCTCTTTGGTCTTCCTTGCTTTTATTTTTTTCTGCCTGGCATCGTTGGCCAAAGTACTCACTGTCCATCCTCTTCCTGTGCCCGAAACGACTCAGTCCCCCTTCTTTCTCTTTATCTGTAAGATGTCTAACCCTGGCTTTTCCTCTGATGTGCTCATTTTAATCCTATCCATTCTTGTCACTTCCAAAGAAAATCTTAACATTGTCAACTCTACCACCTCCAGCTCTGCGTCCTGTCTCTCTCACCTGCTCCATCTCTCACTACAGATGTCATCTGTAAACATCGTAGTCCATGGAGACTCCTGTCTAACCCCATCTGTCAATGATAGACTGTACAAGAAGAAGTGGAAAACCCCTGTGACATCACCCGTAGGTTCTTCTGGTGAGTTCTCTTGAAACCCCAGCACAATACCCCAGTATTTGACAACAATGGAGCCAGACGTTTGTGTGTTTGTTGTTTATTCTGTTGGAGGGGGGGGGGGGGGGGGGGGGGGGGGGCATACTTCTTGCACATTTTTTGTTTATTAATATCTTAGCCTAACAATTTATTTCAGGCAAAGAGAACGGGCAGCATCGTTGGGGCCCGACATGCATGACGCCTACATCGTTATCAACCAATAACGCACTTGAAAAAGCCCGGTACCAGATCCCGCCCATTTATGCTCCCGATCACAGAAAATTCATTTTGATTAAGATGATCATCTTTTCTTAGCTATTTATATAACACACTTTTTTGTATTTCATAAGAAATATTAGTCCAAATAAAAATTTAGCGCTATATGCATAATAATGACCAAACTGGACCACTCACTCATTTTACAGGTATAGGATGGAAAAAGTTTGTTCAAATTGTTTTCCTGTGGAAAAGCCTCGTAACTGCAGCGTGTCACATCTGAGGAGGCAGCGCAGAGCTTCAGCTCAGTTCCTGGGCAATCTCCCACTGGGCAAACGTCCCACAGGATGTAGGGTATCACAGACACTACAGGCACTTTAGGAATCTGACGCTCTGAAAAGAATCATGAAAAAAGCACTCGGAGGGAAACTGCTTCTTGCAGCTCAAGAAAGAAAAAAGATGACGTTCGGCTTCTCCAGATCCACGACAGGGACTTGTCCTGCTTTAGACACTAAAGTCCAAAATCACAACAGAAAGTTTAGATGAAAAAGGATACAATTATTGACGTGAAACAGTAATTAATCAGAAACTTATCAAAAATGTCACCTGTCAAAGCTAAATGTGCTTTTGTAAAGACGCGCCGCAAAGGGGGGGGGGTAATATTTTCACATACCAGACACGTTCGGTCAAGGCGAGACTTCAGAAGTCATGTCAGGCTGGATGGCGCTCAGCTGCGATACCACGAAACCCGTACGCTGAAGAAGCATCGTCACGCCGTCCTCATGCGTGTCCTGTATCAATTTACATTCTTACTTGGGCTTCACTTTGCAAAGCAAACGGGGGAGTAGAAAAGAGGTGAAGTAGATAGTGCAGGCAGCGTGGAGAGGGCGTAGAAGCGTGTCTAGTGATTTGTGATCGTTGAGCAAATGTTGTGTCCTCTAATGTAAAGTGTTTCTGTTAACTCTAACGGTGATGCCATGTGCTTTCTATGGAAACACCCACGTTACAGTTCTAAGATCATCCTACATGTTCATTTGTATGTTTTCACGTGTTCTTTCATGATGCCTCTGTGCATTTTAAAGCCTAGCACATTGTAGAGACTGTTAATAATTAGGTGTCGTTTTCCTACAAATAAACAATTCAGCTCTGCTTTTAAAGTGTTAAATCTTGCATAATAGTGCTAAAGTATGTCAAATTAGCACAGTTGACCAACACAGCATCACTTGAAGACACATAATCTATTAAAACGACGAGCCAGTCTAATGACGGAGTTTCTTTTCCACTGACGTGGCTGCGGCGGCGCCGTTTCTCTGCCTGGGTGTCACTAGGAACACCATCACTTGTGTGACGTTTGGAGATTAGTTCAGTCAGAGGAGGAGAGTAACATCTGAGCTTTGGAAACCACATCTTTTCTTATTTCTAACTAGTTTTGGTGCCCAAACTTTAGTAAATACAGACAGAAAGTCTTTTATCTGCTTTGAAAATGTAACCGTTTGATGTAAGAGTTTGTGTGCCCGCCACAATAAAAGCTCTGACTTGTTTTGGTAAAGGGCTTTGCATTGTTTCACAACCCAGATATAAACACACGAATGAAACTCTAATCAATAAACGACTTTTTTTTCTTTTTTAGAATTATGCCGAAGTTTCTAATTGCTCACTTTAATTTTTACTTAACACTAAACAACTGACTAAAGTCCAGTCATCCCACAAGTAAGGAGTGAAAACTGAGTCCAACGGAAAGGCCTTTTATTCTGGACAGAAGTGCCGGAGCTTCCCAGGCTGGCAGGGAGGATTAGCAGGCACATTTACTGCTATTTCACGTTTCTGTCTGGCTTCATTCACTACTGGCCAAAGAATCCGAAAAGCTCTGGAAGGTCAGCGTTAATAACAGCTCTGGGTCCTCTTGGATAGATCAGACATGTCTGAGGGGGGTTTTCAACATAATTTCTCATGAATGACTGGGCAGATTTTCAGGCCCAGGAGGTCTCTTTTTTCTTTTTTTTGTCTTAAGACCTTCAGTACTGGGTAGACACATTTAAATACTGTAACACATGGTTTGCTTTTGTTTATCAGCATTTTGCATACTTTACATTTTCCCTCTTCGTACTACGACAACACTGCTGTTAAATGTAACTTTAAATTTGAGGTTTTTGACAAATAGCCTCGTCTTGTCTACATACATGTTTTTTAAATAGTGACTTGATATTTTGTGAATTGATTGATGAAGAACTAATCTTGCTGTCTGAATTCTGGATTACAGAATTACAAGTACTTTTTCTTTTCTTTTGATTTTCGGAATAACAACACAGAATATGGAACACGGTTTGTACAGGACATGAGCCCAGAAAAGATAAGAAAAAACAAGTCTTTTTGGCAGAAAATACGTAAAACGGCACGGTCAGTAAAGAAGAAAGTGCACCCACAGCATTTAAATGTGGCTGCGGTATTAATTTAGTCTTTTTCAGCCGTTACAGTGAGATTAAATAAATCAATAATCAATACAGGAAAAGAAACCCTAAAACAGAAAGAAAAAAAGACGACTAAATAAATGGAACAAGACTTTAATATCCATTCAGATGACTTGATTTGTGACCATACTGTTGATTTATTTTGAAATAGAGAAACCTGACTGGAGCTGGAGAACCACGTCAGTAATAAAGAAGCAACAAATGGAGATGTTGCACATGTGCTGTTCTATGTTAAACTATATTGGTTTTCCCCAAAATGTGTATCAGGTCTGCTCATTTTCTTCTGACATATGGAATTGGAAGTGAACAACAGTATTCCCGCACAGCCTCTTCTTACCTGATCATTTTAAACAGCCTATGAATTTTCATCAATTGACTATGCAGGTTGTGAGAGTAAACTTCATCATAGTAGGTGTTTATCAGGGAACCCTACGACTAAGTTTAAAGAAACAGTTTGTTTTTTGTGTAAAAGACATTTTCACAAACTTAGTCCTGCATGGGCCAAGTTCCTTCTCGGCTGACGGTACAATGACCTGAATACAAACAACACTTGATTGATAACCAGACAGAGGAGGCAGGCGCCATGCAGGCAGGCGCCATGGCTCAGGTCGGAGCTGCATACCTTAAAGCAGACTTCAGGAAGGGCGGACAGGTTATGGCGCTCTGCGAACTTAAAATAATGTGGCGTAGTCTGGAAAGTTAGCTTTAAAATGTAGAAGAGAGCTCTTCACAAAGAGAACTGCTTATTGTTCAGCTTTAATTGAGGAAGATAAGAATAAGCCCAAGTTTCTTCAAAGTACTTTATTGGCTTTTTTACAAGTGAAAGAGGAATGTTACAGTACCCCTCTCACTCCTGCCTCCGACGCGCCGCTGAATGGAGGGGCGGTTGAGCCTGATCTGTGTCTGGGCTGTTTCTGTCCTCTTTAACTTTAACTCTCTGCAAAGTGGAGACAATAAAAGTCTGATTTTCCATGTCGTTCTTACATTTTCTAATTTAGGTTTGTTAGTACGTTTGCATCGTATGTTTAACCACAGGCCGGAAAAACCAACCACGAAACCGAAATAAACAAGTAGAATTGTGAAATTGAAAAGTAGAAAACGTTGTTTGAGGACAGATTTTAAAAAGACAAACGTATCCTTTAAGTAAAAAGTAGAGTATTATTGCATTTACATGAAACTGTGAGGAGAAAAATCACAAAATCTTTGTGCACATTTTCCAACCACCTGATGTATAAAACAGGCTTTTTAGTTCATTTCTGTTCCTTTATCCAGTTTGAAGGAACTACCGGCTGAACTAATTTGATTTTAGTCTTTATCTCAGAGTTATTAACTCTCAGAGGCATCCTGTTCACCTCCTGTAGCTTCCATCAGCTGGCATGTGCTGCCACCTTGTGGTGTTGTGAGGTCACTACAAACTTACGGCCTCCAAAAATGAAAGCTAATAACCACAACCTCTGAAGCTGAACGCCTCCTTTTCCACTGAACCGCTTTCTTGATCCTATAATAAGAATGATCCATTAATACTCGTAATTTAATCAACGAAATAAGTTACCTGATGCCATTTCTGGGGTTAATTGAGTCCATCAAGCATGAGATTAAGGAACAAGTGAATGACTGCTTGTTACCAAACACTGCTGAAGCTGGTGAAGAACTTCCTTCTTCTACGCTTTCCAAAGTGAGGAGCCTTTTCATTTGGCAAGTGATACCTGAGGCCTGGGGGGGGCTTCTTTTTTTTTTTTAAAAGCAAAGTTTATTATAGGTTACGTGAATTTTATATATTAAGTTCCTGAAACAGTGGGAAGAAGTGACTAATGAAGAATGTGCCAAAGTTCCTCCACAGCGATCTGAGACTAATAGTCATAAAAGAAATGAAATATTGCTGCTGAACGTGCATTTATAAGTTATTTAATCATGGGGTTGCTGAGTATTGCCTACACATTTTACTGTTTTTGTTTATAAAAAGAGGGTAGAAACGTCTGCACCGTGGTAAACTTGGTGAAGAAGCGCACGTTCTAAAATGATGAACACATGAAAATCGTATCCTTATTCTCAGTTTTCACGGATCAAGAAGAAGTATCAGACATCTTCAGGGTTTCCAGGGTCTGAAAGTGCGAGTTCAAACTCTGACTGACAGTCAAAAGACCACTCTCTCTCCTCCGGGAGGGACAGCAGTGACTCCAGTCTGGAGCCATTTCCAGGTCTTCACGTGGAAAATCCCAGCTTAGCGGTTTACCTGCAGGGCTGGAGCGGGTCTGGAGCTGCCAGGTTCTTGGTATTTTATCAGCCCCATTAGACTCGGGGACGGTTTGAGACAAGCAGCTGCAGGGAGACAGACGGGAGGTTCTGCTTGGACTTGAGGGACGATTGTTCGGGGCAGTTTCAGGTGCGTTGGGAGGATAGAATTAGTTAAATGATTGTTAATAGCTTCCTCAACATTTTTATAATCAGTTCCCTTCACTGCTACATTCAGAAAAAAAAAAAAGCACCATGGAAATAATTGAACTCAGACATTAGTAGTATTTTTTAGGAATAATTTATTGCCAGTAGGAAAGCGTGAGCTTGTGGCAGTATTCAATAAAAACCTCAACAAGACCATAACGTTGCTCCGACACACACAGACACCTGAAGAAGTCATGTGTCCATGGATAACTTTGCACTATAAATATATTGGGTCCCATTATCTTGGTGAAAAAATAAAGAGGTTCCGAAGTCAAAATGTACAAACAAATTAAAAAAAAAAAAAAAAAATTACACAAGAATATGCAGTCGTTCATTGAAGACCCTTTTTGAAATGAGCAAGAGACAATAAACTTTTACGAGCACACTGTTCAGAAAAGCCACGCTCTTCTCTTTTCTTTTAATGTTTATTTTTTTAGTGAATGTAAGCACAGTAAGGCTGATGTCACACCATTTAACTCTGTTCTTTTTTTTTTTTGTTGAAAATAAAAGCATAGAATATCTACAAAACCTAGTAAACTTTGAAATCAAAACTGTACATTTACATTTACATTGAAAATGAGGACTTGTATAAAAACATTTTGCTTGGTTTTGTTGATAGAAACAAAGATATGTTCTTTTTTTTTTTTTTCATTATCTTTTTTCTTGTACAGTGAAATGTTGAACCTCCCAAAAGATCCACTTCCTGTGTGAGATGAAGGGCAGTTAAAGGGGACATATTATGCTCATTTCATTTCAAGCTGTCTGCGTTCACGCCGAGACGACAGTAGCTTTGTTTTTGCACAATTCATCCACTGCTTCGGACGGGCCTCTCTCAGATCCGGCCCGTCTCCCTAGCGGTCAGCTTTCCTCTGATTGGCTGGCCTGGTGGACGCCTCTAAACGTGAGCGCAGTGTGGCGCAGTCTTGCCAGTGTGAAAGGCCTGAGAACAAACTGTAAACCTACACAGCAACAGCGCACGAGCCGTGACTGGACCTGACACCTTACGCATCACTTAGACACAGAATTCAATTAAACCTTATTGAACCAGGACACTGACCTTTAAAAATCTCTTTTATAAAAGCTTTCTCACTTACATGGAAACAAAAATATCAGTTTAAGACTGCGCAACGGTGGATTTAGACTTTCAACTGCAGTAAGCAAGTTGTTTCAATAAAAACGTGCCAATATTACCTGTCATCTTTTATCTTTAAAGACCAACAATATCTTAGCTACAAACATGTTACTCTGCTGTCATCAAATAATTGCATAGTATGCGCCTATATTTGAATTCTTAAAACGCTTGTTATAGCAGTAAAAAAAGGGTTTAGTGAGCGCACATACATACATTTACCAACAAGACTAATTTGACTGTACTGGAACTTTATTACTGCTTTATTACGTCAGCTGGACGCTAACGTAGAGAAAACATAGTTAGAAAAGTCTGATGCCCAAACTGATTTTTATTCATTTTTGAATATTTAGGCATCACTTTATGTGGACCTCTGCTACAAAAGCATAATATTTCCCCTTTAAAGTGATGTTTCCGCCAACTGCAAGGGCGCTGATTTAAGCAGATGTAACGAGGCTACAGAATCACTCCTGGACTCGGATCAACCCCTCTGCATGAGTAAAGTGTGTCGTACCCTTCTGTGTGTGCGTGTTTGGTGTTGGTGGTGTGTCAAGGGCTACCAGCGGGTGTAGCTGTGGGTTCAGGCACTTTTTTTTTTTTGGGATCCAGTGTCAGACTTCAGTGTGCTGTTGGGAGTCCAGCGCCGGGATGGCCAACTGATCAAAGTTGCCTTCATCACCGCTCTCGTAGTCGCTTATCATCGCCTCAGACTCCTCGCAGCACGCCGACATGTCCGAGCACGAGGCTGTGGATGTGTACAGAGACATGGACATGTTGTCCAGAGCTGAAGCGTCAAAGTCCCGACTACAACCTAGAGGGTAGCCCCCTCTGTAACCACCCGTGCCCATGGTGGATGCAGGGGTGACGGTAGCAGAGGTGGCACCCTGGCCCTCGGTTTCACCCCCTTCACCTGGGTAGGAGTGATGCGGCAGATACTGGTTAAGGCTGTAGAGCTGGGGCAAGGCTGGGCGCTGGCGGATCACGCCGGGGCTGCCTGAACCGGGCGGATCCAAGTCTCTGCCGATGGCTCGCAGAGTGTCACATCGGTCGCTGTACTCTGGCAGAGGTGGTGGTGGCAGGTCGTCGTTAGCGGGAAAGTCTTCTGGCGGCGGAGGGAAATCACTCTCAATGTCAAAGCCGCCAGGATAATAGTCGGTGTCGATGGCGTTCGGGTCATTGTACAGAGGGGCAGGTGATTCCACAATCTCATAATGTGGAAACTCCTGGATTCCAGGAAGTTGAACACTTGGCATCCAATCGGAGGTGTCCCAGTGATATCCTGTTTATACCAATAACAAACACGTAGATTAGGACTCTGCGGCAAACGTTAATGTGTCACATCCAGCCAGTAACAGTCGCCTGGATGCCGTCATGTTAATGTTATAAACCCACATCATGCAAAGGGGACACGGGCCAAGGTCACACCGACACGGGTCAAGGTCACACCGACACAAAACACTCAACATCACCACTTTTTAAAACATCACAGACACCAGTCACAAACACACACACACACACACACACATTAGGAAATGATATGTCCATTGTTTCAGCTGGACTCTTTGTAGAATATACCAGAGACTATTTTTTGAGAATTTTGTCACTAAAATCTAATTTTTCCCATTAAAAAGAAAAAAAAAGAAAGATCTTATAGCTTATAGGCGTAAATGTGTCCAATCTAAAGTGACTTCCAGGCACTCTTCGTAGCTATTCATGATTTTTTACAGGTGTGATTAGGTCAGATTAAAAAAGGGAAAAGTTTAGCTTTTCAAAACTAACAAACAATGTTATTATTGGGTTTTTTTTATACATCTGGCTGCCTAACTCTGCAGACACGGCCCAATTCTTCATTGTTTTGGAGCCTCGGAGCCACACCGGGCCCTCACAACACCTGTCATACAAGCTGAAACCCAGCTTTGGCCCAGTTCAGGAACCTTTGGCTCACGTTGCACTCGCCAGTGTCTTAACTGAGCCATATGTGTCAAAGGTAGCCCAGATCGGCCCCAGATGTATCTGCTATCTGGGTTAAGGTTAAAACGTTTAGAAAACATCACTGGGACCATGAAAAAAAAAACAGACTAACACTGAGCAACGCTTCTGATGGCCAAATGTGATGTGACAGCATCAAAATCATGCAAAGAGATAGTTTGAAGTGTTTCGGGGGGCAGACAGACAACACCATGTAAGAGCAGTGCGGTGTGAAAAGCTCAGCGTCACACCAGCTTCACCTTACAGCCGAGGTTTAGCGCACATTCATTTAGCTTCAGGATTAGTGTTAGAGGCAGGAATCTGGGGGACAATGGGGAACACCGGCAGAAAAACAAAGATGAAAGAAAAAAAAAAGTCACCTCTTGGGTTCTTGAGATCATGAGCCAAAACAGACTCTTTATGTGAGGCAACAAGGAGGAGAAAGAGAAAGAAGAAATCACATTAAAATCTAAGTGGAATGAACAACGGACATGAATGAAATGACGACAATGAAACACCGAAGGGAACATCAGGACCGACAGGACTGACATGACTGACAGGTCACGTAATGCACAACAGCTTTGCCATTTTCTTAAACAGACTCCAGGAAGTATGTAGTCAAAACGGATGCGCATACTTGTTTAACTTTGTTTAAATCTGTAGTTGCACCTCCTTTAAATAAGCAGGTCTATTTAAAAGTCGCTGTAAGATAATGGCAGCTTTCCAAGCCACACATGACAGGCCAACACTACGAGCAGATGGGAGCCAGAAGAGTACCTTCTCCTCCCACCGTGTCAACAGCACGGTTGACAAGGTGGAGAACTGTCACTATGGAGGCTTGTGAGGCAGAGGCAGAGGCAGGGGAGGGGAGGGGAGGGGAGGAGGTCGGGTGGAAGAGACCTTCATTAGTACAAATGCCTTCATCACTTAAGGAAACGTAAACACACACACACACACACACACACACACATGGAATGTGGTAGGAGTGATGGCCACATACGAGACACTTCCCATGAATATTGCTGTCCTTTGTTGCTATCTAAATGCACTTTTTAGTCTTCAGTCTTCAGTTTCAGAGGGGGTTTTATGGGTGGGGGTGTGACGATGTGAGAGGGTTACACACTGGCGTGTCTGTGTGCAGTGAGGGGTGGGGGGGGGTGGGGGGGGGGTGTCTGGTTTTAACTGTGTAAGATAACACAACAACAACATAGTGAGACGCTACACGGTGCCACTGACAGTACAGATGGAAGACCGGTGAAATTCCCCAGAGACATGAGCACTTGTTTGAGATCCATTTTATTTCTGATTCACATCTTTTTTTTGTTTGTTTGTTTGTTTTTTTTTAATTTGAGGGTGTCAATGAAGGCTTTGATGACTTGTGAACAGGAAAATCCTCGTCATGACATCCCGGTGATGACTGCGGGTAATTAAAGGGGATGAAAGGGGGAGAAAAATGAACCAGGAGAACAGGAACTATGTACCGTTGTGAAACGTTCCTCAATGTTTGCTTTAAACATTCGACTGTAGCCACGTTTTGAAAAAGGATAACAAAAGATGGACAGAGAAACAACAACAAAAAAAAAGAGGAAATAGCATGCATTTAAATTAAAAATGTCAAAAATCCGGTGAGGGATTTTAAAACAGGATATAACTGCTGTTCGAGGAAGTCATCAAAGTCCTTTTGAGGCACAGCGGAAATAAGTTTCAAATGAAAGAATTGAATACAAAAATCCCAGGAGAATTACACCACACTGCTGTGACTGCCTCCGTCTGTACCAGCAGCGACTGAGGACTTACAGGCTGGACCCCCTATTTAAAACCTTGTTCTGGATCTGTGGATTGATTTTATCCATATGGGAGCTGAAGCCCCGCAGCAAAAAGAAAGAGAAAAGAGACGTGACCCCGCAGCCACTACTGGGCCATCCAGTACTGAGCATGCACAGTGAAAAGTGTTAGCATGGAGATCAGTTCTACGACACGAAAAGCAACTGCTGCAACATCCTGCAAGAAAAACAATCGAAACCTGCAAGTGCCTAAATGTTAAATATAGAAACTAGCATTCTTCAAACTATGCTGTCAGGTTAGTTTTCCTCAAATGCAGGAAAGAGGAAGATTCAACATGGCAGCGTACCGTTGTCGTCGCAGGACTCCGACTGGAAGGAGCTGAGGGACTGGACCTCAGACATGCTGCCTCTGGTGTTGTAAGGCTGACAGGCGCTGTCCTCCACCGCCTTCTTGGTCAGACACGAGTCCAAGTCCACCACTTTAGCTGGGAGAGACAGCAGACGGGACTTTAGGAAACCAAGAGGCTCCGCAACACTGATGCTGATCGCATGTGAAATAGACGACATTCCTTTCTAGTGAGGAGTTGAAAAAGTAGAGAAATCCTAAAGGTCACTGCAGTCTCCTTTGTCAAATATACTCCAATTAACTGCACGACAATCCACCAGTCGTGACACTTTGGGATTCAGTTTGGGAGAAACAAAAACTTTTAACAACAAGTTTAAGCAATTAAATACTTAATTTTAAGGGACAGAAATTTTTCATGTAATATAATTTAATGTAATTTAGAAATAATTATATAAAAAAAGAAGAAAATGAAGTTTCTTTTAGCAGAGGCCTATTTTCATACATGAGATGCCAATCATTGTTTTGAGTCATTATGGGATTGCTAATGAACACTTCTCTGGATACGGATGGACTGAGTCCAGCTGATTTCACCGGCGACAACAAATCCCACAGACACGTGTGTCTGCTAAATCAGTCATTTCCATGGAAACTATTCTATCTCCCACTTTAAAAACCATAAGCCTCCCTGCTGAGACGGAAAAGTATGTGCAGTTTCGTAAAGGGCAGTTGTCAATATATTAACGACGTGATGTGACATAAAAGTAAGCATCTGCTTTATTTTACAAACAATCCAGCTCTCGGTCTCTGCCGTCTTTGTGATCAGCTCAGTGTCGCCGTGCAGCTTCTTGCTGCTTCTGCTTGTGCTTGTGTTCAGTACCGACCGTCGAGCGTTTTAAGCAGACGGGGGTGGAGAGCTGCTTCCAGGGTCCCGTTGGTGACGGCCGTGTTGCAGCTGCTACTTAATTCGTTCATTTTGAGATGTCAAATCATTATTCTGAGACGGTCTTTTTCTAATAAGGAATTAAAGGATGTTTATATTAATCATCTTGTAGATGGAAATGGGTTAAATTAGTTGTTTTGAGATTCTAGGAGGTTCTTCTATCCACAGAAGAAAAATGCTCTAACATCTTAGTTTATAATAAATTTAAACAAACAATGTTTTACTTTTAAAATATACGCAGGAAGTCATGTAATAGAAAAAGTAATTTGGGACTATTGGCTTGCCTGGTGTAACATTTAAAAATTTAAAAAGTAAACGGCTGGCACAAACTAACTGAAAGCACACTAAGTATTGCCTTCACTGTTTTCTTTTCATTTATTCTAAATAAGCTTTCATTTTTCTGACATTTTTGAAAAATACAACCACAACTGTGCTGCAATTACTGATGGAGACCGTTTGGTTATTTGCTGATCTGCTCCTGTGAATGTTTATATGGACTTTATTTAAGTATCTGAATGACACTGAACACGGCGACATCACAGCCCGTTCGTGGTAGAGCGTGCTCATTTAATGCAATCACAGTCAGCTGAATCCAGCTGTTGATCGGGGACGTAAAGCTGCTGCCACCGAGGAACAAACTTACTGTCATAATCATAGTCCCAGTTTGGCTTCTGGATGGAGTCGCTGTCTGACACCGAGTTGGAGGGAGGTGGAGGAGGGAGATTGGGCGCTACGCTGCAGACGGCCACCGTCTTGCGATGTCCGTGCACAGAATCTGGGTTGAAGGTGGTGAATTCTGGATGCTCTGGGATGGTGGAGCCTTCGAACGAGTTTCTGTCCAAGTTGTTCCGCGAGTCGCTTGGAATGCTGGGAGTGTAGGAGATGGGACGCACCGGCACCTGAGGAGGGACATCCGAGTAGATGTTTTTGTTGAGTTTGGAATCAAAGTAAGGTCTCTGGAGGAAGGAGGGGGGCAAGTTTGAAGCTCCTGGAAGCTTGTCATCGTTGTCCGTCTTTGACTTGCTGCGACAGGCCTTCTTCCGGATGATGATGAAGAGGAGGACAAGTATGAAGATGCTGGACACAAAGACCACGATGCCAATCACCTCCTCCAAGCCGATGTTCCAGGAGGTGGAGACAAATTCGTTTCGGACCTCAGCCCGGAGCTCACACATCTGCCCGTTGAAGCCCAGCGAGCAGTTACACTTAAAGGAGCCGTACGTGTTGTGGCACTGGCCCCCGTTGGTGCAGGGGTTCTTGATGCACTCGTCAACGTCGGTCAGGCACCTGCACAACACATTTCTATTCAGTGAGCTGTGTGTGCTGCAGGGCGAGGGATGATGTATATAACTGCAGATGCAAACTGTGACACTTATTTAGCTGAAGACAAATAAGTATCTTTAAACTCAAAACAGACAGACCTGTCTCCTTGGAAGCCTGCTTCACACTCACACACTGGACCGTCCAGACTGTCGATACACTTCCCGTTGTTTTTACAGGGGTTGTCTCTGCAGTACGGCCCTAACTGGCACCTGCAAACATACCAGGATCACTCAGCCGGACCGTATGAGATGCAAATGAATTCAGTTTCCACAATGTCCTGTCAGTGTTGGGAGGTGCGGTCAACAAGGGGCAGTCCCTGAATTTTCTTTTTGAAGACAATTTTAGAAACGGCCCTAATCTTAAAATGTCCAGCTTTACAGCAGAAGTGACCAAACTCTCGCTGACTGGTACAAAAATACTTTTACCCTCCATAGCTAGATTTCACATCCATGACGTACTTTATCAGTTTCAATTCATTCTAATAAATGTCTACAAATTTCACAAGCCTGATATATTCTGGTACATACGGTGAAACCAAAAGAAGTGCTTTGCAGCAGATCGTATTTTCTCTTCTGTCTTTATTGTGACTCATACAATGCAGCTGTCCCCGCAGGGCACCAATGTTCTTTTTATGAACGTTACAGTAAGCTTACCTCTGTCCTGAGTACTGCCCTCTGCACTGGCAGTAGAAGTCGTCTGCACGGGGAACACAGGTGCCGCCATACAGGCAGGGGTTGGAGGCACAAGGACTTATGGGAATCTCGCAGTGTGTGCCCATGAAAGACGCAGGACACTTGCAGAAGTAGCCTGTGAAATTTGCAGAGAAAAGAGCTAATGAGGGATAAAATGAATGAATGAATGAATGAATGAATGAATGAATGAATGAATGAATGAATGAATGAATGAACGAATGAATGAATGAACGAACGAACGAAAGCACGAAAGCACGAATGCATGGAAGTACTGCACAAGCAGCAAGGGGACATTTTCTAATCACAACTCCAACAGTGAAATGACTTTTCCGTCCCTTTTTAATTAGGCTTGTAGCTGGGAAACTGCACAGATATTTTCCAAAAACCCTCCGGTGATGGTGGGCAACAATGGCTGTGCAGGTCTTTCATGAAAAACAAATGCAGATGAAATGAGTTTGCTTTCACTGTGGACAGCACTGACTGCAGCACTGGGACACTATCATCACAAAAAAGATGATAAAATAAACTCTGAAAGTATATACAACAACATCCTTGACCAGCGTCGCCGGCCTTGAATCCACTCTTCAGTTTCAAAAGTTTGCACCTTCAGAAAGGAACTTGAAACATGTGAGGTCAATGAAGTGAGCAGGACGCTGCGTACCTCCATTGGGAAGCGAGGTGCAGCTCCCTCCGTTGGTGCAGGGGTTGCTGGAGCAGCTCTCAGCAGGTGCCAGTGCACAGCCTGGAGTCACGTCCACGATGTCCTCCAGAACAGCATGGGTCCGGTGAGCCCTGGTGTTGAGAGGCAGCTCCTGGCTGTTCAGCGTGATGGCCTCGATGCAGCCGCGGAGCCCGTTTATGACTGGGAGGCTGCGTCCAAGGCGGGGGGAGGCATGCTGGCGTACGTGACCGCCAAAGTAAATGCTGTTGTCAAGGTTGAGGGTGCGCAAAGTGCCCGGGGCCGTGCCAGAGGCAGCGTGCACCCGGTCCAGCACCAGTTTAGCATAGTTTCCGTCCACCTCCAGGGAAACGGAGTGCCACTCCCCGTCATTAACTTGAGTACTGTGGACTGACACCAGGCCGGGGCCACTGCCACAGTCGAACTTGTACTGCAGACGGCCGTTTACTATCTGTTTCAGAGACAGAAAATACAGAGTTACAACAAACGAACTAAATATGCAGTACGTGTCACGAGAGGTCACTCATCTCATCTGCCGTTCTTTGTTCCTGTGCTGCTCAATATTCAAACTCAGGCTGATTAAATCATTGTCACGAATCTGCCTCTCACACAGGGTGCATTCACTTATCGGTATTTCATCCAAGAATACCTTTAATAATGCAATAACATACAACTAGAATAATTGAGCAGCATCTGTTTTGAAGGGAAGACAACAGCACATTCACCAGTGCTTCAACTCTTGTTCAAAGCCTCTAAAATGCCCACCCTGTAGATATGAAAAGCCTTATATGGCAGCCCGATAATCTAAAACCATCTCTTATCCAACCAGGGTCTTTGTCTGGCATGCAGACTGCTGCACTCGACAGTCTCATAAAGGAATGTGTGGAAAACTGCTATTCGTTTCCCTCCCAGAACTAAAATAGCTTGTGTGCTTGTTTTTCAACTCGCCACAGCATTCCCAGAGTCCCCTGTGTGAAATGAGCTTTAAAATGACTTTTTGAACCCCTCATTTGAGTCACAGGCATGGCTGGTTGATCGTAAAAAGGGAGAGAGGTCGGTTACGTGTTGATTAAGCCTTTCTGATCTGGAGACGTTGGGAAGTAATAAAGAACATTTCAGGTAGTTAATAGGTCACGGGATGGAAAAACACACCTCAAGGATGCTGTAGTCGGTCCCTTTTGCATACATGACGGTGGCATGGCTGGAGAAGGTCCGGAGCCTCAGGGAAAGTTTCATCAGCTCCTTGTTATCATTGTCCATCAGATGGTACTTCACATATCCTGTTCCACTGAACGTCAGCGAGTGACCATCTGACAAGGAGAAAAAGGATATGTGCTAAGAGCCAGGACCGAACGGCACTTTCATCATCACTACATGTTGCCGAGTGAGAGAAAGACCTCCGAGAGAAGAGCAAATCTACGTGCGACAACAGGCGGCGTCTTACCAGAGCATTTGCCCTTCTTCCCTTCAGGACACACGCAGCTGTACACGGTTTCTCTGGGATTTGCGATGCACTCCATACCCTCCGGACAGGGGTTGTTGTCGCACAGGTCGTTAAACGCAGGACACCTGCCACCTAAATATCCAAATACCTTACTTGAGAAAGGGAGCTCTAAAAGACCCAACGTGAGAACATGTGTGCCTCTGCGGAGTTCTGCATACCGTCACACTGGCAGGTCGCCGTCCTCTGGTGTCGCGGGGTGACAAAGCTGAGGCGGGCCGTGCTGTAGGTGGACATGGCTGTTTTATCCAGACTGATGGCCTCGTCGCAGAAGTGCAACGGGCAGTCCAGGCCTGCGCAGAGCTTCTGCAGCACCCGCACGATGCGGACCCCAGTCATCTCCTCGATCACGGCTGCAGAGGAGTTCAGTTTGCGGAAGACGACCTGAGGAACATCGTAGAGCAAATGACTCAGTCCAAGTGTTTAGTAGCTATAATGACCACCATTAGCTGACAAATAACGAGTCACCAACAGCTCTGATATGTGTTTTTTTCTTAATCTCTATGGTGTTTGTAATAAAAGATTAATCAAATGATGAATCACGTCGTTTTTTTAACGCAGGCTGGTTCCACTAGAAGTGATTTGTTGCTGCTATTGTTTTTTTAAGCCAACACTCAAATTAAATATCTTTATGCAAATTTTAAATGGAAAAATCCCTTCCGCAAAAGAATAAATGACATCGTGAAATTTTGTGTAAGTGAAGCAAAGGCGTGATCAAAACTAAACTGTACAAAGTGACCCAGCACAGATGAAATCACTTCCTTCTGGCCACTCTTACCTCCTGGGACTGGTACGGGCTGCCAGATCTCTCCAGGGTCAGCAGGACATCCAGATCTCCGTGCTCTGATGGTTGCAAGCTGACTAACTGAACCTCGCTCCTCCTAACCCCAGCGATGTTTCTCAGCGCCCGCTGGAAGTTGCGCCAGTAGTCCCCGATGAACTCTTCAGGTGCGATGTTTGCAAAGCGCACCGCGATGGAGTTATCCAGGGCCTGGCGAGCCGCTTGGCGAATGTGCACGGTGACGTCAGCGGGTGTGGTGAAGCGTCCGTCGGTCACCGTCACGTTGAGAGGGTAGTGTCCCACGTCGAGCGGCTGCAGAGCGATGACTTTGCCGTCGGAGGCGGAAACTGAAAACAAGGCGCTGCTCTCATCTGTGGATGGGGAAGCCGAGGGGGCGAGACTATAGGTGAGAGTGTCGTAGATGTCTTGGTCGGTGGCGTGGATCTTTCCCAGGACACCTCCGGGGTATTCATCACCGGCAATGGATACAAAAATGTCGAGTGGAAGCACGGCTGGAGGGTAGACGCTCTCCTCAATTACACGGACACTGACGAAGGCAGTAGAGAAAAGCTGGGGCTTCCCGCTGTCTGACACCTGAATGCAGGAGAGCAGCAGGACATACATGCTGTATCAGTCTTCTAACAGCAGAGGGCAATCACGGCTCACATCCCCACAGGTGCTGCACATCCACCAGATCAAACATTTGCAACATCAAACATTCGAACACACTTCCATATGAAGAGGCACTGGCTCAACCAAAAACGAAGGACCCAAATCTGAGCGTGCATCTTGTGTGTAAAACAACATCACACTTAGCATTTCATGTCCCATCTGCCCACCCTTTTTTTTTTGTTCCCCCCTCAGTTCTTTCCTCTGAGGTGGCACACAATTGAGCCAAATCAAAGCAAATGTCTGTTTTCCAAGCTTCTCCTGTGAGATCCACTCTGAAGCACCTGCGTCACCGCGTGCCTCCTCCAATTCAATCTCTTATATGAAGCTGCTTGCAAGACTGCGTGCTATACTTTGAACACTGAAGGAAGGTTTAAAAGATGATATTGGCTGGCAGGGGAACAGAGTGAGCACGACGGAAGGGTATGGAAAGGGAAAAGACGCGACGAGGCAAACGGAGCAGGTTGCTGCTGCTGCTGCTTGACAGTTAAATCAATGCATCCCTTAGACTCTTGTCTCTTCTCGGTTCTGTGACTCACCTGTGCTTCAAGTAGGTAGTGTTCTTTAGTTTTCCTGTTCAGCACGCCCACGGTCACCAGAGCTCCCTGCTGATTGATGCGGAAAGCATCGCCCTCGTTCCCATCCACAATGGTAAAGGTGAAAGGTGGGCCGTTGTGAGATGCGTCTCTGTCGCTTACAGTGAGCTGAAGAACACTCGTGCCTTTGGGCCGATTCTCCTGTGGGATAGAGGAAAAGCGTGTTGGGATGCGAGGAGCAGATTCCTCGCTGCTGCTTCACATTCTTCAGTTACAACATGCACCGATAGAACAGTTGTAAGCTGATAAATAACCAATTAAATTGATTGAGCAGAAAGCTTCTTTGAAAACCAACATATGAACATATGGTCTGTAGCGGGAAAATCGAATGACTCTCCTCATTTTAGGCCAAAGTCTTCAGATTTCTTTGTTCATGGACCGGCACAAAACTCTCATTCATGGGTCCCAGGTGATGATGCCAACGACTGTCATAAATGTAATGAAATTATTCATGTGCCGTTCTGGAGAAATCATAATAACTCTGACTTTCCCTGAACTAGCTGTACTGCGTCATGAAAAGATCAAATTCCTTTGGAATACTGCATTAATATCCATTTATGTCTTGACGCTAACGAGCCCGGCGGAGTCCGAAACGGCAAACAAAGCCCCTCTTTGCTCCACAGGCTTCCATTCATCCACCTTTTAGGTCACTGCTTAGTGAACTAAGTCACTACTTGGACTCTGGAGCGCAACAGTAACGACCAACCCGGATTACCGACGACGGCGTGAACAGCGTGAACAGCGTGCGCATGATCTGTGCTCCTCTCTCGCGCTCATTTGTTTGGTTTCTGTGGTTGCACGTCGGGACAGTGCTACAGCTCACGCACACGTTCTAGTTTCAAGAGATCAACGTGGCAAAGGCTACTGGGAAATATAACTGTTGATTACACCTTTTTTCATTTTCAGTCTCTCTTACACAGTAGCTCAAACATTCATCTGTCTGTTTTCTCAACAGACAGCAAAGAATCATCTTTTCAGCATTTAGAATAAGTTTTTTCTTCCTCAAAGCACGACTTCAGGTAAATCTCTTTTTTATCCTTCCCACCCTCTTTCCCTTCCCTCAGTTCCTGGTTCAGCTTTGCATCTTTGCACATTCCACCCCCGATCTCTCTCGTTACAGTCCTTTCCTTCCAACCCTGATCTGCATTTTTACACTTAAGATGCAGCTTCTGTCTTTCACTCCCCTCACCCCTCTTCCTCCCCTCTTCTTACCTCTGTTCTCGCTGCATCCTCCTACATACCTCTTGATATTCCGGCTGCACAGCCTTCCATTGTAACTCAGTTAATCCCTCTCTCGCTCTCCCCATCGCAATCCCTCCTCCACCCCTTACACTCCATGCTCCTCACTGTTTTTAATCGGCTATCTGCGCTGGCCCCTCCTCCCCCTCACCTGGATGATGAGACTGTAGTTGGCCTGGGAGAAAAGGGGTGGGTTATCATTGACGTCTGAGATGTCAACGTTGATCTTGGCACTGCTGGAGAGAGGAGGCACCCCGTTGTCTGAGGCAACAACCATCAGAGTGTATCCAGATGTCTGAAAGAAAGAGAAAGCTTGTTGCTATATGTGCACAAAAAGCCGCTCTTCTCAGCAAGAACCCAGCTGAGATCACTAAACAAGCTTCTCCGTTCGATGCGCCATGAGCCTGCGCCGTTCCTGCATAGATTGCAGTCATTTGCTCAGCAGATTGGGCTGTGTACAGTCAGCATTGCTGTCTGGTGTTACTCTTACTCTCTCTCTGTCCAGCTGGCGGGCAACTTTAAGCTCCCCTCGTAGCGGGTCGATGGTGAAGGGGCTGCCCTGGTTACCGTCCACAATGGAGTACTGGATATGATTGTAGGAGGGTCCGTCAAAATCCTCCGCTATCACCTAAAAGTACAACACACAACACAGCAATCAATGAGGATGGCGTGCTTCTAAATTTAAAAACACATTTTCTAAATTTAGACAATTAGTGGGATGCCAAATTAACAATTGTTGGATTTCACAGGGGAGACGTTTTATTTCTTATTGAAGCAACATTCGTGTTTGTTCCATCCTTCACAGTACTTGGAGGTGTTGTCGAGGGAGCACTCAGAATTCATCAATATTTTAATCAAACGTCTTTGACTCTGATGTTTCCATTGTTGGAAAAAAAGCACACCTGCATATTTTCAAGTATAAAGAAGATTAATGGTTTTGAACCTTATCGTTGGCTGCTTAGATTTTGTCACGTGAAATTAACCAATTACACAGCCAACTAACAGGAAAAGCTGTATTTTTTTCTGCAATGCAACAAAAACTCGAATCTGCAAGCTGCAATTTGTGAAAATATAAATGTAATCATGTCCAGTGTCTTCTTTAACTTATCCAATTGTGTTGAAATAAGACAAATAAAAATATAGAACGTGATGGCAGAAACACACTTGACACAAACCGGGGGCATAGACGGTATAAAAACAGCAGGACGCGCCCTCCGACACGTCAGCCACAAGTTTTCTGGATCAAGACTCGGACTCTGCCCAACGCCAGTTAATCCAAAACCAGGCAACTGCGTGGTTTCAGAAGGCAGCCGCTGGTTTCAACATGCCCATCTAACTGTGGGTGAAATATGTCCATCCATCCTCGTTTCTGACAACGTTTGAAACTAGTACTGCCGCAGACGAAACGTGGTGTGCTCTTCAGCTGACTGACTGCAGTCTGCAGAACCCCGTCGGAGCTCTGATCACATGCACCAAGTTGACCCCTGGACAGTAGAGCTGCGGCCCCCCGGCGGAGACGCCGTCCAGGAGCCAGTCGTTCTGGCGGCTATCGGAGCTGGTGCCAGATCCTCCAACTGCCCTGCTAGCAGTCTTCAAGCGGGGATCGTCCCCGGACCTGACCGGAGGGCCTTTTTTCATTAACAAAATCTTCAACAACAACTGATCAACTTAAGGCAGAAAATAATGTCTGTTTAATCGACATTCCTTTTTTCCTGGTAGCCTTCCTAAGATTCGCCCTCCTTCTAACACGCACACACACTTATGCATGGTTTGGAAAACTACCGTCAAACCTCTATTGACAGGGTCTCCGGGGACAGCGGCAGGGAAGATTTACAAGAACGAGACAATGGCACGCATTGCAGTCTCATTCTCAGGTTGATCCCTCATATTCAGCTACATCAGATATAAAATCCATTGGCAGAGTTATTTCGTAGGAGGAGGAGAAAAGAGGTGGATGCAATCAGAAGAGAAAGAAGAAGAAGAGGGGTTGAAAATGTCTCATCGTGCTTGAGAAGGTCTAATGAGTCAGATGCGTTTTAATTATAGTGTTTGAGCATGTGTGTCAGATATTGCACGGGAACAAGGGTGCAGGGAGCCTGAAGAGCACTGGTCCCAATTTAACTGCTCCACCAGATGGTGGTTTGCCACAGGTGCAGGTGTGTGATAGTGTACTCAGTGAATAATGGGCAGAGAGCAGACATGCTGCGAGGGAGGACACGAACAACCGAGCGAGAAGGCGGATGAACGGACAGATTGAGCCGGAGGGAAGTTCAAGAGAGTGTCTAACCCTGCATGCGGCTTTGGAGTAATTATGAGTTATATCCCCACACCAGACATGCATCCAGTAGAAACATTCCCCCACAGAGAACACGTGCATCCTCACCACCAAGACGGTCTTTCCGAGCTCGATGTCCTCGCTGATGACAACCGTGTAGACGCCCTGGTTGAAGACCGGTCTGTTGTCATTGACATCAGTCACGTTGATGTTTACGGTTGCTATGTCGCTGAGTGGCGGCGAGCCGCCGTCTTTAGCCTCGATGGTGACGTAGTACTCGTGAGAGACCTCGTAGTCCAACGGCTCAATCACAAAGACGTCGCCTGCGAAACGACGTGATAATACGAGCTGTTACTTCAGCCATGCACATTTTCCCAAATCTTACAAAATGCTGCCACAGTACAACAAATTCAGCGCAAATCAAGTTATGAAGTGTGACTGGAATGTCATTCCAGGTAGGTGATAGCGTGGACAAGGTCCCTGCAGATAAGGAGTTTTTATACAAACCGTCCTTTTCATGCACTTTGGATACACGTAAACATCCCCAAACTGTGTCGATGCACATAGTTGTGCTGCCTGACAAAAGTCTACACTCGTCACAGATGTAGTGACAGATGTGGGGCGGATTTAACTCTGGAATACTCGTAATTGTTCCCTATGGCTTGTACTCCTACATGTGAACACGGTCAGTTCAGGCTTTAATGGCAAATCAAGAGACGACCTTAATTATGCTTAATTCAGGAGAATACAGCCTATAATTATAATTTTAGACAAACAGCAAGCAAGTTAGTCTAAAGAGCTTAAACTGCTTTTGGTGCTGATGCCAAGGAGCCGTTTGAGGAACTGCAGCCTTCGGTTGGCGTCATGCTTCGGCCCTGAAGCTGGTATTATTTCTCTGCTTGCAGCAAGAAAACAAAACCTCATCCCTTTTTCCCCCCCTTTTTCTTCCTTTTGGTGTTTCATTACACTGATTCAGCAAGCCAATTACAGCCAGCCCGAAACAAAGTCCCAGACAGCTGAGCATTGTTTCTAGTGAGTTTCAAAATATTTTCATTCGTTTACAAGACTGCGCAGAAGTCCTAGGCTCCCCGGTGTTGTTTTTTAAGCACAGTTTTAATGACCGTATTTATTCTTCAGTCTCTTTCTGAAGATGCAAACATAAAATACAAAATTAGATCAGTTAGCTGTACCCAATCAGCATCGAGTGAACACCACCTCCCTACCCAGCGGTTTTTCAGGCCCGCTTGGATATCGAACCCATGGCAGGGAGGTTTCTGTGCCCCTCGTAGACAATGGTGGAGGCCCTGATAGACTACGAGGGGCACTCAACTGATGAAGGGAGGAATCAGAAATGTAGACAGTGAAGCAAAGAGGCCACCACACACCTGTGCGTGGATCAACGCTGAACATGCCGTGCTCATTCCCACTGATGATGCTGTAGGAGATCTCTCCGTTGGCGTCCGAGTCACGGCTGGCTGCTTGCACTCTCAGCACTTGAGTGCCCACAGCCACCTCCTCAGACACCGTGGCCGCGTATTCGCGGTGCTCAAACACTGGTGGGTTGTCGTTAATGTCCAGGACGGAGACCACCACCTCGCAGGTCGAGGAGAGGCGTGGAGAGCCCTGGTCGGTGGCGTGGGCCTTCAGCTCATACACTGACTGCACCTCGCGGTCCAGTGGACGTTCCAGACTTACTACGCCCGTGTGCTCGTCAACTGAGAACAATCCATCGGCGGAGTCGATCAGCGAGTAGATGATCTGACTGTTAAGACCTGTGATGACATAAAAAGGACAATTTGGAGTTTGTTCTTTTCGTCTTTTTGCAGCATGGATGCTTTTATTGCACTTGGGAAATCATTCCTGCTATTCTTGACGTAGCAGCTTTAAGTTCCAAGTGTGCTGCAGCAAGTTTTACTCTGTGAAGTAGAGAAGTGCTCATCTGTATCGCTCTGGCGACAGCCGTGTCTTCTGTGTTGACTGGAACTACCACTCAACTGTATAAATCATACTTCCGCTATCATTTCAGGAGCTCTTCTTACTGTCCAGCTTTGACAGTCTCTCCCTCATGAGGTGTGCAACTTACACAAGAAAGCAGAGTCTCGTTTTCATTTTTCCTGGTTTTGTTAGATTGTGGTTCAATCACACCTACAGTTTGGGTATGTGGAGTCCCGTGCTGCCTGCCTCCTCACCCCCACCTCCGCACACAAGGCGGTGAGATGCTCATGTCAACAGAAGTCTTCTTATTTAGTACAGGATGGAAAAATGAGGCATATTGACTCGAGTATTGGTGTGAATTCAGAGTAACTGAAGAAGTACTTCCGATGTTGAATCCAAAACATCCATCTTTGACACAATCGCTGATAAACAGGAGCTGTAAACATCGAATCTATCTTTTCCTCATAACTCATGTCCTCCTACAAGCACGACAAACCCAGAAACGAGGCAAAGACTGATCGCAATAATAATCATAATGCATTTGCACAGGTGGTCCTCATTTGGAAAACCCTATTACTGTGCCATTAACAGGTAAGTGCCCCCTGATGCTCTCCGGATCTCATTGTTATGCTGGACAGACGACTGCGGGGACCCAGCTTATATGGTGTCTCATCGCTTTCATATGGTCTGATCAAATCTAAAACAATTGCCTAACAATGGTTTAGAGACCTATATTGAATAATGATTGCCCACGTGATGCCCACGGGGGGGGGGGGGGGGGGTTACATTTATTGGAAATATGCTGCATTCAAAAACTGTGACCGTCGGCAGAAAATCATTTCAAAATCAAAATAATGGGGACTGTGATTTTACTCCATTGCTGGCTAGCCTAAAAGGATGTCGTCTGTCTAAAACTAGAAAAATAAACATCCACACCATACCAGGCCGAAATATGTCGTAATGCAAAGTGATATAATATCAATGAAATCAGCTTTTTTTTTACTGCTAAATTATTCAGGGTGATCATTTTGTGATTGAGGCTGCGTGCATCCTTCAACCGTCCACCATCACTGTTGAGGACCTCCATCAATGCCTGTAATGTCAAGTAAACGTGTTAACTGCAAACTAATCTTCATCACAGGTGGATTTCATTTCATAGGCTGGTGGGCTGCTCTTTGATATGTGATAAAGGATGAGGCAGAATCAGAGAAGGAATTTAGAAGTTTATCACAGATCAAAAGGGCAGCAGTCTGGTTCGGTTCCTCTGTCTGGTTCGTAATCACTCCACGCTGATAGGTGCTGCTGCACAGAGATTGTGACTGAAGGCTGAAATGGCGAGCGGCTATGTGGGTGAGTGTCAGACATCACTGAGCGATCATAGAGGCTGTGGCGCACAGCAAGCAATGAAAAAAATGAGTGCACTCTGAAATATGCAGAGAATACGGGCTGTTTTTTTCCCTCTCTCAACAGGAGGGTTACATCAGGTTTTGAAATGTGATGGTTGGCTGCACAGACAGCTGATTAAAGAACCAGTTCACTTGGTCAAACCTAAATTGCCCATGTTTTGAGCGTGCTGCAAGTTTCTTCAGGAGCAGCTGGATGTGCTCCAAGCTTGAAACAAAGCGGGAAAAACAGCATCTTGATAAGTGCATATCCACATGTGTGGGAAAAATACTGACGAAATCCCTCCCTGCTTCCACTCGCAGTAACTACTAATTATTTCTCCCAGCTAAACTGTAGGGTGCACCTTGTTTTCTGTGGCCTTTTTATAAGAACGCTTGCCCCTGATATTTAAAATTAAAAGCTCATTTTGAGCCAGCAGAGCACATATGTCCCCATTTAAAGAGGACATGCTGTGAAAACATCACTTCTTGTGCTTGAGAGCATGTATTTGGGCGTTTGAAATTCCTACCAGCTAGAAAATCCCAGCATATTACAGCTCTATTGCTTTGTGTCGAGCAGACTTGGTATGAAAATGTTGCATTCCGGGAGCCATTCAGATTTACAGGGCTGTTGCATCATGGACTCTGGTCAGAGTAGCCTTATCCAGTCTCACCAACTTTATCTCCATTCAACTTTGCATCATTTGCTGTACCTCAGAGACGGCTTTACCACCGATCTCTAAAGAGGCACGCCAAACGCAAATGTGGACTCAGACATCTTGCCCCGCCCCCAAAAACCAGCAGCTATAAGCAGAGCTGTAAAGACAGGGTTCAAAAGGAAGCTGTTGTACTGTTTCTCTGTGGATTTTTGCCCTAAATAATTATGCCAACTATGTCACAGGTGTTTTATTAAGACCTCAGGAATTTGTGTGGATGAGTGGAAAAAAATATATGACGTCTTAAAGTCCATCCGTGAAGCATGTCCGCTCTTTCTGTTTCATCTCCGACCAGCTCCAGACCACAGAAACTGGTGTTACAGTAGCAACGACTCCTCGACTCTCATGAAGAAATAACCACTGATGTTAGGAGCCGTGTGGTGGGTTTATGGTAACACGCCACACCAGCAGAGAAGTCGCTCTTGGTGGATGAAAATCAAACTTTTAGAAGTTTCTAATAACAATTTTATCAGGCTTTCAGCTGCGCCGTCCCTATCTTCTGAGACGGCTCTTCAAGCGAAGATTTTCTGGTTCACTAAACTCAAGAGTGCAGTGTGGAACAGCAGGCCCACCAGTGTCTTCAGGGGGGAAAAAAACTCAAGTAGTCTAATTACTAAAATGACATAGTTAAAACCCTCAGACATTTCCATGTGTGAGCGTCTTACTGATTGGCAATGTTTGCTGAAAGGAGGAGATGCCTGAGATAAACATGTGGCCCTGTGGTTTTGTACCAAGCAAATGGAAAATTGCAATAATCCCTTTTGAGAATTCAGCTTTAAGGGAGAGGAATTTCATTAGACTGTAAAGGAGCTTTTAATTTGAGGGGTTGATCATTCATAAAATTTCACATTTGTTATCCTTCCCTCTCTCCAGTTAGTGTGAAGCCGCTCCACAGTGAAAAGATAATGTGAGCGTAGTGTGTCACCACGGAGCCAAGATAAATATGGAAAGGCCTCAATGCTAAAGACTCGGAAAATGTACTCTCGAATCGCCGGAGTGCAGCGTTTTATTGTGAACAGGAGGAATGCACTTTCACGAGCATCTGTTTAACAATTAACTTTTTACTGTCCCGGGTAAATCTGAGGCAAAAACAAAGTACCTGAGAGTTTTCAGTGTCTCTAAGGTTAATCTAACAAGTCACAATATTCAATATTAGAGCATCTAAAATTCCAATTAAAAGGTGAAATAAAAGAGTGGAACAGCCGTAACCCCCGAGACACTTGTCACTCTGTTATACATCACAACACAGAGATTAACCAACGGCTGACGGGCGTAATCAGCATTGTGTTGACTAATTCTGCAAAGACTTGACTGTTTATCTGTAAAGGGTTGAACTGCATTGTTTCTAAATAACAATCGTTTACCTAATTGACCATTGACCAAAAAAAAAGTCTTGAACAGAGCTGTTTACCTCTTAGAAAGCTGACACAGCGTGTGGTCAGAGAGGAGCAAATATTCCGCATTTACAAAGCAGAATGGGTCGAGTCTTTTGTTCCCTCTAAATCTCTGAACGGAAGTCAGAGGAACTGGTGATCCAGGTGTGCTTCATGGATCAATGAATATGAATATGCCGACTTTTCCCTGGGAAACATTTGCATTCTTGTTAAAAACCATTTTCGCCGGCTTCTTGTTCTAAACTCAGTCTAGTGTGAAGAATAAAACCTGAGCTGGATACAAAGCTTCAAACCAGCTCATGAAACGAAAGTCAGTTCAGCTTAACATGAGCCTCATAAATGCTCCTTAAATCCAGCAAATGAACAGTTAGTTGATGAAAAAAAAGAGTAGCCAGGTTTTGTTTTATGGGGACTCATTGTCTCACTGACACAAGGGTTTTTTTTTTCTTTTTCTGTTTGATGCTTTACTGGTTTTTATTGAGAAAACGTGGGCAGACACGGAGCGAAGGGTCACGGCTGCACAAGAACTCGTTTCCTCCAAACCCGGGGCGCCTGCTCAACCAAACAAGGTCTAGTTGGGCAGATCCAGAGGAGGAGTCAGTCCTCCTATTAGAGTCCATATGGGATCAGCTTTGTAAATAAAAGTAAATCTGCAAATATAAACTCAGCTGAAAGAAAATGCAAAGCAGCAGCAATGAAGCGGTCCAATTTCTTTAACTGCCCCGTGGCTAACTTCCAACATGAAACAAACTATAAAATAAATGACGGAAAATCCTGTGTAAGAGGTAATGTCTCAATTAGTTTCCCGTAGGAGTGCAGAGTCATGTAAAAGTTGGACTTAAAAAGAAAAACGCTCACCCGCGTCGATGTCATTTGCCAGCAGTTTTGCAACAAACGTGCCCGTCTCTGTGTTCTCGAAAACCGTGATGGTGTAGGGATCGGAGGAGAACTGCGGAGGGTTGTCGTTGACGTCTTCAACCGTAATGTGGATGTCGGCGTCGCAGTACCGCCCTCCTCCGTCCACCGCTCGCACTTTGAACCTGTGCTCTTCCTGTTCCTCGCGGTCCAGGGGCTGCAACGTCTTCAATTCCCCTGAAGTGATGACATAAACGTGCACATAACTCAGATGTGTGTTTGTAGCCAGCAAGACAAAGTAGTTTCAGAACAAACCATCAAACCGTGTAGGCTCCTGTACACTGCCACCGCCTCATCCAGTGCCTATTAACCAAATAAAAAAAAATAAAAAAAAACAAACTAATGGCTTTCATGAGAGAAGAGAGGGGAATGAATAAGTAATTGATGCACAAAAGGGGGTAGAAAAAGGCAGCGAGAGGGGCGATGACGGAAACCATCGCAGTTGGCAGCCTAGAGCAGCTTGTAAGTGTCCTGGGAAGTGAGGCAGCCAACTTTACCACAACATCTTTGGAAAACTGCAGAGCCTCTTGGCGGTCCTAATCAGCAACCCTCCCACTTGTCCGCGCTTAAAAAAAAAAAAAAAAAAAAAAAGAAACATTCCTTCTCCATCGCAGTAGCGCTGCTACTGGAAACCCAACCCAGAGTGCTGCCAAAAAAACAGCTTTACAATATTGCTGCTTTATTTTATTCGATTTTTTTTCAGACATAAGAGCAGATGTGTTCTGTAGCTGCTAAAATCTGCCAGCTCAGTTTATAATCTACTGGCTTAGTCTTGCCTGTGTTTTTATTTTGCACTAATTAAAAGGAAAAAAAAAACAACAACAAGCTGGGTTTGATGAAGTGGGATTGTGTTGAGTTTTCAGTCTTCCTTCTTCATCTTAGCAGTCAGATGAAATGTCTGATTTAAAGAGTCTCCCGGAGGAAATAATTTGCAGGCATGTAGTAAAGCAGCCAATAATTCAATGGGAAGTGTGAGACTGTGCTTTAATGCTACTGTGAGGCTTTCGGCTGCCCTGCAGGGAAATGTTCTTGGCTCTTTAAAAAAAAAAATGAATAAGTAAATAACAACTGGGGAAGTCTTCTGAGCCGCCTCTCTGGCTGACAGTAATTCTCACATGGAGAAACTCACTCACATACATGCAAAAAATATGATAAAACAAATAAAATAAGCAAAAACATTCTGCAGCGGGACCACAATTCTCATGTAGAATGTAAAAGCGCTGTCATGCTGCGCTGCCTTTTTGATTTTGTGGCTGAGGGTTGAGGGCCAGGAGCGCTTCATGACAGGCTTTAACACAAGTGTCCCACATTCTGCTCCCTTAATAATCCCAATAACATCCAACACAGATTGAGCGAAATCCCACAAGGCTTCATAAAAGCAAGAAAAACAAACTCTTCATACAAAATACATTTCAACTGGAGACACGTTTTCCCTCTTTGCACTAAACACCGCACAGTTACTGCTATTTTTGCTACGGAATATTTGAAAAGGTGCCCGTTAAACTGTGTGGAAACAAACCTGTCTCCGAGTCAATGATGAACCATTCTGATCCAACTCCCTGGAGCTCGTAGGAGATTTGGGCGTTTGAACGGATGTCAGCGTCTGTAGCAGAGACCTGCAAGATGAGCCTGCCGCTTGCGGAGTCCTCTGGGACGCTTTCACTGTAGAGGGACTGGAGGACAGACAAGTGAAGCAGGAAAATTGAAAGAAAGGGAATGATTAAATGGAATACCAGAAAAGAAAAGTAGCACCAAAAAAAAAAAAAGAAAAATGCTGTACTGAATTATAACCAAGTACCTTTTCGCATACTGGGTCGTTGTCATTGGCATCGAGCACCTTGACCTCCACGACAGCTTTGGCAGTAAAGATGCCGTCACTGGCAGTAATGTTGAGGAGATAATTGTCTCTCACTTCACGGTCCAGAGGTTTCCTCACAGAGACCTTCCATTCATTCTGGATGTGTTCGATGGCAAACTGGCCGAGTGGGTCTCCTCCTGCGGATAAAAATAGGTAAATAAATCAATCAATCACTGTAGCATGTATAACAAGAACAGAAGCAAGACGCAGTTGGAGTTGTTTAAAACCTGTATTTTCTAACATTTCAACCACCAACTACGGAAACTATCAGGGAAGTAATCACTCAGCAAACTGTCACTTCTATAGCAAACGTCGCTGGCGCACAAGAATTCCTGTAAACCATGAACAACAAGCATCCAATAAACAATAACATTGCCTATTCTTATTTCCTCTTGCTGGTTCCAGTTTTCCACACGTGCTAATTACCCCCGGAGTAGGTATCTTCCTCTGCGAGGATGATTGAAATATAATGTCTTGTGTATTTGCTACATCTTGAGCAGATTAGGTAAAACTGATATAATAGAGCTTTATTATGTTTGATTCGTGAGATTTTATCCTCATGTTAATTAAGTAGAATAACGTTGACAATCCTCCTCCCAGCTCTGCATGTGGAAAGCTGTTACACTAACAAGTCGAGAGTGAAATCTGGGCTCACGACTTGGTTTATAAACTGATGAAAAAACCCACCTGTGATGAAGTAGTTCACTTGTTTATTCATTTCTTCAGAATCGTCATCTGTGGTGCTGAGGATGGCAATCACCCCGCTGGGCGGAGGGTCGTCTTCGCTCACCGTTCCCTTGTAGATCTCTGCGGTGAAGCGCGGGGGGTTGTCGTTCACGTCGGCCACCGCTACCTCCACCGTGGTGCCGGTTACGTGTTGAACCGCGTCGCCTTGGTCAGTGGCGAGGACGGCGATTTTGTATGTGGCCGTTTGTTCGCGGTCAAGCTCTTTTAAGGTGGTCACCCATCCTGTTTCACTGTTGACTGCAAACAGCTCCGATATTTCCTGCGAGTTCTGCTTGGGGTCCAGGCTGTAGACGACATTGCCGTTGGTTCCGGAGTCGAGGTCGGTGGCTTTAACTTGAACGACTTGAGTCCCACTTGGAAGGTTTTCAACGATCACAGCTTCATACGGGTCGGCCTCAAAAACCGGCTTGTTGTCATTGACGTCTTTAACCTGGATGTTTACATTCACAGATGAAAGTACCTCGTAATTCTCATATTTGGTTTCTGCAATCAAACTGAGTTGATACCATTTGGTTGCCTCGTGGTCGAGGTTCTTCTGAAGCTTCAGGGTCCCACTATCTCTGTCTACAACGAACACTTCATCCCCGTTGCTCTCGGGAGTGTCGCCTTTAACAAGGCTGTAAACGAGCGGCTGTTCGCCTTCGGCCTGAATCACATCTATCCCTGTGCCGATGGCAAGGTCCTCATCAACAGTGTAACGATAATATGGTTCAGAAAATTTGGGAATGGGTGTCTCCGCGGAGACGATCCTGATGTAAACCTGGACAACTGAATGCTTGGGTGGATTCCCAGTATCCTTTGCCCTCACAAAGAATGCGTAGAGCTCATTTTCAAGTCCAATGAGGCTTTCTTTGGTAACAATAACCCCAGAGGTTTTGTGGATTTCAAAATTCTCCACCACATTTTCCACATCTGCTTCCAGTGAGTACTCAATGTCTGCATTACTTCCCTCGTCCGTGTCTGAAGCAGCAATTTTAAGCACGGAGGTTCCCCTTGGGACATCTGATGCAACGGTGGCTTTGTATTCAACTGCTCTGAATTGTGGAGCATTGTCATTGGCGTCTGTGACAATGACGTTGATGACACAAAAGCCCACTTTTCCACCACCGTCTTTAGCTATCAAGGAGATGGGAATAACCTTTTCATCAGCTTTTTCACGATCGAGGCTTTCAAGGGTGAAAATCTCTCCTTTTTCATTGATGGAGAACTTGTCTTTTGCAAAGTCGTTGACAATGTGGTATGTTATTTGGCCATAAATGCCTTCATCTTCATCTGTTGCCTGTGCTTCTGCTACCAGGGTCCCAACAGGGGAGTTCTCAACCAGCTCTACCAAATAATCCACCTGAGAGAAAGCGGGGTTGTGGAAGTTGGCACCAACAACTGTTACCATGACGAGGGCCGAGCTTCTGAACACACCATCGGACACCGACACGTTCAGATTGTAAAGAGGCTGCATATGTGGCCGGCGGTGGTTTGAAACAGTGATGGCACCAGTTTGTTTGTTGATGCCAAAGTTCTGCTCTTCATTTCCAGATAAGATTGAGAACACCAACTTGTCTGCGTCTGAACTGTCGGCATCAGATGCCTGGACTTGGCAGATGAAGTGTCCACGTGGGGCCAATTCGCTGATAGGGGTCTGGTAAGTGTGCTCTGTAAATACGGGAGCATTGTCATTCAGGTCAGTCACATCTATCGTCACGACGACGTCACTGGAAAGGGCTGGAATTCCCAAGTCCACTGCTCGCACTCTCAACCTGTGTTGCTGGATCTCTTCATAGTCGAGAGCCTGAGCTGTCGAGATTACTCCTGAGTCGCGATCGATGGTAAAATAATCTGAGCTCTTCCCTTTTTCCTCAACTAGCTGAAAGAATACCTCTTGGTTATTCCCAGTGTCGGAATCTTTTGCATGCACCTGCAAAATGGACGTGCCAATAACAGAGGCCTCGGAAATATTGGCATAATAGGCCCTCGACAGGAACACAGGGGCATTATCGTTTACATCTTCCAGTATGATATCAACAAACACCTCGGAGTGCGCTCCAGTCAGGGAGTCGGTGGCTCTTACGTTTAACTTATAGGCGGGATGTTTCTCAAAGTCCAAAGGTTGAATTACATGAATGACCCCTGTGTTGAAGTCAATCGAGAACTGTTTGAAAGGGTCTCCCTCGGAGATGGTGTACACAATACGGGGGCCTTCAGAATCATTGGCCTGCACATGGAGCACAGGGGAGTGCAGCTGAATGTTTTCAGGGATTTCAATGCTGTAAAAGGACCTTTCAAACACAGGCACTGCTTTGTTCACCACTCTTACTGGCACTTGTGCTTCTGCTGAGAGGGGCGGCTCTCCATTATCCCTTGCCACAACAACTATGACAAAGTCTTTGTTGAGCGAGTCTTTCTCAAACTTCTTTTTGAGCGAGATTTCACCGGAAGGACTGATTTCAAAGTTCTCCTGCAGCTCTTTTATGTAATAACTGATAGCTGCATTTGAACCTGCGTCTTTGTCCACTGCTGCAACTTGTCGGATAACCTGGCCCTCCTCCGCGTCCATCTGAACCAGCGCGTGATACGGAAGGTTGACAAACATGGGCTTATTGTCATTTTCATCTTCCACAACCACGGTAACTAAAACATGAGCTGGATCTTTATCCTTGTCTTCTCCAGAGACCTCAACGACAATGTCATACGTGTCCTGATCTTCACGATCAAAAGGAATGCCAGTGCTTGACACAACCCCGGACGTGCGGCTGATTTTAAACCTGCTGTCTGGGTTCAGAATCCTGTAGAACAACGGCTCGTTCACTTGGTTCCCAACAGCAGCAACGACTGCCAATGTTTTCCTGTCAGAAGAATTTTCTTGGATGTAAGCTTTATAGGATTCCTGGGTGAACCTCATCTTGCTCTCCTTGTTTTCCTTCACACTGATCTTCACGCCAGCGACAGAGGCAAATCTACCATCTGAAACTCTAACCTTCAATTCGTATCTGCTCCTGAGCTGTGTGACATTCTGTATTAAAATAATCCCCGTCACTGGATCCATCTTAAATTTATCCCCGATATTCCCCTCAGAAATAGAGAAGAGCAGCTTGGAGTTCGGCCCAGAGTCTGAGTCCGTCGCGTTGACTTGAATAACTTGTACACCTTTGTATGTTGGGACAATGACTGCAGCCTCGTACAGCTCTTGGCTGAAAACGGGCGAGCAGTCGTTAACGTCCACGACCTCAATGGTCACGTTGGCCGCCGTCTCTGCAAACAGTCGTGGCATTCCTAGATCGTGGACCTGAACTGAGAAGTGGAAAACGGTCTTTTGTTCATAATCCAAAGCTGCTGTGGTTCTGATGGCCCCAGTGCTTGAGTCAATGGCAAAATAGTTAAGCGCAAAAGGTTCTACGATTTGATAAATGAGTCTGGCATTCTGGTCACAATCAGCATCAGATGCATGAATGACAAAAGGGGTGTTTTCATGGGTCAGAACAACACTGTTGATAGGGGCCGACTCGCTTATCACTCCTCTGAATTCCCTTTGGATAAAGACCGGAGCATTGTCATTTTCATCCTTTAGATGAACAAGAAGTGTGGCGTTGCTGGCAAGTCCAGCCATGTTGGTGCCCTGGATGATCAGCTTGTATTGGGGAATGGTTTCGTAATCTAAAGTCTTCTGCGTCACAACCACTCCCGAGTTTGGATTTACATCAAAAGCGTTGTCGACGTTGCCGCCTTTTATTTGGTAGAACACAGAGGACTGGCTGACGGCTGCGACGGAGCTCACAAAACTTCCCGGACTGGCCGATTCACTGATTTCTGCAGAGAACTCCTTTTCACTGAATCTGGGGGCTGCGTTGTCCGAAACTGTAAGCACAATGTTCACGGTAGTGGTAGTGGACAGCGGGGGCGTTCCACTATCGGAAGCCTTAACGATGACTTCGAACGCCGTCTTGCTGCCGCGATCAAGTTCTTTGGCCACCGTGACTGTCCCAAGCACAGGATCGATAGCAAAGGAGTTTGCAACATTTCCTACAAGACAGAAGAAACAAGCGGGGCTTATTTTAATCATTTTCTGCATGTTGTACCACCAGTAAATGTAAATGTTTGCCCACTTCAGCAACAGAAGTCATCTGCCATCCTAACCCACCGGACAGAATTAAAACAAAGCGAGCTACACTTCATCATGTAATCGTCATCTCTGCTATTTAAAATACGCACTTCCAAACAAAAATCTGCAGCATGCTTCTTTTAGCGTACTGTGAAAGAAATCCACTCATCTCCCACATGCTGGAGATCTTACAAAGTCCCTAATATATTCCTACTCTTTGTCAAGTATTTCATTCATGATCTGGATTCCAGTGGGCCGCGCTGATGACTCATGCATTTTATATGAGCTAGTTCAATTCCCTTTTTTTTTTTTTTTTAAATCTATGAAAGCTCCTGCGAGAAAAAAGGGGAAACTGTGTATCAACTGAGCAGAAGAGTAACTAAGCAGGAATTTACCCGATTCAATGCTGTAAACAAGCTCAGCGTTATGACCCTTGTCTTTGTCGAGAGCAGTGACCTGCAGCACGGCCGAGCCTACGGCAGCAGACTCGAAGACGCGGCCAGAGTAGGGCGCGCCTACAAACCAGGGGGCGTTGTCGTTTGTGTCGTCCACGTTGACGATAACGCGTACAAGATTCCTCTTTACTGGAATGTCCTGATCTCGAACCTGGAGACGACAATTTTAAAAGAAGACGGTAAACTAGGAAGCAATTACAAGAAGCTCCCAAGAGATAATTCATACTCGAAGCCATAATCAATTATCATAACAGTCATATTTCCTCTCAAAAGGCATCGCCAAATGCTCATTGCTGCCTACCATGACGGTGAGGATGTGGCGATGCATAGTCTCGTGGTCCAGTCGCTCAGTGGTGTACAAAGTGCCTGTTCCTGGGTCCAGTCGGAACTTCCTGAGGCTGAATGGATCTGTGCTGCTCAGGAGTGTAAAGGTTAGTTTGTTTTTCTCATCCCTGTCCATGGCGCTGATCCGCAGGACCTCGGTCCCGGCTGGCTCATCCTCAGGGACGTTCACGACATAAACGTGGTGGGAGAACTGTGGCCGGTGGTTGTTGGTGTCAATGACGCGGATAAGCACCTGAAAATGAAAAAAAAAAAAAAAAAAAAACAAAAAAAGAAGATCAAATCACCCATCTCGGTGCTTTCTATACCACGATCCCACTAAAACACACGCATGTTAAAAATTTGATGTCATCTTCCTAAATTCTGCAAAAAAAAAAATAATAATAATAATAATAATTCAACTGGAAGACCACTTGATGAATCTAACAGTAAAAGGAAAAGATCGATGGTGAGAAACAGCAACGCGTCCGTACGAATCCTGAGGTCTGATTCATCTGGGAGCAGTTCTGCGATAAACCATAAAATAGCAACCTGTCAACTGTGGATGAGGGAAAAGGATACTGTCGGTGACCTTAAATTTGTGATGGCTAAACGCGCCTCAGTGTCCTAGCTGGGAAGACTTAATATTCTAACCAGCAATTAACTGAGAAAGAGTCTGTACTTTTATTTTCTCTGCTACACACACACACACAAAAAGAAAACGACTTTAACATCCCCAAACTGTAAAATTCCACCGGGAGCATGTTTTATCAACACCAGCCACTCGTCTACTGGACTTCCGACAGAGGATTATGGAGAGCTGCTGGAATGCCATCTTTGCTTCCCGGGCCAGCGAGGGGCTTCTGCCATTGCCAAACATGGGGAACAAAGGGATCAGCCCAGATTAGACACCTGCATACCAGGCACCAGGGGGTGATGTCCCACAAGGGAACGCTTGAACCGGAGCTGTTCAGTACAGAACGACTGAAGAGGGCTACAGACACAAAAGCCTTGACCAGGTGACAGCTCACTAGCTACCCGGGCTTTGTCAGATCTCAAGTCAAAACCACTCCCCACTTGTCTTTGTGTTCATAATAGTGTTTGTTGAGCAGAGTGAGCTGGTATGGGAGGCAAATATAGACTCAACCTGACAGGACTGATAACATTTACAATCTGCTGTGTGCTGTGATGTTGGCAGCACTGCTGAGGCTCACAGATGTCATCTTGCAGGGGGAGCGTTGGGATGCATGCTGTCTGTCAGTGCCTTATTCTGGCTCTTTTCCGTAACTCTTGTGTCACAAGTAACCCATATCACATTCATAATCAGGAGGTGTAAAGTAAAATAAAGAAACATTAACAGTCCCCAGAAGCAGTGCGACAATCTGTCTCATTCCAAGCCCGTCTTCTTATGCCGTGCCAGACGTTACACAGCACCGAATCCCTCGTGTCTCGAGATCCGCCTTTTACACACAGAGGCATATATGCATGTACCCGATCTCCCACACACACCAAAACAAGCCTATAAATCGTGCACCTTATTGTGTACATCCACACAAAGAGGTTTTGCAATGTGTCTCAATGTGGCCAGCGTCAGATAACACACCTTTTGAATAGCTAGAAAGGTGGAAAGAACTGATAGTTTTGTAAAAAAAAAAAAAAGCAAGAAGGAATGGAGTCTGGTCAGCGGTATCTACGTCTGTCTGCAGCGTACTATTCTAATAACCAAAAAGCCAACAAAAGGCTATTTACCCCCCACACCAGTGTATGCACACAAACGTGCCGTTCCCCTTTGCAAAGAGTCTCTGCAGCACTTCAAAGGAACTTTGCTCCAAACATAACAAAGAAGCATGATGCAGCCCAAATGTGGCAGAAACACTGTTGTGGAGGAAAAACTCAGTATTCTTTGTGTATGGCTTCCTGAGGGAATGCTGAGGAGGAACAAGACTGGAACTGAGACACACACATGACAGATGGAGAAACTGAAGATGAAACGGCACTGTCGGGGTGAGAAAAGACTAAGAGAGAAGTGACAGTGAAAAGAAAAAAACGTAAGAAAACTCTGGGAAATGGTTAAATTAAGAAAAACACTGAGTGGGGATTAACATTAAAGCAATAAACAAACAGAACCTTTTGGCTGAGAGAGAGAGAGAGAGAGAGAGAGATGCAGGAGCCTTAGATGCAAGAATCATCTTTGATACTTGAGGCAAGAAAATAGCGAATTATGAACCTTGGAGTGAGACATAAAGAGATCCTTTGTAATGTGGACTGAGATACCACGAGAAGCAGGAAACTATGAACAGATTGTGAGCAGAACAGCTTGAGGTACTTCTGCATGGCCAAGGAAGGATGTCATGTAGCTGGAGAAGAGGTATGGGAGGGAGGCTGGGCTGCGTGCCGAGGCCGGCTTGCTGGCGCAGCTTCTGGCTATGAGGTGCCCGAGCTGGAATGCAGCATCAGCTGATCCTTCAGAGACGCCCTCAGAGGGCTGTGCTGGTCAAATGGAAGACAAAAGCCAAATATCTTCTTCAGACCCAACCCTAATTCAATGTATCACGTTAATTTGAATTTATAGAATATTTTCAAAAGGAAACGAAGTGAAACCTCTTCTGTGTGGTATCCAGAACAGGGTGCGAGGGAGCTGTCTTTGTGTTTGCTGCCCTCCTGTGCCATGCGTAGGAGAGGAAGCCCCCTGCCAAGTGGCAGGTTCTGGGCAAAGGGAGGCCACTGGCACCGAGTGATCCATCATGTTCCCAAAACAGGATTAACACTGCCCACTACCCACAGAGGTCCGACACTCTTGTTTGCACTTTATTGTACCCAAACAGAATAATCATCAATCCAGCATTCTGGGCCAATAAACAGAGACTGGGGGGGGGGGGGCAGCGAAGGAGACAATCTGAGAGAAATACCAAGGGGACTAGAGAGCAAAAGAGAACAAAAAGAAAAGAAACATTCCTAGCAGAGAGAAAATAGGCCAGCCCGTCTGGCAGCACAGCCTCCACATGACTTTGATTTGAGGAATAGATACGTCCAACTTTCAGTGTTCACAAGGTGCACTGTGCCTGTGTGTGGGGATGTAAATCTAATTAACAGTCAAAATACCTGTGAGTTGTTTCAAAGTAAGTAACATACACAAAAAAAACAAAAAAAAAACACAAATGTATACTCAAGAACAATAACTCATTTGCAGACACGTTCCTTCTCCAGGAATATTTTCAGTTATTCGTTGTATTTTGCAAACACAAAAATTGCAACCGTTATCACTCAGAAAAATGTTTTAAAATATAAATCATAATCCTGTATTTGTTCAGGTGTTGTTCAAGTCTCCTGTCTAGAACTGGTACACCTGGTATTAACATCCATCCCGAGTGATGCCATCCCAAATGGACACCTGGGATTAACACGCATCTCCGCATTCTCCACACAAAAGAAGCAAGAACATGCAACATTTTTATTCATCTCTGCGGGAGGCAGCAGTGCTCTACATCTTTGCCTAAATGCCAAGAAAACGAAGGCGTGTTGTTGTCGGTTATGAAAGCTGGTTGTTTTGTACTTTAAAAGTTACTTTACTTGTTTTGCAGTTCAAAGTTATTTTGGGTGGTGTTGGGTGGTTTTGGGTTGTAAATAGAAGGGACACAAAGCCACAACAGCTAGAAGACGCTTCCAAAAAGTAATCAAATTTTCCTTCAATTTAAAGACAAGCTGGTATTTTCACAACTCCTTTGTCCCACGTAAATATGTAGCGATGAATGAGTGCGTCTTTCCACCGGCAGACAAAATGTCGTTATGTAAGAGGGCCTTAGTTTGGCCCGGGACACGCTGAGCCTACTCTGTTGAAATAATGCGGCCCAGACCACTTCTGAATGTTTGAGTGATGGTACTCAAATGCATCCTGTGTGTGTTTATACCTGTATTTAGGACCGCCCACTTGTGGCCGGCTCACTCTAAACGGATGTTAATGCCCAGGTCTAAACAGGGCTAGTGAATCTGCAACCAATTTAAAAACAGCCCTCGTCACCCTCCATTTCCACATGTGTATGAGAATCTGTGTGCAAAAGGCTGACTTTCCAGACAGTGCCCAGGCTGACTGCGCTGGGCGACTGCAGAAACACGGCAGTGTGGATGAGGACCTGTTACACGAGAACAAGATTATTCTACACAGATGAAAAGAAACAAATATTTTATTTGTGCCAACAGTTCCTTTTAAATCTATCCGAGGTTCAATGTCACTTAAGGCTTTAACAAAACTGATGAGCAAGTCAATCGAATGATCCTACTTCTATAAAAAATGTCATGTCAAGGCTACACACTACACTAAAGACCCATGCCCTTTCATAAAAAAAAAAGACTTTTTACCTATATATTAGCTTAACAAACATTATTGTCCCTGTATTGAGTCAACATGCTCCAAGCAGCAAACAATACCATTAAAGTATAGTTGTAGCACATAAAAACTGAGTAAATCAGCTCCTTTGACAGAAAACAGCTGATCGGCTGTAATCAGCTGGCTCTGCAGTATCATATGCACAAGCACTCATCCACAAAAGAGCAGGCTAGAGCTCCGATAATATGCACAAAATATGCACATTTGAAATGTGAGCACGGTAAACGTGAGGCTGCTGCTGCAACTGATGGTTCCTTTGACCCGTTTCAGTTCCAGGAAGGGACCTAATGGGTATTGAAATCAGATTTCTTGAGCTGAGCATCAACAGAAAAACGTTTTGCCAGCTACAGCAAACAGCACACTATTGATTTCAAAATTTGTCTGATGAGCTCTTTGGGAATATTATAATTACACAGAACAGATATACTAAATTGTGGCTACTGACTTCTTAGATCTAGTCTGAATAAATTCTTCCCCATTACCGTGACAGGCTTAGCAATTGCAGTTTAACTCGAAAATAAGCTGCACTGAAAATAAGACCTTCTGAGCAGGTTAACCTTTAAATGTGATTAATTTGACTTCGAATGTCACTGCAAGCTGCAGCGTGGAGAGGCTTTTAAAGAGCAGTCTGTTGCCAGAGCTTTTAAGAAAGTACTTAACAAGGAGTGAAAATTTCAACCGAAGAAACAGCAACTTTGGAGCTCTTTTTAAGGTTCTGCACTAAACTAAAGGACATGCTGCTTCTGCAGATGAGCTTCAAAATGCCAGAGAAGGCAGCGCTTTATCCAAGGCTCAGTGGAGCACAGCAGCCAGATGATGAAAGGCTTTATTCATACGGGGTGACAACAAATAGATTATTTTCCAGCTACAGTTCTCTGAAGCTCCGCTTTGAGGACAAAGGACAAAACATTTTGAATGTCGCCATCCTGTATGACCCAAACTACCATGTAAAAATCTTGAAAATCTGTTGGACAAGGCATGACTGTCTGAACAAAGGCCAAAGACAGCGTGCATGCTTAAAAACGTTTTTATCGCATCACTTGAGCTTTGGTACCAGCCTCGGCGCAACACAGCCGTTCCCTATTTAGTTTTCTTGTCTCTTTGGAAGAAGCCGAGCCAGTCTGGTGGGTTCGGGGAGAGACGGAGCAGAAGAGGGAGGAGTTCAGAGCCCTCAAAAATTCACACCTGGAACAAAAAGATCGCAGCTAGATCGCGCCAGCTCTCCCCCGGTGGTGCTATTACTGAATCCCCCCGGGACGTATGCCCATGCTTTCGATTGCATCTCTAAAATGTAATCATTCCTGAAGTTGAAACAGAATCAGCTCATGTGTGCATTCAATCAGATCCAAACTAAAGGAGTAGTGTTCATCCGGTTTCGAGCAGCGACGGTAACACCGTCAACAAGAGGACGGTCTGGCCGCTCCCTCACTCATTACTCTTCTTTTAACTCCTTGCATTTCTCGCATGAGGAAAAAAGGAACGACGACAACTGCCCTGTCAGCCTCCAACTGTTTCATTAACGTTTCAATTACCTGAGTGCTGACAGTTCGCGTCCCATCTGTGGCTTCCACCGTCAGGTTGTAATTTGATTTCTGCTCGGCGTCCAGGGGCCGCGCCACGATCAAGGTTCCGCTGGCCTTGCCCACGTCAAATCGGCTGTCGTAATTACCACCTGCGATGTTTGTGTGCGTGTGTGCGTGCAAGCAATGGAAAAAGAGAACAAGATCAGAGACATCATCACATAGTTGTGTACATGCAGCAAGGTTACACAAACACTAAATGTGTTTTCTGCTGTGAAGTAGATGAAGATGATACTGAATACAGCACAGCGGATGTTATTGATTTTATCTCAACATATTACACATAATGGCTCTTCCAGGCATTTAAACGTGATAAATATGTAACTGTACAATATAGACACTGAATAAAAGGGATTGTGGACTTCCAGGAGTGAACAAGACAAATACAAAATGACGCTATAAGCATACAAAGTAACGTGACATCAATAGGTGTAAGGCAGGAAAAATGGAGCATCATCAACCCCAAGGCACCACACAAGGCAACCACAACCAGCAGGCAGGACCCACAGACAATGTCAGATGATCTGTTAATACATCACGGCCTATTAGGAGATCCCAGCAGCTACCTTCAGCTGTACAGTTGTGGTCACAAGCCATCTGAAGGATGTAAAACATCTCAGAATCCTCTATGCCGTCTTGCAAACATCCAACCAAACAGAACATTCCAGAGAAAGCGGGAAAGCGGCGAAAGAGCACAGAGAGGAAGAGAAGAAAAAAAGACATGTGTCAGTAAGAGATTGATTAGTCGGAGACGAGCTGGGAGGAAGCAAAAGGAGGGAGGCATTATCAAAGGACGAGTCGTTTTAATTCTTCACAAGCACACAGTGGCTGCCGTGACTTAAAAAGAAGAGAAAACAGACTTAAAAGAGGGAAAATGAGGTTTGAACAAATTAAAAGCACAGCTGCTTATTCAATTAAAGAATAGTAAATATACTGAACCCAGAAAAGATACTGATTGTGAGCAACTGATTCAGCTGCTTAAAAAAAAGGCAGAGAAGAATAAGTGTTTATGCAGTAAAACTAAGAAAAAATATTTAACTCTGGCAGTCACACATGTCAAACAGAAAGAGGCTGCAATATTATCATGTTTAATCTTCTTTATATCGAATAAGAAGTCACCGCTGGCACAGAAAATACATCAAGTCAATGAAAACTCTAGGACTTTAGAGTTAAAAATGCTTTCTTGATGACAAAACATTAAAAACAGTCCAAATGTGAGGGTTTCAGGGAGATTAACTGAATAGATTAATGACATCCTGGTGCTGAAGTTCTAGCAGGCCGACTCCCAAATTTGGTCCGAATTTTCCTTTCTGTTGTTCGGATCATTTGGAGCAGGCCGCTCCTGGGTTAAACCAAAACGAGCAGCACACCAACGTCCAACCAGTTGCTGCTGGAGAACTAAACTGCTTTCCGGGTACAAACCCTGGCAGATGCAGCATGTGAATTCAGCCTTGTGGCTGAGCTGGTTGCTTTTAACAGGTTTAAAAAAAAAAAAAAAAAAAACTGGATTAGCTTAAGCTCATGTTATGTCTCCGTGTTCCCACCTAATTTAGCCTCAAATAGTCACTGCAGCTTTACTAAAGCTGCTTTAAACAATTTTATATGGTATTTTCCTAACATTATGGCATGATATCCATTCTACATTTGGCAAACGTGTTACATTATTTAGAATCGTAAGGCGGTGCTTCATAAAGCCAAGAATCCTAGCTTTTAATTTCCTAGTTAGGAAAACAATGCTGAGTTCAGGACTGGATCTGTTGTTCACATGCCAGCCCACATCACACACACATTCACTGTGTTAGTCTACAAGAGGTTTTTTCAAGCTGCACAGCAAAGCTGTAACACCGAGTTTATATCTGCACTACCTGTGATCTCGAACCACACGGGAACGTCAGAGGACTCGGTGGCGACGACGCCCACCATGTGTGCCACAGGATCGCTTTCCATGACGGAGAAGGTGAAGGGGGACTCCTCGAATCGCAGGGGAGACGCATCGGCCGGCACTTTGGGTCTAGGAATCCATTCGATGTGCAGGCGACAAGTGGAGGATCTCTGGGGACGCCCGTTGTCAACGGCTTTAATCTGAGGGAGACAGGGGAAAAAAGTCTCAGCAACACGGGATTATTTGGCTTTTTTTTTTTTTTTTTTTTTAGTAATGAGCTTCTGTGCAACTCCAGCAGATCTGAACATCCCTGAAGCTCTTAAGTTAAACTTTTCTTAAGTTAAACTGTTGACGCATGTTACTGCTCTGAGATGTCCAAACCGGCTGACCTTCTGGAAAACAAAACAACTTTTAAGTGAGTTTGGCTGCGATTTAACCTTTTGTGAGACGTTTACTGTGACTCAAACAAGAGTTGATCAACAAATTCTTTTTTATTCGCTTTTATTGGTATAAACGTTGACACATAAATGCGGATAAAAAAATCAAAAAAATCAGTGTAAACGCTGGAAAATCTGTTTGCATCCCCATCAACTGTATCGCCGTCATTCTGGCAGAGAAGTGTGATTAGTGAAGTGGAGCCGAAAAGTCTTCGGCTCCCTGCTGGAACACACATGCGCTAGCGTTCATTTTCACCCACATGACACGTTTCCTTCCCGGTTTTCCACGGATCAAGCTGCCGCAGCACTGTGCCGCTGTGAGAAGACACAACTGGCAAAGTGTGATGTCAAATCAAAACTGACAAATGTGACTGAGAGTTATTACACCAGCGAAGCAGAACCAAGACCGGAAAGGAAATAAACATTCTTGTAATATCTTTGCGCTGCCTGGATGTTGTTGAGGACACACTCCCAACCACGTGGAGCGAATCTCTACACCTGTACACCATGCGGTCCTTTTTCCTTAACCCCGTGGCAGCTGAAGGAGCCTGTGTCCTGATTGAAAGAGCGTTCATGTGTCCTGTGTGCTTCAGTTTTTTTATTTTCTTCTCTGCATGGCTCTGTATCGCCACTAATTCCAGGTCAAAGTCCTGGGTGGGAACTGTGGAGCATGTGAAAAGGCCGGTTCCCGTCCAGGTCATTGTTTTATGCAGAGATTTGCTCAAACCCAGCTGCATTATCTGGGTGTGTGAGCGCAACTTCGACAGGTTTGGTCTACTTGGACTTCAGTCGCAGTGCTGCAATACTTCAATTTTAATAAGTCCTGTAAATAAGTTGTGTAAATCCACCGATAACCTTCACCACCTGGTTCTGCTTGAGCTCCAGCTTCTACGAGAAGTCGCGTTCCCATTACACTTATTCACAAAAGAAAGGCGAAACTCTGAATTTGCGATAGTGATCAGTCAAAGCACAACTTCATCGCATTAATGAGGCCGAAACCAGCTGGAAACTCGATGTTGCTGGCTTTAGATTGACTGGCTGCGTCACGTCCAGCCCTGCCAGAGACGTGCAGACGCTGCAAAGCGCTTCCATTACGCTTTTGCGATGAAGAGGAGTATCGACACGTCTGAACACGCCCACTCGTGAAAGCGTAAAAAAGGGTTTTGTGATATTTGTGAGTTATTTCAAACTAGAGCCGTTTCCATTAAAGGTTTTCTTTTTGGGCATTTGGATTTTCCAAATCTAGCGGTAATGGAAACGAGACCATGCATCAATATTTTCGACTGGATGTCGACTTTAACACAAAAGTGATCAGTGCATGAATGACGTTACTCTGAAAAAAAGTCCGGTTATGTTACCTAACTTTTGTCCAAAAAGAGAGTTAATGCCTTTCTCTAATGGACACTTTCACTGCAGTTTTAAACAAAACAAAGCTGATAAAAGGATTTGATAGGAAGGACAGAGGCGGCTTTGGGATTTAAACGGATCATGCAGGACCTGGTGTTGATCTCAGGGGACCCATTAGGTTTGGACATCGCTTTGGGCACAAACAGGTAGTTTTATTTTTAAAAAAATAAATAGATAAAAATAGTATGCAGCTAGTTTTAAGACTCTAAAGAAGCAGGAGAAGAGAACAGAATCTGTTTAATTCTTTTGAAAACATTTGACTTCAGTGTCTTTTAGTTGTTGTTGCTCTTAATAAGCGCATTTGCGCTGCTGTGGTGGTCACTGCACGTTGCCCTCCATCGTGTTCATTATGGGATCTGCAGCTCCAAATGAACGTCGTCATAAATGTTTCAGTGAAGCACATGCTGATATATTCTTCTGGCTTCCACATCTGCCTCCACAGACCACACACATACACGTTACAGGCACTCAGTTGCTAAATGGATGGAAATTAATAAACGCTCGACACAGGAAGACATGAAGTCTCAGGTTCTCAGAACTGTGATCTGCGGCCCACAGCGGTCGCTTCAACCGGTGGTAGATGAAATGTGTGAGCGCTATGCAACAGATTAATAAAAGTTGTTGGAAGGGACAAAACACTGGGACTATTATGCAAAATAGTCGGAATATGTGAAAGTGAAGAGAAATGGTGAAAAAAAAAATCTGTGAGAATATCTGACAGGACGGTATAGAAAACTGTCATCTGTTGGACTGTAGAAGAGGAGAATAAGGCAGTAAAACAATAAACCAGCATCTGCTGTAAAAACATTGACTGCTTGCTGGGAGGCTTGCAGGCGCCTGAAATCAAGATACTCACTGTTAGAATGTCATATTCTCCAGCAGACGAGAACTTCTTGGATGACACAAGGCCAGTCTTGGGCTCGATAAAAAACTTGCCATGTTCATCTCCCTCCTCGATGCTGTAAGAGATTTCTGCATTTGGCCCCTCATCGCGGTCCGACGCGATCACGCGATACACCGGGTCTCGCCTCATGGCTCTTTCCCTTTCAGGCCTCTCCCTCTCGGGGATTTGAATCTTGTAGATCTTCTCCAGAAACAATGGCCTGTTGTCATTTTCGTCGAGAACCTGGACTATGACACGGACGGTGGTGGATTTAGGGGGAGCGCCTTGGTCGGTGATGGTGATCTGAGGGAAAAGAATAAGCGAATTTAAGTGAAAGGCTTGGGAATGGCAAAAACACTGAAATATTATCTGATCATAGGGAACTTTAAATCCACCGAGTCTTATCTCTTTAAGTCACAAAGAGGCCTTTGTCCTCTTTCACAGTCATAGTTTTAGGAGCAGAAACAGTGAATAATATCAGAAGTATCATTAAATAGTATGGACAACTATACCGGGAATTTGTTCAGATCACGATACCCCGTGTTAGAAATCCGACACTCCAAAGCGTAGAATTAATTAATCAAAACCAAAAAAAAAAAAAAGTCAAAGGGAATCCCTCTCCACTCTTTATCTTCTTTTCAAACCAGGTCATTCTCACAGAGAAAAACTGGGAGCCAAGATTAAAGGAAAGTCGCTCAAAGACTTGCTGACAGGAGGTCTTTTTCTAAAACACATTTGTCATTAAAAAAAAAAGAAGAAAAACAACAAAAAAATACAACAACAGCAACAATAACAGTTATAAGAGCGCAAGCTTTTTCTGCCTAAAAATAAGATCTTGCTTTAAAAAGAACGTAAACACAGACGTGTCTGAGCTGTGCAAATATAAATTGTGTTGTATAAGTATTTTGTTATTAATTAGGACTTTTTTTCTTAATTCCTGTTTAACGGTTAAAATGTTTTTTCTCGCTCTAATAAAAACAAAATTCCCCGTGATCACGATCACAGTAGCCGGTGTGGCTGCGATGATGCAGACAGTTAACCAGATGTGATTCACTTAAACTGGCTATGTTGCTGCACTGACTCTGCTGCTTCGTGTCAAGTCTGCACACAAACATCCTCAACTGCTAATGAACATTAACATTTAAGACAAGAGGCTTTTGTAGTCAATATAAAAAACAGCATCAAACAAGTGTCGTTGTTAGGACCTTGGTTTAGAAAGTTGTTATGAATGTGAAATCCACCTACCAAGCTGTAAATATGTTTATTTTATCATGAAAGTTGATAAGGATGATTTCAGTCGCTTTTGGAGGCAAACCCCCGGTGGTGAGTCAAAGATCGGCAAATGTCTTTACTCCCTCGACTGCATCAACCAGCAAGCCAAATGTAGATCCCCTGACTGAACTCCAAAGGCTTTTCTTTATTATTTAATTTGACATGCTTTAAACATTATACTGGACAGTGTGAACTTTGGTCTAAAGAAAAGGGCCACAGCCTGAGTAGAATACATTTTTTATTGTGCAAAAAAAAAAAAAAAAGCTACTAAAAACTGAATGTCTGGGGAAAAAAGGCAAAATGTGAGAATTTTCAATGTCAGGCAAAAATGTACAATAGAAAGGGAGAAGAAATGTCACTGTCATTTAGAACCGTCACGAAGAAGCAACTGGGACTGCAGGGCCTGGCACACACCATTTGGTGCCGTACTTATAATCAAAGAAGGTGTTTTGCTTTCTTAAGCTCTTGATTCCCGTGAGCAGAATCAATTAACAGGATGAGAAGAAACCTGAATCTCAATGTCAGCACGTGTGAACCTGTGAAACATCAAATCTCAAACTAAACAAATCGGTAATTAGGATATCTCAATGCCTGATGTGCCTTATTGTATAAAAAAACCTAGAAAAGTCGCTCTGCTTATTTTAGGAGTGTAAAACGTATCTAAATGATGTAGGTGTCCCAGTTACACTGAACCGTCCATGTATGTAACTGAATGTATGCACACTGAGTTTCAGTATACGCGATAACTCAAATTAAAATGTTGTTGTATGTATGTGTTCGTTAAAAAATTCTGTGCAAAAAGGATAGATTGGGATTTTCCAAGTCTGCTACTGTAAGCATGACAATAGGACATGTGTTGTGAGTATGTCATAGTTGGGGAACACGGATGTAATAACCCAATCACAAGAGGCCAACTCTAATCCACGGTCTGAACACATTCCCACATGGATTCAGATCTGGTCACTCAGGACACAGTTGAAGGTGGTCCGGGACCGTCTGAAGTTTGAACGCAAAAGCACCAGGACAATTTTACAAGCTACTTAAATAATATCATCATCTTAGATGATCGTTCATTTGATTTTGAAAAATTGCCTTTGTGATGTGAAAAATAATGCATTTGCTGCATGTGAGTGAAAATGACATGCAAGGATATTCGCAAATAGAGTGGGAAGGTCAGACCATCAAGACCAGGTGTAGGCACGTGCACCAACCAGCCACCTGCAATCAGATTTCTCAGGATGGAAGTTATTACAATGTCTGAACAAGGCCGAAGTGACAAAGCAGCTGGCAAAATCACTATTGGTACCTTGTTGCATCTCTCATTAATGTCATGATGGCTTGAATTGTTCGAGATGTAGAATTCACCAATGAAAATCTATAATCTTCATCAACAAGGGTCCAGGTTTCACATATGATTGTTTCAAATAGGACGAAGACTTGCCGTTGACCGTTTTTTCCCCATCTGCTAATTGGTTTGGTGGTGACGAAGCCAACTAAGAAATAGGGATGGATGGATGCTTGGATGGATGGTTGGATGGATGGATGGACGGTTGGATGGATGGACGGTTGGATGGATGCATGTTTTTAGGCTCTTTACTTGCATGTAACCCCTACGTCATCAACGACTGCAGCGTCAGTAAATATTACTTCCATCAGTCATCCGGTCCGTAACTATGTCTCTTTAGCTTAATAAAATCTCCCTTTCTGTTAATTAATACGTGTTAATGATGCTTTGTTTCACTTCTCTGTCTGTTACATTTCTTTCAGACGATTTGTTTGGTGATGAAGCAACTGTCAACTGCATTTACTATGCTCAAGGCGTGCTGCTTTTACTTTCCTGTCCTGGTGCTTTGATGTCTCCGTGGGTCTACTTGTGTATTTCCCTTTTATGACCTTCCCATTTTGTTGGTACTTGCTCCGAATGTTCGACACGTGGGAAGCTGGCTGGTATCTGGTTACCACTACAATCCTTTCCATTCTTGAAACTGACGACGCTCGTGTTGGGGCTGTGTCTCTTGTCAATCAGTCAAGTGCAGCTTGGTAACATCTGCGTGCACCCTCTTTTAACTGGATATTTAGATATATTTTTGGATATTAATACATATGTGCAAATGCTAATTGCAATGTGATTCCATTTATTATTCCTCACAATTAATTGATTGTATTTTAGATGTTTCGCATTTTAGCTGTGATTTTGGCTTCTACAAAATAAAACGGCTTCGGATTCTGCACCTTTTGTACATTTACTGAATAATCATAAAAAAACGGACTGAGTGGGATCTAATTTCTGTTAAATAGGCCAGAGTGCATGCTGGCATGGGCTCTAGGCAGCAGATGTGAACAGCCCATTCACCTCTGTTTTAACATTACAATCTGCTCTCTACAGTCCCAGGCCTGAATACTCAGCATGTCCTGGCATGTCCCACTTTTGCTGTTTACCCACCCCCTCCTTCCGCAAACGGAGGCCTCTGATCCCACCGCTAGAGCCCACACTCAGACGAACAAGAGCAGCGTTGCCGTTTCTGAAATTCCCCCACTGCTTTTAGCTCTCTCTCTCTCTTTTTCACACACAGACACACGACAATTACCAACCCCCATCCAGCTCATCATAAAAGCTGAAGGCCTTCTGCGCTCCCTCCACCTCTTCTTGGCATTTGCTGCAAACAATGCTGACGCAGCCCTCCCTCTAATTGCTCCACATGTTCCACATGGCCCCACATGTTTAGTTTCCTCTCCCACAACAAGCTACTCCAAAAAACCCGAGCAGTAGTTGGAACTTTGGTCTGACTTGCCCTGATAGCACCCAGGTGTTAACCGTAGGGTTTGAGGAGCTCCAAAAATGTCGAACTTATAAAATGCTTTGTGTTGAATAAATACATCACCAACAGGCACAAACTTTATTAGTTGTCTTGTTTTTATATTAGTCTGCAGCTAGTGTTCAGTCACTTTTCTTTTTGCTCTAAACAGACTGAATCTCAGCATCTGATTGAAGTTTGGTAATAAACTGACAAAAGAAAAAGACTTGCTTCTTGCTTAAAGGTGATTTTTTTTTTCTCCCCCCCCAACGACTTGACAATTTCCTGTGGTTTGAACACAAAGTGTGTAGCATGCTTTGGTGATTATATTCGAGCTATCAACGTCCATGTCTTTACACCTCCGCTCCTGGTAGCTGGTTTTAGGGGCTTGAGTGAGCCACTTCAGCGGGTGCTAGAAGAATCGAAATCACGTCGTAATTCCTTCATCACGTACCGACTACTTCAACCCCGAGCTTCAGCGGCACTTCATTCCTCTGTGTTTCTTTTAGGTTGGGTTTTTGGACGCCAATGTTAATAGCTGGTGGTTATATGGGCCACATTTCACAGATGTTTACAAAAAAAAGGGGGGGGGGGGCAACTTCTGGTCCTGTGCTACTGATGTACTTGATAAAAAACAGAACTCCTTTTACACCAACCGGCAGTTTGTTTGGTTAAAATATGAGTCATTTAACAAAGTAGTGACTGACCATTAGTAGCTCATTTTCTTATTTGAATTAACTATATATCGTCTGAAAAACATTTGCTCTTAAAGGTAAAGTGGCTGAACTTTAAAATTTGCAAGGACCAGAAGAATTTTGTAAAACTATGTCTTAAATGTTCAGCCTTGCCCTTGTGACTTAAGCCTAAACTCACTTCAGACACCCTCTTTAACATTCAAACTTCCAAGTCAAATGAGACGGATGAACAACATTCATAAAAGAAGCTTAGGGAGGAATTTGCTGTATTTTTAATTTAAAAAAAAAGATTTTGCATTACACATAAACTCTTTATAACTAAACTGACTGGGGGTTGATGTTGCAAAAGTACAACTCGTAGGGAACAGAAGTGAGTAGCCGTTCCTGATTCCTGGCTTTAATCCCTATCATTTCCCTCCAGTCCTATAATACAGATACTGCAGGGAGATATACAAGCAAATGTGAGAACTGAAACAGCTCTGGCACCAAGTGTCATTTATGGATATCCCAACTGTACAACTTTAAACGATCATTAAAAGGCAATCAGTCATGATCAGAAACAAAATTAAAAGAGCCATTTTCAACCTCGGGTCTGTGGTGTGAAAGAGGGAGGGAAGCATCAAAAGGAGCACAGGGCAGCGCTCAATTAAATCCCACAAGTGTAAACACTGGCATGTTGGTTTGACAGCAGCTTCCTGTCTCGGCCTGCACCATCAGCGTGACGGAACACTGAGAGAGAACAAAGTAAACGGTACCGAGGACCTCCAAAGCACCTCCGCCTTCTCATCCAGAAATCAGTGTGAGGACAAATTATTCCAAAAAGATCTTTGATGCGTACTGTAAACATGACGGCTTTTCGGTTGGCAACATGTGGCAGTCAGTAGAAGCTGGATCCTGGCTGCCAGGTTGCAAAACTATTTTCAAACAAATAAAAGAAGTTCACAGGCAGTTGAAGGGAAAAGAAAATTCAGAATGAGGTTTTTTACCTCAAGAATGTGCTCATCTTGTTGCTCCCTGTCGAGTTTCCTTGAAGTCGTTGTAACCAGACCTGTCAAACACGATGGGAAAAAAAATCAAATAAATCATAAAAATACACGAACTGTGTCAACAAAAGTAAAATAAATTTTACATTTCCTTGTTTTCATTGCCTAAGAAGTTAAGTCATGAAAATAAACCACCTAAAGATGCCAGACTAGAATCAAGACAGCTGAAGGGGCTGAAGCATCATGACAAGTAAAAGCATTAACCAGAGAAATGTAATTTTAACAAATATCCCTAACAAACTGTCACTTTTGCCTGCAAACGACTGGAAATTAATGAACTCTTGTAAGAAAGGGCTCACACATCAGCTTTTGAATGAACGGCTATCAAATACTGAGACGCCTAAAGGGGAGAGGAAAAAAAACTATGTTGGGTAACATAATATGAACCCTGCCGGATATCTCATCAGTCACCCATCAGTAGCTGCTTTCGTGCATCTTGTTCAAGGTGGAACTGGTGTGCCTTTATTGTGCAACTTTCTTCTGAGTGTAAGAACAGCCTGGAAGGCTGATATAGAATATCTCTGACCTGCCAACAGAGATCACCACAGAAGCAAATGGGCTTGTATGCGGTAAACACAGAGACTGTACGAAAATAACTGTCCAAACCCTCTGGGATGTCGCTTAGGTTTTTTGACAAGCACTTTCTCTGAATAGTTTAGTTTAGAGACTCTGGTTAACACCGTATTAGCCCGACTCCAGTTGAGCACAAATGGGTGAATAGGCGGAACGATCAAGCCTGGCAGCTTGGAGGAGCATCCCCATGCTGGAAGCATGGTTGCTTAGTCGCGAGCTGAAAGGATTGACTCGGTAGGAGCAGCCGGCGGATCCAGCCGCTGTCGGAGCGAGCTGCCTTCAAGCTACCGGGCCGTCCTTCCGCTTGGGCCGGCCCTCGGTTATGCTACAGCGCTGAACCATTACAAACCAACCCAAAACCAGTCGTGGCGTTCTGTTAGTGCAACTTATTACCATTAATTGAAGCCAACCCGAGCAGTTATTCAAGGAGCTTAATGTTTTGGCGCTTCTGCATCTGTTACACACCCTTCTTACCAACAAGGCTGTTGTTCCAAGGCCGACTCTGGGACAGGGACCTCCACACATAACTGCAGCCCTTTTCCAACAGTGGCGACTTCATGAGGACTTTATGGCACTCCTACTTTGTGAAAAAGGCAAGCTTGACTCTAGAAGAATACTTTTCCCTGTGGTCCTCCCAGTTTCTGGTTTATTCCGTTGCCAGACAGTCCTCTATACTGCCCGACACATGTGAAATATCACAAAGATCTGCAAATAGTACCCAAACAGCAGTGTAGCCTTGACACCCTACTTTTAGTTTCTCCGCAAGCTGAATAAATAGACGGCCAGTCAGACATCAGCCACAGGTCTGAGCACTTTTTGTCACAGTGAGAGAAAGACAGTTCAGAAAAGAGTCTGGTGTTAGCTGAAGTGTTTTAAGGGTCTTTTTGAACTCTACCATCCATTTTAAGCATTCGACCAATGTCGGGTGACATCAATCACTGAGACAAAAGTAAAAATAAACCTAGCTGGAGTCTTGAGTTCCTGGCTAATGTAATTTTGCATCAAACTTAAAAAAAAAAAAAAAAGGCGAGGACAGAGAGAAAAGACGGGGGAGGGTATTGTTACATTTCTACATAGGCAACATTGTGCTCTTACTCCAAGTGTAATTACAACTTTGCAGAAACTGAGTGTAGAGTAGACATGCCAACTTCGACCGCACCAGAGCTTTCTGCTCGCCACACTGCGTCTGATTAGCATAAAGAAAAGGATTTCGGAAACCCAAACCCATCAATGGCACACATGCCTGCAGCAAGAATAGCAGGCCGCAACCTCCAGGTCCACAGAAATAGCTGTCCCAAGCAGAGGCTGAGGGACGTGATGGAGGCGCGCGTACTCCGTCTTTTCTCTGTTTTTTTTTTGTTGCTTTTAAGGCTTTATTTAATCTTTGGTATAAAACTGTTGTTACTTACTGAAAAACCAAAATGAAAACACTAAAAAAAGGGCTCTCTTTCTTTCCTTTCATTGCACTGGTAGATAAAGCACCACAAACTCACCACTACTGCGTAAAAATGGTGTTTAAACATGGATAAAAATATGATTACTAGTTTCTTACGGTCAGATATGATCATCTTCATTATGTTTTGTCAAAAATGACAAGAAATGACCAATAGCAAGGCCGGGTGGATGAAAATGTTTCTGAGCCAACTTGTACCAAACTGTCCTTTTGAAAAACTTTTCTACGGCAGCTGCATGCATGTGACAACATTTACCACAGCCAGTCTACTTGTCAAACGTATCATTTCTCTGCAAATAAGCTTCCAGATATAAAAAAAAGACAAAAAAAAAAAACAAAAAAAAAAACTCCATGCTGTGCCATTCTACAGCAACATGAGCAAAACAATCAAAAATAACAAAAACGACTTGCACCAACCCATTGTGGAGGAAGAAAAACATTTGGGTTGCGCTTTGCCTTGTGAAGTATTTGGAGAACTCCCATTTCTTAAACATAATTTACACCTCAATGCTGAGACAGCGACAGCAGGCTCCCTGAAAGATGAGTTCCTGCCACAGGATAGCATGTTAGTGTCTTCTTACTGTTTATGGCTGTGTTTAAGGACTGAAATTTGTTTTAAAATATGAGTTAGAAGGAGTGCACGAGACGAAAACCTGTCAAGCGGAGGGTAATAAACAGGAGTGGAAGATTTATTTGGGCCATAGCACACTCTCCTTATTTGCTGAAAAAAATGCAGAAACGACAAAGGCGCTCTGCAGCCCAGATCATCATTAGTTAGATTTATTCACATTACTCAGATCGTGCTAAAACTGTCCAAACTGAAGCAATCCGCCATGTATAATGGACAAGTCATCAAGGACGCGCAAAGGTTGGGGAGGAGATCTTTTCTTGATTATTAAATGTTCTCATATGAAAACAACATGAATGAATCATTTGTGTAAGCGACGGGGTTCTGAAAAACTCCATCTAATCGTTCCGCGTGACCCAAGCAAAGTCACTGGACCAGTGGCTTGTCTGTCAAACTCTCCTCCTTCAGTGAGTGCCGCCCATTTTCGACCATGTGACCTGCCGCCTTCTCTAATATTCAAGGACTAATATCACTCTCGGAAAACGATGAACAACTCATTTCCAAAAATATGGACGTTCAAAGATGAGCACCTCCTCAGTCATCTGCCAATTCACGTCTGGTCCCAGACCTCTGCTGGCACCAGCGTTCACGTCAGTGAAGGTGCATACCTCTCTGTCGCTACCTAAACGTTAAGGAACTGTAAAATGACTGGTTGCTAAGCCAAGGCTGACCAAAGAAGAACACACACACACACACACACACACAAAAGCCATCCTGAGGCGTGGGCCGGGCCGGGCCGACAGTAATTACAGCCACGCTGTTTTGAGAGGGGGAGTGCAACAACAGCAGGGCAGCAGTGGCACTCTCAACCATCTCCCTCTGCAGCGAAATGGGGGTCTGAAGTGAATTTAGGACTCCGGACGTTTCTGGTGCGCCTCCTTCCTGGGCAGCGCTGCTGTGATTAGCAGTCCTGAGAGTGACACACATACTTAGCTTCCACAGTCGCACGATCGCAAATGTTCTGGCCCCGACCCTTAAAGTTAAAGAGATATTTATCATTTCAGATGAACTGCTTGAGTTCTGGAAAACGTGCAATCTAACTGCTCATTTTGTGTCTCCTGGGAAGAAAATGAAACTATTTTTAATAGCATTTCCCGAAGCCCAAAGTTCAAACGCTGATAACAGTAACAAAACCCCCACGTTCATCGTTAATTGTGTGTCTGCTAAAGAGCTGAGACTGCACGATGACGAAGTACAGGTCCCGTCGCGGTGAAAACAATCAATAACCTCATATGTTAACTATGCAAAAGCAAGTGAATATTGTCTTTTACTGACAGGGAACGTGATGTTTGACATGTCTTTTAGGTCTGTGCCCTCCAGAACCAACTATGACTTGCTGCAGTTGCTGTGTAAGCTCAGACAAAGCCATTCCTACATACATGCGGTTCTTGTGGAAATGAATAAAAACCACTAAGGGGGGTTTACTGTTTACTTTAGGGCTTAAATATCTCAGCACCTCACAGCTGCAAGGCTTATTTGTAATCTGAAAAGACAGCCGTGTCACGGACGGGTTGATACTATGGGGGACCGTTCGAACCGCCACAGAAGAAACCTTTCAGCCATGTTCAGATATGCACACAAAATATCTGGGACAAGCTAGAAATATTTTAAGTATTAAAATAAATATATCACATGATGAAATTGCTAGTGACTTGGTTCTTAGACAGGTCCAGCATGAATACTCGGAGATAAAATCCAGTAGTTGAATGTGCAGCAGCAAAGCAAAGCCTGCACAGCCTGGTTCAGAGCCCCAGACCTTCAGTGTCGTTGGATCACCGTATGCTCGTCTTGTGATCTGGAGTTTTGACGTTGCTGTGGGTTCACGCTTAATCACCGATTTACTACGTAACTCCTGACTCATCTGCCTGGTCTTTGTCAAGCAGTTGGAGCTGTCGCGACAGCTTTGCAGACAAGTCTCTCTTGTTATCAGCTTTAAAATATGATTCGAGGAGCTCCTGGTGACTCAACCTGTTTTGCTGACTCTGTTATTGCAGAGAATTTGATGTTTTCTTGATGTCTTATCCTCTCTGAGTCTGTCACAGCAATGCACAAGAAATCAAAGCAGAACGGGAGCCTTTGCCCATGATCCAGCAGGCCTTCCTCGGAGAGCCCAACAAGTCGGCCCGTGATACCTATTACGCTATTGGATTCAATTGCAGTATTTGATTCACTACAAATGGGTGCTAAATTCAGTGTATCTTAAAGTCCTCTGTAAATATAACATTTACAGGTTCTTCAATACAATCAAGTAAAATTTCACGCAAAATTAAACTGTGCTGGATACGCAACTACGAGAGCAGAAAAACGTTATTACTCATAGTTATATATATTATTTTTATTTATTAATAACTGTGTAGCAGTACATAAACCTGAAACCACGATTAATCTGCTCTATAACCTTAGTCACTTTTTTTTCTATTTATATACTTTAAAGACAATTTGCATGAAAAAGTTGGTAAAAAAGAGCAAAATGTGTGATTTTTTTAAAATAGTTTACACACTAAAATGTTCTTTTTCTTTTGCAAATGATTTGATGTGACAAAAGGCACCGTCGCAGGATTTAGTGGTTGACTCCACCTCCAGAAGAGAACCACAGCTAAAGTAAGCCGACGCACAATGCAATTTAAAACAAGACAAAAACGTTTGTAATGATGTCCCTCCAGTTTTGGAGAACCGTTCCTATCTGTTTTGAGAGCTGCGACAATTGTTTGGCCTACAATTGCCGGAAACATCGGGAAGTTGTTGGAAGTATCCGTTTCCGATCTAACTTCCCCTGATAGTGGCCGGGGCTTTGGTAAACTACTGATAACACCAGAATGTGTGTGTTTTCCCTCCTAAACAGAGGACACGTTAGTAAAAGTTGATATGCCCACCCACGAGTGGGTGATTTGTTGCTGCAGATCCCATTGTCAATTTCCCTTTCCTTTTCATCCCGTCTCCAGGGATGGCCACTGCTCATAAAACCTCTTGGATGCATCCATCCAAGCATCCCAGCGACACTTGAGCAGATGTTTTCACCCAAGAAAAAAAGTCAGGGCTAAAACACATTCAATACAACTGCCAGAAATGGTAATTAGGATCGTCACAAACGGTCTGATTAGAGAAATGCTCACATCGTCTGTGACTAAACTGTGGCACAAATCCGCGCTGAACTCTCATGTGCTCCAGTCGTTTTAAAATCAATGATAATCTACGTGTACAAGTCAATAGATAATACCGGGTCAATTAAGAGAGCCTGTAGAAGGTGGTGATACAACACACAGAAAGTGGCAGGGCTACAACAGGAAGTAGGGTAATGAGTAGTCAGCGAGATTAGATAGCTATCAAAATCTTTCCTCCACTTCTCCCTCTCGATGGCTTTGAAATGGAAAACTTCCTGTGTGTGGTTTAAGAGAGAGAGAGAGTGTGTGTGTGTGTGTGTGTGTGTGTGTGTGTTCGGACTACTGTTTCTGCTCGGTTGCTCTTTCCTAACACACATACGTTCTGGCATAGAGCCTCTGGTCAAAGTCCGTGGCACAGCAGAAGAATTCCAGAGAAGACAGGAAGTGATTCTACAGGTAATAAAAACAGAAAAGCTGGATAACTTGTGTCAACAATCTCAGATCAACCGGCTGAGAGTTCTGACATATCTGTATAAAAAAATGTTTTTAAAAAAGTAGGGAGGCAGGGGGCTGGCTGCCTTCTGTGCCGAATGTGTGAAAAAAAAAAAAAAAAAAAAATCCACCATTGTTGCAAATTTACATCCAAATAATAAAGACACTCCGATTATTTTTCCACAAAACCAACTGACATTTCCCACAGAGCACGCTCAACACGTGTATTTGTCGATTTCTTTTGAGATCTGCTGACATCAAGCCTGTCAGTCTATCCGAGGGAATCCAATTCTTCTTTTCTGCCAAATTACAGCTCGAAGAGCCTCGAACAACTGCTGTCACGTTTGTGGGTGGAGATCTGAGTTCACAGACAAGTGAGCATCAGCTCATCTTTTGAATTTTTACATTTCTATTATTCAAATTCAGCTGTGCTTTACTGTTTCAGGGCACATAATTCATATGAACATCACAGGCAAAACCCCCTCTATTTGCAGCTTCTCCTGCTTCCCTCTCCTTCCTTCAGCCCTTTCAAAAGCAAGCTGTTAAGGTCTGTGCTTTTAGATGTTGGTGCTGCAATTGTGTCTGCTACACGGGAGAGCTGGCCTTGCACTTAAACGACAATGTAAAGTCAAGGATCATTCAAAAGAAGAGGACCTATTTACTTGGCAGAAATAAAGTAGACCTAAGCCTTTTATCCTTGGCTTTTCTGAACTAGTGTGAGTCTGTGTGGAAAAAAAGGGCAATCAACAGCACCCAAGGCGTCAGGCGAAGCCTTCAGACTGGGTATGTTGGAGTGTCTGAGGCTGAGCAGACGGCACAAGGCCGAAGCCCATGACAGAGCAGGTTGATTTAAACACATGCCTATGAAGTTTCATAACCCGCACAAAAACATAGACCTTAATGCCTTTTCCTTTTTCCCACCCCTTTGTAGATCTTTGTAGATGTGCCAAACATGGCCGAATTTTCCAATGCAATTTTAGAACCTGTAATTAGAGAGACTTGTGTATTGTAAATTTAAACATTTTCAAAAACATGTAATATGCGGTGAGATTGTGGCATTGAGTTGACGTGTGAGATATCGGTCTATTTTGAGCAGCAGTTTAATACCACAAAATATTTGTAATAAAAAAAAAGTCCTTTTACACAGAGATCTTTCTTTTCTTTTTTTTTTAATTCACTCCATTGCCTCCTCGTTACTGCGTCTCTAAGCTGAAATCTTCATATGAGAAAAAAATATTTATATAATACCACTGATAAAAAAGATGAGAAAAAATTTCAAAGCACAGGAGCAGTGATTCAGCTGAGTTTTCTTTGTCCGATCTGGTCTTTGTTGAACCTGACGCAAGCGGCTCTGGTGCCCCACTGATAAAAGTTTTAGCATACTCTGATATGCATGAATGGGTCTTATCCCTCAGCTTCTGTGTAATCTTTTTTCCTATCCTTTCCCATTTCTTTTTTTTTTTCCCTACTCTGAGCTCTTTTGGCAGTTGGAAAAAAAGAGGTTTCGCTTACAGTGAACTTTTACACAAGCTTCACTGAATACTCTGTAATCCATATGAGGCATAAGAGGACTTTATCTGACTGCTAAATAAGTGATGAACTGTAATTTTACACAGTCGTTGCACTCAGTTTAAGATCAGCTGCATGAGTTTCATTTGCAGCCACGGTCCAATTTTTATCCCACCTTGATCATCTGCAGATGAACAAAAACCAGAATGTGTGACAGAAAGCACTACATCAAACTTTCTCCACTGTCTTAATATCTTCCTGTTCAGTTAAAACAGTATCATTTATGACTCCTCTGTTGAAAGATATATTAAAACGTTTTAAAAAGGAACATAATATAATAACAAGTTCCTGGGCCCTTTTCCTTTGACATCCCAGACCAAACACAAACCATATGTGCATGCCGAACAGCTCTGCTTCTCTTTTATCATTTATTTTCTTTCTTTTTCTGTCCAATGGAGTGAACGCAGGATTACTGTGAAGTTGCTTGGGAGGCAGCTTGCATGATGGGACCCTTATTTGGTCAGAAAATTCACATTGCCACCTCCAACAAAAATAACTCCAGTTTGTTGATGCAACTACGTCGGAGAAACAAGACCACACACGTGAGTGAGGACAAGCTGGAGCAACTGCTTCACGACCCCTTTCGTATTTCAGTTTCGTGATCCGCAAGGCCACGAGGCAAGTAAGAAGGAATAAATAAATAAATAACACAGATACTACGTTTAACTTCCTAGAAACCTTGACCTATTAGTTAGAGGGGGAAACAAAATAGCAGATAAACTCATTTCCTTGATGTTTTTCATACATTGTGTATAATAGCACAAAAAGCAGAGGATATCATGTTCTAAGAATTTAATTTAAAAAACAAATGTCCAAATTTATTTTTAAATCCATCCACAGCTCTGTCAGCGCACTTCGCACCTTATCACAACAATTTCTTTTTTTCCTGCTATACCAACAAACACGGCCGGGTCCAGCTACTTTAAAAGAAGCCAATGAAATATTCATCATCACACCACTTCCAGAGGACCATATGAAGAATCACTTTAGAGTGTTAGAGTGCAAACCCCCCATAGGCTCAGCTCATTCTTGCTCTAGGGGAAAATATGGTATTTATTCTTCTCTTCCTTTATAGGGAAAAGGAAATGGAAGCCTCACAGAAGCTTCTCGTGTTGCCAGCCAAGCATCATAATATTCAACCATCTTATACGTGCCCACTTATGACCTTTAAAACAGTTAATGTGTTTAGATGAATAAGGTGCATGATTGCTATGTAAAATGTAACTGCCCATAAAGTGTAACTACACATTTTATTCAGGATATCTCAAATGCTAACATAAACGAGGATGGCATCCACTGATCGCCGTTAACGATGTACCGCTTTGTAGTTGTTAATATTCCACCTTTTCCATCGTTGTTCGCAGCTCTTGACTTGTGTGACTTTCGGCTGCAAGGATGCAACTCGAACATGAATTGACAGCAGTCTTACCTGTCTTGGTGTTAATGGCAAAGAAACCCTGTGGATTGCCACTGGTGATCCTGTACGTGAGTTTATCGCCGGACTTGCTGTCTGGATCAACTGCGTTTATCTGAATGATTGACACATCTTTGGGAGAGTTCTCCACGACAGAGGGGTAGTAGACAGGTTCGGAGGTTTGCGGTGCATTGTCGTTGACGTCCTGGACTTCAATGTAGACCTCAACGAAAGCAGACTGCGGCACCACGCCGCGATCCATTGCATAAACCGTCAACCAGTAGTGTGTCGTTGTCTCGTGGTCCAGCAGTTCTTGTGTTCGAATGACACCTAAGAGAATAAAAAAAAAGAAAAAGGAATTAACATTAAATGAATTCTCAAGTCTGCATCGTGTTAGAGAATATTTTAACATGCAACGAATGACCTGGGCATCGCAACTTTTACTGAAATTGATTTCTGGCAGAGAAGAACAATCAACAACAGCTGGCCCTCAACAGGCAGCTGTCCGGGTTCGTTAAAAGGCCCCTTTTCCTGAAACATGTCACAGTGCTACATTAACAGAAACCAGTCACTGCTCTCCTGTTTACACGTCAGTGGCATGCGGGGGCTCTAACCTTCAGCTGAGCAAATAAAAAAGCTTTCAAACATGTATATATGAGTGGTGGAAGATGACAGTGGTTAAATGCGGTAGTGAATGAGTAGATCAAGCAATTTAAAAAAAAAAAAAAAAAAAAAACAACATGCGGCTCAGTACGTCCCTGCATTCGACAGAGATGTGCCTGACCGATGTACTCCATTAATCATCTTATATCAGTCACTTTCCACCCCTGCGTGAGACGTTTGCGCTTGCAGCTGGCCAGCGGTGTGAAAGTGGCTTGTTGATCTTTCTTAGGTAAAGTTAACAGCAAAGTTCACATCAGTAAATTTGCTTTGTTTAGGGCTTTTTGATCTCTGTCAGACTCCACTAAGAAGCTCTCACCAGGTGCTCAGCAGGTGTATAGCTGCGTAGGGATAAGAGTGTTTTGTAGTGTTAGAAAACAGATGCTTCAGCATGTGCAGATTAAGGGGATACCTCAATAACTGCCCCTGTGTTATACAGTTCTACCTAATTAGCGACGTCGGAGAGATTATAAATCAAATTCTATATTTTGATAATGGTAATGTGTTACCTTTCCTCTGTGTTGATTAAAGAGGAACTAGATGTTGCTATAAATCATGCTTCGTAATGGATGACTACATGTATATTAATTTTCATCAATGTAAAATCTTGCTTTTTGGTGCTACTTCATTCGTGGCAGCCACATATCACGGTTATGGATTACTCTCTTTGGCTTTATTCTGCATTGTGATAGCCATATTGTATGTAGCAGATGCCTTGGTTGCTAATTCCCTTATTTCAGGGCTCATGTGCACGAAGACTGTAAAGACCATGAAATTTTACCTGACGATTAATTGGAAAAAAAATGAAAAATGCAATATTAATATAGTTTGGACAAACTTTCCTATTCACCTGAATGGAAAAATATCAGAGACATTGACAAGTGCTGGACGCTTATTAAACTTTAGCTTTCCAAAAGTAGTAAAAGTGAATCATAGATGTGCAAGTATATAACCATTGTCAGTTTTATACTGTTAGTCAGAATCTATCAGCACCATTCCAGTTACTGGTGCCTCAGACTAGAAACCCCCACGACGCTATAAAAGCACGTTTCTTACGGTTTACCTAGACCATCTTTGTGCAGCTCTTCCCTTTGTTGCTTTCAGTAACTTGAGAGAAATGATCTCAAAGTTTCTGCCTTGGGTAATAAAAGATATCTTCGAAAAGAGACAGACCCCGAATGACTTGTCACAAAATTCTCAAATTCACATCAGCTCATTTATTCTCTAAACCCGCTTCACTTTAGCTTCCCCACACACTTGTCCTGGGATCCCGCGTTGCCATCAGTCATCATTACAGCTCTCTCAGCTTATCTTGAGGCATGTAATAGGAAGATTAGTCAGGCAAGGAAATGTAGGCAGCTTCCAAAAGTTTTTCTAAAGACAAGAGTCCCTTGGTAAGATTAACACTCAGCCCAAAGTCCAGTTTACAAATGAGATAACATGAACTACAGTCAAAAGTGGCCACTTGGGGCTGACAGAACTTCCAAGTTCAAAACTTTTTCAAAAATTCCAAAGTCGGTGTTTTATTTTTATGAATCACTTTATTTAAAGAAAAGCGCTGGGGGTCATACCAGTTGTCTCTTGTGAAATGGGTCTATTACCCCTGCTGTTCACTGCAATTTTCACTGGTACAGAAGATACCAAACAGTCATAGCAGGGTGTGGGCCGGCTTTATGCAATGACTCATGCAGGACTGTTGAAATGTCACGATTCAAAGCAACCAAGATGGTTGCAAAACTGCCAAGGAAATCTTAGATCACTCTATTTTTCATCAAACCCAACAAGTCATTCGCCGGCTCTCCAACTTTACAACACACCACTCTGGATGCCTTTATTTATGCAAGTCTGGATGTGCACCTACTCCACATGCTTTGTTTCTCTTGCTCGTAGTGCGCTTTTCCTGCATCTGCTGTTACTGCTCCCTGGAAGTAAAAGTCCAGAGGAACCATAATCATTCTTTGTATCAAAAAGGCAAAGACTTAGGATGTCTGGCCAGGCTGATTTAAAACTATCCACACATGTGTCCATGTCAAAGGAGTAAGAAACAAAACACAACTTTTCTATATATAAAAATAAATAAATAAATAAAAATAAGTCAGAACATAAGATTAGAACTAACAAAGTATTTTTTTTAATAATATACTTTGAAAAACCACTTCATCCCATGTCCTTTGGTAAAGACATGACAGGAGAGGTGAAAACAGCATGTTTAAGGGCATTAAGAGGAAAATTAAGTAAAAAAGAATGCCAAGAAGGAGTATATTAGGAGGTTAAAGGGTAAGAGATGCTGGCTTGAGGAGATGAGGTGCAGCTGAGGAGAGGTAGTCGTGTGTGCACATGCATTTGAAGTAAAAGGACAAAGAACAAGAGAAAATAAGAGAGAAGTGGGAATATATGAGACATGTAGCATTACTGTCAGACGGCCATGCCTGGGTGCTCAGCTATTTGAGTGGCAGACACCAGCGTAACGCAACGATTCCCCTCTACCTGGGTCGCACTTTCTGCCCTACAGCTGTCAACGCGCACATGACAACTTCATACTGAACTTGTAACACAGGAGATATGCAATGCTTATTGTCAAGATTGAGCACTTCTATTATGCAAAAACTGTTTATTGTTCATTTTAAATCAAAAGCATGACCTTTTTTTTATTTTTTTTTTCAAAAATGCATAAAACAGCTATGTGCCTTAGCTTCTGGGTGAGTGGTTTCTAACAAAGCACATGAAAGATGAATCTGAAGAATGTCGTCGCCACACCCCTCCTATATACCTAGCCTACCCAGTAAGGCAGGAACAAAACCTGCCCTTGGGCCACAAAAAAAAAGAAAAAAAGAAAACAGACCGTGCAACAGACTGCCAGATTTGCTCCCCCTCGCTCTTTTCTTTCCCCTCCGGCTTTGTTCTTCAAAGCTACTTTAGCACTGTGGCAGTGAAGTTGAGTCTTCAGCCGTCCAGCAGATTTTCAGCTAACGAGACCGGCAGGTATTTTATGTGCACGTCCACCAAACCTATGGTTTGATTCCATCAAATCTCGAGAGCGGCGGTGCAGATACAGACATCCCCTCTGACGACGGTGACACTGGCTTTGAAAGAGTTCGCTGCATGTCACAAGCCAGTGGAGCACAGTAACGACACAAATGAGATATGTGCTGTCAGTTCAAGAATAAAACACACAAACTTGTTTGTCTCTTGCAGTGTGTTTTGTGAACATTTCTGAACTCAGCCTGGCAATTTTGGACATCGGCAATTAAAAAGACCCAAAAAGGTCGTGACCACATACAGCTAATTCAGAAAAAACCCAGAACTTCTTTGCTGGTTCTTTCGCGAAAGGTTACAAGTTTGCTTTGAAGAGCCTATGTTAATTTAGCACACCTCTGTCTCACATTCCTCACCCTCCTCAGGCCTTTAGCTCACATGCTTGCATAAACTTTCTCAGTGCCCCCCCCCCCCCCCCCCCCCCCCCAACCCCCTCCCCTGTAAAGCCTCTACAAAATGCTTCGAATTCCACAAGCTCGTCGTTGAGGCGAGTGCAACGGAAAAAAAGCTTTCTATTACCCAGCAAACTAATATCAGATCATCCCAAAGTTCCCAGACATCTATGTCTAAGATCTGTGTTTTAAGGATATTATGTCTGTTAATGCCAAAAATGGCAGAAAAATCCAAAGATCCAAAGCATAGTCCAAGAATATGTTATACTGTTGTAATATGAAACACATTATCAAGAAATATCAGTAAAGGGGAAAAAAAGCAAATATTTAAACCATTTATAACAATAAGCTGTCTTCTGTTTTGTTTTTTTATTCAGAATGGTGCTGTTAGTATGTCTGAGTCGCACTCAGCCAGATAATCAGTCTTGTTTGAATGTACGTTGTGGAAATAAACAATTAAGGATCACCAATTGACATAACATCCCAGCCTCATCGTTAACATGAGCCAAGCGAAGCCAAAATGGATAACTGAGGCTATATCCTCACGAAGACTGAACGCTTATAATTTAACGCCAGGAGAGTTCATACGAAGCAATAGATTTAGTTCTAAAATGATCACTTCCCCATACATAATCATCAGGCTACCGAGCTTCGCAAAGCAACCGGCCATTTATATTAACCTGGTGTCGGATAAACGCGAAACGTGACGTGCTTTGATTTCACCGCTGAGAACGGTCAATTCTGCTGTAAAGGTCTGCCGGCAGCTATGGAGATACTTCGGTGGGGATCTGCTGAAGGAGCTGGAACCCAAAGGTCGCTTTCGTTGACCTATGGTGGACGTGTCCCCGTCGGTTTCCAGACAAAAAGAGGCTTCAAGATCGCTCTTCAGAAACCAGTGAGTCACGTGACCTAATGCTTCACGCATAGTTTTATACAATCTATGGCTCTTACCAACGTGACTTCCCCTGCTAAGTGGCTTCAAAACTGCTGCTTAGAAACTATGTGACATCGCAGAGGGTTTGTCCAGTTCTATTTATACAGTCTATGCGCAACATCTACAGTCAAGGTTCAGCAAGTTGTAAATCCAGCAGCTTTTGGGATAAGAGTGGTCAAAGGTTGCAACTGTCACTTCCTGTAAGCCTACAACAGTAAGTATCTGAAATGAGACAGACAGGTAAACTCTGAAATAAGTTTGTCACTTACGTCGTTTACTGTATTTATATTTCAAATTGCAAAGAAATAGTTTACAATTTGCAATATTCGTGTATTTAGGTATGGACAGCAAAATCACAGTTGGTAATTTAGCAAAGTTTATAAAGGTTAAGCTTCTTAGTGAAGTAAAACCCCCAACAAAGTTATCTTCCTTGGTGTTTTTTGCTGGAGGCTCTACTTTTATACATGCACACTTGAATTACTGTTCATTGTAATATCATGAACAGGTTTAAAGCAAGTACCATGACTTGGATACATTCCTGTGGTTTGTTTGGAGGACGTGCAAAGGTCAGTCTATTGGGATAGCTCCTGAAGATAACCACATTAATGATAAAGTATCCTATAAAACCATGTCTCTCACATCTCCCTCAATATAATGGACAAAAAAACTACAGTCTATTCAGCCAGTGAGAAACTTTCACTACATGTGCATGTACATGTGCAGTGTTGCTTAAGGCAAAAAAAAAAAACAAACAAAAAACCTGTCAACAGCTTGGAGCTGAAATGTACTTAGTGGAGTATGAGAGTTTGAACTTTTGCAGCAGTGACAATAATGGAAATAAAATTCTCAAGAAAACATGGAAATCGTTCATTTGTACAACTGAGTAGGCAGAAACAGAAAAAAATGATATATCTTCCATACAGTTATCACACATCAGTGACGGATGACCGAAAAGAATTTTTCTTTCCTGAGAAACATCTACTGGTTCCAGCTGAGAAAGCTGCTGAAATGTAGGTGACGATACAGAGAACCCATTGTTACTGCGAATCCTACTCAGAGGTCTTTAAAAGGCCCCAGTGTAAAAAAAAACAAAAAAAACTCCATAACTCAAAAACAAAGTATATCTTGGAGTGGTGGCCATATTCTATCTCCGTGCCTCAAGGAGGTCCCAGCTTTGGCTCTAAAACCAAAATAATAATCCACGGTCGTCTTCCCAAGCATTAAAATACTTTTCTTTTAAAATTGCAAAGAAAACATGACATGAGCATTAATGTCACATTCTTAAGGGTGGTAAAAAAAAACAGGGGTAGTTTTTTTATTTTTATTAAATATAGTTCATGCTTTACATTGTTGACAATTAAGTCAAGAAGATGGACAGTAAATATGGAATTACACCCAGCAGCATACCAATTAGCATTATTAGTCACGACCGTCCACTGGTTGCCTGGCAACATCACACCGACAGGAGGGCTCAAATAATTTCAACGCAGCCACAAAACAGCCCCACATGTAATTTTAAAACCATAATTTTTATAATAAGTCATTAAGTTTACGTTTTGCAATGGGTATATTGTGTGAACAAGATCATTTAAGGAGACAGTGAGGGGTGGGGACTAAAAATGTTAAATATGCTACCTCTGTCCTGTGACTCAAGGCCTTAATTCAATCATAGAATTTTTTCAATGACAAACAAGGCGCTGTACTTTTGGATTCCTACTTGCTATGCTTGGTGTGTTTGTAGTCAGGGTTGCCACTTGTCAAGTATCAGACATCGTGAAATTGAAGAATGCCTGGCATGATGCTGGACCCCCAAACAGTTCTTTCCAATTTATTTATAAAAGACGGTGCTTCAAAAAATGTGAATTCTGCACAACATTAACAGACATAAAAAGCACTGATTTATTTAATAAGCCAGTGCTGGTGTGACATTGAATCATCGCATAATGAAGCACGTCCTGTGCACGAGGCAGCTCTAGGTTTCTTTAAAAAGATTTAATGGGCTGAAAGAACAACATACTTTTAACTGGGGAAAGTGTGTTTTTCATTTAGCAACCTACAATCAACTTTGTCCTGCTGCACATTCCTGGTCCCATCTCCACAGTAACAGCACTCAAGCAAAGACTACTTGGAATCATGTGCCACTTTGCTATCCAACTTTTATCTCAAACATATGGAAAATGAGGGACAGAGTGCAACAGTTTCCAATTGTGAAACCATACTTGATGCCAGAGGACTGACCTTACTGTACAACTTTTTATGATTGCAAATAATCTGTTTACTTTATCAAGAAGGTGATAAAAAGGAAGTGAAGCACTGTCGACTTTTGCGGGAATACAAAAGTACTGCATAATGCATCAAACTGTTTCATTTGCTCTCACAAAGAGCGCTTTCACAGCACAGGCTGCAAACAGCTTCAAGTGAAAGGGCAATGCATATTTTTTCCAAGACGAAAGGGCAATGCATACATTATACACTTAGCATCTGCTTTTCATGAACACTGAACTCACTCTGCTCTGTTCAACTTGGATACGAGATCATTTCACTTCAAGCCGAGACAGAAATTGGCTCGAAAACATTTTCAAAATAGATTCTCATCAGACGGCGACAAAAGGCTACAGTGTCATGTTCGAAGGAGCGTCCTGGTGCAGTTCTGCAACGCTGTACAGCAGCAACATGACTCGCTGGGACTTGGTGACACATACACTATATGGCCAAAGGTATTCGCTCACCTGCCTTTACTCGCATATGATATTAAGTGACATCCCATTCCTAATCCATAGGGTTCAATATGATTGAACGTGATTCGTCACTCCAGAGAACTCGTCTCCACTGCTCTGGAGTCAAGTGGCGGCGTGCTTTACACCACTGCATCCGACGCTTTGCATTGTACTTGGTGATGTTTGGCTTGGATGCAGCTGCTCGACCATGGAAACCCATTCCATGAAGCTCTCTGCTTACTGTTCTTGAGCTAATCTGAAGGCCACATGAAGTTTGGAGGTCTGTAGCGATTGACTCTGCAGAAAGTTGGCGACCTCTTCCATGCGCCTCACCATCCGCTGACCCCGCTCCGTCAGTTTACATGGCCTAACACTTCGTGACCGAGTTGCTCTGTTCTTATAATACAGCTGACAGTTGACTGTGGAATATTTAGGAGCAAAGAAATGTCTCGACTGGAAACTATTTGTTGCACAGGTGGCATCCTGTCACAATTCCACGCTGGAATTCACTGAGCTCCTGAGAGCAACCCATTCTTTCACAAATAGTTGTATAAAATAGTCTGCATGTCTAGGTGCTTGATTTTATACACCTGATTCCAATTATTCGGATGGGAGAGCAAATACCTTTGGCAATAGCGTATCTGTGTTTTTAACAGTTGCCTGTAGCTATTTTAATTAACACAATTTGATGGCCAAATGAGGTATTTTGAGTAAAGTTAACAGTAACACCAGAAGGATTTAGTTTGGTGTGGTGGTGCAGCTTCTCATCCGAGGACAGGGCCTCCAACACAAATGGTGGAGGCCCTGTCCTCGGGGCGAAGAAAGGTTTCAGTTGAGCTGCATAAAACTGTTCAATAAGCTCAAACACATAAAAAAATATATATTTTTGTTTATCCGCCTCCAGCCACTTGACACACTGAAATGAATCGGGATGGGGGTATGACAACAGAAACGAACTCGGTGGACTTTCATGATGTATCCAACTTGCTATATCGCATGAATTACACATCATCATGCGCAATGTGGGAAAATTAGCAGCAAAGTTACAAACATCCTGAATGAATGAATGAATGAATGAATGAATGAATGAATGAATGAATGAATGAATGAATGTTTTTGCATCAAGTTGGTCCATTACTTTTAACGCCGTTTGAAATGGTCTTAACAGAGGATACTCTGATTAGTCATAGAGTTACAGATTCATTCAAAGACGTATTTGGGCTCATTTAAAGCATTGTGTCAAGATCTGAGTAATGAAAACAACCTTAATGGAAGTAAAGGCAGTTCATGTGTTACTATGTGTGAGGAAAATGTTTCCTATGTATTCATCTGTATACTTGAAGTGAAGGACACATGTGAAGCCTAAATGTATACATCCACATTACTTGAGTGCAGTCTAAAATGACGCTGAAGGGTCTGCAGTTAACAGGTAAGATCGCTTGTTGGGAGAAGATTACTGATTGAAGTGTCAGCACCTGAAAGTGTCATATGATGAAAGTCTTCATGATGATATCAAATTACTTTGGGTTCACTGGATCCCATAGGAGAGGATGATTAATAGGACAAGTGACTCCCACTAATACAAGATATTTCAGTTTTACGCGTTTATTTCCAGAACAAGACATCTTTGTAAATATATGGGGTCTTCAAAATGCTTTCACTTCAAAGGCATTATACAGAAAGAATTTGTTATTGACAGAAGAAACTTTAAACTTAACGCCTGGATTTCGTTGTCCAATTACAGTTTATTGTTAATTTGGTGTTAAAGTTTAATATTTTATTTAAATCGATAATTTTAAGTTGAACCAACTATATTTGATAAGTTGTTCTCAAGAAATAAGCGTATAATAATTCAAGCAGATAACTAAAATGACAGGTGAGGATGTTGCGACTGGGTACCAAAGGAGCATCCACCAAACACCGATTCTCTCCAAGCAATAATGGGTAATGGCTTTTAAAAAATGTATTTTCCATTGCAAAATTTTCACCATTTATAGTGGCAAATATTGTGAAAAGACTCAAGAGATTTGAGGGAAATCACAGTACATTAAGGCCAAGGCTGGAAACCACAGTTACATGCACATGATCTTCAAGCCCTCGGGCAACACTGCTCAGGACATTGTCATGCCAACATGATCATACAAGCATCTGGAGAACCTTGGAAAACCTTTTTCATCACGAAGAGTAACCTGAAACTGTATTGTGCAGGCAGGGAGCCATATGCCAATTACACACAGATATGCCAACTTCCCTGGAGTTTTCTAAACACAAGCACATTTCAGATGGACAGAAAAACAGTGGTTTGCAATAAAACTTGCTTTTGAATAAAAGAAAGAAAAAAAAAAAAAGACATTGGGTTTTATATGCCGTGTACCATCAAGGCAACATCCTTCCTGGGTGGTCTGTGTTTATTTCCGCGGGACAATGTCAGACCTAATTCTGCACGACTTACAGCATCATAGCTACAGAGACTTCTGGGCTGGCCTGCCTGAAAGATTAATCTGTCAGTTAAACATAAATGGTACGCCATGAGCAGGACAACCAGACAGCAACAACCGCAGACCCTTGAGCAGTTGCAGTCTTGAGCCCTGCCAGATTACACGCAGATTCTTCTTCCAAAACCATAAAAATTATTACCCCTACGTCCTGCATTACTGAAAGTGCAATTAAAAGGAATGGTGATGTGACAAAGACAATTTCTTTTGCAGTTGTTTGTATTAAATAACTGGATCAAAAGCATTACTGACCTAAGCACTTACTGCAATTTCAGAAATTCCCAACTTTTCCCCTTTTCTCTAACTTTCAGATGTCTCAACATGTTTTTAATCTGTTAGGACAAAGGACCTTGATTTACACAATTACCTCCATTATTCCAAACAAAGAACACCTTTAATATACCTACCTTGCCCTAACTATGTATTTCCTGTACTGTTTTTATTGTTTAATAGATTTAGTATTTACTGCAGTTTAATAGATCTAAAGTTACTTACTCGGTATACCTTACTCCTTACTTGTGGTTTCTTACTGTACAGAAACTTGGATATTGCTCCTCACCTTCCGGTTGCTTTGGATAAAAGCGTCTGCTAAATGACTAAATGGAAAAACGAACAGACGAATTACTCACTGGAATAAAACCTTGGCTTTTTTTTTTTTTTATCTATTGATTGTTGCCTGATGTAAGGTGTGTCAGGATGAGTCAAGTGCACTTTGAGGAGTGGAGACTTGCTTAGACTGTCTAGATAAGAGCTGTTTTATTGCAAGTCTGTATCAAGCAACACTCCAGGTTGACCAGAAATGAGTTCAAGTGTTCTTTTGTCGTCGCTGTTTTTTTATTATTATAGTTTTGTATTATTATTTTAATGCCGCTGTTACTGAAATTGCTGAAACTTGTTACTAGACATTTTTTCAGTCATTTTAAATTATCCTTTAAAAGCGTGTAAACAACATAGCAGACTCTTTATGGTCACTTTTTTTATTTTAGACTTTAGACCCCCACCACCACCACCACCACACACACACACACACACACACACACACACACACACACACACACACACACACACACACACACACACACACACACACACACAAAACTCTGATTTCTTAAAAACATTTTTACCCTGCCTTACATTTTAGAGTTAGAGAAGCTTTGGAAAGACAAATTCGCTTCAGAGAAAAATAAAATAATAAGAAAGACTTCATCTGCCACTGATTATGTCAGTCCTTTGCTGCATTTTCAAAATTGGCAGCAAAACTTGAAAACCCTTCAACATCCCAACACGAAAATCAATTTCCACCTGCTTATGGGATGAAAGCCCTCTCAAGCTAAGAGAAAGGTTTATTTTTTCCTTCTAAGCACAAAATGGTCAAAAAGCACAAAAAGTACACAAAAAGTTTGATGCAACAAAATTTCTCAAATAAGTATTGATAGTTGTCAGGCTTAACTTGAATGAGTCAAGAAAAAGGTAATAATGTTCTTGGACTTAACAGTAGGAAGTCCTCTGTGCTAAGTCACCATGTTGAAAGCTTTTATTATCCGTTGCTCTCAAGTCTTTCTAGTCTGGTTAGTCACCACAGGTCAAAAATCATCCATAGGCAAACTTGCCGATAAAAGAACAAGGAGGTATATTTGGTCTCCAGCATGGGAAGGGGCCCAGCGAAGAGTCTTGATAGGAGTGTGTTTAAATTGACGTGGCACCGTTCCAGTGACCACAGAGCTTTTAATAACATGGAGAATGTCTGGAAAAACCGTTGCCATGAGCCTGGACAGTCAAAAAAACAATAGCTGAAGGAGAAGCTGTGGTTTACATAGAAGGAGTTTTAACACAAATGAGAAAAAGGGGTGTTCTGGGAATAAATGCAATGGACATCACTTTTAATTGAGCAGGGTCTCAAACAAATAACTTATTATTTTCTTTTCATAATCTGAGAACTTAAGTGAAGAGTATGCGAAGCACTGGCTATTTCTAGTTTCTCATGTTCTTACTTTTTCGCATTCAATCATTTCCAGCATCCCTCTTACAACAGAGGGAAGTTTTCCAGAGCCCTTGTTACCCTTTTACACTCGTAGTGCCATTGTTGCTGCGTTATAGCAGATGTCAAAGGAAAGTGCAAGTGGAACACACAGAACAAGCAAAGCACCGCGTCAAAGATAAAGACCGTACCGCAGATACGCATACTCTTCACAAACACATGTATGTGCAAAGCAAAGCAGCAAAAAAGCATCTGTACATTTTGTCCACCTCTTTGCAGGCTGTTTTCTAATTTTTGCAACATTCTGGTTAAAATGCACACCATGCAGCTGCAGCACTGAGTATATAGCAGGGTGTGCACCCGTCCCTATATTTTTCTTTTGGAAGCATAATATTCTAAACACATGCGGTCACTCAACAAACCACACCCTTCGTCTAATGAAATCATGGGAGGGGCATTGCCACCTTGGGTGTATTTAGTTGTCTACTGACCTCAAATGTAATCCATAATAACAGGACCCAACCCAGGACAATCCTTTCATTGCACCTTTTGATAATCGCTTAATAAAGGCCTCTGGGATTGAACAGAAGATCCAGAGTCTTGGTCCTGTGCTAGATGTGAGTGAGGCATGGACGGCAGTCACAAACATCCATTTGGGCTCTATTAAAATTAACAGCCTGCTGGGACTGCATGCATCAGGGAGAACAAGATGAAGGGACTAGAATTAGTTAGCAACTCTAATGCTGCAAAACTGCTCACGCTGAGGGAATCGCAAGAAAACACAAATGTGTCAATGCAATTTATTTCTATCAAGTCTGCAAATCTACAAGTAACTCCTCTGTCATAAGACGATTCGATACACATCTACACACATGGAAAGATATGATTCAGGGACTATGTGTATATGCATGTATATAACATGCATTTGTTTGCTGTTTGAATTTATTCTTTACTTTTGTCTTACTGACTTCCCACTTACTTTTGATTGCCAGCATGTACCAGCGTAGTAATGGTGGGAATCCTACGCAACTACGCAAGAGAAGCAAAGAGCAATCAGCTGGTGAGTGGAGTCGAGCCGTTTCAGATTGAGTCTTACTGGTACCAGTCAATTAGTTTTGAGCAGCGTAAGCAACACATGCACAACCTAGATTTTCCTGTCAGTAAGCACATCACAACGTCCATCACTGGGAACAATGCTGTGCAAGTTCTTCAATGTAAGCGTAGAACAGCATGGAAGGCAATTTGCACAACTAGTGAAGCAAAAATGTCATGTGGAGGAACAACAACAAAAAATGAACTTAATACAACACTTCCGACAGCATCACCCTGTTGAGCGTGCTGAATGTTATGAAGCCAACAGAGAGCACGTCGCTAAAGCTCCAGGAGCAGACAGCCAGCAGCCTTCTGTCTTTCATTGCTGATTGAGTACATTTACGTGGTTCATTACGAGTCTAAAAAAAACAAAAAACATTTGGGAACAAAGTCTGTATCAGCAGGTCAGAGATTTAGGAAAATCAGAATAAGTAAAAAATATTGCAATTAGTGTATTTCTAAATTAGAGATGCGCTGATAGCAATTTCCATAGCCGATTCAGATTTCTTTTTTTTTTTTTTTTGCAGTGAGCGTAACCTGCCACTACTGATTTTGCTGATTCCGATTTTTCTAATGGAAAAATAAAGGATTTAACCCTTCCAAAGACAAGAGACTGTTGGTTTGTTTTTTTAAATCTGCCTTTTTTCCTAATATATTTCAGTTCAGTTAAAAAAAAAGCTTCTCCATCCATGTCAGCAGCCAGTTACTAGTTCAAGCATCCACTATCATAAAACTAGATTTTATTGCAAACCGGATATCAAACCACAGCATACGCAGCCCTGTAGTGCTGATTTTTTTTACAAAGGTTCCACTCTTTGCTCTAAAATTTATCATGCAAAATAAAGTATTTCCAGAAAGGTTCACTGAAGAGACTTTGTGTCAATTTGCTGAATAATTCACATATATCACACACTCAATAAACACCAACCTGAAGCTACAAGCCAGTTCTTAAATAAGAAAAGCTGCAGACTGATTAACTGCATTTCCAACCTTCTTATGCAGATACGAACCTTTGAGGTTTTACGTGCCGAGCGGATATTATTATACATACATTTTTGATGCTTTATTTAGACGTTAAATATGTATAATGCACAGAAGAATTTTCATTACAAATGGGAACTAGAAAAACTTGTGTTAAGATGCCCAAGTATGACGAGCCAGTACAAATATGTGGGCGACAATATAGGTCGACCACATCCAACTCAGGTGACTTCTAGGACCTCCAAGAATTCCAGACTGCTTAATTTGAGCTAATTTGAGTCAGCTGTTAAAATCATTCAAGGCAGCTGAGTATGTATTAACATATTTCTATTAGACAAATCCTTTCACCACAACATCGTAATTAAAATAAGTTGGTGTTCAAACAACTATGAAATGTAAAAGACTTGTTAAAATTGTCCATATTTAAAAAAAAAAAGAACACCGAACGTGTGCTCATTGTGAGAGCACAAATGAGGAAACGAAAGATGTAAAATCACTCAGAAATGCCTTAGTGCCATGGTAACTACTCAGGAATGTCTACAAAGATCCGAGAAACAGCTGGTCCATCTGTTCCTGCCATCATTTACTGAAAAAATGATTGGAATCAGGAATGTCTGTCAGAAAACTCCCATACCTCATTTTCCACATCACCTGTACACAGAACTTTTTGACGCAAGCTTTTCAACATCATGACTGCTTATTTCAAAACCAAGCATTGTTTCATCAAATAGAGAAGCTTACCAGTTTCCTCGTCAATGGAGAATATCCCCAGGCCTGAACCATCTCTTATGGAATATCGAATTTCTCCGTCGCGACCGGCGTCCTCATCTTCAGCTGAAACAGTCATCACAGAAGTCCCAACAGCAGCATCCTCTTTTATAAATCCCTTTTCCACGAACGATCGGAACAGAGGACGGTAGAGATTCTCATTCACATCCACCACGTCCACCTCGATGAAGCAGGTTGAAGACAAAGATATTGGCTTTCCTTTGTCTTTAGCTTTAGCTGTCAGATTATACACCTGTTTTGTCTCATAGTCCAGATTCTGAATAATCCGAAGAGCACCGCTGAGTTTGTCCACGTCAAAATGTCCATCTCCATTATCAATCAGGCTGTATCGTACCTGACTGGAAGGTCCGACGTCAGGGTCGTGAGCCTCCAGCCACATAATTACAGTACCGATGGGAAGGTCCTCCCTCACCTTCACACGGTAATTGGGGGGAACAAATCTGGGTGGATTATCATTCACATCTTCCAGGATGATTTTAAGAGGCACTGTGGACACTAACTGAGGCTCGCTAACTGCCTGGTCCCGTGCCGCGATCTTCAAGATATAAAACGGATAGTGCTCGCGATCCAATGGCTTCGTCACAGTCACCACGCCAGTTACCTCATTGATCACGAAATTATCCGTGCCTCCCAAAATTGAGTATTTGACGATTCCATTATCACCATGATCCTTATCTGTTGAATCCACCTGGATAATATCTGTACCGACAGGTGTGCTCTCACTTATTTCAACTGAATACGAATTTTGCAAAAACTGAGGGCTGTTATCATTGGCGTCTAAGATTTTCACATCCAAGAGGCGCGAGGAGGATTTCTGTGGTATCCCAAGGTCATAAACTGTGACATTGAGGGTGTAGTGGTCTGTCGTTTCCCGATCGAGAGGAGAATAAACCAAAAGCCAACCTGTTTCCATGTCTACAGTGAAACAGCTTTCTGTGTCTCCTCCTGAAATAACGTAGACTAACTTGCCGTTGAAGCCGCTATCTGAGTCTGTGGCACTTAAGTGGACGATTCGAGCTCCAACAGGGAGGTCCTCTTTAACGTCGATGACACTCGGGAAAGTGTCTACAAACTGAGGGGCATAGCGGTTGACTGAGTGAATGTCCATAAAGTTATCATCCGGCTCAATTGGCGTGTGTATTTTGCTCCCCTGAAGTAGTTTCTCAGCCAACATAGTCGCAACACCTGTTTCGACGCACTTCAGCTGGACAGGTTTGCGTGCAGTGATGACGGTTATGTTCATGATCATTGGCTGAGTCTCGTGTTCGCCGTCAGTCGCTACAATCTGTAAATGATGAAAGGATACTTTCGCCGCCTCTCCCTCACTCAGCGGGTGTTTCAGCGACAGCAGGCCTGAGTTTGGGTTCAGTTCAAACAGATCGAGATCATTTCCCGCTTTTATAATGTAGCGCACAAGCTGCAGCTCATCAGCATCTATGGCAGATACTGTTGTTATCTGCTCTCCCACGCCGTGATCTCTGGGGACAGTCACTTCACAGTCAACATTTTCAAACAAGGGCTTATTGTCATTCAGGTTGTTTAGCATTATGGTTACTGATGCCTCTACCTCCCTGCGGAAAGGAGAGCCCCAGTCTGATGCCCTGACTTTGAGGTTGTAAATCCTGGGCATGAGCTCATAATCTAGGACCTCTGAAGTGCTGATGACACCAGAGAAGTAGTTGATGACAAATGGCTGGGGAGTGAGATTGGTAATGCTGTAGGTCACATAGCCGTTCTCCCCTCTGTCTAGATCAGTGGCTTTCACCGTTACCACGCTGGTCCCAATAGGTACATTCTCATCAACACTGGCCTTGTAAGATGTCTGCTGAAACTCAGGTGCATTGTTATTTACATCGGTCACATCAACAATCACCTTTGCGGAGGCTTTTCTGTCACTAGTGATCAGTTCTAGTTCAAATTGTGGGGCGGTATTAGCATTGATTGGTCCTGTTGTGCTAATTAAGCCGGTATCTGGATTGATGGTGAACCTGTTCCTGTCAGAGCTGTGTTTAAAGGCATATTTTAGATGAGGATACTTGGGCACAGCTGTTACCATAGTGACAGGTGTGTGAAGCGGGGCAAATTCACTCAGATTGACTCTGTAAACTGCCTTTTCAAATACAGGAGGACCTTTTTGGAACTGAGCCGAGGTGACATGTACCAATTTAGCCGATGAGAACTGAGGTGGGGTGCCTTTGTCTTTTGCCTGTAATGTGAGGTTGTATCCAAAAGGTTGGCTGTCCCAGTCCACATCTTTGACGGCTTTTATTTTGTACTCCTTGCTCCCAGGGCTGGTTCTTACAGCCTTGAACTGCTGAAGTGGGTCACCAGCCACGATACTCAGCGACGCGATCTCTCCGTTTGGTCCCTGGTCTTTGTCTTCCACCGTCACGATGACATATGTAGGGTCATGGTCTGCATCAGAGGGCGCCAGGCTTATTGCAGTGATTACAGGTGCATGCTCATTGGCCTGCTCCACCCTGACGGCAAGTTTGGCCATGCTACTGAACCCACTGCTGCCGTACAGCTTCATCCCTCTGTCCACTGCCAGGATTTCCAACTCGTACAGCTTCGTCTCAGAGTAGTCCAGTTTGCCAGTCAGTGTCACCACACCGCTTGTTGGATGGACAGCAAACATGTCCGTCCACTCCCTGAAACTATAGTAGTACTCTCCGTTCGTACCGATATCTGCATCAGTTGCCATGACCTTGGCCACACTTGTGCGCATGGCTGTGTTCTCTGGTAGAGAGATGCTATAGGACGTTGGTGAAAAGAGAGGCCTCAGATCATTGGTGTCCAGTACCTGCACCTTCACTCTAGTGCGACACTCCAAATTGGTGTTCCTCTCCGAAGCTTTAACAGTAAGTACATAGTGGTCTTTAACCTCCCTGTTCAGAATGGCCGTGCTGCCTCCTTTGGTCCTTATACGCAAAAAACTGAAGTCTCCCAGCTGGTAGTCCTCTGCTTTGAATAAGTTCTCATTGTCTCCCGAGACGATTTTGTACCGTATCTCCCATGTTGGGTCTGCGACATAGATCCCCATCTTGGCGTGACTCTCTAAGTAAGTCTTAGCAGCAGAGTTCTCATATATAGTGGCATTGTAAACAGAGTGGGTAAATTGAATGGAGGCGGCCCTCGCCATCCTTTGGTTCTCTACACAACTACAGAAAAGCTGCAGGAGCAGCACAAGTAGCCGCTTCCCCATTATCGTACCGTGATCTTCACAGAACCACCTGTGAAGAAAAAGACAGAAAAAAAAAGAGAAAAACATTTGGATCAGGCACATGCAACGTAGGAGATTAAATCAGATGTGATTACAATTAAGAAAATAACTGCAAACAACAAGACTGATCTGAATGTCATGGCAAGTGATAACCAGGCTGAAAAGTGGCTAAATTGGTTCCATGTGAAAATAAGATGAAGTGGAGCAGGAAGTCAGCTGACGAGATCTAAGGCCACCCTGCTTCAATATTTACACAATGCCAGATGCCAATTATGGGTAATGCCTAACACAGAAAAACTTAATGAGTGCATACTAGTGGCACTGGGGGCTTATAAGCAGAACGATATTTCATTTGTGTGCATACGTGTGTACATTAGTGCTGCAAAATAGATCTACTATGTATTATAATCATCAGATTGAGATGTGCAAAATTAATATCACAAAAAACAACAAATATTGCAGTAGGTGGGATATTAATTCACACTCTGAATATCAATAATACATTTGACTAATCAGAGAGACATGCACTGCCCTTTTCTTTTTTTAAATCCCACCAATACTCCAGCATCAAAATACACCATATAGTCAAATCAGAACATTACAACAGTCCAAGGAACCCACTTGACGTCACCCCATTTCAAGTACCTGGATGGTAACATGGGGGATGCTTCCAACACGTACATCTGTACTGGTGGGTTTTGTTTTTTTTACCACCTTTTTTTTTCCTTTTTCTCTGCAAACATCCAAGTCTGAATGCCCAGATTTAAAACCAGGTGTGTACTGAACTATCAACTATGCAGATATTCAAATATTAGTTTATTTAATGCATAAATGTGCAGTTCTGTGCTTTATTTTTAGGCACCTCAAGACTAGCTGAAAGTTTATTCAGTTTCTTTCTTCAGATACAGGCAGAAAATACAGCAAAAAAAAAAATAAAAATGCAGAGGCACACCACTTAGTCATCTGGACAATTATTGGCTAATTTTCCAATAATATGCGTCACCAGCCATAGAAAAAACTATAGTCCTTTACTTTAAGATAATAAGTTCATACTATTAAACTACACGAAATGAATCTCCACAGAAAAGTTGGTATTTAGTTCAACTTACCTCAGAAACAAGTACAAATTTGACTCTTCCTAATATATATATATATATATATATATATATATATATATATATATATATATATATGTAGTTATTACAGCTATTACTGTATCCACAAAGCCCAATGAGAGGACTGTGGCTTAAGAGTTTTGTGAAAATATATTGAACAGAAAGCCAAATTTAAAACAAAAAAAAAACAAAAAAAAAAGCATAAACAACAAACAGAAGGGGTTTCTTAATAATCTGTCTGAAGCACAAGAGCAGCACGGAGATCACTGTGAAACTGCTTGAAAATGACATTTTCATTCGCTCGCAGCCGCTTCGCAGCGTCCGGCTCGCTGCGCTGGTCTCCATACAAAGACAAATAAAAGCAAGACGTCGCTATGTCTGCGCAGCAAGGCTTTGTATAAAAAAAAAGCTAAATTATTTACTTTTGGCGTGGCGTAACGACCCGAGCAGGGTTTAGTGATTAAGTGTTTTATGTGGGGTTAATAAGTAACACGGTTGTGTCCACTTCACCTTTAAGTCTCCATCTGGTGCCTGCAGGTACAAAAGAATCATCTCCTTCTGGACGACGTTGATCAAAATTCAAACTGCACACACAACTTGTAGCTCATATTTAGACATGCAGCGCAAAACGTGCAGCTTTTTTGGGGGAGGGGGGGCACGGCTAAGCAAGAAAAGCTTAACGCGCGTTTTCTTAAAGAAAAAAAAAAGTTAACCGTCTCCAGAAAAGAAGTTAGGCTCGAGACTGTTTCATTTCAAACCCCATCCCCCAACTAGGACCGCTCACATCTTGAAACGATGGCAGCAGAGCGCCGAGCCGAGATTCGCTTGAATAGCCACCCGCACCTTTCGACTAAAAAAAAAAAAATTAAACAAAAGCATAAAGTACTCATTAGGTGGTATAAAAATGTCTGTGCTGTTGAAAACGATAATATAACGCTAGTTTTGTTGAGACTAAACTTCCCCAAAGAGACAGAGAAAGCACGCAAGCTCGCGATCTGGGTCCTAACCGATCTCAACTTTTTTACGCGTTACAGACGTGCCAATGCGCTGAAAACTTAAGAAAACCAGCAAGAATACACGAGAAAGGACTCACATACCTCTGTTATTATTAGTCTCGTAGATTGGGAGGTTTTGCATATGTTTTATGTATTCCAAATCTCGGCATGGTAATACGTGGACTTCTGTCCTCTCCGTTAGTCCATCTGCCAGCAGCAGGCAGCCTCTCTTCTCCCTGCTTCTCTTTCTCTTCCACACTAGAACGACCTCATATCTCTCCGCGCTGCGCACGTCCGGATCTACTTACCGGCTGGCAGCAGGAGAAACCATGACCAGGGACCTTGACTGGAGTTATTTTGTATTTTCTCTTTCTTTCTTTCTTTCTTTCTTTCTTTCTTTCTTTCTTTCTTTCTTTCTTTCTTTCTTTCTTTCTTTCTTTCTTTCTTTCTTTCTTTCTTTCTTTCTTTCTTTCTTTCTTTCTTCTTTCTTTCTCATTCCTATGTTCTACTCTGCCCTTTCATTCATATTATTATACATCCATTTGCCTATTTTGAATCATACTTACTACACATGTATTAAGAATACAGCTCCAACTTGTATTTACTTTGAAATGTGGCTCTTTCTGTGACATTTTCTATAGGCTACAATTGTTGGTCTCTTTTTTTCATTTGGTTTTGCTTATAATCACAAAAGAGAACCCATAACAATAATGTCACCTTCCTGACAAAATTAACTTGACCAATATTAACCCCTTCAGCTAACCACAGCACTTATCTGAGCTCCCCTAAAGGGTTATTGTGCATGACTTCCTGGCGTATGGCAAACAATTTAATCTTCAATTAGGCAACAATTTATTCAGACTTTGCAGGGGAAAAATAAATAAGTACTGTTAGGGCCTCCCCTGTGAATTTTTCTAATGATAAGCGATTGGAGAAGTGTTTTAATGTTGATTTGTTTATTTATGTATTTAATCTATTGCTATTATTGTTTTGTTTAATTTTATTTTTGTCCTTATTTTATTTCTCTCTTTATTTGGTTTGTTCTGAGTTAATGCAGAAGCTGTAGCAGCTTCTCTGCATGCGCGCAGGAGTGTGTCTGCCGTGCGACTGATGGCGCTGTCTCCCTGCTCTGGTCCGGACTCCAGCTCCAGCTGGAGCGCCTGCACAAAGCCCAGAAAACCCCCAAAGCCGGTACCGCTGCTGCTTGCGCCTCGATAACTTGTCAACATGTGCAACTCCTGCGCATTTGCGTCCTCCTGCGCTCGCCACCAGTGCGTAATTATATGTTTTACTTATATAGAAGTTGAAGGGAAACACTCTCTGACACCTTCCCGAGTTGAGTTAATAAAAGTTGTTTTTTCTTCTTTTTTTTTATTAAAAGAAAAAAATAAACCCATCCCTAAACAGCTCAGATTTTCAAATATATCACCCAGCACCATACTCACCAGACCAGCTGGACTAATCCTGGCTGTCGCTCCAAAGTTTACTTCACATAAATCCAGACAGTTTTTGGTAAATATTTCTTGCGATCATCTCTCAGATGAAAGATCCAGGCAGAATCAGTAAGAATCGCTCACTTTGCTCCTCTTCAATCCCTCACGCAGACTTCGCCGGAGCGATCACGCATGGTGGCTGTGTGGTGCGCGGCTCCGAGCTGTGGTTTGCGTGGCGCCTCTCCTCCACAACTGGTACAGGTGGGGTGGCATCGCTTTTACTGTTTCTGCCTTCAGGTGATACCGGAAATATCGCGATCATTAAAGGAGCCCGGAGGCGGACTGGAGTGGTAAAGACGTAGTGATTTTCTTGCTCGTTGCTCTTCCTCGGGAATAGTAAAAGCACGACAGAGGGGGCGGAGTGAGATGAGATCACACCATCTGCTGAAGGTGAAAGTGGTGTCTGCACTTCTAAGCATGTGTGCTTTTGTTCTGGCACTCTGGTATCTGATAATTTGATAAATTCCTTAGCCTGACGAATTCATTATAATGCTTTCCTGCATGTTCTCTCAAGCGTTGCTGCTAAAGCAGTTTTTACACTTAGGACTTATTTGAAACAGATATTTTGACACATGCTTGTGCTTTACTTTCATGCCAAAAGTGTTTGAAAGTCATTAGAGAGTTTGAAAGTAGATGAGAGATCCAACCCTGACAACTTCACCTTAAGAAATTGCTCACACAGCAAAGGTTCATTCCTCCGTATACGTGCACAGCTTAGTGTAGTGTATTTATTCTGACTACAATATAAGCCACCACCTCAAAGAGCTGGGTTTTTTTTGTTTTTTTTTAATCTCCTTAAGTTGTCATCCTGTTTATTAATCGTGCTCTCGTGACCCTCATGAAACCACCGTCTAGATGTAACAGTGATCACTGAATGCCCTTCGGAGAAGGAAATGTCTTCATTCGGCTCCTCGAACATGTGGTTAACAGCTAAACGCCGCACCATGCTGTGAAGTGGCTGCCAAAACATGCCAGAGTGGAGCGGGTGGTTGGAGCCGGTGCACCAGCGTGAGAATTTCTGCCTAATGTCCATTCAGCACTGGCTCATCAAAGTAGCATATGCCCACAGGCTGAGCGAGGGGATGAGACCTTTGGGCTCTGTGTGTGTGTCATTTGTATGACAGAGAGGGAGGGAAGAGAGGAAGACGGGGCTTTTTTTTTGTGTGAGAGAACAAGTGTGTAATATTTCATCTCTTGTCTTTACTCCAGTCTTTCCCTGTGCTCTCTCTCGGAGTTTTGTCCATTATAATGTCGAGTATCTGGAACTGCTCTTTTCTTTACTTTCTTTGCTTGCTCTGTGATCTGCCTGTAAAGCTTTAATTGAATTCAGGTCAGGTGATGCCCAAGGCTGGTTCCACTGCTTTGATCTTACAAAATGTTTGCAGTCCTGGCTGCTCGGGGTCAGGTCCTTCTGCATCATAGACCTTATGGATGTATAGTGGGAAACTCCTCTAGCCCCTGAATAACAGATTAAATTAACCACATAGACATCGACATTTAGACATCAACTGGAAATCGGTATGCACAATAGAAGGAATTATACCTTTCCACACATGGAGTCTAACATCTTTGGAAACCTAAGCAGAGCGAGGATTAAGGGAGACTGAATCCCACAGATGACTTGCAGCAGAAATGACAAGCGTTTCTCTTAACTTTTACTGCTTTCAGACACAAATTTATTTCCCAGCTTGCAACACAGCAAGAGATGGAATTTAACTGTTCAGACAGACCTTTAAATACTATTAAAGGGGGCATATGCAGGAAGTGCAAAGTCAGTTAAAGTAATCTAAGTATATGAAAAACGCAAGTGTTTTGATGCCATGTTAAACACAGTGAGGCGAGACCATAAAGCCGTGTAATACCACTTTGTCCCACTAGAGGTGCTGTGAATCATTTGGTCTACCTTTGTGCATTCGAATTCAGAAGTCGCTGAGAGTGCATTCTACACTCGACAATAATGCTGAACGTCCATCTCTGGATAAATAATTTAAAATCATGTTGCACGATGGACGAGGTCGAGGTACTAAAGCTGGTACTAAAGGTTTTAACTGGACTGTATTTCTAGCTACGCTGTTATGAACATGGGTTATGTCTAGTTGAGTGGCATTTGGGGGAGAAGGAGATGGGGAAACGGAGGAAAGAAAAGGGCGGTTACGAGTAAGTTTACGTGTCGAACACCAGCGGCTGACACATGACTTTACTCACGATGAATTGCGCTCGTTGTGTCTGAAGTGGCCAAACTTACACAGGGTGCTTTTAAAGAAGAGGCTGCAGATTCTAACGTGTCCCGTTTAGTATAAATTGGTCTGAATGATATATTTTGCAATCAGCTTCCATAGGCACATCTTTTGCAGAGGATTTCCGCGTGTCTTTTTTGCACAGGTCTGCTACTAACCTGCTGAGAAATGTATTCATCCGCACAAACAATCACCTTCCCCTTGATTTCCCCAATTGAGCTCGTTGTCATTCCAGTTTGCCTCCCATCTCTTAGATTTACAAATGTTTTCATTTTCCTGACACCCAACATGTATCGCATTTGTTTACGTTACTGCTCACGCCAGTCTCAATATGGCAAATGTGTCAAGTTTATCGTGTTAGTCGTAACCCATTTCCCCTTCAACTTTGGTAAGCATTCACATAAAAGACCATAGCGCTTGATTAGTGGCTATTTAAAGCACACCTTCACTTACAAAATCTTTAACTTTTACCATTAGGTGTTTCACAGTCAAACAGCAGGCAAGTTATAGAAAAAACACACACAAAAAAAAAGAGAATATACAGGTAACACATTTGTAAAATATTTCACAGTTAGCCATTTAACTGGTTCCAGGTGAAGGTGCCAGGATTGGGTTTAAAAGGAGCATCCACATATCAGAGTAGAAAAACATTGTCACAAAATGCAGTTTTTACCCCTAAATTAAAAAGATAACATCAAACTGTATTACACAAAGATGAAGCCTGGCATAATGCATTGGGTTTTGAGGAAAACAGATATTGGATTCTGCAATCCACAGATTAGAGTCCTTGCTGATTGCAGCACAATGTAACTGCTACTTGCAGAATCGACTGTAACGCTGTGTTACTTATTAGTCCTCAGAGCGCGATGCGCTACTTCAGCCTTCAGACGACGTTTCTTGCCTGCAACTGAAACACAGCAGGCAGAAACAGCAGTATATCTGTGGGACAATTTCTCACCAGGGGTTTAACACTACCTGTGTGTCTTTGTCTAAATTTTCCTTCTGGTAGCGTGGGTGGTGGCCTAGGGCACAATCTACTTAGGGGGGTGGGGGGTGGGGGTAATGTAGGCAAGTCAGATTTATCTTGGCAGGTGTTAATGCAGGTAGGGCCCCCATTGCTAGGTAAGATTAACATGAAAACGTGGAGACAAAAGCCATCATGGTACCCCCCCCCCAAAAAAAAAAAACCCAAAAAACAACAACAACAAAAAAACAGAGGAGCATTGCAATCAAGACAAAGGTTGTCAATTTTCTCATTGAAGCCTTTTTTTATGCACACTGAAGTTTGCTGTCTACTTGAAAACTGTACATTCTGTATATCTGTGTGTTTTCTGTCTAAAATATTTATTGCTAAATAGAATATTACTACTGTATATCTTTATGTATCTGTATCTGTGTATCTGTATGCTTTTATTAATTTATACACGAGTGCATGTAATGTAAAGCATGACCTTAGGATGTTTTTTTTAAAAAAGCCTTTATTTATATCCAGTGCTTCATGGGACGTATGCCTGAGAAAGCAATCATATCTATTGCATGTTGAGTGAGACAAAATATCAAATACCATCATATTTAAAGTAGAAATTCTGGAAATCATTAGAGTTTTTAAAAATTATATAAGAAGTCATAAGGCCAGTTTCTATTAGTGGGTGCACGATAGTTTAAAGAGACGTCAGTGTGTGACTCTTTTAGAAGGAATGGCCCTGGAGCGAGAATTTTTGTGAGCTTCTTTTTTTCATTTTCTTCTTTGTAGTCTTCTTTTTTTATTTATGGCAGTTTGTAAACAGCAGAAGTGGTACATTGCCACCACCAGATAGTATAAAGTGGTAGTTTCCTAAGTCAGTAGATCCTACTGGGTCCTTCACTGTACTGAAGACACAAAGGCTGAAAGGACCGAGGAGGCTGGTTGTGTCACAATTCCCCTTGGTTTTACCCCAAATCCCTGCTAATGGAAACCTGCCTTTGATGAATTTCTGAACGCTGATAAAGTGAACATTAGAAAAAGCCAATGACAGAAGATAAAGATTAATACTGACACTAATTTCAACAATAATACAGCCATAAGTCAGTATGGGTTTTTTTCTCTTTTTTTCTTGCTTTTAAAATTTGGGGCCACAACTCCTTCATAAAACATACCAAAATCGAAGACTAACTCTGTTCATGAACTCTGGAACTTGCAAGTGCCATAACTGAGCCATAAGTGCCAAAAATAGCCTAGATGAGAGCCAAACGTGTCTACTGTCTGAGATGTGATTGTGTCTTCTTCCCAGATCAATCTTGGTCTATATATTTCTATATATTTGGGTGTGTGTGTTTAATTTCCTTGGATGAACATTTCTTTTGTTCAGATTTTCTTTTCCAAAATAAAAGTTTTGATTAAGAGTCATCCTCCTGCCTCCTGTCTCCCACAACTGGGTCATCCATTAGCACCACCTTTTTATTTCGAATGGGAAATAGATGTCTAAGACAAAACATCATGTTAAATGAACTGTATCAGAGAGCATCAAATCATCACAGAATCATTCTGCAAAATGTGGATTTCTCCCTGAATTGTATCTTACCCCATGTGTCTTGATCCATATCGGGTCTGTAATATAAGCACCATATAGAGCGCTTAGTAAAATTCAGTTATTTCAGAGATAACATCCAGGTTCTTTCATTCTTTCGTTGCCTCTTTCTTTCACCACAGTCGCTGCGAACAGCCTGAAAGCATGACGGCTTACATCTGTGCATCCTGTACACTGTTGGTGTGAAACTCCGTCTCATACTTCATTCTCAATGCTTCATAGTACCACAGTCATGTAATCAAATAATCCACTGGCAGTCTCAGTTTCCCTCCGAAATCATGTGAACTGGCCACGGACTGTCCTCGTGTTGCGTTGAGAGTTTCAGCTCGGGCACAAACCTGATTGCTGACCCGGTTACTCTTTCTTTGCCTGTGACTAATGTCCTAAGGCTTGTGTTCCCCGTGACTTAAAAGTGAATGGAGATCGGGAAAAGATTTAGATGATTTGTAATGTGCCTGCAGCAACAGAGCACCCAGGTATCTGTTTCTCCCACCACCCTATCAGTATACAATCTGAATCCTGAGGCAGGGCTTAACTGTAAGCGAGATTGGAATAATTCAATATCCACCCTGCTGAAGTGTTTTAAAGAAAAACACCTCCCCTGGACCGGTTGCAGAAATGACCCCCTGCACAACAAGACACTACATTATTTCAAAATGTCCACAAAAAGAAGCAGAACTTTTCAGATTAACCTTTATTCTTTTTAGATATTGCAACAAAAACAATGGGGCATTTAGAAAAATCATGTATGAACTTATGGGAAGTGTAATAATACACAATTTACATTTTCCCCTAAGCTGCAAACAAACTGCTGGGCTCTGAAAATAGTTTTCTGTTGCCCCAAGCAAAGTAGGAGATTAGCTCAGCAAAGCCCCACTGTTGTAGAAGCTTCCGCAATTACCTAAGAGATGATACAAAACATCCATATATTGCTATATCTGGAGAGTGAACCGCGCTGCATTATTTATTGGTGTTGTTGCTTTAAGACAGCATGCAAGTAAAAGGTAGAATGAAACACCTCAAATAGATTAGTACACTTTTTTTTCCTTATGCATGGCAATTGAGAAGAAGTCTACTGTGTCCCTAGGGAAATCTATAAACCACTTTTCCTGCTTATAAACTAAATTTAACTTGGATTGCCTTGCAGTTTTTAAGCTCTTTGTTATTCACTGGTTCATAATCCAAATAAGACGGCTGCCCCTAGAGATGTCCCCAGGTGGATCACAGCAGTGCATTCAAATGCTGTTGTAGACACACTGTTTTCCTTTATCAGCCCTGAGAACAGCAGAGATCCTGCACTTTTAAATGGGACCTTTCATGCTTTTCTTTTCTTTTCTTTTCTTTCTTTTTCACGTTTAGTCATACTGTATGTTACGATGTTGATTGTTTATATCAAACAAGATCAGAGTATCATAAGCTATACATAAAAGTGTGCCCATAAGCCAAAGCTTACAACGCACAATAAATGTTTTTCACTGACGATATTCTGTATTGTACTGCGTATGCTGATTTTATGGTGATTAGTTCACAGACTGAAACACCAAATCCACCATTATATCACAGAATGGTGTGAAGTATGAGTCATATTGGCGCAATCTTTTTCATCTTGTTGTAAGCTTTCATGCGGTCTAGTTGCCTGTTATGCAAAAGATTTAGGTTCAAACGTGGATGAAACGGTGAAAGAACAAAATCAATAAAATATTCAGATCAACTTCGAATAATTACATTACAATAATCTCTACACGGTACCTTTGCATTAGAAATCTAGTTGTGCCGAGCTAAGCGATAAGGAAAGGTTAGATTCTTAGTATTTCCCTCTATAATATTAACATCAAAACACAATTTCACCACTGTTGCGTTACAGAAAGATGGTCTTCAGTTTTGAATTTCTGCTGTTCTCCTTGTGCCAGTGTGAGTTGTTGTCAGGCCCTCCAGCTTCCTCTCAACATCTAAAAAAAGATGCATATTAGGTTGATAGGTGATTGTAAATTGGCCGGGCAGCGAGCGAGCGCATGGTTGTTTGTCTCCTTGGTCTTTGTTATAGCTTTGTGATGGACTGGCTACTCTGTCTCTTGCCAAATCAAAGCACGTTTAATCTCCAATAGCTCTTGAAAATCAAAACAAAGCACGAATGTAGGATGAAACGGTCTGTCCAATTGGCCGAGGATCCGGCTCAACCGGCTAGTCGAGGGTCCCGAAGGCGCTCCACTGGAGCGCCAGCGGGTCTCGTTTCAGCTCTGGCAGCACTTGTTTAAACTGTTGTTTCGGTAGCATCATCTGAATTTAGAACGACTGGACAGAAGGAATCAGAATGAATGCGATGTAATGGTAGTTAACAAAATAAGTTTATATAAAGCATGAGCTGAATGAGCTGAAATCGCTGATTCATGATGACAGAGGTAAAGTGGGCGTGCCCCAGCTTGTTGCTGGGATCAATCATTCCATCTATACGATTTACACAGTTTATCCAGTTATTTTTTTTACACAGTGATATACTCGTGAATCTGTACATGCAGTCCTGCGTTTTCCTCTTTCCTTTGCCAGTTTGTTTGTCCAGCTTCTAGTCATACTCCCAGCGCTGCTCCCTGAGTTGATTCCTTGTGTTTTTCCATCCCGCTTACTTGACTCGGTCTTTTGAATTTTAATTTCATGGGCATCCTGCAACGTGCAGCACATTTTTCTCTTTGTTTCTTGTTAAACCAAACACAGTTAAATTACACTTGGCTCCTGATCTCCTGCGTTTTGGGTCTGTCTTCTGGAGTCCTCACGGAGACAGACAGCAGGCCGGTCAGCTGTTAACAGTTTAAAGCCTTGATCCTAAGCTAAGCTGACTCGCTGCCAATCAAAGCAGTATATGTCATAAAAATACAAGGTTGCAATACTTCTTCTGTAACAAGTTTTTTTTTAAATGCTAATAAGTGTTTCTGCCAATACGTAATTAATCCAAAAGGTTTAATCAGGATTTGGCGAGTATATAAAGCTGTCGAGCATCTTTTTCCCCTGTTCACTAAAAAAAAACACCTTACATCTGCTGCTCAAAGAGTTTGCACTTACGTGTGCTTATTGATTGACCAGTGGAACAGATGGCTTGGGAGGATATTAACCCGTCTTTGAGGAGTACTAAACCTATCATGACTGCTTCTATATGCAGGGAAGACTATCGATGCCGTGGAGAGCACAGAAGTAGCCTGAAGTAGCATGAATTCTTATTATGTGGGGTCAAGAAATGAAATCTGCTTTTACATGCCACTTTGGCTCTACAGTGCAGATACGCAGCACATCAACACACAGTATTTGGTTAAAAAAATCTCTGAAGCAGGCCACCCCCTTCAGGAGGCCAGCGCTTTGATATGATGTAGCGCATAAAGGCGGTGGGGGATAAATAACAAATTGAACACAACATTCACTGATACTTTTTTGATGTACTGCATTCCACCAGTCATTTTACCCTTGCTAAACCCTAATCCCACATAAATTGTGTCGGGATTATGCACAAAAGGCACATTTTGGACAAGGATTTGTATAGATGGATTAGCAAGGGCTTGTAATGGAGGCTAGCAATTGTGGAGAAACCTCCATCTCCTTGTGGTTGCACATTTAAAAAAAAAAAAAAAAAATGTAGCGCTCAACTTCATGTTAAAACACTTTATCTCCTTCCCTGGGAGAGCAGATAATTTTGTCATTGGTATAAATGTTGTGAATTTGTATATATCAGCCAGAAACAGATGTCCTATCAGGAATATTCTGCTTCACATGGACAGTTTTAACACATCAACAAGCCACTCAAAACAACAAACGCCAAATGCTGTATGTTCATTGGCAGCTGTGGGCTTTCAGACATTGATACGGAGGATTGGGAGTGCTTTGAACCCAAGAGGAGGGTTTTTTTTTTTGGTTTTTTATTTATGTTGCTTTTTACTGTCACACAGCCGATATTTTTCTTGGAGAAAAGGAGCTAACTAAACAGAATATTGCATATACAACTAATCCATTAAGTATTTACTGTATTCACACAGGCTCTACGCAACATTGCTCCATTATTAGGTTGCATTCTTTGTACAAAAACAAGCTAATTGCAGCCTATGGCAAGCTTGTATTATGTATTTACATACACATTTGCTTATCTAATAGGCGCCATATTGACAGCTTAGAAAACACCCTGAAGCACTTACACTGTTATGAGCGGGGACGTTAGATCACTCCTGGGATCAAAGAACCTAAAAGGACCAAAGTTGTTTTTCATTTCTGTTCCTTCCCATCTTGCACATAAAACAAAGAACATTTGAGTGACTAAGGGCTGAAATTACGTGTGTGTCCCTGGCACGGACACGGCGCTGTGGGTGAGTGCTTGGCATCGCCTGCAGGCAATATATTTGAGTAATCACACCTGTGGTTAACAATCAACCCATCAGTCTCAGACCATATTCTTTTCCGCAGCAGTTAGAGTAAATGTGTAATTATAGTCGTGTTGTTGCTGAAATCTGAGCTGTGAATCACCAGTTTGTTTTGGAACCCAAAAGTTTTGGTCATTTCGTGACCGTTTGCCCAATCCTTTTTAGTCCTGTGTCAGTCCCTTGATGTTTATGTACTTTGCATGAGCGGACTACTGCAGAGGCAGCAAGAACCAATGGGGCCGAGGAGCTGGTAGGCCCCTGATCTTATCCCAGAAATATAACTGATACCTCAGAAAGACACATACAAGAACCAAATGAGACTTAGATGAAATGTAAATAAGAAAGGATGACACCAAGCAAGCTTAAACATGATCACATGGCTTTGCATGTGAGCAGCATGCCACTTTGAATACATTTTGTGTGCCACTGCTGTCCATTTCATGTTTTTTTCCTTTTATTTGCCATTAAAATATGTGCCTTAAGATGTCCTAGTCCATCACTTCACAATGATGCAAAACAACATAAGATGCGCGATGACTTTGTATGTTATGTCTTGGGTATTTCGTGGCACCCGGCTGGTGTTCACATATGCTTCTGGATGGCAATTTTCCGGAGATGTGTTAGTCGGATTTCAAATGCACTAGGTGTTAGCTCTGGTTTTCTTGCAGAGACTTTACAGAGACTATGTGTGAATGTAGCAGCTAATCTTCCGAAGCATTCACTGCATTTACTGACAGCAAAGTGATGCGAATGATGCATAACATTGTAAAGATACAAGAATGGAAAGAACCACAAATCATGGGAAATATACATAGTCGGTAGTTGTTTTGTGTCTAGGTTGTTGTGACAGTCTTGTTCAGTGGTAGAAGGGGGCCTCTGATCTGTCTTTGCCGAGAAGTACTTTGTTTCATAAGCTTTTCATGAATTGAAGCCGGATTAGGATGGTGCTATTTTAGAGCTACGTCCTGATTTAAGAAAGTGACTCCAGCGCTCAAACCCAACTGTTCCTTGAAATTCATGATAGATGATAAATCAAATCAAAGACATCATTAATTTTGTTGGGTGCACAGAGGACATCCAATTCATTGGAGATGACAAAATCCTTAGGGATGTAGGGTTCACCAGATCAAGACAAGACCCGGTGGAACCGGGGTGTGAGCAATCCAGGGATCCGGGCAGATCAAACGTGATCAATCCCCAGATTCCCCAGGTTTAACTACTTTGCTACTGGAGATGAAGTGAAAGGGGCAACGGGATTGGAACAGCTCTTCTGGACCAGCGACAGGTACAAACCATGTGTAGATGGACTCCAGCGAACTCCAGGAAGGAAAGAGGCAATGAACCACTCCATGCACAAGACGCCAAAGAAAGTAGTCCAAACATACTTCTCACCAGCCTACCACTGTGTTTTACCACGGCAAAGGTGGTGCTTACTTTGAGGAGGTGGAACCAGAGCGTGGCAGAGGTGATAAAAGATTTCCAACAGTAGTGGAGGAAAAGTTTTCCATCCACCGTGATCAAGCTACACTCCAGCAGAAAGTCGGACATTGATGAAAGCTGACAATCGTACAGCAGTAGAGCACAAACCCAAACAGATCTGACAGAAACAGACAGCAAGCCAAACACACACACACACACACACACACACGCACACAAGCACCGGCGCCATCTTGGGTTTCTTTTGTCAGCGTGAAAACGGTCACACAGTAAACCAACAGAAACCAAAGGGAAATCAGAGCTGCAGAAAAGAACTGTGGTGGTGTAATTCTACACCAAGCAGCATCAAGAGTTAGGCAAGAAAGAGGCTCATAAATATCAACTACATCATGTAGGTTATGAAGGAAGCAGCTACATAGAGTCATGAATCCATTTAAAAGCAGCACAAATAAAACTTTTACCATTTTTAGCTCAGTGGGCCCTTCTACACCCTTTTAGAAAAAAATGACTTTGACATCGTTGACAGATGACTCTTGTTTTGTCTCTCACTCTGTCATTCTCTCATTTTTATTCACTGTAGCTCTGTAAGTTAGTTTTATAGTTGTTGACGTGTGCTTTAAACAGTGTTAATTTCGGTACTACACTGTAACTCCAGCTTAAGTCTAACTTTTCTTTATCATGCCACTGTATCGTAACTCATAATTTATTGCTCTTTGCTTTTCATGTTTTCATTATATAAAGCACCTTGAATTGCCGTGTTGCTGAAATGTGCTGTACAAATAAACTTGCCTTGCCCTGATATAGCGCCATAAATAATAAGCAGTTGTCATAAAAACAGAGTCCAAAGTTACTTGTCACCATGTCAGCTAGACAGTGGTTCCTAAAATGAAACACATCTTCCTCCAAATGAGTTGTGAACTGATACATGAGTGAAGTCTGCCGTGCTGCTTCAAGTGCACACCGACCACACTGACTCCTCTAACTTCAGTTTTCCGAGTCTGCATAACCCCCAAGCTTCTGTGCTGCAGTTTTGACTTCTCACCAAATCAACACACTGTGCTTTTACTCTACTGTGCATGTGGGTGAAAATCAGCTTAACGTGCTGCTCGAGATGTCTGCCTGAAACAGGGGTCTTTAAGCAACTATTGCTTATCACATGTAAGTTTCCATACAGACCTCACACATTGATTTCTCAAACTTTAACAGGAACGTGCCATAATTTACATTAGCTTTTTTTTTTTTTTTTTTTTTTTTTTTTTGCAATGTTTAAGAAAGTTTACTTCAAATTGATTTGACAAAATACAGCTTGTGTTGGGGTAGCAACAAACCATACGTTTGATCTCCCTACTTGAATAATGGAATTGATTTGCTGCACTTGCTTTTCTACTTACTTTGCTCTGACACCGATGATCAATACCTTAGTATTGCAGTTATTTTTACATTACTGCATGTCAGAAATGCTGGTTCACGCTCGCCTCTTGCTGCACAGAATTAAATACATACAAGGAGGAAATGAAAGATGCATTGTCTTGATGAAATATGTGCACAAAGCTTACAGTCTGAGATGGTTCTGTCTCTCCTCACAGACTTGGAGTTGAAAAAAGTAAAGTGCTTTGTTGGCAAAAAAAAAAAAAGAAAAAGAAAATCCGCCCTTAGGACACGAACAGAGAGGCAGCCAGAGCAGTGTTGTTACAACAACATGTAACCCGTGTGTGTGCTTTCACATTTGTGTAATGCTTGCCTGCTTTAAAATGGAAACATTTTTTATAAATGATCTGGCTTTCAGAAAAAGAATTTAATTGACACACATAGGTTCCCTTAGCAAGACCCGGAGTGGGAAATCAGTGCCAGAACAGGGATGTAAACCGGTGAAGCAGCAGGCGGTGAGTGGCATTCATCAATGTTTGATGTCTTCCATCTATCTTAGCGCGAAGTGGCAAACTCCGACCAGCACAGAGGCATTACAGCTGGAGGTAAACACGCATCTATTATATTGCGTTTTGTCTGATTCAATATTTGACATGGATTAAATAATAAGGATAATGAAAACCCCCTGACTAAATAAAAAAAAAACCCATATTTATGATTTCTTTTTTGCTTTTGTTTTTTGTCAGTGTGGAAGCTTGTCACCTGCTCTATGAATGAAAGCCCTTTTCCCACTGTCTAACATTCAGATCAGTATAATGGAGTAAAATATTCCTGTTTGCAGCACTGGGGGATGTAAAACGGTCACCTTTTAACCTTCAAAGAATGACTTCACATGTAATGCACACTTGAAGTGAACGTTAATCGAGTGAACTTCTTGAGTGGTAGGTATAAAAAGTTTTTTTTTCTTTTTTTTTTGATAATACCTCAACTTATGCAGACAAAGGAGTTTGTGTAGTTCCCCCTGGCTAAAGTCTGGTTTGTTTGGGTGGTGTGATCGCTCCATTCTGTGCTCAAGCAGAATATCTGGTACGGTTCTTGGCACCGACGGGGGCCCACGAGGTGGGTAAAGTTCAGTTACACGTGTAATGTCAGCAGGGTTTATATGCAACATATGGATGATGTTTACATAAGGCAGTGGCAATTATTTGTGATAATTATTTCACAACATGACAGCTTAATCGAAGAATCAGAAAATGGTGTTCTGCACCAAACTTGGTGTTCTGTTCTGTAGTACTGAGACAGTCCCGTTCCTCTACTTTGTGTTCACAGGCAGCATCAAGCCCCTGTTCTCTCTGGATACTCCCCTGTTACTTTCGCATTGACAACTGACACAGCCCTCATTTTGCCCTCTTTACAGGTCTGCTCTACTACCCATTAAGGCACTACAAAGGTGAGCAGTGCGAATGAGGCTTTACATTCAACAGCTGGTTCAGTGGAACCAAACTTGGTATTAACCACTGAAGGAAAATCATTAGCTTTATTTATATTACATCTCATCAATGAGTAACATACTTAAAATTGTGTATCATTTCAAGAATGTGCCCTGCATTATCTCACAAGAAGAAGGGCATATGACGTGCATGGGATAACCAGGGCGTAGCCTTGAACAGAAGGTTCTAGTCTGAAGGAAATACGTTACAAACTGGCAGACTTGCATTAACCCAGGATTGTATAAAAAGGGGGTGTACGCAGAAGTACTCGGATCTCATCTGTATGCCGGCATTTGTGCATCTTGGTGGGATCTCCAGATGCATCTGTACGGAAATAAAAGAGGATCTCTTCCTATCAACTGACTCGGAGAATCTTTGATTCAACACCATTAATTATTTGTCCGTATATATCGGATTTAGGGGCCTTGTTATGGGGCTCACAGTGGTTCACCTGTGTCCACCTAGTGGTAACAGATGTGAGCTTGGGTCCCCCCTTTATGAGAAGGCTCCTCTGTTAAAGACCCGTTAGTTGAATGTGGTGAAATGATTTCTGGGGTAGAAAGTGCATTAAACTGCTTACCCTACCTTTAATTTGACTTGTGTTTGAAATGGTTGTTGTCATGTTGTCAGTCAAAGTCTGAAAATGCATTTCTGGAAAAAAGAAAACAAATAGTAAACATTACATCTGAGCATGACAGCATCGTATATTTGTCAGTACAAACACTAATAATGTCTTCTTTTTTAAACAACAGTTGACAGGATAAACAATGTAATATTAGATCTAAAATGCAATAAATCAAAATGGGTTCGCCATATTTTGTTGTCAATTTAATTGTTCAGCAAATACTTGTATTTTTTGGGGGTGGGGGTGGGGGTGGGGGGGGGTGGGGTGGGGGGTGGGGGGTGAAGAGAAACTCCAGCATCACAGAGGGCATCTTTACACGTTGACAGAACAATCTGAGACCGATCAATTATTTATATTTCTCCAGCTCCAGGTTGGAAAAGGGGAGACAAGATGAAAGAAAGGAGCATGCAGGAAAGTAGATGACAGATCGTTGTTTTTGTGGATCCATTCACCCTGCAACTACAGTGAGAGCCTGCCCTGGAAAACGAGACGCCATAAAGCCGTATAGACTTAAAAGCATCAAGTGGAGTGTGCTGAAAACTCATTTATCCCTTTCTGGCTGCCTTCCTTCTGAATGCAGTTACTAGCTATTTAGCAGACATTAGACTGGCCCTTGTTCGCTAATGACCTGCCACACACACACACACAACACCGCTGCTGATTCAGCACAGATGCCCAGCCACAGCCAAACTAAAGCACTAAACCCCTACATGATACAGCTATGTGCATAAAACAAGAATGAACCTGTAGTACTGAAACAATACTGAGCCAATACATTAAATGTCATTGTCTGTCTTTGCGCTGGCAAAACTGAAAAGTTCACAGTCTGTTTTTTTGCTTATCTAATAACAATCACATCTCAAGTGCATGACCTTTTCTGGGAACAGGGATCAATATAGCTTGCAATGAAGCTGCAAGCAATCCACTGTTTACCTTTGCCTATCTTTCACCCATTTAAAAAGGTCAGCACACTCTGTTATTCAGATAGAGTGAGAACCCTGGCCTTTCTTCTTCTGATTGAGTCAAAGGTTTCTGTAAAGTGGCGCGTACGCCGTACCCTGCTTCCCGTTTTCTTACCGTTGTTGTTTTTGAGCGTATGATTGTGTCCGAGCGTTCGCGTATGTCGTGTGTATGGATAAGAGAGTTTTTTTACACAGTATGTGTGCACCGGATTTTTGGTCCATTTTCATGTATTGTAACGCTCTTCAAAGAGACGGGTCAAAAGAGTGTTTTATCATCAAGCAGGTTCAGCATCCCTTTGAAGGTCTAACGAAATGTTTCTTGAAGCCTGGCCCCTCTTTGGATTTGTGTGCAAAACATTACAGAGGCAGTAGTTGCGGGGGAAGTGGCAACAGCGGCAGCTATTGAAGTTTGGGAAGAGTGAAGCCTGAGGATTAGAGTGTTCAAACATATCTGTCCTGCGTAGGCCTTGATATGGCTGCACCTGGGAACAGGCTGTGCCGTGCAGTAACAGCTTCCCAGAGTCCAGGGGCTCCACTATCGCCGCCACACAACGGCCTTAAAAGGACTGCAAGAAATAAGCTCAAGTTTGAGTAATATAATCATAGCGTCATAGTGCCAATATGACACCCTTACATTAAAAAAGGATTCCCGATAATAAAATAGAATGTCTGTCTGTCTACTGCATACATAACCAGTTGCCCCGACCTCTGCAGCTTTACTTTACACCACACAACCGCAGGGTCAAAATCATTCCCTTTTCCTGGCTGCCATCGCTGCACTGTGTGTTTTTTTTCTTGCACAGCAGAACATTTGGAGAAACATTGCTCATTTAATAAAATTGCTCAAGACAAGCCTGGCCTCGGTAATCCTAAAGAAATACTGAGATACCAAAAAGAAGTGTGGCTTAATACACATTATATTGGAAATCTTTGACACTGTTGTGTAACAGAAGCAAGATTTATTGTTTGAGAAGGTGACGGTAAAAGTGTTGGGCAACTCTCATCAATTCAGTTGCTCAAGTGTTTCCTTGAGCATCCAGTGAACAGCTTTGAAACTTTCTCGTCCACAGGCTACATTCTCATAAAGATTTCAAGTATATAATCAATAATAAGGAGGTTTTTAGTGATCGTTAAAGAACTAATTTTAGTGTTGCTCTTGTGCTGAATGAAGCATATCGTGTTGCAAAGTAGCGGTGAAGTAAATGCAGTATGGAGTATGACTGTGCAGTGATCGCGGTCCGAGTCTGAACCGTAAGTCCCAATGTGAAAGATTGTGTTATTTCAAGGTTTTTTTTAGTTGGTAGTCACTTCAGTCACTCCAAAATATATACTTTTCAAGGATGAAAACATTTTTATTTCATACTCCCGTTTAATGGCGTCACTAAATTTCAAATTACCCCCTTACTCATCATGACCTGGCAAAAACAAGAATGTCCATATGAGTGCAAGTCTGTTCTTCTTGTTCAGGGACGGTGACCAAGAGTGACCCTCGTATTAGGTATTAAAGCGAATTATCAAACTGTTGTGATATTTAGCTCAGACGGCCCCCTTTTATAGGAGTGAAGGTGAAGTTGCTTTTATGAAAGTGCATTAGTCACATGACCCGTTCTTTGTATGCAAATATAGATGTACTCTTTCACAATACAGAACAAAGCTCTTAGGCCGATCACTTCTAGGTCCCGTCATTTGTCGATTCTTTTTACATCAGAGCAGACCCATGTGTATGGAAGTTTGTAATTAAAGTCTCATTGGATAAAAATACCTCTCATTGAGTATTCATCCACTCCAATTTATTGACTTGGCCAGGAAGTTTGTGCAGCCAGGAAGGTACTGGCCACGTAGCTGTTTTTCTTATCTTTCATAAACAAGTTAACGCGCCTCTTTTGTGGAACCAGCTCCCAACTCATTTTCAGGACGAGGACTTCCTCACAGTCTTGACGGTTTAAAACTGTCCATTTTCAATTGTTGCCTCATGCTTACTCAGGATGCTGGAATTGACCAAAGTGAAGATTTAATGCATTTTGTTGGGTTCCTTATCTAGGCTCATGCTATAAATTTTGAATCTGGACTCTTACGTAATGAGATGGACTAATACACTTAGAGTGAATTTGAATGAAAAGGAAAATAACAGGACTGTCCTTAACTGAACCGTTGCACCACTGTACTGAACCTACTTTTGGGGTGACAATTTTTTGCTGTGAACTGGTGCTGTAAAGTGAATTAATTTGAATATACTATTGTTACTCTGTTATTTGAAAGTAACACAGTTTAGGGGACTCTTTAAATTCTAGTTAAAGAAAATAAACCTTAGACACATTCTTTCCAAACTGTTATAAGGGTCTATAATCACTGCAATAATGAATCAGCGGTAATACATTCCTAATTAATGCATTACTCTCCAAGACATGACACAGTCATGCATAGAAGAAGTAAGTTAGGTGCAATAGATTTTAAAGGTCCATATCCAAGTTTGAGTTAAATGTGCCATGAAACAACATATTGATTTTATGTCTACATTCTAAATGATGACTTCTGGCAAAATCCGTCAAGCACAATGTTTATCACATTCATCATATACCAAGTGAAATACACCAAATATAGCTTTTATTATCTCTTCAACTAGTCTTGGCAGTGAGTGTGTGATCTGAGCGTTTTTTTTAAAATTATTTAAAAATTGTAAAACATGGAAGTGATAGACGATTTTGAAGAAAGTCGCTATTTCTACTTCTATAAGTCACCAGAATGAATTGGACAGAGCAACGCAGACACAAAAGGCAAAAGAGAACATTTTTGATTACGCGGTCCTGGGTGGAACCTCGGTCTTGTTCAGGGAGGAATGTAAAACCATTTCCACTTCCTCATCATTAGTGCATCAGAATCGAAAAAAAAGCAAACTTGAGAGGTAAATGAAAACGAGAACAGAGAGAGCAAGGGTGTAGCACTGAAATGTAACCTTCTCAGATAGTCAAATCCAATATTTTCATAAGGGATCAGATATACATATATTAATGCTAGGCAGACTTTCAACGCAGCGGGAAAATGATAAAGTGACATCATGCGACTGACTGCTGTGACTAATATCAGGGAAAGCTTTCATCTGCCATTTTAAGCTGGCAGCATATTTCAGGTGAATAAATGCAAGATGGGGGTTAAAAAAGAGACAAATTTCATACTTGATAATAGAGTTAATAAATGACAGTCCAATAGATAGACTTATCTCAATTTCAGCAAATGGTAAAACTGAGATTAGTCAACGTTGTCCTCCTGAAGTTTAAGTGTGCTACCCGTCTACTTTTATAATTTCTGCACGGAAGCGTTTAGGAAAGTCTTTTTAATGATAGAACACATATAAAGCACGGTTACATGCTCTTATAAAAACAACACACGATTTAGCTGAAGAGACTGAGCTCTCTCATGAGAAATGAAAAAGTCTGGATGTTTAGTCTCTGAGCATAATTGATGATGTGCTATTGTACTTGTGGATTTAAGTGTTTTGAAACAGAGCTCTGTAATGTTCCTGCATCAAACTGTTGTTACATTTACTCTCTGTAGAGAGGCCACTTCGAATTTCTGTCAAAGTAGAAAAGATATATTTAAAAAATAAATAACTATATATATATATATATATATATATATATATATATATATATATATATATATATATATATATATATATATATATATATATATATATATATATATATATATATATATATATATATGTGCACACTTTTTTCTTTCCGTTTCCCTTGCTGGTGGGAAATAACATAGAGAATATTCCATCACTTGTCTCATTTTCTTGAAACGCCCTGTGCTCTTTGCAGACAGGAAAATGCCAATAGGAGAATATTGAACCAGATAACACAGTTTGACAGTGTTGGCTCAGTGAGGTGTCAGTGACATTAAAGAGGATTGTTTCTGGAAGTGGAAAATCTAATCTGCCTCTGATTCTCCAAGGAGCGAAAGGCCTGCAGACTACAGAGTGATTTATTCAAATTCTTTTAAAAGTCCCAGTTTTGTCCCCACACCTCTGGGATTGAAGATAAAGTGTGGCGATGTAGACCCTAAGGAGAGAGACGAGAGGCCATTATACTTAGGATATGTAGTGGAAATGTGATGTACTGCAGCACTGAAATGTTACACAAAATGTCAAAATGAACAGATGAGTTTTTAGTAGATAGTACAGAATAGACTAAAGCTCCATTCACACAGTCAGTTTGGTCCACCTCTGTAGCACCGGTATTCCACCCTGCTGTGCGGGATGAATGTCACAGCAGTGCGCCGTAACATTTTGTTCCACAACTGTTACACTTCTATACCAGCAAAAAAGGTAACAGTGGTGTAATGAGGGCAAAAATTGCACTGTGTGAATTGAATTGCAAAGTTTGGGGATGGCTGCAAACGTCGTGCATGAAATCAGTCCATCACGGACATGGTGAGAGGAGTTCTCAAAATCAGGGAAAGAAAATAATAACGATAAAAATATATTACCCAGTTTTTAATTACGCCAGTCTGAGAGGCAGAGACCAGCTGTGTTACGAACTTTGTCACTCGACTTGGTGCACTGGTTATTGGACGAACCCTGTGGCCGTGCTTAGCAACCCCGACGGGCTTCCATCACCTAAAGCCGGACCATCGGCTTCCCCAAAAACAACCCGAACACCACAAACCCCAGCAGCACTGATGAAACTGATGTGAGCACTGCTATGTGTGTCCGAACCAGTGTTGGGTAGTAAAGCGTTACTTGTAACGTGACAAGCGGGGCAGGAAGAGCTTGTCTCTTAAATGGAGGGGAAAGTGTTTGCCGGTGGAAAGAGGGTTTACCAAAACAAAGGAAGCATGGACCTTTCCGAGCAAAGTTTACAACAAACAATAAAAACTTAAGAACACAGTGATCCTTTTCTGTCATAATACAAAATACACCGTGTTGCTTGGAAAAGGCTGTAAATATTATTTTTAAAGAATAATTTAGACATACACATCAGCAGTTGCTTCATGTCTACGGCACTGAAACCACTTACATTTTTGCACTTTAAATAATAAATACAGTCTACTTTAAATAAGTTGCTGGCATGTAAGTTGAACATTGCTCATATATTTCATTTCTGAGCTACTGTTACTTATATATATATATATATATATATATATATATATATATATATATATATATATATATATATATATATATATATATATATATATATATCCCTGACAAAATACCTGCAGAGCTGCCAGCTGAATATCCCGTTTAACATTTTGAGTTGATGGTAAAATTGATCACATTGATCACTAAACAAAATTCACTCCTCTTAGTATTGTCATGAGTGTGAAATCAAATGACTGAGACCAAAATGTTTTGTGAACCATTATTTCTGCTCTTGGTTATGAGACATTAGATACATGTTCTTGACTGTGGGATGCAAAATAGAAGAAAAGGGCCGTCTCTAGGACGGGGAACACTATGGTTTTGCTTTTTGAAAACACACTGGGAAGGGGACGTAGAGCCTTCTTGTGATCACTTTGATCACGCTACTGGAGAGTAGGATCTAGAGAGGGCATCTCCAGTGCTTTATAACCTTTTTGCTGTGTGAAAGTGGCTCAGCATATGGAAATGATAATCTTCCACTAATGAGTGCATTGAGTGAATCTTTATCTTTTTGCTGAAAGCAGGCAAAACCCTCTGTAGCAAGTCCATCCATTATCTGTACCCGCTTTATCCGTTTCCGGGTCACGGGGGTCTGTCGGAGTCTATCCCGACGCATATCAGGCGAAAGGCAGGGGTACACCCTGGACAGGTCGCCAGTCTATCCAGGGCCACATACAAACAACCAATCACACTCACATTCACACCTAGGGAGAATTTAGGAAGATCAATTAACCTACTCTGCATGTTTTTGGACTGTGGGAGGAAGCCGGAGTACCCGGAGGAAACCCACGCAAGCACGGGGAGAACATGCAAACTCCACACAGAAAGACCCACCGGGCCGGGAATTGAACCGGGAACCTTCTTGCTGTGAGGCAACAGTGCTAACCACTAAGCCACTGTGCTGCCCCTGTAGCAAGTCAAATATTTATAAACTGAATATTAATTTTTTTTTTTGTGATCAGTAAAATAATTGTGAATGTCAATGGCTTTTAAAAGTTAGCGGAACTAAAGTGAAGATTTAATCGTATTTAATCACAGTCTGACAGTATCTGGGAAAACTGCACACCAGTGACTGGAGAGCCTATGAACGTGGCTGATACTGGAGAATAAATAAAAAAAAAAAAACATTAGATAAAAAATCTTTAACACCACTGCAGGGGTGACCCAGGATTTTATTATCATCCTCATTCATTTAGTAACACCCAGAAAACTGCCCTTGGCTAGAGAGACGTGGAGTCCAATCTTCAGCCTTTTAAAATATATATCACGTTTATGCCCCTAGTCTTTTTTTTGTTTTTTTAATCTTTTCTTTTTTCATTTTGGAAAGAAGGCTGGGGTCCAGGCATCAAGGCACGTCATTAAAGAATCATGAGCTAATGAACTGGGCTTGTGGGGTCCAGACACACACACACACACACACACACACACACACACACACACACACACACACACACACACACACACACACACACACAGACACACAAATACATAAAAATGCACACATATACATTTATTCATTTCACAGATGGTAATGTTGTGACCCATAAGTCAAAAGGAGGACAATGTCTCTACAATAACATCTGTGCATTATGATTGGCCATGTGGTATGATCGCGCTTTCACTTGGACTCCTTGTAATAACAACTTATTTGAAATTTAGGCCTAGATGCCTTTCAAAACTAATCAAATGTATTTATTTAAATAAAGGCTAGACAAAGACTTGGTAATTTCTTTTATATATCTCTACAATCCCAGATGTTTGTCATTAACATACTCTACAACCCTTACTGGCTCCAGAGACGCCACTTAAATGAGTTTCAGATTTTGTGTCCTTCCCTGCGCAGCCACGAGATGCCTTTTGCAGATTTTTTTTAATTTATTTATTTATTTATTTTTACGAAGGTACTCTGGTGTGGAAAGTGAGTAGGAGTTCCACTTAAAGAGGTCCTTGGTGACAGGAAGGCAACACATGCGGTTACCTGTAGTCACTGTTGGTGTGGCTGAAAGACATAGTTTCTGTATTGCATGTTAACGAAGGTCAACATACACAGGTTCCAGAAATATTTAATTAGAGGCAGAGTTTTTATGATTTGTTTAGCCTTGTTATAAAGTACCACAGTGGACATGACATAAAACAATCAAGACGTGACCAAAGTGTGAACTCTCAGCGTGAAGTCACAAAAACATGGTATTTACCATTACGGAAACACAGGCATTTTCAAGGGGTCAATATTGTTTAGATGATTTAATTCAATTCAATTTTATTTATATAGCATCTATTATAATACAAGTTCTCTGTAAGCGCTTGTCAGAGACCCAGATCATGACCCCCGAGCAATTATTACATTAAAAAACGTCAGGTAAGAACTTTCCGAGTAGGAGAAAAACCTTATGCCGGGCAGGGAAAAACTCCACTTTAAGAGAAAGAAACGTTGAGCAATTGATTGAAAATAGGCAGTATGGTGACTTAATGTTCAACACTGTTGTCTCACAGCAAGGAGGTACCAGATCAACTCCCAGCAGATGCGTTTCTGTGTAGTTTTGCATGTTTCACATGCTTGCAGGGTGTTTCTGCCAGGTTCTCCGGCTTCCTGCAACAGCCCAAAAACATAAACATTTTATGTTTATTGCTGATTCTTATATGCCCACAGTTGTGTGAGTGTGTATGGTTGCACATACGACCCTGTGGTGAACTTGTCCAGGGTGTATCACCTGCCTCTCACCCAGAATGAGTTGGGACTCGAGACTCCCGCAGATCCTCGTGACCCCTAAACAGGAATAAGGGGGTGTAGATAATGGATGGATGGGGTTGACTGTAAAGAAAGTAATTGTCCAGGTGTGGTCCACTCTCCCATTACTTGAGACAAATGAAGCTGATAAAAGGTCTAGAGCCAATATCAGGTATTGAGTTGGTATTTGGCAGCTGTTTGACTGGACTTACCATTATTATAGGAGATCTTACTGCCAATAAAGTTGTTTATCTTTTTACACTTTTATCACATGCTGACTGTTTTATTTCAAACCATTTGTGGTCGTGTATTAATGGTTTTGCTGAATATGCTGACAAACATTATTTAATGTTAGGTGATGTAATGAAGTTAAAGGCTTAAGTAATCTATTACTGTTGCTTTTCTAACATTGAAGACACCCTGTTCTTTTTAATTTTCTTCAGAATTGGTTTCTAAATTTAACTTGTATTGATACTACAGTTTTACAACATTAAGCCAGCCATTGCATGGTGAATTGCCGTTTCTGAGTGTTTTTGTTTTTGCTGAGTTAGAGGTCAGAAGGAATGCTCAGGATATACCGGTGGGGCCAGCCACAGAAAAAGAGGTTGGAATAAAATTAGCGTATTCTTGTATCCGCGCATACTAAATAAAAGGTCAAGGTCAAATTTATTTATATAGCACATTTCGAAACATTCAAGGTTGACCAAAGTGCTTTACAAGGATGTACGGTACATTAAAGCATGAAGGGATTATGTACCTGGGGAAAATCCTTAACATTCATTTATGATAAACACGAATGTGTTTCACTCATTTCACCTTTAATTACACTTCATAAACACAGAGGTAATCTTCTTTATCTATGGTAGAGTAAATTACTGAGGCAAAGAGGAAAATAAAGATGAAACATAAACAACAAAGAAATATGTTTACAGGGAAAATGATGCTGTTACAGCTAAATAGGGATAATTAAAACTCCCCATAAAGGGAAGATTACTTTTATATTACGACAATTAAAACAATACAAGTATAGGTATGTGGGAAACCAGCAACTTTCAATTAAAGTTTTCATTTTTATTAGATTTTAATTAGTTATTGAAAATAATTAATGAGCAGAAATCTGTAAGTGAAAAAAATAAAGTTCAGAATAAAACATTAAACTTGAATTTTGAAATACGGTAAAGCACGTGGTTTAATTTTATCCATGTATAGATATAACTAGGACTATGGTAATTTGCTAATAACGGCTCTCTCTCATACATATATATATATATATATATATATATATATATATATATATATATATATATATATATATATATATATATATATATATATATAAAAGTTTAATTTAATGAAGATGAATTAGTAACTCTGAGCCTACTTAACGTTATATCACAGAATCTCTTGATAAGTTTCTAATTATGTGCAGTAAAAACGAAAATTTCACAAAACCTTAATTCAAACTGGCCTCAAGCCATTTAATAGTCTGTTAATTCCTGTTGTGAGAAATTGTTGTGATTTACTTATATGCTGTTGTATTAACAAAAATTAGCCACCAAATGACAGTAGTGTAACACTTTGATATACTTTCTCCAAATCCTTTTATCTAATAATTGTCAATGTGTATCAAAACTCCATCAGGGAAACTGTCTGAGTTTTATTTTCAGTGTAAAAAAAAAAAAAAAAAAAAAAAAAAAGATAAAAAATCTGACAATTAGAATGTCCATTTCAGCCACATCTGTGATAAGAATCTGAAATAACTTCTTTCCATTTTCACTGAGACAAGAAAAGTAATGGTGCTTACTTGTTGTAGAAAATGCCTGGCTTGCAATTATTTGCAGCCAAAAACATATATATTTCACAAGTACTCAACATATCTGTGGAGAACAGGTACAGAACTCTTCTTTTTCTACTCCAGCTCATTTATTCTGAAGATGGCCCTTCAACCATAAATCTTTGTCAAACTTTTATTTTCTATCGATCCTCTAAGTTGTTAAGTAGCTTTTTGCTGCAGGGACCATTCTAGCAGAAGAAAGAGATAAATGAACTGAATTGATTTTGTGAATTACAATTAGACGTTTATCTTAGGAGGTCAGAGTGAAATATCTGCAGTCTGCAGTTTCTACCTTGGTGGTCTTGAACAGACAGTCATGTTTTGTGCAATCTGAAGGTTTCTTTTTGTCTTTTTTTTTTAATATTATAAAATATAGAACTTGGACCTGCTGACATTTTCCACATAGACAACAAATGTGTTTAACTCTACTGAAGACTAATGTCTTGGTTTGTTTCGAACATTTTATTGTTTGTGCCAAGTGCTTGCCAACCTGACTTCCCTGCGTTGTGCTTTTGCTTCGCCGGAGTATATTTATCAAAGCTTATTTGCTGAAAATAACTGCTTGCAGCTGGTGGAAATGGATTTAATGAGAACATTGTGACCCAATAATACAGTAAATGCAAAACTATGACCCCAAAAAAGGCAAAAAGCTCCATAAAGCTTCCCAGCTGATTGCTATTTGTTGTTTTCACCGGTGACCTTTTTCATAAAAGATAATAGAAAAGATATTAATTCACTGAGCTACAAATGATGACAGGAAAAAGAAATGGGCATGTGTAATTCAGTCATTTTAGTTCTCTGAAGGTCACTGCCACTCCATTTACCATGGCAGGTCTGTTTAATGATGAAAGACATGCTGGAAAAGTCTTTCTTCCTACTGCTGTGTTCAGTTCATTAAGCCTCCACTGGAACTAAATGTAGTTGCTTTTAGTTGAGGCAGCAGACCACCCAATCTGCCCCCGAGCGATGGGACACCCCCACTCCCAAACCTTCGAACAGTTGTGCCTCAAGGTGGCCGGCATGTCACCATTATTTACCCTCTTGCCACCACCTCCAGAATCTGCAACTAGCTCAAAGGTCAGCAGGGCGTGTCTGTCTACACTGTCTACACACCGCCATCAGACGCTTGCTGTTTTCTCAACCCGGCTGCGCCACATGGACACAGCGGAGAAATCTGATACCCCCACAGCTGCAGCTACCGCAACCAACAAGTACAGCCTTGAGTAACGCCCCATGGTTCATTCATGGCAATGGCAAATAGCCTTTATTGATTAACATTTACGTCTAACGCGAGCTCTGCTTTCCGAGCCAGCTGCCTCGAGATATTTAAACGAGAATACAGCTCACTTGGCCTTTTTACCTGTTTTTCCCTTCCGAATCTACCACCACTTCTACCAAACCAAAAAAGGTTGCAACAACAAGAAGCCTGCAATTCCTATGTTGTTCCAGTTATTATTAATCTGAAGTATTAATTTAACTGTTATTCCACAGCAGAGTAAGAACCCAACACATTTCTTGTTTTGTCTCGTCAACCTTATTTTTTATCTCTTACCACATTCCTGCACCACATTCCAAGAAAACAAGGCCAGTAATGACGTTACAAACATCAGGGACATAATTTCAAAAGTGATGTGTCAACAGGTGACAGCGGTTATCTACTTCAAAATGAATAACCACGAAAGGCTGAGCTGCTTGACTTTGTGGGTTAACTAATCCATGAAGCCAAGTAATCATTTAGTATTATGGATGCCAACGGACTGCTTGGCTTGCCTAGAAGTGTGAACAGAAAAGACAATATTACAAATTAGCAAATGCTTTACTGTGAAAACTTCATATGGAATGTGTTGCAGGTCATAGATGAAAAAATACATGTCTAGTAACAAATAAAATCAAGCTGACAAGCAAAAGATAACCCTATCTTAAGTAAAAAAATGTATATTCCAGTATCAACCTAACTTTTTGTGTTATTGTGTTACATTTAACACAGAAAAATTATGCAAAATGCATAGTTGGGCTGCCTCTGTTTACCTACTTGTGCCCTTGATCAGGAAGTTGACTAGTGCAACCTTGTGCACAGTGAGCTAAATAATGGTTATTTCAGCTGCTGGTAACTTATTTCCCTGACAGTCACATTTGGGTTTCTGCAGGAATGCACCCTCAAATCGCCACATCTCTTTTTTAAGCCACACTTTTTTTTTAAAGGCTCAAATGTACTGTGTTGCTTCACTTCATAATCTCTCCCGTGTGAAACTGAAAAATGACTCTGGAAAAACATTCTGACAGTCTCCTTCCACTGGCTTCAACAAATAAATGATAAGGAGGTCCTCACTCTTGGTTAAAAACCGGGGCTGTAAACAGGTTTTAGAAATTTACAGAGATTTTATTTTTTCTTCAATATATCTTATTTAACAAAGATTAGGGAACGGGGGAAATTATATCAAGAGTATTACAATATTTTCAAATGGAAAAAGCAGCGAAAACAACACTTAGAGGTCACTTTATGAAGGCTATATTAGTTAAAAACAGTCACTTCTACAGTTTAATAAAATATTTTTGAAATGTAAAATATTTCTGAATTTGAAGACTTTCTTTGACATTAAAATATCAGTTTAATTCAACATTATACGTGAATACTTTTAGGAAGTGTTTTCCTGCTCTGTCAGTCTCCTGCCCCAACCATCCCCCAAACCCAGTCATTGTACCTTCGGACTGCGGTCTCAGCGGTCTCTTGCAGTAACTGCGTTTCACTTTACAACACTATGTCTCAAATCAGGAATGATGAAAAAAGCTCACAGAGGTACAGTTACATCATTGCAGAGGCGAGTGAAAGACTCGATAAATTAATGATGGAAGAGAAAACAAGAGAGGGACCAAGCAAGTAACCAAATAAATTTTATGATGCCAAAAAAAAAAAAAAAAAAAAATGGACTAAACTACCACGCCTTTGGGGGGAACCTGCTGGGCTAAAACTTTCAAAAATTCCCTTGTGCTGCTTTGACTTGGGAGAACTAACTGAGCCTGCCTTATGTAGAGGTCAGAGCTAGTTCTCGACTTAAATATGGCGAACCTAACAGCAGTTTAAAACGATATTCATGCGGGTTGGCTGATTGTTGGAGTGGTGGCTGTTCATATTATGTAAATGATCTCTGATGGAGGGTCACACTACAGGATTTGACAGCAAATTAGTTTTTAAAACCATGTTTTCAACAAAACGTACAAGAAAATCAGGCATAACAATAAAAAATAGAGTTGATTATTTAAAAATTGGACTCAGCACACACGATATGTGTCTTTTGCTTAATATTTTAATCAAGTTGTTGGGTTTGTTGTGGACCCTGATCTGACAGATATTTGCATTCTACCAACCTTGCACTGGGCTTAGCAGTCTCCAGTATCGTTAAAATGCAGTCAGTTGCTGTTTCTTTCCACTTTTGTTTATTTCTTCACTTTTTCCAGACAGGCTTTCTTTTAAATAAGACTCCTTTATTACTCTATGTCCCTGGTCTGCACCATTATACTTCCTGTCTTCTGAGCATCTGCCCCCCTTCATGTAATAGTTCATTCTAGTCTGTCTTTGCATGAACCTTTGTATGCTTTGCCCTTCAAAATAAAGTCCTGCTCCTGCCTGCATGTATTCTTAGCAGAGCGTCTGAAGAAATCGCTCTCTCTCGGAGAAGTTGGGTCTTCTTTTCAAAGAATCAGATTTTAGAGCCGCTCGTTCCCGAAGGACACACAAAACTTTCTCAGCATGAAACTAACGTGGGGGCATTTCAAATCTTTAATCCACAACACACTTGGCCTCTAACTTGTGCCTCTTATCTAAAAGTTACCAATCATCATTCATCAAGTTGCAGCCATAACCTCATGGAAATCATGTTCAAGTCTTTCCAAAATAGTGGTTCACTGATTCACACCAGTGTTGTTTTATTTTGAAAATGTATTCCTGAGGCGCAGACCTCAGTGACCTTAGCTGTGGATGCATTTCATTTGGCCCACATGTGTTCACTTTGATTTACAACAAACAAAGTCCCTATAACGTAAGACTTTCCCACTTTCCTCACACCTTTGGATAAAAGACAAATGTTAGAAAAGAAACTCTTCCAAGTCTTCTGAATTTTTGCCACCCTATTGTACCAACATCCGAAAATATTTCATCAAGATATTTTCCTAATATCATTTTCAAAGATATTTTGTTAGTCTTTGCAGCACCTCTCCAAAGCAAAGCTGCCATCACATTTAAAAACTTACAGTTATATGCTTTTTTCCTAACCAGATAATAATAGTTGCTCTTTATTTTAGGTTTTATTATGTTCACATGTATTAGTTACAAGCCTGGAAGGAGTGTGAAATTGCTGGACAGCTGTTCTCTACATATAATGTCTGTACTGTGTGAGAGTGTGGTCTTATTTTACTATATTAATGGGGTTCACAAAACCTGGAGCCTACTATAATTGTGGGCTCTGACCACTTTGTGTAGACCAGCAGTGTTTGGGCAAAAATCAGGGATACACCCTAGACAAGCGTTAAGAAACTATGTCAATAGTATCTCAAATGGCTGAGATCAATGGTGGGAACCCACACGGATAGGAAAACAAGAATGTATGTCTATGTGTTTAGCTGGCATCTGTCAGGTTGGGCCAGTTCTATCACACAAATGCTGTAAGCAAAATGAGGCAATGGCCATCTGTAACTCCCACGTAAAAACTATATTACAGAATGATCTGAGAAGGGCAATTGTTCCACCCCAGTGCACTTGACTACAGCTGCAACTGTGCTGCTCATGGCTGTCTGGACGTGTATGGGATTGCTGTAATCTCAAATGATACACTTACACCATTAGCAGCCTAACCTCTTGCCTGATTTTCAGGTCTAGAATTTTCTTTTAGACCATTATTTTACAATTTTGCTTGATAGATATAATTTTGAAGTGAAATGAACACAAAAATTAACCTCAGTGTCTAATGCGTCAAAATGAGACAAGCAGAATTAGGAGGAATATTAACCAAGTACTTCACACACAACAGCCCCTGTTTGACTAATGGATGTTACAGGACTTAATGGAAACAACCAACACCCAGGATGTCCATGAGCGCAGAATAAAACACTCTGTATAGCTTTTGGCAAGGCCGCACGATCTGAAACAATTACTGTGATAAAACAGCAGCTGGTTCAAATTTACACATCGTTCCAAAAAAATCATTAGATATTGTGATTACTGACCAAAAAAAATCAGAAGGCCATCTATGAGTCTTTGGCTACACAAATGTCCCGCTTGCCTATAAAGTATTAGTTTAAGGATGGTTGGAGAGGGTGTGGACTGCTGGTTTTAGTTAGAAACCCTTTTGGCTTGTCTATTGTTACTCTACGTAAAGGTAGGGTAAGCAATTTTGTGAAATCTCTCACAATTCTTTTCACATTCAGTGAATATTTTCTCACCATCTGCTAATCTCGTGAACACTCTTTAAAGAAAACAGCAAATAGATGAAACAAAAGAGCTCTCTTTCCTTAAACTGGAAACAGAGTGGGAGAACTCTTGGGAGAGTTCAAAATAGAGCATGTTTTTTTAGGGAGAAGTGGAGACAAGATTTAACTATCCATACTTTGTTGAAATATCAACAGAAACGATGTTGTCCAAAAACCACCTAACCAACCTTTAAAGACAATTAGAAGTCAGTAAGTTATGTTTAGTAGGCACGTTTCAATTAGTGGGGTTCTGGGTAGATTTTTTTCAATCGGATTGTTGGCGCATGTCTCCATTAACAGGAACAGCCCTTCAAAAATGGCGAGTCGAGCCTGCAAATAACTCACCTTTGAGGGTACACTTAATCGAAGGTCAGGTATAATGAAAACAGAACTGACGTGAGGTGGCGGGTCGTGGGAGGGCTTTGTCGATCATGTAACCTGAGTACAAACCACAAGTTTTTTTTTTTTTTTTTTAAATAATCCATCATTATGGTCCTTGCTTGAACAACTGGCTGCAAAAATTACAAAACGGAGCTTTGCAAGAAGCAAAACTCAGCCAAAAAAACATTCATACCGATGTTCATCCATTTTTGTTTTGAAAATGACACCTGTCTGATGGCATACTTCATCCTGCGATGTAGCGATAATACGTCATACTAAATCCCCACACATGTACGCTGTTACTTGATTAACAGCTCCTGACTCACCTTCCCCGCTCAATTCGCCTTCAGGCATGGGGTGGCAAATAACACGCCTTGTGTTTATATCACCCAACGCATATTAAACACGTGTTCATCAACCAGTGATAATAGCGGCATCTAATCTAAAATGCTTCATATGAACTTGTTTGTATCTGGGTAAAGTGCCCTGTGGTGACTTTTTTGTGAAATGACACTAGAAATAAACAGAATTAAAATGGACTATCGTCTGGTAAGCAATTCCTTCATAAAAACACAGTAAAGGAGAAAATAAAATGCTGTGTACAATACGATAAGCAATAAATACATTGCACTTAATATTCAGAAGAATACAATTAATTTCTTTTTATAAAGAGAAGCCAATTAGAATGCTAAGATTTTTGTTTTTGCTCAGTTACAAATAGACTACTTTTGCACAAAATGGCTTGAAAATGCTGGAATAAAACAATACAATATTGTTTAGAAGTAGGTTAGGGACATCTAGACCGATCAGCTACTTGCTATGAGTATCTACGAAGACGTCACATATCCGTCTGCCACACCTGACATTCATCTAAATGCACCTCTCTCTTATTATTCCATCCTCTTGCGTATTTAACCTTGCAGCTGTCTTTCCATCTATTCTTAACTCTTTTCACTGAGTCATCAGTTCAGGTTTCTGTTTCTTACACCCACATTTTCATCTTCTGAACTCCTACACACACTTCCTAATCAGGTACACTGAGGGCCAGGAACCCTTTCTGTGAGCCCAATAAAAGGAAATGAATCCCTCGTTAGTATTATTTTACAGGGTTTAAAGAAAAATAATTATTTTTAGTAGAACTTTTTCTTTTTTTCTATTTTGGAAACCTGACTTTTAAGACACCAGGGGTAAATAGATTAGCAGCAGTAGCATCAGTGTTGAAATAACTAAATGAGAGTTTTAGGGAATGTTTCTGGGAAATACTGACATCAGAACTTTAATAGAGACATGCTGTATGAAAGAAAGTGGCCACTGTGGGCTTGTATATATTGTAACATAGCTAGGCAGAATAAAAGAAGATGCTGCAGTATGTCAACTCCACTATACCTTTACAGTTTGTCATGTAAAGCAGATTGCATCTGTAAATGTCACATTGGTATTCTTTGTTTCTATAGTTTCTTATTCACCTTGTACATAAATAAACAACCAATCAGAGAGCTGTAAATAATGAAAGACTGTTGAGTAATTAAAAAGCCAATACAGATACATTCATAATGTTTGTGGACACTTTATACACACAATATGCTTCATTTGGTAAAGAAAGAGGACTAAGATGATATTGAACGTACCATAAAAATTCGGGAGGCGCAGAGTTTTTGACTTGGTTTCACAGGTTCGGGGATTTCTTTCTTTTCCTTTTTTCTTATGCATGATCGGGTAAGTGTACTTCGTTTCTCTTTATTGGGCAAGTTAATTTGGTGGCTTGTCGGAGTATGGCGTCTGCCGCGACGCCACCTCAGTCGATCCGACATGGCGTGCGGATTGTCCCGCCGGATAATGGCGTCTCGGTGGAGGATGTCCTCCTGTCCTCCTCGGAGTCGGATGCTACGTCAGTTGTGGATACTGGATCTGGGACGAAGGAGTTCTTCCTTAGAGGACCTTTATAGGTTTCTGGATGAGACTTATTACTTTACTTTCATTACCATTCTTGTTAGTGTGTACATCGTGCACACTATGTATGTATGATACACACCGAAATTGGACCTCTGCTTTTAACCCGCAGCAGCTGCTAGCATCAGCGCCCGGGAGCAATTGGGAGTTAAGGGCCTTGCTCAGGGGCCCCATTGTTGCCTGCCCTGGGCTTGAACCTGGGTCCTCCACGCCCAAGCCTACCACTGTAACCACTAGGCCACTCTGTGAAAATTACTGACTACTTCAACGACACTGACAAATCAGTTAGTGTGCTGAAGAGACAAGTAGGGTTTGTCCTCTTAGATGAAGGGAAACGGTTCCGCCTTAAAAAGCACATCACGGCTCTGAGGAGGACCAACCCTGGCAGAATGAGTATGCAGACTAGACATACGAAATGACTTACACGATGATGCATCACGTGGTGTTCATTATTTTCTGGTTTCTCTTCTGTCGTTTTGCTGTCTCTCTTCTCTATGTCTCTCTTATGCAGGGCTTCAGGGTTGGCACTTTAAATGTGAACGGTGGGAGGGATAAGGATAAGAGAGATTTAATTAGAGAAGTTGCGGTACAAAAAGAAGTCGATGTACTTTTTTTGCAGGAGACTAATTCCACTCCAGCAGATGAAGTAGAATGAGGCTTGTGTTGGAAAGTCCAAAGACGTTCTGTCCTCAGCCATGGCACGAATTTTAGTGCAGGGATAGCTATACTATTTAGGAAGAAGCTATCTGTAAACATAATTTTTGTAGCTGAGGTTGTACCGGGTCGTTTGGCGTTCGTCAAGGCAGAAATAGAAAACGTAGTGTACTGCTTTGTCAACGTTTATGCTCCAAATAATGGCTCTGAGAGCATGCTCTTCTTTAATAAATGATGAGCTACAACACTGGCATCATGACAAACTTGTGGTTGCTGGTGATTTCAATTGCACTCTGAATTTCACTCTGGGTAGAACATTGGAGGAACCTCACCCAACATCCTCTCGGAGTCTTGGGGCTGCAATTAAGCGGTGGGATCTCGTGGACACATGGAGGGTGAAATTTCCTGGGGTCAGGCAATACACGTGGGTTAGGGTTAGGGATGGTGTAGTGTCAGCCGTGAGGCTAGATCGGATATATATCACACGGGCCCTGTCATCGAGCGTTGCTCAAAGCAAGATATGCCCTGATGGTTTTACGGACCACCATTTTGTCACTACCACTTTGGTGGTCTCCCCAGGTGAGGGAGGTAGGTCCTACTGGCATTTCAATAAAAGTCTCCTCCAGGACAGTCAGTTTTGTGAAAGTTTTCAGTGTTTTTGGGAGCACTGGAGGAGCCGTAAAAGTTTTTTCGGCTCCATAAAGCACTGGTGGGAGGTGGGAAAGGCCCAGATCCGTGTTTTCTGCCAGCAATACACTGCCCATTCCACTGCTGCTTTAAGGGCGGCTGTACGTGAGCTGGAGGAGGCTATTAAGGAAATTGAAGAGGGGTTGTTGGAGTGCCCGGAGTCTGGCAGGGGACGTGTACTCCAGGAAAAGAGGTCGGCGCTGAGCTCTTTCCTACGGCAAAGAAGGGGCGCTGATTAGATCCCGATTCCTTAGATTAAGGGACACGGACGCGCCGACTTCTTACGTTTTCAAACTTGAGAGATCTGCTAATCAAACAAAGTCGATGCCCTGTCTGAGGTTGCCTGGTGGACGTCTGACCACTGACTGGGCTGAGATGCTGGACAACGTGGTGAGTTTTTACTCTGACCTTTTTGGGACACAGCCGTGCTGTCCAGATTGCAGGGATGATCTACTGGAAGGAGTTCCTCGGCTTAGCTCGGCAGAGAGGGCTGGCTTAGACTGCGAGCTGACACTGGAGGAGCTGACTGTGGCGGTCAAACAGATGGCCCTTGGAAAGACGCTGGGTATCGACGGACTCTCTGCGGACTTCTACCAACATTTCTGGAATGTTATTGGTCCAGATGTACAAGAGTTTCTGTTGGACAGCTATAGGACTGGAACTCTCCCTGTCTCCTGCCAACGGGCAGTTTTAACTCTATTGCCAAAAAAAGGGGATCTGGTTCTGCTGAAGAACTGGAGACCGGTAGCATTACTGTGCACAGACTATAAGATAATATCAAAAGCACTTTCAAACCGGCTGAATCAGGCAAGGCTGCCCTATCTCAGGGCAACTTTTTAGCCTTGCCATCGAGCCCCTGCTGGGCAGGCTGAGGGCTCGACTTGGGGGTCTTTTGCTGTCGGGGTCATGTCGGCCTTTTGTTGTGTCCGCTTACGCAGATGATGTAAACATTTTGGTATCATCGTGGGCCGACATGGTTCAGGTGGCAGAGACCTTATCCCTGTATGAAGCTGCCTCCTCCGCAAAGGTGAATTGGAGCAAGAGCGAGGCTCTCCTGGTGGGTCGGTGGAGAGATCAGGACATCCCTGATCTCCCAGGAGGGCTGCGGTAGGGGACTTAAAGTGTTGGGTGTGTTTTTGGGGTCTGATAGTTTTGTTGCAAAAAATTGGGAAGGGCTCGGTTGTCTAAATAGAACTGGCTGCTCCCTCAGCTGTCTTATAGGGGTAGGGTTCTGGTTGTCAATAACTTGGTCGCCTCGACTCTCTGGCACAGGCTCACAGTTTTGTCGTCACCTAGGGGCCTAGTGGAAGAGATCCAGAGGGCGCTGGTGAACTTCTTCTGGGCAGGTCGGCATTGGATTCGGGCAGCTGGACTCTGTTTGCCTGTTGATGAAGGAGGACAGGGTCTCGTAAACATCCGGTCCAGGATTACATCCTTCAGGCTTCGGTCTGCCCAGCGGTTGCTTTATGGATGTGGTCCGGGTTGGATCGATACTGCGAGACTGTTGTTGCGGAAGGTGGGCAGGCTGGGTTACGACAAGCAATTGTTCCTTCTGCGACCTGGAACAGTGGAGCCTATCGGGCTCTCGCCTTTCTACACCTCTGTTCTGCAAGCGTGGAAGGTTTTTGTGAGCTTTCGCATCCCCGATGCAGATCCAGGCATGTGGCTGTTTGAAGAACCCCTGTTTTTCAATGATTTCCTTTCCGCCTCGTTGCTGGAGATCTCCAGTCTGCGGGTTCGGCTCAGGGAGGCCGGCTGCACAAAATCTGGACATCTGTTACAAATATCAGGATTGACAATGGAGGAGCGGAAGCGACATCCACCAGACGGATTGACAGAGTGGTGACGGAAGTATGTGTGACTCTGACGCAGCCACTGAGAACGTTCGCCAGCGATGGGACTCTGATTGGACAGTGGAGCGAGGACGGCATCTATGGTTTTCCCAGCTTGTCCGTTGCTCCAGCGTTGGGGGACTGGCAGGAGCGGGGGGGTCACGGGGCTCCAACAGGATAAGTTCCAGTCAATGCAGAAAGCTGTCCTGTATCGAATGTGCGTGAAGGTGCTGAAACTGCGCTCACTGATGGACCTACGGGAGTCGGGATGGACTGAGTTCTTTGACCCAGGCGTTTGGGGCGGACCCGGGAGTTGCAGCTTGGCCCAATGGTGGCGCTGGGGTTGGGCCGGTTGCGGGGCCTGGTGTCGGTCCCTCTGCTGGCTCCTTGGCCTGTGTTTTTGCCGGTCTTTCGGGTGGGGGGGGCTTGTTGAACCTTCTCTTCTCTTCGATAGATAGATAGATAGATAGATAGATAGATAGATAGATAGATAGATAGATAGATAGATAGATAGATAGATAGATAGATAGATAGATAGATAGATAGATAGATAGATAGATAGATAGATAGATAGATAGATACTTTATTTATCCCCAATGGGAAATTTCCATTTTCTAGCAGTATCCACAAAATAGAATTAAATAAAATAGGTGATATTAAAGACACAGGCCGACAAAAAGATTATAAGCAAGAATAAATTGTGAAAAAATAGCGTACAGTGTGGTGGTGGTATTAGTGTTATTGTTTCCCCCTCGGGTGGAGTTAAGGAGCCGTATGGCGTGGGGGAGAAAAAAACATTCTCATTCTGACCGTGGAGCAGGAAGGTGACAGCAGCCTGCTACTGAAGCTGCTCCTCTGCCCTGAAATGATGCTGTGCAGTGGATGATGAGAATTGTCCATGATAGGACAGGAACTTGCCACAGATGTCAGATTGTACAGTTCTGTGCCCACAACAGAGCCTAACATCTTCACCAGTTTGTCCAGCCGTGAGGCGTCCTTAGATTTGATGCTGCCTCCCCAGCTCACCGCCTCTCCACAACAGTCAGGTAGAACATCTGCATCATCTTTCTGCAGATGTTGAAGGATGCCAGCCTTCTGAGGAAGTACAGTCATCTGTGTTGGCAGTCCAGTCTAATCTATCATCCAGCTGCACTCCCAGGTATTTGTAAGTCTGTACTGTTTCCAACAGTATTTGCATGTTGCTTGCACGGGTTTTCTTTGGCTACGGTGAATTAGATTAACCGGGTGGATGGATGGATGGATGGATGGATGGATGGATGGATGGATGGATGGATGGATGGATGGATAAAATGAGGGTTGTGCACTTAGTTTACCTTTAAAGTTATTCCAAAAAACAAGGGGAGCAACGTGAAAATCATCTGTGCACATGCAAACCCTGTAAAATTGTGTTATCTGCAAAACCTGACAAGTCTTATGAGTATTATATTTCTAGACTATCCAGATATATTTATGCTTCTTAAGAAAAGGGACATTGGTTTCCCTCACAACCTCTTGGCTTAAAGGCCAGTAATTGGTCTATTTCACTACCTTATCCTTCTGTACCAAAAGACGCGTTTTGTGTTCCCACCCAGAAAGACTTGAGAATCCTTTGTTACACCTTGACAAAAATCCCTAACTGATTGTGTCTTGGTGCTTTATAAACTTAATAAACTGTGGTTATTTCAACAATGTCTTGACAAATGATGCTGCTTTAGGAGTGTCCGTGTGAGAGGGATTTGGCCTTTCTGCACCTTGATAAATTTGTCATTTAAGTCCGCAGCTCTGCAGAAATCCTGTGATATGTCGACGAACTCTGGCTGCACAAAGTGCTGCAGCATTTGGCACACATCACAAAGTTTCACTGACACAGATGTACGGCCAAAATCGGCTAATAACTGCAGGAATCTTCTGTATCTAAAAGTGTAAAGTCATAGCTGACCTTTTGGAAACATCCACTGGAACCAAGTGAGTTTATCTGTGTTTAATGTGAGGGGCAATAACCTTTTTTATTAATAAAATAATCACTCTTCTGTATAAAAAACTGGTGTGTTCCTGATCAGTTAAAACAAATGGGTTTTTATGCGTTTATTAAATGCACATTAGTGCATTATTAGTTTTCTGTTCATTATGGTCTCTAAATAGACTTATCTCACCTATTCTAGCTCTGGTCCATTGCAGGGATTACATATTTACTGAGAGGAACATAACATCATTATTTTCTCTCACAAATTTTTCACAATAATAAAAAAAAAACCCCCAATGCATATTATGATAATACAATACAAATTACATCCTTTTTTCAGCCAGCCACAAGCAAGTGCTAAAATAAAAAAGATAATTAGATTTCAGGTCAGTGCTGTATTGGTCAATCAGACTTTAGGCAAATAAAAGACAGTAAAGCTATTTTGGAAATACCTTTTGCTAAATTTGTTGCCAAAATTCCCAATTATCCACCTAAAATATACACATTTAACGATTTACAGTTTGAAAGTCGTGTTATGATCATGAATTGAGCTGGATGATGGAAAAATAAAAATGTCTATTTTGCCTATTTAATGTGGTATGATTTTAAAATAAATCATAGTAGCATAGTAATGGAACTTCATGTTGTGCAATGTTGGCTCCTTCAGTTTTTAAAATCACACATATAATTTCAGATCAGATTGTACTCAATTAAGTCTAGTTACCACTATTAACAGAATTGATCTTTACTTCTCCCCCTGAATGTTCGCCCATGTCTCCATATGGTGATGTAAATGTGAATTTATCAGGACTGCTAATTACTTTTACTTGTATTTTGATTATCCGTCTGGTTACGGGCTTGCTGCCACCACAACGGTTCTTGGCTGTTGGTCCAGACTGGCAGCTAACAACATCTGAGCTGAACACCACAAAAACATATTCTTCCACCTGCCAGGTGACTTCCAGCCATGTGGCTGCACACGCACACACACACACACACACACTCAGTGAATCATACTCCTTTTTTCAATAAACAATACATCAGCAAGAAGAAAATGTTGTGCATCGTTTCTACCTCCTCCCCATATTTCATTTTCATCCGAAAGAAAAGAAAACATAATTGTAAATTAATGATTCATTATCTTTCTCACCACCTCTATAAGCTAAAAAAGGCCGTCACAAAGACATCACATGGTGACCACTGATTTAATTTACTGCTGGAAATAGACTGCCAGTCCTCCACTATAGTCTGGATTGGCTGTGCTTGTGCTCTAAACAAAGGTTTGCTTCTCTGTTGGAATAATGAAGTCTCCATCTGCTGGGAAAGTGTGTGTGTGTGTGTGTGTGTGTGTGTGTGTGTGTGTGTGTGTGTGTGTGTGTGTGTGTGTGTGTGTGTGTGTGTGTGTGTGTGTGTGTGTGTGTGTGTGTGGAGTGCCCAGCTGCTGAGTTATGTAAGGAGGAGTTCAGTGTCAACGCGTTTTCATGGTCAGAAAGGTGTCAGTCCCTCTCTTTTCTTGCTTCACCTTTACAGCTCATTTACTCCTTCTGCAGGAATCAAATAGCAGTACAAGTCAGCCATTAAAAAAAAAAACAAAAAAAAAGCTTTAGTTGTGCTTCCTTCTCTGATAAGAATAGGTTCTCACCTCTTGGACAATAGCGTTTGAAGGAGCTAAGGTTATTGCAAACTGAGGTTTGTGCTGTTCGATCTGCTACCCGAAGAACAGCTGTGGTGCCATAAGTTCCACATCTCTGTTTAATGCCCTGAATCAACAGATTTAAAGTAAACATTTCCATGTCCATGTCATATAAGTTGTAACACTGGGGTGATGAAAGTTGCTCAGCACCTAAGCAGGAAGTGTGTTCATGGTTAAAGATGAACGATCCTGTTCCCATAAGCCTCACTTGATTAATGACTCAGAATGAATTGCTTGTTTTGTTTATACAGCAGTAACAACAGCTGTTTCCTCACCAAGGGAAACATTCGTTTTACAAGGTATTTATTATGCAAAAACAGCAATGATTGGCTCATCCCTTGTTTAGCTGTAGTGCAACTTAACCAATCTAATAAAGTCCTGTTTTACTTAAAATATAAGATGCGCTTGTGTTTTTTTATCCTGACAAAACCAGCTTCAGCAGTTTTACTGTTAACGTCGGCTTTAACAAAGGACACATGAATTGTCTAGATGTTATTTCACACTGGGTCTGGAAAAAAACAAAACAAGCTGTTAAACAGCTTTTACTTTAAATCAAATGTCTCAAGTCTGTCAATGGCAGACTGACAACATTTCTAAAGGTTGTGCAGGAGACCTTTATTAACAATTATGTTTTTGCCTTTATTACCTGAACATCTCTTTACACACCGCTTGCAATCAACTCACTGCTCTCACTTCAAACAAAAATGACTAATCACTTTTTGAAGCGTGACCAAAGCAGAGTCACCTGGCAGTTGGTTTGATTCATCAGTCTGTCAGACTCTACTTGTCTTCTGTGAACATGCCTTGTGTTAGTCTGGCCAGCCAGTCCATTGCTTTTCCTCTTTTGGTCTGGTTCCTCTGGAGGCCCCCCCGATTTGAAGAAACTGCCTCTGGACATGTAAACAACCAGAGAAACAAAGCATGTGACAAGCAAAGGGACAGCCAAACTAGTATCAATAAAAGACATAAAAAATGGAGGAGTAAGGGCAGCGATGGATGACTGTTGTTTTTTTGTAAAATCATGTTGATCCACGCTGTCAATAGCAATTCTGCAGCCATCTTGGTTGTTTTGAATTGTGGCTCCTAGATGCTCCTGCACGCCTCATCTGCCCCGTTGTGATTGGTTTGGTATGTTCTGTACCAGTTAAAATGGCTGGGTGAAGTCCGGCCAAACTAGCACTGCGCTGCCGTGAAGTGGCGATGCAGCTTTGGCGGCAGGTCTGAAGGAAGGCGCTCGAACTTTTGAATGTTTTTTTTTTTTTAAAGTCTCACTGACTCTTACTGGTTGTTCCAACATCTCCGACGCACCCTTTAAGTTTGTGTCTAAATTAGAGGTGACCTTTGGTTACATCTAAGATAGATTTAATGAAAAAAACAAAAAAAAAAAAAACAATAGTTAGTGTCACTTTTTACACTCATATTTGCACTCAGTTGTCCTTTGTTGCTGCATTATTCTTCATTCAGCTTCCTGCACTTCTACATCCAGACATAAAACAAGAACACACGATACTTATTTAGTTCTATACACTCGAGGAACTAGAGGGATATATAATTTATTCATTTTCAAAAATAGTGTGGAGTGCACATTCTGTGCATACACTTTATGTCGGGAAGTTATGTTTAACATTTAAAAAAAAAAAAAGTAAAGCTGTCAATAAAGGCTTTCTCACCCACGTGAGCAGTAAAGTGCTTCCATTAATCTCTTGACTGTGATGCTTTTAGTGTTATTTAGTGAATGAGGCAATTTTAACTCAATGTATTATACAACTTATAAAGCGTTCCATTATTACCAGGGCTCTAATTTACTTCAAATTAACTTTGCCTTAAAGGCACACTTCTGTAAAGTAACTGCAGGCCACTAAGAAGAATGCTTAACACTATGATTTATGCCACCGAGACCTAAACTGGTCTCCTGTGAGGACATCGCAGAGTTGGTATGCACCATCTCTCTCCATTCGGGGCACACCGCCTGCTCCGTCCATCACACTGAGCACACAGATTTATCTCTGACAAATAAATCGAGAACTGTGATGATGGACTCTGACTTCGTCATGACTTGTAGCTTGGCTTCCCCACTCGTCCGCCACCAATTGGCCCATCTGTCAATCATCTGGCCTCATGATTTTCTTTTGCCTCAGATTATGTATCGTTTATCATTACAGCTCATCCAACCCCTGCAGCTGTCTATCATTTAACATAATCATCTCAGTCTCTCTCTTGCTCTGCCTCTTGGAAGGCTGCCTGCCTGCCTCTGCCTGCCTCGCCGTTCTGACTCCCACTTGAATCATTTTTTCCTGTCACAGGCAAACTACAAAGTCTAGCTCTCCCTTTCCTTTTCTACTTTCTTCTGCTCTCTCATCTTCCCTACTCCCTGCCCTGGATTTAAAACCTAATGAGTCCTTCACATTTCCCCTCTCCCTCCAATAACATCCTGAACTGCTCAAGCTCCTAATTGGCATATTAAATGGGTAACTGCCTCCACTGGAAGTCATTATGCCCACAATCTATATCGCCTAACTGAGGACGAATTTAAACATTCTAAACAGTCATCAAAATGACATTAAAACTTGCTTTACATTTATTATATAAGAAATTATGGTGGCAGAGTAAAAATACGGAGTCAAAAATTGATATCAGAAATTCTTTCTAATCGGTGGGAGCAAGAAAATCAATATGAACTGCTAGAACCCACACTGATAGCAGACATGTATGCTCTCATAAGCTCTAATCTAGAGTGACATCTCCTTTTTCAGCTGTGTCCTTGACCTGTGTCAGACACACTTGACCAGAGATGGAATAAATATCTTCTGCAATCAATGGGGGACGACCTCCTTTGAGATCTAAGACCCCACTGGTTGATGGGAGAAAGATCCTTGTATGAAAAAAGGGAGCGATGTCAAACACCGCTAACCAATAAGCTGATAACTCTATAATCTTTGTTGCTGTATGTTTCTCACTCTTAACTGATAAACTGGCACTGGAAAGGGGAGTAAAATGTGTAGAGATCAGTTCATGTTGTCTTAAATGTGCATAGAATAACACGAAAGGATTTTTTTTCACGTTAAAATGTCAGTTTCAGTTTAAGTTGAAAGAATTTTTGATTATTTTTTCAGGAAGAGTCATTAACTTCCAACAACCTCTTGTCCCTGCTATCAGCAAAAACCACCTAAACGTAAAATATGGACTTGCGTCCCAGACATCTCTTTTATTGCTTGCGTCAACTACTGCATTTCACTTTACGACACCTTGTCACACGTCAACAATGATGAAACCAGCTCATAGTGCTATAGTGACCATCCTGACAACGGCAGCTAAGAAACTGAAGAGCATAATGACCGAGGAGAAAAATAAAAGAATGACTGAGCCAGAGAAAGTTGACTGGACTGGTCCGTCCAGTCAACTTAACCTTCCTGATTATTATTTATTGAGGGGTTCCTTTGCGTTGTTTTAAAGCTTAAAAGAGTGCTGCAGTCGCCGCATTTCTATTACAGTTTTGGTGCAAAACCGAAATGTTAATAAAACTCTTCGGTGAAATGACTTCCAGGAATAATCGTGACGGATGTCCAAAACCTCTTTCATTTTGACATATCTTAATTTCTCTAGTACGATTTCTACGAGGCCATTGTCCACAATTATTGGAGGAACAGTGGATTCATAACTTTACTCCTTCAAACTAGAGAATGCCACTGTTTTTGGTGCGTGATGTGACCTGTACATGTGAAAACAAAAGTTTCTGTTGTATTTCTGTGATATTTTGCTTTTTTTTTAGAGTTTTAACTTTATTATAAACAATGGGGTAGCCAGAGTTAAAACATGAAAATTGTGCTCATGTAACCTCATTGTATTACTATTAAATAGATACACACACACCCATGTGTGTGTATATATATATATGTGTGTGTATATATATATATATATATATATATATATATATATATATATATACACACACACACCCATGTGTGTGTATATATATATATATATATATATATATATATATATATATATATATATATATATATATATATATATATATATATAAATAACATGACATGACATGTGTAAGACCTTCACTGAAGATGATAATAATAGTTTTTTTTTGTCAATATAAATCTCACAAAACACATTGAAATTGGCCCTCTGCTTTTAACCCGTCATAGTCCCACTTGGAGCCGTGGACTACCATTTTTCCGGTGACCGGGGAGCAGTTGGGGAACAAGTTGAAACTGCAGCAGCCATATTAAAGGACAAACAATTATGGAAGCAACGTGTTAGTTCACTTAATATCAGCAACTCTGCAGATCAAACAGACTACGGTTTTATGGCATGTCAGATGGCATCCCATCTAACAAAAAGAAGTAATGGTGAAGATGGTGTCTTTAGGTGGGGTCTAAACTTGACAACATCCAAATAAACAGCATAATGCACCAGCAAGTCTCAACAAAAACCAAGGAAAATTGTTCCCATGGTCCGATACTGGCTGCCCATAACTTTCAGGATTGACTTTAAGATTTTGCTTATTACTTTTAAAGCCCCTCATGGCCTGGCCCCAGATTATATATCAGGACTGCGGTCACACTACCAACCAGTGTGTAACCTGAGATGCTCAGAAAAGAATCTGGTGGATGGTCCCACCTCACGCTTCAAGACTAAAAGGGACCAAATATTTGCTGTTATGGCTCTTTGATTGTGGAATGACTTGCCCGAGAAGCTCATGTCTGGTCAATCAGCTCTTTTAATTCCCTTTTGAAGATTTATTTATATTCCAAAGCTTTTTTAAAATAGATTTTTTTTCAGTTATTGATTGGAACTGAATTTTATTCCTCATGTTACAGAGTCATGCAATTTAGTATCATAACCCATTACTTTTAATTTTTAATTATTTCTGGTTTTAATCTTTCTGTCTCTACATTTCATCAGTGTGTGCTCATCTAAGCCTGCCCATAGCGTAGCTGCCGACTTGCTTTTACGGCCAACATGAAGAAGAGGGACATGGTTGTAAAGTCAAAGTCAAACTAAAAATGTGCTGTAACTATTCAACTCAGCTCAACTCAACTTTATTTATAAAGCATTTTAAAAACAACACAGTTGACCAAGGTGCTGAACACAAACATGGGTTCAGAAAAACATTAAAAAAAAAATGTAAAAAATGTAAAACAAATGTAAACATAAAAACATAAAACAAAAATAAAACAATAAGATAATGCACTAAAGCTATGGTAAGATATGAAACTGATTTAAAAGCCAAAGTGAAAAAGTATGTTTTTTAAAAGAGGTTTAAAAACGGTAGGTGAGACAGTCTGCCTGATATATAAAAGTAGCTCGTTCCACAGTATTGAGCCAGCGACTAAGAAGCGACTAAGTCACCACGAAGCTTCCTCTTAGTCTTAGAGACGACTAACAATAACTGATCTGCTGACCTGAGGGAGCGTGAAGGAGTGCACGGCTGAAGCAGGCCAGACACATACTTTGGAGCGAGACCATAGAGGCATTTAAAGACAAATACACATGATTTCACCAATACACTGTAGTAATTGCTTAGCAGAGTAAGCATTTTCATGCTTCAGTGGTATATATATTTGACTGTCATCAGCATAAAAGTGGAATTAAATTCCATGTTTCCAGAGAACTGATCCAAGCGGAAGCATATATAGTGAATAAAGAAGAAGGTGGAGAATAGAACCCTGAGGCACTCCCCATGTAAGAGGCACACTGGAAGACTCCACAGCTCCAAGAGAGACACAAAAACTCCTGTCAGTTAAGTAGGACCTGAACCAGCTTAACGCAAACCCCGAATGCCCACCCGCCTCTCCAGGCGAGACAGGAGGATCTAATGGTCGACTGTATCAAATGCTGCTGTTAAATCCAACAAAACCAAAACAGCACAGTGACCAGCAGCTGTGGCTTAAAGAATCACAAATTGTATCTGTACAGAAGATATGTTAGGAGGTAGCTACCTAGCACAGTTTTATGACGCTAGTCCACTACCTTAGCGCCAGCTAGCTGAACACTCAGATGCTGTTTCTTTGAGGTTTTGTTTTGATGTTCAGTTTTTTACATGGGTAAATGTAGATCTAATTGTTTGCTGGAACTAGCACCAACCGTTTTGTTTGTCTGAACTTCCTGCATCCATGACTTAGTCATACTCGCACATTATTTACCGCTTTTCTGTTGCTAACAGTTTCAGGGTAAGTGCAGAACATAATTAAACAGATCCCTCGAGGGCATATTGTTATGATCTGTAAGGTAAACCTGTAGCCCTGTAGAAGTGGATGCGAGATCAGGTAATGCTTGCTTTATGTGATAAAGGATCACATACACACATCACATACATTTGATCTGCTCCACCATCCCTGTCCCTGAAATATCTTTGGACTTAGTGGTCAGCACTGTTGCCTCACAGCAAGAAGGTTCCTGGTTCGATTCCCGGCCCGGTGGATCTTTCTGTGTGGAGTTTGCATGTTCTCCCCGTGCTTGTGTGGGTTTCCTCCGGGTACTCCGGCTTCCTCCCACAATCCAAAAACATGCATACTAGGTTAACTGATCATTCAAAATTGAGTGTGAACGTGAGTGTGCATGTTTGTCTGCCTCTGTATGTGGTCCTGCAATGGACTGGCGACCTGTCCATGGTGTATCCCTGTCCAGGGTGTACCCCTGCCTTTCGCCTGCAATGCGTCGGGATAGGCTCCGGCAGACCCCCGTGACCCTGAGAAGGAGTAAGCGGGTATAGATAATGGATGGATGGATGGAATTTTTTAGATGGGTCCTAACTATATTATGGAGGGATATCCCGAAACTCTTAATATAGATAAGGTTGTTAAATAAGGTTAAATTGGAAGTGAGGGTTTACAGCTCACAGTGCAAGCAGGAGAAGCCTCATCTTACTGTTGTCACAATCGCAGATGATAACATGCAGGGTCAAAAAAGTTCATGCATTGCAAAGAAAAAAAGAGACCATGGGTTCATGATATCCTTAAACATGGACAGGAGTTGGGAGAGTTCATGCTCTTCCAGCAGTTGCAGTGCTGCACAGTTTTCAGGTGTAACTCCGGCTGAGTCTGCAGCAATTTTCTTCTTCTGCAATTTGAAACTATCTTTTAAGAGACAGAAGCAACAAGCGTCACAAAACTGCATGATTTGCACAATCAGCAGCAGAATTTTATTGTGAAAGTAGAAAAATCTCGATTCTATTGCTTTTTAAATGGCCCTACATTTTTTAGGTTGGATATTTCTTTCCACACTAAAGCTTTCCTCTTTATTCCACAGTAAATTTAAATTGTGCAGTTTAGAAATTTGGGTCATCACTAAAATCAGCTTTACGTCCATTGTGTCTGTGCTCCCTCAGGTTACTTGTAATTGGACTTCCTGTGCCTTGAGCATTTTTATAACTTCAGCGCAGGGCGCAGGAGTGGCATGCATGTCGAGATGTATCAACACACATATTAATGAATGGGTTCCAGAGCAGAGCACAGAAGCCTCTGCATCCTATCTGAAGAACCCTTGAGAAGCAGTTAATAAAGAGAAATGTACTCTTTATTATTTTATAGTGTTAGCACATGTGTTTTGTTGTTGAAAGTGCTGCGGTTGCTGGTTTTAAAACTGTGTTTCGGAGATGCCGTTGCATTCTTCACTTACCGGTCTGGCATTCCCTGACCTTTTCCCTAGAAAGTAGGTCCAAACCGTTTACGTTCACCCCTGGTTGCTTACTTAACTATACAGACATGAACAAATGAATTGGTACCCTTCCACATAAAGAGACCCCCCCCCCCCCCCCTCAAATGGTCACTGTAATAACTTGAAACTGACAAAAGCAATACTAAATGATGATTGACTGAATATTGATTAATGAAAAGTTTTTGAAAAATATTTGAGATTATATTAATCTCATATTTTTAAAGCGGAAGCATATTTGTCCCATCCATCCATTATCTATTCCCGCTTAATCCGTCTCCAGGTCACGGGGGTCGGTCGGAGCCTATCCAAGCGGATAGTAAGCGAAAGGCAGGGGTACACCAGTCCATCCAGGGCCACATACAAGACAAACAACCAATCACGCTCACATTCACACCTAGGGACAATTTAGAATCATCAATTAACCTACCCTGCATGTTTTTGGACTGTGGGAGGAAGCCGGAGTACCCCACATAAGCAAGAGAACATGCAAACTCCACACAGAAAGACCCACCGAGCCGGGAATCGAACCAGGAACCTTCTTGCTTTGAGGCAACAGTGCTAACCACTAAACCACCGTGCTGCCGGCATACATTTGTATTCGAAAATATTTAATTTGGGTAATGTGTCAACATATTGCACACGTTTTACATTACTTTAATTAATTTAATTAAAGTGATAAACATGAACTGATCCTTGTGTTATTTCTTATTTCTTTCTGAATAAATGATGACTTATGTAATTGTGGAAGCCTGAAAATATGTTAACAAACGTTAACAATCACACTGGACAAGATTAGAAGCTTTAACTAGAAACAATGAGTTGTGGGGCTAAATTCACTGCAGCCTTGTAAACTATACATGGCATGCTTTAGATATTGTGTAAAGTTAATTTTTAGGTTCAACAAACGACCATTACTTGCTGTTTGCATCAATGTCATGTGCAACAGCAGGAAGTTGTCTCGAGGGGCTCCAGCAGATGGTTGAGAACACGGCTCTAAATAAAAGCTAATGTTTCTATAACTGCTGGATGTATACACCCGTTTGCAAACACAGGGAGCAACATTAAGCATAAATATCAATATAAGAAGGATTGTCATCATCTTCCCGCTCTTATGTTCAGTTTTGTTTAAGTTTGCTTGTTGTTGGAAGTGTGCGCCAATAGTACATTAGTTCTTTTTAACACAGCGAATTGGTGTCGTTTCAGCTAAGTGTGACGTTCCCAATTAATGCAGTTATTCTCCTGGAGAGGTAGGAGCCACATATATGCATGCGGCTCTATCTCTATAGGCATCCCTACAATTGATGGAGGAACATAGAAAATCATGCACAGAAAGGAAACAAAACTCAAACAGGGAGATTGCTGTAACAACTCAGAAGGATGAAACTTCTGCAGAAAATTGGAGAAAAATGACTGCGTTTAAGTTTGGATCATTCGTATTCTGAGCATTACAGCTTCTGTTGCTGTGTCACTTTCTGTGTGCACAAGGACCTATGTGTCATGCATAATAACCGCCTGTTTCACTTGCTTTGTTTTAAATACTTCTTAAAATTGCAAAAACAGTCTGAGATGAGGCTTTCCAGGTTTGATGTACAAGAACTAATTGCATGTCAGTCCAGTTAGAAAACATGGAAACTACATCTGGCGTGATGGACAGCATGCTTCTACTTTCCTTTCCACTACGTTTTCCTCAAGAGAAATTTAAACTTTTGAATGCTACGACCATTCCCGTCTCTGTCTTTTACTCTTTGGTATGTCATGAGTAATAAACGTATGACCTAATGGGCTGCTGTGGTTAAAAGTGAAACACTGCAATCTCTGGCATCAGCCCAGTCTCAGAGTGAATTTCCTCTCTGCCAGCCACTGACTCCTCAACTCAAGTGGATACCGAGCGAGAAGATATTAGGAAAGAGGGGGTGCTGAGAGCCTCTTATGTGTGATCTCTGTATCTCATCACTGATGGAAAAAAGTTAGTGTGTGGGTATGAACATATGCAAATGGTTTGGGGAGGGACAGATATGTAAATGAAGAGATAATAAATTGATTTGTGAGGCATTCATGGACTCAGCTGAAAAAGAATAAGGAAGGTGTGAAAGCTGTGGTAAAAATCCAAAATATTTTGTATGATATTAGAAAAATAAATATATATCATAGAAAATCTAACATTCAGTCCTACATCTGAGGCCTGTCAGCATTTACATACCAAGCAAACACATCTCTTTGGTCCTCCGGAGTTTGTGAACATCAGTGACATCCAGCTTCCACGTCTGACAACAGACCAGATTCTAATTAGAGACCGAAACTTATTTACATGTTTCCTTCTTGGCTCTCCTCAATAATGTGGGTGACCAGCTGGGCTTAATATTGGGCTGCAAACTCATTTGAACTCACGAACAAGAACTATAGAAGATAAAGAATTATTTTTTAATGAAGTCGGATTATAACTACTTTATAAAGTTTTCGAAGTTGCATTGAATATATCTAGCAATAGCTTGTGGTGAGATAAGGTAATACACATAAATAATAAAAACACACTGTAGTACACACACAACCAGTACCAGTCACATTGCACATTTTCCTGTAATTGTACTCTTAACGTTTTGCATCTTTCGATCAGTTAAACCATTTTTATTGCAATTATGGCTCTTGCAGAAAAAGACTATTTTGTACATTTCAGAACATTACAGTTTAAAAAGCTTGTTTCCGAGTTGGGTTGGATCCTTGAGGATGCATTGTGCCTTAATAACCATATTTTTTCAAATAGCTACCAATAACTGTACCTTTTGAAATTCAAATATAATCAAAATACAGACAAGATAAAAAATTACTGGTTGGTAAACGCTGTGTGCCTGTCATATATAACTCACATCTCCACAGCATTAGTTCAATTAAGTGAACTGTGCAACTGCTAATCTGTTTTTAAGTTTGTTCCTCTGCTCTGCTGTTCATTTTGCTTTTTCTCATCCTTTTATCCCATTTAGCTGTCATTTCATGTGGTGTACCTGTAAATGTTGAACAATAGAAACATTGTTATGAAATAAAGGGCTTCTGTCCCCTGACATAGTAAAAGGGTCTTGAATCTGAAATGATTACAGCGAGTGTCAAGGTTGTGTTAACTTTAACTGCGCAAACACGAGCACATCCAAAAGAGAAAAACAAGCAGGTCTGCTTCTGATACAAGCCTCTGCTAAACAAACACATATTATCTTGCTGAGGTAGTTTCTATTCTTGGCAACTGTTTCATGTGTCATGTCACGGGTTAACAAATCATAATCTAAATTGGGATAGATTCTAATTTGTCTCATAATAAGCACTTTTTTTTTTTTTTTTTACAATTACAGAGCTTCAGTAAATATGGGTGCACTGTGGGATCTATACAGTCAGAACGTGCAGATGGTCATCAACTTTTAAAATTGGCCACACAAATAAAGGTGATAGAATGACAATAAAGTTGAATAAGAGTAAAAACTTTAAAAAATGCACCAAGTGGTATTATTTACAGTTTCAGAATTTGTGGTGCAAGTACCCTTGACTGCAGTGAGATAAGGCATTATCCACCTCCCTTGTTCACGGTACTTCCCATCTCTGCTTTTGCTCTTTTTTCTCATTTCCTGCAATCTGTCCAAGTATTGGTTCTTCGTGCCTCCCCTTTCCTACCCTATTTTCCACTCTGGTATCCAGGACATAAAAATGCTGAAAACAGACATTGTGCTGACTCCCTTGGAGATTGATGGTTGTTTCCTGCACAGGATTTTATTTTTTGAAGTTATACTTTTTTGTTAAATGTCACCTTTATAAGCAATATTTTCACATTTTATGGCTGCTGCTGTCCAGTTCTGAACACAAGTAACAATATAGATAGAAACCATATTGTAGTTATTTTCACAAAAAAAAAAAGAAAAAGAAAAATATGAAGAAGTTACTCTGAAATATACTGTGCTGTAATGTGACTACAGTAGTGGGATAGAAATATGAATGTTGGCATAATTAATCATATTTGCCATGTCACATTATGGCCATGTTTGATTGTCAGGAAATCTGTTAATTATCTTTTTCTGAAGCATGAGTTGCTCAACATAGAGTTGAGTTATTTTCAACTTCTGTAAAATCTGCATCAATGAATGGTATAGTCAACCACTTTTGACATGCTGGGGTAGACTCAGTCATCCAGGTCATCCAGGCTAACTCAAAATCTTGAAACGAGACAAATAGACTTCCTTTTCCTTTGTTCCTGAAGGTGTTTCATTTTCCATCCGGAGAGCATCCTCAGTTTATATAAGGTTCAATCAAAGTGACCGAAATGCTTTATAGATGGAAGATGAAAAGTCTTCAAGAACAAAATAAAGGTAAGTCAAGTTACCTTGTTTTAAGGCTTTGAGAGTTGCTCACTTTTGACTTTTGGTACTCAGCCTAAGCAAAATAAGAAATAAAAGAAATCTGAGAATTCAGACAGAAAATCAGGGTAAAGTCCAAGTGGACAATACACAATAACAAGGAGAGGTTTTAATTATTTCTACTTTGGTGCCAAGCCAGACACTAAAAGGAGCTTTCACTAATGTTGGGTCTAGGGCTGATAAGTAAACCTGATTGGGACATTCCTGCCACTCTTCCTCCTTGACTTGTGTTTTGACAAATATGATGTTTAAATCATTTATCTTTTATGCTTTTTTTCTTCTCCCACCCCTCCCCCCACCCTCCATCTGCCCTGCTGCTACTCTCTGTCTTGTGCTGTTAATCTATTTGGACCCACTTTCTGCAAATCTTCCGAATCTTTTAAACCATGAATCTGGCCAGCTGATCTCTCAATGCCCCTGACGGGACGTTTCCTGCCGGATACACGATGGACCCAAGGCAGGAGTGGAGGTTGCGTGTCTGTATATATTGTCAATCGAGAATGTTGAAGATGCATACATAATTGGATTCTTGATAACAGGATTTCTGCTTTTAGGAGTTGGCGGTTACCAGGCATATCGACAAATTCAGAAAATGTTGGCAGCTTTTCCGGTCATTGTGAGGCTGCCTGGCCTGTTTGATGGAATATGTCGTGCTATCAACACTCAGATGCTGTGTGAGCAAAATCGCAAACCGGATGTGATTCTTGAACAGAATCGCGGGTTAGCTGCGGTTCTCAAACTCATTGGCGGGATGGAAAAGAACTTGGAGAAGTTGCAAGCTCTGCTTGGGGGAAATTGACCACAAATTCGGCTTTTTGGAGTCGGCATTGAGATGCACCAGAGAGACTTTAAGGCAGACAGAAAATGCCTGGAGTCGGCCTGACCCAAAACAATTGTTGTTATCTGAATTGGCTCCCCTTTTGCGAGCCTTGGTAAAGGCTGGCTATCTCAATTTCTCCCTACCCCTCCCCTTCCCCATATGGCACTTGTGGACCTAAATAAGCTCTACCAAGGCCAGCCGATAACACTCCATAACTATCAAGGACTATGGAGAACTATGGCTTGAGATACCGAGCGGTCTGCTCACTAGCTGGAATGTGTCGGATTTTTCGGGGGAAAAAGGAATGAAGGAGAGGTGGTTGGTATTTCAGACAATATTTCATTTGTTTATTTGCACCCTTCTTTGCCAGTGCCCAAATAATACCAGGAGAGGACAGGAGACCCCGTCTCCTTGCAATGACAGGACCTTTCACCCTGAGTAGTGAACCGCCCTCCTTTATGGCCCCACCCAAATTGCTTTGATTGGGCAGCAACCATCAACAGAGGGATGCTCTCTACTGACGAACCGACCTAACCCAATAAAGTGGTTCAGCAAACTAGGACAACCTAATTCAATTCTCTATAACCACTCAAAACCTAAATAACACAAACGCAGATAATCCCCAGCGTGCAAAATGACAATAAATGAATAAGAATAAGCCACCCAACGTCCCCTGTTACATCTCGTGCCTTGGCCCCTTCCCTAGTGGGAATGATATAAAAACCCTGTGTCTCTGCGGAGCACGCTTCTGAAATGGGACTTGGCAGAGAGACAAACACCAAGAAAGCATCAAGGTAACTCAATGAACAAAACTGGTTTATGGAGACACATTACCAATGAAAAATGGAAAATGAAAAGCAGCAGGTACCAAACCATATTGACCAAACTTCAGAACAGAATCACGGGCCAAGACAGTGACCGGCACAAACTGGTAAAATATGAAGTCCAGAAGGTCATGAAGGGGAGAAGTGGACATATTCACTTTCTCACAGGCTGGGGACTGAACTGGGGCAGAGTTCACAGGCTTACTTACTCACGTACACACACACCAACACATGCACACAGCTATAACCCCCCCCCCCCAGAATTTTTTAAACTAGCAAAATAGTCTTCTAATTAATGAAACGGGGATATTATACTTAGAAATTCGTTTTTGCAGTGCGATATTCAATGAACCTTGTAAAGGCTTTTATTTTGTTTTCAGTTTTCAGAATTTGTTCTTTTCCATCCAGCCATCCGTCCTGGACATGCTGCCAGACCATCACCAGGTCACCATGACGTTTACCTAGTGTGTATGTCTATGGACTTGGGGTGAAAACTGGAGGACCCATTGCAAACCCATGCAGGCACAAAAAGAACGGACACGTTTCTGAGGACTGAAGCAGTAACACTTGTGATGTGAGGGGACAGTACCAACCGCTGAACCCAAGCACCATCCAGAGCGTACCTAATTACATCTTTGAACAATGCATTATGTTCCATTAGGATCACCTAATGGGAATCAGGCTTTGAATGTTGCTGCTCTGGTGTGAATGACCTAGGTTTGCTGGATATGTATTTTCTGTAGTCAACTGAACATTAGCGTCCACTGTGGAGCCTGTTCCTGCAATGAAAACAGAGCAAAGCCTCAAAGAGAACATAAAAAAGAAATGATAAAACGAGCTTAATTAAATTCTAAACTGTTTGGCTTGAAAGCATTTGTGGCACTGCAAAGTTAAAAGAAAGAAAAAGCATAGTTTTTTTTAGAAATGCGTTACTACAAATGCAAAAGTGACAGAAGATGAGGCATTTAAAAATTTGTTTAGGATTTCATAGAGGGTTGTGCATAAATTACTTAAAGGAAACATAAAATATAAATGTTTTGAAATGTTCTTTATGCCTGTTAGAGACAATATTTCATACATGCCATTGTTATTCAAATACATTTAAATTCAAACACAAAGACGAGAGATAATAATATTCCACTACTATCTGTTATCGCTGCAGAACAGCCCACGTCTTTTAATATAAATACAATGAGTACTGAATCACTGGTTCTGGTGGATTTTGCCATTGTGCCTAAGGTGTACATCTTTTAATAAAATACTAATTTAATTTTCTACTATGTGACAACACACTGCACATGTAACTCAATCATCGTCCATCCCAGTTAATGACAAAGTTAAAGGCAAAAAAGCAATTTTATTTTTCAATTTTCATAGGCGTTTTGTAAAATTGCTTGTGACAAAGTTAAAAAAAAAAAAAAGAAATAGAGTGGGTCATCGGAGGGGGCTAGTTACGTCATTCTGTCTGCGGGAACTCTCAACAGCTGTCCAAATAGTTCCTTCCGCTCCTGGTCAGAAGGCAGTCAGGCCTCCTGTTTTTACACATTTTCTCTCACGTTGGCTGTGACGACTGCCTGCAGTAAAGAGTCTTTGGCCATGTGATTGACAGGCAAATCTGTGCAAAGTATGGCATACCATCATGTCTTTTTAAAGAAAATTTAGAGAGTAAATGACATCTAATAACAAAACAAAACAAAAGCAAATAACACACACACTCATACAGGACCAGCTGCTATGGAAATTTGTGGCCTGGTATTTGACAAAAATCCACATTTTTAAACAGAAGAACATGCATTGCCTGCATTTGCATTTGCATTTGCACTTACATCTTAAATTTCTACACAGTTATGAGATCCAAACTTTTTCAGGGGATACGACATACTCAACTTGACAGTTCACTTGTGTAGTTGACATAATAGTTTCCATAGCAACATCAGTCAATTTCTTATGTCTCAAATACATTTTTTCATGATGTATCTTTCATTGTTTTTGAAGTGAACTTCTTAAAAAGGGAACAAAACAGAATCTATAAAAAGGGGTCTGATGCAATTAGACAGTATATTTAACAAGCTGAATTCTGAACAAACACATTTTATTAAACTGCACATAAATTAATCCAGAACTGGAACTGGCTTATGAGCTACGCAAATAAAAACTTAAATAGGATGTATATAAGGTACTGTCAGATTCACCAATTTTTTTTTCAATTTTCTGAGACGAGCGAAAATATAAGATATGTCTGTGTTTCTTGTTTTTTTTTTTATTCGTGGCACGATAGCTCAACTGGAAAAGAACGATGCCAATCAGCTGAAAACAGGCACTATCGCCACCTACAGTGGTGGAGTGTGACATAGGCTTAGCGCGACTGAACTCTGCATGTTAACATACTTGTGGGAATGTCACACACTCTAAATAGCAGGTTTCCTGTTTAGTAAACAAATGAACAGCATCCAAAGCTGTCTACAAAACGCTGCGTGAAGCTTCCTTGAGTGGTATATTTGGTCTGAAGGTTGTTGGTCAGGACTGGTTGAAGGTTTCCTTCACTGTGTGTGCTCTTAGTTCCTATCAGGCTGCTGCTCGGGGCTGAAAGCTGAGCCGTAAACACACTCGCCTACCATCAAGGAGAGACAAGATAAGAACTCTCTGTGGTGATAGAAGCCTTTCTTGAGGTGTGTCCTTTTCATGTACAGCTCCCGTCCTGCCTTCAGACCATCCTGCCCTGTAATTGGGAACACCCCCCCCCCCCCCCCCCCCCAGCAGGTGTGTGTTTGTGTGTGAGGGAGGTGGTGAATACATGACACAAAATGAGACATGATCTTAAATTCAAATACGCATAAGACGGACTTTATTTAATAGTGGGCCACGGGTGCTGAACTGGCGAGTGGGACGGGGCTTCGTAAGTGCTGCAGCACTGACTGGGCTGTATATACTTTTATTGCCAAAGCTTTGCTGGTCGCTTGGCTTTCTGTCAACCAGGAATTTCTTTTGATACAAAAAGAGTTACAAATGATTATAACTGAGTTTATGTGAAGCCATAGTTGTGAGAAGGCATTCACAAACCCATCTGGTAGCAGCACCTGGTGCTGTTATGTGCAGTTGGAGAGGGATGCAATTAATGTAACCTACAAAGGCATGATTTGTTTGCGCTCACTGGTTGGCCCAGCTGCCGCTGCGTTTTGGCAGGAGTCTGTACTGAGAGTGGCAGTCAGGGGAGATGGCTCCTTCTCCATGTGTTAATTAACCTGGAGATGACTGTACAAAGAGAGGATTTTTGGCTGTGCTCTGCTGTGGAGGGTTTATCAAAATACCTAGCACTACCTAATAAAACGAAAAATAAAAGAAAGTCAACTCGTGCAAAAGGCCTCAAGAGCTCCTCGGAATAAAAGTCACAATTAAGTTACTCTTAATCATACATTTTTTGTTTTGTTGTGATGGATTTAACTAAAGACAAACAAAAAAATTAAAGTAATCTATCTTAGTCGAGAATATATAGTTACACTGGTGCCTGGTGATGATTTATCTGCTGTAATTAAAATGTCAGTAGTTAATGCCAAGCTACCCATCTAAAAGACTGGTTTCTTCATGAAGACTCATTAAATCCTTTATGTATTTGAGATAATTCTCCAGAGAAATCTGGAGCTGTTTTAAATCCTCACAAGGGGAATCAACAGTCTGATATTCTATATTTAAAGACACAGTAAGCCAACAAAAGAGTGTCAGATAATCAGAGGCTTAACTTTCTTTCTTTATCCTGGAAAGCGTGGAAAAACACACTTTTTTTTAATTTCTTTTCTTTGACTTGATCGTTTTCTTCCGTCAGTCATTATAACTTTAAAAACCTAATAAGAGATTTGTGGAAGTGGTTGAAGAGGATATGCAGTTGATGGCCGTGGTGAAGGAGGATGCAAAAGACAAGATAAAATGGAAAATGATGATACATTGCAGTGACCCCTGAAGGGAAAAACAAAGAGGAATTGAAAAAATAAAATAAAGTAGAATTATGACAGCTATAACAGAAAAGTCACAGACTGTAAATCTGGTTCCATGAGCATTCAGAAACTATTGATACAGTTTATTATAAATGAACCAAAGGAATCAGTATCGGTACAAAAGACTCCGTTTTTATGTTAAAAAATCAGTTTCAATTTCATTTGAAGGAATATTTGTCGTCTGGCTCTCATAGTCTCCCGTCCAGGTCATCGACCGCGGAGACTAAGACACCCGAGAAAGTAATGACGGCAGAGAAAATGAGAGCGGGACCAAGCAAGAGACCAAACAAATCTCACAATTTTGTAAAAGCACGTGAACTTTCACACCTACTGGGGACCCACCGAGTCATTTGTGTCATTTGTGCAGTCATTTGTGCTGTTTTCAAGAACAAGAAAAACTCACACAGCTCCAGGCAGTTTACATGATAATGTGTCACCATTATTAACAAACCTCATACAATAACAGCCTGTTTTCTGTTTCATAGCGACATCGTAGTATATTTGAGTTAAGTAGTGCGCCATATAAATACACTATTTAAAAAAGATTTACAGTTTTTGGCGTCTGAACCACTTGCCCATTTGTAAAAAGGTTCATATTAGGTTACAACAAAAGTATGGCACAAGCTATAGAGTGCATCGGTGCTGGTGAGTGAGAGCTCTTTAGAGGGTAGGCCGGCACAGAGCAAAAGTCACTCTGATTTATGTCTATAGAGGTAATTTGGTCAGAAAATGGTCTTACACTTACAATACGTGACTCAGTTTGTTTTTATACTTGATACAGAGAGAGTCCTCCTCTACATCTTTGTTCAAGAGGAGGTGATGCAGCACTGTTGCCGAGCAAATTGAGACAAAAGCAGTGCGTAAAATGACATTAGTGCAAATACATTAGTATTAGCATGCTGCAATAGATGCACATGGAGTGTCTCAGATTTCAATAGAGCCATTAGTTGTTTTGCAAGAACAATTGCTCCTTAAAAGACTTCTCCAAACAAGCCATGAAATATTCATCATGCTCTTCGGGCTGGCGGCCCTTTGAGATTACTGCTTGAATGTTCGTGCACAGGGATACAACACATTATGAAGCATTACATCATATTATGGAACAGCTGTATGTTTGGCTGGAAGAATCCATGCCGTTGTCACTGAGGATAAACAGCAAACAAATCTCTTCACGTGAGTGTCTGTGTGGACAAATGAGGGTTACTGAAAAGTGGCTTAGCTTATTCCACATGGGATTTCCTCTAGATTCCTGTTTTTCGCAGATGGATGCATTCCGATGTTCCTCTTATTCACATAGATCCTCGCTGTCTTGTATAATACGGATAGACGACACCTTTGTGTCAAATCATACAGACCCTTTGATCTATAGATAGAATAGTAATACGACAGCGTAAAAAGCAAAAACTTGTTCTCATTCACAACTTGTCCACTCGCCATATTTAATCATTGCTAGTTGGTGTCAACATGCTGGGGTTTAGTCTGAGAAATTTCAACAGAAGTACCTTAATGTCTGAAATAAATGTAAGTTGCAGTAGTTACATCACTGCTATTGGTTGTCAAGGTGATGAAGAACATGGAAGAGAAGCTGGTTACGTGAGGGAGAAGTATGCCTATTAACCTTATGAAATAAGCCTGTATTAAAAAGTTGTATTTTAACTGTAGTCAAGATGTTTTTCTAAACTTAAGCAATTCGTTTTTGTGCTGAAACCTAACAGTGACTGAAGATGAATGATAAATTTGAAGTGAAAGTAAAAGGAAAGCGACATGATACAGAACAGTTGAGAGTCAAGTCAAAATAAACCTGTTTGGACAGAAAAAAAAAACTCCCTTTGAGGTCTAATATCTTTTTAAATATCTGGGTAAGAATAGGGGTAAGACTGACTGAATCTAACTGATGAGATCTGAAAAACTAATGTCAGATGTTTATTGAATGTATATTTAATCAAAAACCTAGATGTTCTTTGAAAGGTGCTCTGTTGGAGCCTTAAAGCCCTTTCAGATAGGATGCGGCGTACGCTGCGTACGCTGCCCTACATTGTGTAAAAATCATGACCATGTGGACCTCAGGTTGCTATGCAACCAAAAAGTAGCATATCGACTGTCTAATCTATTGGTCAACAATATCTGTCTGTAGTTGTATTAAAAAGAGGAGAAGATGAGTTGCAGCTGCAGCAGAGATGACAAGGTTGTGGGTCCACGATGTCCTAAACATAGACAGAGCTGGGAATTAAAGTCACGCAGCAGCTGCAGCTGAACTTCAGGCTGAGTCGGGAATAGTTTGACAGACTGATGGTGAAAGAAGCAGGGAGGTGCACCCAGTTGTGCAACATCTAAAGCTGCTGGGGTCACCGTTCATTTTAAAACAACATTTTAAATGAAAATAGCAAAAATAAAATTAAGAAAAGCACCAAAGTTTTCCTCTCAAACTCATATTACGCAGCTCGGGAAAGTGGGATATTGCCAAAGTCAGCTTTTCTGTAATCGTCTATGTTCTTTGTCATTGGATGCATCACAGAGAGCACTGCAAGCTGACCCAAGCTGACTACTTTTTAATCTTCAGGACAGGAGGGGAACACACGTTTATGTGCTGCAAAGCCTTTCCTATACCACACAAATGCAGAGACATGAATGATTCCCAGGATGGAGTTGAGCGCCCTCCGTGTCCTGTCTGAAAGCACACCGCCGGTTTCTAGCATGATACAATGAGCTCGTTTTGGTTTTGGAAAGCTACCTGGGAAGCCGGAGGTCCCGGCAAATATCCTGCACAGAATCAGGAGTGGCCAGATCATTTTGAGTTCAGAATCACAGAGATGATTGCGCCCTGTGTTGAAACACAGCTCTTATGCGTTTTTATTAATGCATGTCTCCTCTTTGTGTACATACTTTTGTTGTGTTTGAATGAACAAAGCACCACACTATGTGCTGTGATTATTCTGTAATTACACACTAATTTGCACATTATCTACACAGTTAAATTTACTTGGCCACATTTTTTTAATGTGTATATTAAATTCTCCTTAGTTCATATTTTAGTTAATATGTTTTTGGTTATTTTTTATATTTCTAATGTTTTTTTTTTCATATGTTGAATTTTTACATTTTTTACTAGACTATACTGGCAATCATTATGAAAAGCAAAGAAATGTCATTGTACAGGGAAACATGTTTCCTACTGTGGATAAGACAAGAAACTTTGAATCTTGAATCTGCTGATTTACTTTGGATGCCAACAAAATTAACCAGCTGCCAAGCAAATGTCATAAATCGGTGAAACCAACACATCACCGAGAAGCTGAGCCAGCTGAAACAGGATTTTTGCTTTGTTACTGTCTATTTTCAGACAGAGCGACTGCAGCAGCAGCTTTTCTGTAAACATCCAGGTATGTTTTGCGAGCTGATCTTTCGGCATCCCGTGACCTGTGATAAGATATCGTTCTACCACCTCCCATTTGTTTTTCACATGCTTTTGAATAGTGAATAGTTGAATAGTTCTTTTTAATTTCAGGCTTCAGACCTTGTGGCCGTGTGTGTAATCTATTTCCCTTCAAACAATGCAACAATCTGGACACACTTACCTTTTGCTTTTCTTTGCCTACGGACATTATTTCTCACTGATCTAATTCATCTAGCCTTTGCATTACTCATTAGGAACTGCTCTAGGACACCATAGATCATGTTGTATTAAATTACTGCCAACTTTTATTTTCAAGCATGTTTTTTCATTTTCCAATTAATTTTTTTTTTTTTTTTTCATGAAGAGGGCAACACTTGTTTTCAGTGCTTATTTAAAGGTCAGTGTGGTTGTTGAAATAGCTTAAGAGTTTTAGAAAGTAATGGACAGGTAAGAAAATGAAAAGACCAAATCCAATATATTCAAAAAGCAGTCAATGGTGCTAGTAGATTAATGTTTTTAGTTTTTTTTTTTACAGTATATTTAACACGTGGCAAATATTTGTGTGTCACTGTCTGTAAAATAGATTCAAATATAATTTCATGCACGTAGAATGAATAAATGGGCATTAAACAAATATGAGTTTCAGACCCGTTTGCTTGTGATGCCTAATGATAGAAAGGCCATTTCAGTGGAGCCCCTCTCCTCTGCTGCAAGTAGATTTTTCAGCAGAGGCCCATGACAGTTTATCATGAAAGACATGCGGCTGTCACAGGGCAGCCAAAAGGTCGCAGGCCTCCCCCTCTACATGCAGAGCATTAGACCACCATCATAGATCACTGTTTAAAGGGCCATCGCCACACACAGGGTCTGTATCTCTAGTTCATGTGCAGGACGTTAATAAAGTTACTTTTGATGACAGTATTTAAGAATATATCTGCTCTGTTTTACATAGTAAACTTTTTAGTTGGCCTGGCTACCATTTTTTTTTGTGCAAAACCGTACAAGATAGACTGTTATGAGTGGCTTAGTACCCGACAAAGTAATGGCTTGATTTTGGGGATAAGATGTAGTTGATATTAAATGATAATTATCAAATGTTAGTACGTGAGTCACTGACCCGCCTGCCCCTTCTCTGGGCTGTTAAACCAATATTGAACAAAGTTTCCTCAGGTCTTACTTTTGCCACTAATTCCAAAGCAGCCTGGACGGAGACTTATGTTTTTAGGCAGACCAGTTAGCTTCTTTAATCCTCGTTAGAGTTTGATTGCGCACTGACAAAACGAACTAGACTTTCTGAGCAAACGAGCGCTGGTCCTTGTAAAGTGGACCAAACAGCTCTGGCGTTAATGCACCCTGAAGCATCTTACATGCTGGATATAAAAAACAATATACAGGTGACAAAGACTAACAAACCACAAGCAGGGAAGGTGGGTCAGTGGCACACGTGACCTCCACGACTCCCAAAGTGCAGATGTTCGAATAACAGTTTACAAGCCTGAAACTAACCAAAGAAACCTTTTTGGATGAATGGTGAAACATTTTTGAGAACCAAGAAAACAAAAAAAACAAAAAAAACTGAGTTGTGTTCTCATCCTTAAAAACTCGATGATATCCTCCAGTGCTGGTTGACAGGCACATCAGCTCCCATCCCACGGTACCCCCTCATACTCAGTAAAGAAGATGGCAGTGCACAACAAAGGTAGCCTGACCACCTAAATGCATGCGGTTTGTGAAAAGTCTGGCATGTGAACTGAGTTTGGTACTCCTCCCATTCACAGCCGTTTTGATACAGGACATAGTGAACCAGTTCGAATGGCCCGGGGGTAGACTTCATGTAATGACGCATACAGGAGCATCCGAAAGGCCACTCTTCAAAACAACCAGGACAGGTGCAGAATTGTAAAAAAAAACAACTTGTGTAAAACACGTTTTTTACAACAAGTCAACGAGTCTAGTTGTCATCCTCCCTACTGTATCTGCTTCATTTCTCTCATCGGTTGTATGCCTATCCAGGGGCGTCCAGAGGCAGATTCTTCCATGTCCGTTGCTACTGCCCCCTTGAAATCAAAGCTGGATCCAGAAGAAAAAGTATAGCAAAGAATAAAAAATAAATAAGAATGACTGGCCAATCAACGATAAAAGGGTCAGCAGTTTTACCCTGAATGGGTGATATAAAAAAAAAAGGATTGTGTTGATGAAAATGGTACAAATTGTACTTGGAAAAATATTTGTATCTTCACATTCATCATTCAAAGAATTTAAGTTAGCATCTGCAGAGTCAAAGAGGCAGGTTAGAGAATTTTAAAAAGTCTTTACTGTGCGGCTCACCAACTTTTCCAGCATTAGATCATGTCAACTGCCAAGCGATGAGACTGAAAATTCATTCTTGACACTTAAAACGGAAGCTGACAAACTTATCTCACCGTTTGGAGTATTCAGCCGTCAGATTTGTCACCTTCCTTTTTAAAGACTTTATTGAGTATGATTCATGTAAGACAGAGCTTAAAACTTGAGGCACTCATTTAACTCTTGACCTTAGAGCCATCTTAAAGCGAGCGGTTTCCCCTCGAGGTGAATTATTGATCTTTTTTCTGTTCGGCAGTTAAAAGGACCAGTGAATGGTGGAATTGCCCAGACATTGGCCAGTTAAAGGCGGGAAAGTGTTTCATCTGAGGGAAATGTTAATTTAAAAGCAGTATAATCACTAATTAGATTGTTTTACTAAAAGCAACTGAGCAGGTCATTATGATGGAAGCAGAACACCACAACCTTTCCTGTTCTTTCCTTGATGGTCTAAAACTATTTTATACATTTTGAGGCACCTTCTTCTTAAACTTTATACATATTATTTATTAAAATAGGATCTTTCAATTTCAATTCCTTTTCTTTTTTATTTTTATAATTTAAATCTCGGGGGGAATAATTCAATTTGAGCTACCTTTTTCCTGGAAACATGCAATTCTTACAAACTTGCCTTGTGAGCATAGAGACAGATACTGAGGGCATAGACTGGAAATTACAGACTAATGCCATTGAATTATTGAGTATAACCTTTGATCGCATGTGCTTTGGGCCGTCGGTAGATGTGAATAGAACTAACAACATTACAGGCAATCTGAAAACAAAATGCCAGAACTGGTTGCTGTCCGGTCGTTGCAGTCGAATCACTGGACATGTTCATTTGAACATCTTTGACTGAAAATATTGATAGTTAACCATATTTTTCTGTCCTTCCAGGGCCCTTGTTTGTTTTTGAGCTCCCAACCATAGCTGAGTGTGAAGAGAAAAGCACAGCTTCTGACCGCGGGACAAACCCAGAGCCTCACACTGGGGGAGGTGAGAGCGAACAACAATAACGCCTTTCTCTCTTCAAAGCACCGCAGACAATTTGGCTCTATGTCCATTTGGATTCTTCCCTGACCATCCATCCATGGTCAACATAATGGGTCAAATATAGAGCCACTTGAGAATGAACTCAGCATTACGGGTATTTGTAGGGGAACAAGCAGGTTTGATGTGGCTGTGAATGGCACAAAATGTGTGTGACAGTATTTAATTTTCCACTGGGTAACTGTCAGAGAAGAGAAAGGAAAATATCCCCGGTTATTTTCTGCCTAAACACACAACGGAAATAAAATCTATTAAATTAAAATGTTAAATAACTTCTCATGTGCCAAATATGCTACAATGAAAGCTCTGTTCTGATAACAAGGAGGATACTTTGACCAACTACAACAGTGATTATTTTTTGAAAGTGATTATTTTCAAGTTATTTATCCATGGCAGCATTGATGTTACGACATCACTGCAGCATTTGCAGCAATTTTCTCCAAGTAAAAAGAAGAACCAATGATTATGTTTCACAGCGTCATTGTTCATAGCAGGTTAACAAAACTCTCCAGAGCCTGTCTAATGAAAGGAGCTCATGTAATCTGAAGCATTGCCATATCTCAAGGCTGGACACTTATCCACCTCCCTGTATACGACACAGCAATAATGCAGGTAGAGTGAACGACTGTAAACATTCAATATGAGCATTTTTGTTGGCATTTTGCAGTTATTAAACAGGAGCAGAAGACAGACAGAAAATGTGGGTAAAGAGAGCAGAGGAATGACAATAAAGGTCCAGCCAGCTGGAAATCAAATGGGAGGACTCGCTGCTGCACCCCTGTCATGTGTTCTCTAACCGTTCATCAACAGGGCCAGAAAAAATATGAGCTTCTTTTCATGGCGCCATGTGATACCATAGTCTTTATCTGACTAAGGGGAAATTCTGTGTAAGATACATTTTTATCTCAACTTCAGCAGAGTTTAGTCGATGTATGGCCAGCGCTCTGACAAACTGAAAATACTTGCAGTATGTGGGAGGCGTTATTGCATCCAATGCAACCAATTCATTCAATTCAGTTCAGTTTGCTTGTATTGAGTCAATCCGCAACAAAATGTATTAGTGCAACATTGATCATGGCACTTAACAAAAATACGTGAGTGTTAAGAAAGTTAAATACAGTCCATTAAATATAATCCGAATACGTTCAAATTATAGCCCATGCCTAATCCAAGTAATTGCATTTCATATTCTAATTAATTCGAGTCGAGTTCAAAGCTCATATAATACCAATTCATAAAAGCAGCCTAGCCAAGGAACCCAAACAGATTGCATTCTGAGCAAGCACGCGGCGACAGTGGAGAGAAAAAACCATCTGCCTGACCGGTAGAGCGTCTGACGGAAGACACGGACTAACAAACACAGAGATTAGTCCGGCGATATCTGGTAACCAAAATGTAGATTTTCACCTTTAATTTAGTCCTTTTTTACGAGGGACTTAGTAAAATACTTGGAATTTACAAATGTTACCCCTGACAGTCATTGGAGAATGTCACCAGACCTTTTTAGTTTTTGTTACCTCTTTCTCAAATTTTCAATGCTACCAAATACATTAATTTACCAAGTAAAAGGGTTAAGAAGTTTCATAAAAAAATATGACATTTACTATTTAGGAATTCCAACCATTTTAAATAAAACTTTTTTCACTGGCTCAATTATATTTGATCAAAGTGACATAATTGCACATATATCCAAGTTTTTTAATACTTGGATGAAAATTCTTTCTGGAACCTGTGGACTTCACCAGATAAGAGTTTCCTCTCTGTAGATGTCTTGCCAGGCTTTACTGCATCCTCCTTACGGGGTCTGCTTGTTTGTGAACTTTTCTACCTTCAGTTTTTTTTTTTTCAGTTGCTGAAAAGCATGATCTGTTGGGTTGGGATCAGGTGAGTGACTTGACCATTGAGTTATATTTCATTTCTTTGCTTTCAAAAAGTCCTTAACTGCTTTCACAGTATGTTTAAAGACATCATCTATCTACACTGTGAAGCACCCTCCTGTCAGTTTTACAGCATTTAGCTGATATGAGGTGTACATCTCTATACACCTCAGAATTTATCTTTCTACTTCTGCCAACAGTCACGTGGCAGCCGTACATGCCCATACCGTAACCCTGCCTCCACCTTGCTTGACACATGACACAATGTACTTAAGATCATGAGCTGTTTGGTTCCTTCTCCACATTTCTCTCTTTCCATCATTTATAGAAACAAGTTTATCTTGGATTCATCTGTTCAAAGAATCTGATTATAGAATATGGGAAGCTTTTTGAGATGTTTTCTTGTAAAACATCTAAACTTTTCTTTCCTACTCCTTAATTTTACTAGCGGTTTGCACTTAAGTGTAAACCCTCTGTATTATGTAAACCCCAGGCAAGGTCAATGAATATACAGTATATGGTCACTCCAGAGAACGCGTCTCCACTGCTCTGGAGTCCAGTGGCGGCGTGCTTTACACCACTGCATCTGACTCTTTGCATTGCACTTGCTGATGTTTGGCTTGGATGCAGCTGCTCGACCATGGAAACCCATTTATGAAGCTCTCTGCACACTGTTCTTGAGCTAATCTGAAGGCCACATGAAGTTTGGAGGTCTGTAGTGACTGACTCTGCCATCATATCACAGTTCCACGCTGGTATTCACTGAGCTCCTGAGAGCGACCTATTATTTCACAATAGCTGTAAAAGCAGTCTGCATGTCTAGGTGCTTGATTTTAAACACCTGTGGCCATGAAAGTGACTGGAACACCTGATTTCATTTATTTGGATGGGTAAGCCAATACTTTCGGCAATATAGTGTAATTATGGACCATTTTAGTGTGACTAGTGTAGTTCATTTAATGGTAATTGGTTGCTAATAATATTGTAATGTCCCTCTGAATAATACACCTAATATTAAGATGCAGTTTGATTTATTCAATCACAAATAGCTCTCAGTGCATAATGTTATATTTGACTTGACTTGGCCACCTGTAAATGATTCAGCAAGATCCAAAATTACATTTAAGGACCTCAGTATTACTGTAATTTCAGACTTTAAAACATTCCAGACTTCTCTGAGCTACATCGTAAAGCTGTATCCTAGTAAACACTTCAGTAGTCATTGTGATGGAAGATGAAATAATAAGAAAGAGAAGCAAACAGATGAAGTGGTGATGCATTTATCATCAGAGCTTAACATCAAATCAACTCTGTTGACCAAAGACAGACAAGGTGAAGGTTTCATACAATGATCAGTTGAAAATAAAAATTCAAACTGATCTGCTTATTATAGGAAGTAACTTTGCTGTCTGTAATGAGCAACTGCATTTCCCTTTTGTTCCAAAGCTCCAAGTTAAGTTGTTCAGCGTTACATAAGAATAGTTTCAAACAGCAGAATTCTCTCTCTGCAGGTTATCTCTTAACACTACCAGGCAAGTTGTAATAGGTGATGGATCTGAAGGTTTAATATTGTTACAGAAGCTGGTTGTCTGTGAACAGTCTGTGTTTGGAATGTGCTTTACACAATAATTTTTATGGACAGCGGAAGAGCAACAAAAGAAAATCCTAGTGGAAAATATCTTGTTTGCCTGGAGACACATCAGGAGAATAGATGGTCCTTTAACATGCACCAGGAGACGTGTCTGCTCACGATGAAATGGGAATGCGGCCAATGTTTCCCAGACTGCCTGCGGCTGTGATGTGAGCGATCTAATCTGAATGGATGCTCAATGTGTTCTCTTCTGCACTCGGAGCTGTCCACCTGTAATTGGATCAGCTATAGCTGCACGTTAACATCAACTGTTAACAGCTTCTCAGGCTCGCTCTCCAACACATACATTTCTTTGTGCAGCATGACTTCTTTGCTGTCCAGTGGTTTTCCAAAGTCATGGCCTTGGCTGGAACTGGATCAATACTAAGATACACACATGGGCAAGTTTATTGTTACCCTTACGTTTAAGAAAGGAAAACCCATAATCATCACTAAAATCAGACAATGGTTTTGAATTCTGATTCAACAGAATCATTAAAAGAAAACAAACAAAAAAACAAAACTGGCCTGAAGATAAGTGATGGGGCGCTCAAGTTTTGTTGCTTAACCTTTTGAGGCAATCATTGCAATCAGTAACTCTCAAAGAGTTTTTTTTGCATCTGCAGCCAGGTGCTTTGGTCCACTCCTCATGAGCAAACTGCTCCAGCTATCTCAGGTTTGAAAGGTGCCCACACCAGATTGCATGTTTAAGGCCTTTCTACAGATATTCAACAGGATTTAGATTTGTAGTTTGTAAAATGTCACTTCAGAAAAGTCCAAGGTTTTGTTCTTAGTCATCCCACAGTGTTTTTAGTTGAGACCAAACTTCACAAAACTGCACAGCAAATTTGACTTCAGAATGACTTGATTTAGATTTAACACCCTGTGCCAGACGGGGCAAAGCAGCCCCAGAACATAACCAAGACTCCTTCATGTTTCAGTGCAATCCATTTTCAATGCCATTTGACAAATTCCAGTCTTGATTTTTTGAATGATTTGCCTTGAACAGTGAAGTCCTCCTCAGTCATCTGCTTTGCCTCAAACAGTGACAGATGGTGTGATCTGACACTGATGTACCTTGACCTTGGACTTTACTTTGAATCTCTTTGAGTGTTATTCTACCATTTGTTTTATTCGTCTCTTCAATTTGTCATCGGTATTCCTCTTGTGGCTTCGTCCAGGGAGGTTGACTACAATCCTGCGGACCCTAACCCTCTAAGTGAAATTTGGAGCTGTAGTCACAGGAACATCCAGCTGCTCCGAGATGGTCTTATAGCCTTTACCTTTACCATGGTTGTCTATGATTTCCTTTCTTTTTTATCTTCTCAGACAACTCTCTCCTTTGCTTTCTATGAACCATGTTAATTGTAGTGAACACCACGATACCAAACGTCTGTGATAAAAATTCATGAACAAAAAACAACCTGCAACAGGGGTGACTCAGAGGCTTAAAACAGCTTTTTGTTTAATGTAACCTAATTAAGAGCTAATATAAACTACCATTTGGCTGCAAAAACATATTTTCATTCTCCCTACAGGTACTTTGATTTATGTTGTGTTGGTCCATAAAAGTTTCCACTCCTTACAATCTAACAATGAAGCTAGAGCGGTTTTAACTCTGGAATGTTTCTTGACCGAGATCAACTTTCCATTGTGCTGACAGTTTTAGGCTTTGCAGCACGGGTAAAGCTGTCTGGATACAAAGATATCACTTTTGGGTTTCAAGGGTTTTTTTTAAAAATATATTTTGACTACTGTTTTACATTCTCGCTTTGGGATGACATGTTTAAAGAGGAGGTTGTTTATGGCATAATAAAGCCTGTGAATGTCATCACTGCCTGCTCACACCAGGGCAAGAGACCTTGCATTATGGAGGATGTAATGCCCAGAGCGATAAAAAACCCCAACAACAAGAAGAAAAAAAACAAAACAAAGTGATGCCTTAGTGATGCCAAGGTCAGACGTGGCTTTCATTCTGAACAGCCGACACAACGACAAATCATTTCCGCCACCTTCTTACTTACAATATATTAATCTGAATATAAGTATGTAGGTAGTATAAGGAGTATTTGTGTCCTCTGCTGTCATGAACATTTTCAAAATCCATTTACCAACTTACCAAACAAATCAAAATGTATCAGCAACAATGGTACAACAACGTGGCGTAAGTGACAAACTGATGGCCTCTGTGTTACAACAACTGTTGACCTGCATTAACCCTGAATAAAGAGATTTCTCTCTTTTGTACTCACAACAAAATGCTCCTCTGACTGACTCTTGATGGAAGCAAAGATTTTCAAAGTCAAACACATCTCAAAGGGATTTATTTGTCCCTCATCATCTGCATATTGTATTTCATGCTAAAATTAAAAGTTTGTTGGACAAAGGAGGAGAGAAAAAAAAAATGGACACAATTTTCAAAGACCTGTAAAAATCACTTGTGAGGAGCGATGGTTCATAACGTCAGGGTTTCCCTGTCCTTGAGTGTGTTGGCATCTGAAGGATTTATTCAGTAGTGATGAATGTGCCGTTCTAAACAGCCATCTTTCCTTATGACATAGAGGTATAAACATCCAGATATAACTCACCGGGGAGGTCCGTGGCACTGAAAACTGAATGGTGTTATTTAAAGCTAGAATTTGGCAGAGAAAATGATAGTTTACTAATACAGCCTGTATAGAGAATAGTCATGTGGTTTTAAAAAGAAAGTACACCTCATGTCAATTCTAAGGTTTTATGGGCCAACATTTATATTCTAAGGTTCTAAGGTACCAAAAGAAACAAATCTTGGATTAGATAAGTATTGGCACAGATGAAAATGTCATATTACACAGTGTCACAACATTTACCAAAAATTAAGCCAAAACATTAAATCACAATATTCAGTAGCTTTTAGAACCAACTTTCACAGTGAAATCTTAAAGTAAACTTTTTCTTTAAGAATTTATCATTCTCCTACATTATTGTGGGGCAACTCTGGCCCACTGCCTTTGTTTTTTGTTTTTTTCACAATGTTGCTTCAGATCATTGAGGTTTAAAGAGATCCATTTATGCACAGCTCTCTTAAGGTTCTCAACAGCACTGCAACTAAGTCGAACTCCAGACTTTAACACAAATCTTTCTGCTGTAGGTTTAATGGTTTAGACTTGCACAACTCAGTTTGGGTCAAGTTTTCATTTCCATCCATCCATCCATTATCGATTCCTGCTTACTCCCTCTCTGGGTCACGGGGGTCTGTCGGAGCCTATCCCGACAATTTAGTATGATCAATTAACCCACCCTGCATGTTTTTGGACTGTGGGAGGAAGCCGGAGTAACCGGAGGGAACCCACGCAAGCACGGGGAGAACATGCAAACTCAACACAGAAAGACCCACCGGGCCGGGAATCGAACCAGGAACCTTTTTGCTGTGAGGCAACAGTGCTGACCACGAAGCCACCGTGCTGCCCGTTCCAGTTTTCATTTCCATTTAGGATATTCTGGTATACAGAGGAGTTCATGATGAACTGACTCAAAGACTGTAAGGTTCCCTTTTGACTGCAAAGCAATCCCAAATTATCACCAGTCCATGGTTGTGCATCACAGCTGGTATGACATTTTCTTACAATATACTGTCTTTGCGTTTTGCCAAATATGGCACGGCGCAGTGTGGGTGAACATCTCAGCATTGGTCTTGACTTTTCAAAGGCAATTGTTTAGTCATGCGTTTAGCTCAAGTGCAACTTTGAAAACATAGGTTGTGCTGCAGGGTTATTTTTAAGCAAAAGAGGCTTTCTGCTTCCAAATCACATACAGTTGTTCTATCTTTTCAAGTTTAACTGCCATGAACTTTAACATTTAACACATTAACTGAGGCCTGCAGAGTCTGAGACGTAGCTCAGGATTTGTTTTTTTTTGTGTGTGTGTATTTTTGTTGTTGTTAAAGTTCTTTAAGAATTGCGTGTTTTAACTCCTGGGGGGGATGTGCTTGGATGTCGTATCCTGGGAATATTGTCAAGTGTCTTTTCTGCTCATGAATGAGATTAACTCAAAGTAAACTTGTATGAAAATGTATTCCTAACCTTTCTCAGATTGATAGGCACCAACAGTCACTTTCAAACAAATTATTCTTGGTGCTTATCTTTCTTGGCATTGTGTTAACACTCAACTAAATGCTCAGGATAGCAAACTGCCAAAACTTACTCATGAATAAGTAATAAAGTGCATTTGATTAGGAGCAGCTGGCCGTCACTTACCCTCTCGGAAGTAGTGAGGAATCGGGAGGTGGGGTGTGTGTGTGATTTACACACCATTCTTGCACTTTGGCTTTTTTCTAGCTTAAAATTAACCCATATTTTGCTTTTCTTGACTTTAAAGGGCTCAGAAATAATTGGTAGTATCATATATTATTCTTTTATTTCATTTGGTTGAATTGTAAGTAGTATATGACTGGGCAGTACTTGGCTATTGTGCTGCTGATTTTTTGTGACTGGTTAATCCATAACTTTGTGGGGAGAAACAGACTTCTAAAAAGCATATTATGGGACTATTTATTAAAATAAAGGACATAGTGTATAAGAATGTATAGTTTTGGTCATCTGAGGTTGTAATGTAAGAAACCTTTAGAACAAAGAACCACATTTTTTTTATTTTTCTCTGTTAACAAAAAAAAATCCCTTGAATCTTGAAACTTTTTGTACACTTTACAAACACGTCTTTACACTTATCTTCTTAAGCGCCTCTGTTCTATTTTTTAGACTGTTTTCTTTTAAAGACGATGTCTCGTGTCTGCAGTTCAAGCCAATAAATTAATATGCAACTACCTTGAAGATTTCTGTACTTTATTGTCACAGTGGCCTTACTTTAATGGACTTTCCTAATAAAACATATTATAAGTATATATAAAAAGTAGTTTGATCAGTTTCAGTATGCAGAGTTTAAAAAAGCCTACAGCGTTGCAAGCTACTGTTTGAGGATGTACTCATTTAAATACTAATATTACCATAACAGCAATACCATGCTCTGCTCACTTTGCCATTTAAGGTTGATGTTTCATGAAGAATTTGTTTCATGTTCTTGATCAAAGGTATCAACCTCATTACCATCGGATCACCAAAGTCCTTATAACACATCCTGGGGGTGATCCGTTCCAGCTCAGAAAAGACACAGAAGCCAGCAGATAAAAGCTTAAAACCTAAAGTTAAATTTGATAAAGTCCAGTACAAATCTATGTCAAGCCCAGGGAAAATAACATGGCAAAATTAGAGAGGAAAGGTCCACATTATAACTAAATTTAATTAAACTGGATTGAAAACAAGCAAGATCAAAAGAGACTGAAGCCATCCTGGGAAGATCAGACAAAGTGCACAGAGAAGAAACAATGAAGTTCTGATTTAGTTTATAATGTAAGCAGAGGGAAAGGATGCATGCGAGTGTAGCAGGGAAGATGACGTGTTGTACAGTTGACAAGAATGACTAGCTGGAGTAGCAGGTCTGCACTGACATGGATAACAGTCTATCACAACTAAATGAATGACTGACGGAGGAAACTGTAGTATTTATGTGGCTATTCTGACAAATACGTTGGACAATTTGAATTTTCACCATAGCAGTAAACTGAAAAACAATAATTTCCTATCTATCAAGCAGCAATGCTTAAGTTAATGTCAGATTTATTTGTGCAGATTGGGGGTTTCATGTTTTCCAGTGCAGTAAATGTAACATATGACATCAAGACAAAAGGGAAACTGTTTTTTTTTTTTAACCTGTATGACCAAACGGCATGCAGTTTACCTCAAAAAACAGGATGGAGTCTGTCATTAAGTTTATTTTTTTCTTGTGCTAGTCTACAACTTATGGTGCTTATATATATATATATATATATATATATATATATATATATATATATATATATATATATGATAAAGTATGATGGTTCTGGCTGAGGTTTCGTCCTGTTAAAGGGGAGATTTTCCTTCTCACAGTCGCCTGATGCTTGCTCAAGATGGGGGATTGTATCAAAGAAATGTTTTAATGTTGGATTCCTTAACGAAGCAACAATTATTATCATTATTGTATTGGATTTGTATTAATTTGACTACTTTGGAATAAGTTGAACTGTTTTGTTGAGTGTCTTGAGATGACATTTGTCCTGATTTGGCGCTATATAAATAAAGCTGAATTGAAATGAATTGATTCTGCATGGTCCAAGTGCATATGTACCTAACTTTAGTGGTTCACCTAAAAGCTTCTTGGTCCTTCGATGGTCTGTTAAATGTGAACCCTGTCACGACCTCTGCCAAAATAATCAGGGTGGAAATTGTAGTTGTGGCGCCACATTACATTAATCATTATCAATGCAGAATCTAGTATCTTCAGGACCAGGGTTGAAGAACACTGTGCTAGATAAAAGAGGAATGAAAGGTCAGTTACAGCAACATGTAATACATGTGTGTGAATGAAAGAGAAGCTGAAGAAACTGTGAGGATGCAAAGAGCATAGGTGAAGAAGGTGCTTGGGTGCAATGGGAATGTTGAAAAGAGATGAAGAAGACAGTGCATGGTGGAGTGGGTGGAGAAGAGTGTCTTGAGTCATCTGTGATAGAGGAGTAGCAATGAGACAGTACTGTGATCAGCTTTTTTATTTGGCTTGGAGATGGTGGCGCTGACCAAGAGACAGGAAACAGAGATGGAGGCAAAGATAAAGATGTTAAGATTTCCTTTGGTAGTTACAAGGATGGATAGGACAAGAACAAGCACATCAGAGGAACAGCCAGGGTTAGACACCTTCAAGACAAATTAAGAAAGGTTAGATTAAAATTGTGTAGACACAAACAAGGATGCTTAAGATGAAGCTGCCAGGCAGGAGGAGAAAGGCGAGAACCAATAAGGAGGATATTTCTGGATGAGGTGAGAGAGGACGTGCATTTGGTTGGCGTGACCGAGGAAGATGCTGAAGATAGACTAAGATTAAAACAAATGATCTGCTGTGGTGACCCCTAAAGGAAAAAAGCTAAAAGAAGAAGTGAATACTACATGAAAACTGAGTGACAAGGTGATCATATTGTTTGAAACGTGACATTAGGACAATAAGGTTTTTGTTGTAATTTAAAAGACGAAAGGGTTACACTATTCATTGATTTGTAAAACACTCAAATAAAAAGAAAACGCAAGCCATTTTTTTGCTGTACGCACACACATCAGTGCACACAAATGCAAATTCAAAGTATGTGGTACATTTGGCATATGCTTCTTCCCCGCATGGGGAAAATAAAGTTGAAGGCAGTTTGCCAGCTGAGAGCTGGCTAACTATGCATGGAAGGAGGCTGAATAGCTTGACCATTTACCACACCACAGCCCACAGGATTAAAACACAAAAAGAGGCAGTGGCCATCAACATACTCCATCTGCGAAGAGACAAATGAACTGCACTTTTATAGTTTATCCTGCTGAGCTGGAACCAAAGAATGTGCCGAAGGTTTTAGAGAGCCAATTGACAGGAAAAATGGTGAGGGAAGTGCTGACTCCCGGGGAACTAAAAATGAAAACTACTTTGCTGAGTCAAATAAAGTCCAGTCAAATTTATTTATAAAGCACATTTAAAACAGAGCTGACCAGAGTGCTGTATACAGCATACATACAGGGATCACGATGGGAGAAAAGAGGAGTACAATAATAGTGGCAATAAAGGACAGCAGAGAAAAATGAATTTGACTTCATAGTGACACATAGCGATGATTACTGACAAATATTGAAACGCACAGACATTGAAAGATATTTGCTAGATATTTTTCTTGCAAATTCGATGACACATAATATAACGGGAGCTGTTTTGAAAGGATAATCTTTTGGAAGGGGGGATTTCCCCCCCTATGAGGTGCTGACTTTATTTACATCCAGTATTCCCGTTTTTTTGGCAACAACAAGAGTTTTCTGTCCTGCTGCCAAGTACACTGGCTACATCCTCAAATGTAACGAAGATGAAACACTGGCTTCTCTTCACTGGTTACCTGTTCAGCACTGATCTTGAAATGATAGTAGTCACTTTTAAACCATGATTACATTGCCGTGAGCTATATTTTTAATTCTCTTTGAGCCAGTATGCAGCCTCAGATCCTTGGGGCGCTTTAAACCGAAGATGTTGAAAGGCTTTGAAACAAGCTGCCCAAGCAGCACTAGGTCACAGAATTACTATATGTTCAAAGACTGAAAACTTATCTTAATACAGCTTGTGGCATATCTTTTATCACATCTTCTCTTTTTTCATATATATAAATTTTTATCTCTTAACTCAAAATATGTGAGGTGATAGCCCAGAGGGATCTAGTTCAAGCTGTCTCAGTAGGTAGAAACCGGCACTGACATCACTTAGCATCTACATGATTATTAATAAAAAGAAACCATCCACGCTCACATATACTTTTAGTTATTCACTAAATTCCTGCCTCTTCCTCAGTAGCCTGGGAGTTTCTATTCACCATCTCATACTTTTGCTGCACCTGTTTAGACCTATTTTTTAGGATCGTTTCTTTTCTTTTTAACATATATTAGGTCATTAAACTGTACCTGACAAGTATACATTATATTACGTTACATATTACATTTTTAGCCTGTTTTTTTAGGCCATTACAGTTCATCACTTGCAGTCGATCGCCTTGTTTCCAATTGATATGTCAGTTATTCTGTTCATTTCTATTGGGAGCTCTGTAATCTCTGACGTAGTAGGGAAACTATTCCTTCAAGGTTTTTGTCCTTCTTAGTATGATTTACCTCACTTGCTTTATGCATTCAGTGGAAGCAGCACAGTGTGAATACTCAGAAGCTTTTTGACAAACAAAAAAACCCAGCATCTTTCAGTCGATTGACTTTGTAGTGAAATAGTTTGGGCTGCAACTGTAGGTTGTTGGAAGAAACTAGGGAATACGTTTCTGTCCCTTGGCAGCAACGTTAACAACATTAGCGCCACACATCAATGAACTTCGTTGGGTTGGCCACCAGGAGGTACGATCCGTATTCCACACGGATTCACACGGGGCACGTGGAAACCAGTTCCTGCGGAAATTCTAAGGTTCTAGAAATGTTTTCATTGTAAATCTGTTACTTCAAAAGTCAACAAGCGTCAACAGGAAACTCTGAAGGTAAGCAGGTAAGCTTGTACTTCTTATGTTATGTCTTATATTGCTGTGCATATCACTTCCTGAATTGTAGGCTCTTAGAAGTTTCTTGGCCCACAAGCGTTGTACCCTTTTTGTAGTTAAAAAAAAAATCAGTCTGTTGATAAGGAGAAATTAAAAAAAAACAACAACTAAACTAAACTCGTTGCACTATGCTTTTTTTTTTATTTTATTTTATTGATTTAGTGAATTGGACACACTTCCTGTTTCAGCTGGACTGTGCTCCTTCACCTGCTATTCTCAAACTATTTAAAAGCCCCATCAACTAGGAGACTGTTATAATTCTGATTTATTTTGTTTACAACTTGTGTTTTAAAGGTATCTGCAGACTGTAAAGCATTAATGTTGCAAACTCTGATAATGACTGACTCCTCATTTAAACACGCTCTACAAATGGTCACGGGCAGGAGAAGATTTTATTTGTACCTACAAAAAGTTTCAGTCTTTGTTACAAAAAGGATTTTGCCCCCAACAAAAAGAAAATTACAAATTATTGTGTTTGTCACCCATATTATTATTATTCTTATGTTTTTCAATTTTCTACATATATATTAATCGTTAATACCAGATTTGTCAAAACCTTAAAATCACATATTTATACATTTTGATCTTGCAACAACCATTATAATTATCAACAGATCATTTTCATAAAACTTTTCCCAACTATCTAAAAATTGAGACCAAATCTGTAGATTTCACACAAGGTGTGAAAATCAAAGATTTCACGACCGTCCTGAACAGGAGAGATAAGCAGCAGCCGAAGACAGTATTAGAAGTCAGTATAAAACCCCAAGTCCCCATTTGATCTTCATGTTGATCGTGAAAAAATGATGTAGCTCTTAAGTAATGTAAGGAAAAGTAACCACTGCTGAAGCGGCGATCAGTTTAGGCGATACCTTTTTACAGTCAAGAGATGTTTGATTGTATAAAAAAAAATGTAAAAACACACCAAGGCGAAAGTGGATGGATCAAGACACGCAAATAACTTTTCCCACTTAAGTGATATTTATAAGGACGAGAATGCAGTGAAAATGGGCTCACCTTATGCATTCTTCAGGCCACATGTTTACCGCTTCAGAGTTAAGTCGAGTCTGATACAGCAAAGTGGAAATGAAAAATAAGGCGAGACAGAATTTAACATAAAACCAAGCAGCCAATTTCACAGAGCCTGCATTTCTTGTAATGCAGTCTTCTGTTTACACCCACGTACGCGATCAAGCTCAGACCCAAACATACGTATTTCATCAAGTACAATTAAACCGTTTATAAAGTGCAATAGAAATAATTGCATTGTGACAATTGAACATGCATCTTTTTGGGTTTCTGCTATTATTTTTATAATTGCGGCACTGCACATATTTGCAGCTGTGAGTGTGACTTGTGTGTAGCTTTTTGGAGTTTGCAGTCCGAGTCCTTCTTACCTCTGCTAGAACTGATTGCCTTTGATACTTTTTCCATTCAGCAGTTTTTATGTTCATGATTCTAGATTTGAAACCATCCAATGAAACACTTTTTTTTTTCTCCACATCTTGGATGAGTGTCTCAATTTCACGTTTTGGTGGATTTTGTCTCAGTTGTTGTTTACGATGCCATGTTCCATAACTTCTGAAACAAACAGCCTTAGCCTATTTGTATGGAAATGATAAACTGACGCAGTGTCGGCGTCCTGTTGTGGTCAAACATGGTCTTGGGACTCGTGCTGGCATATGTGTAGAGATTTTCACACTAAGTGGGGTCTTTTTTTTTAAGGAAGGATGTGCATTTGAACAGCTTTCTAAATCTCACACAAAAAGAATGCTTCTCTTTCTTTGTGTGAATTAATCTTAGTCAGCATTTGCATTAGTTATTTCAGTGACAATTTAAAATTTGCACATAAAAACAGCCACCGTGACAAATACCCACGTGAGCTTTTTCTCAGGTTGTATTGATGAGGGGTTTCTTGTTTCAGTGCCAGATTCTTGTTGTAACCTCATGTTTTGTCTTTTATTATTTATTTATTTTCATGTTTTAATTTAGATTCTCCTGGATTACCTACTACTGTCGTCTGTTTTGAGGTCCTTTCAGACAGGTTGAGGTGGGCACCACGATAAAGAACCAATTTGTTCCTATGTGTTCTTTGGAGCAAGAACTTCTTGGCATTGCGTCGAGCTGAGCACAGCACAAGGACGTGCATGCCATCACTTCAACCTAATCTGAAGTTAAAAATGTGCAACATAAGAGCAGCAGTCTGTGACAAGCCTAGGTGCACTGAATTGCAAGTTTTGGATACCTAGGTGCTTCTCTCCGCAAACAGACTCAAATGTGAAAATGGTCATCAGCTCTTCATGGATAAACTCAAACTGTCCCATATCCAGTCTAAATGAATTGACCCATTCCCATAAACATGAGCTAAGACCAGACTTGGTGAGCACATGTCCTGCTGGCCTTTAGGTGACCTGTGACTGTTATTGTCAGCCACATAGTTGGTCCAAAATGGACCAACCGCTGGCCGCTCTTATGCCTTAATGAGTTCTTCGTACAGCAAAAACAGAACAAAGGCATCTGCAACAAACCTCTCTGTCAAAATCTGTAGAGAAAAAAGACAGATTATTGCACATTAGAATGTGTATTTACTCCACAAATGTCTTGTATTAACAGAATACATGCCAAAAAGGTTTATTTTTATTTTCCTTTGTCTAATTGATTAGCCTTTTATATGGAAAACCTTTTATTCTCTTGTGCAGGTATTTGTCTTTCTTAAAATAGGCTCAAACATTCAGCTCGAACTCTGTGAGGATCACTTATCAGTCATTCTAAAAGCCCAAAGCGCTAATATTGTGATAGAAAGTCCTGAAGTCATCTGTGCAGAATTGTGCGTTGTGTGTGCGCTCATGTGCGTGTCCACGGTTTCTGTTGGCACGATAATGCATAGTGAGAGCTGGAAGTAAATCTTTGTGGAGGTGCTTGGCTCACCTTCTCGGTACTAACTGCACACCTGCAGAGCACAGATTAGAAGTGAATTATCTGAAGAGCGAGCTCTGCTGCTGCCTCTCTGTCCTTAATCTCAGCTTTCATCTGAGGCTTGTTATTGCTGTTTCCCTCCCGCTGAAGGAAACACTTCAGGACTTTGTGTCTCTTAGAACACCTTGGATGTGGATAGCATGTTAAACTGCAACGCAAACTTTTGAGATACAACAGCACCAACTGCACTACAGAAAACTCAAATGTTTGTGCACCTCCAGCATAATAATGATTTCACTTGATGCTGACTGTCATGTGAGCAACATGAGAACATGTAACAGGGTTTAATAAAACACAGTTATTTCAAATTTTATTGTGGTTTTGAAATATTGCTTAAATTTTAAGCTAAAACTCCAAAGGAGTTCCTGGTATGGCTTTGCATGATCCTCAATTTATTATAATGAGAAAAGACCATGCTTTAAATAAAATACATTGTTTTTGTAACTCAGATTGTTATGCTGATATATATATATATATATATATATATATATATATATATATATATATATATATATATATATATATATATATATATATATATATGAAACAAAACATCAAAGGACTGGTTTATAGTAAAACTATCCACATTTTGTGTTTTAAGGATGACAGGTTTAATATGCATGATACGCATTACTGTAACCATGCATATTTTTGCACTTTTCATACAGTCACAGAAGCAATGTCTATCTAAGAAAAAGCATGCATGTGTAACCATTTTACTTCAGCTACTAATATGAGCAATTTATTTGAACTAATCTGCTGTAAAAAAAAACAAAAAACCCTTTAGGACCCCTTCAGGAGCCCTGATTAGGACTGAGGCAGGTATGGAAAATGATTGAATGATTGAATAATGAGGCAAGCTTTGGTATCGCTATTAATGGCACTGGCAGAATGGTTATATATTCTGTGTCGAATTTCCATTTTCTTATTACAAATCACAAGTTTGAAACAGTTATATAAATCTTGCAGGGACTGTGAGATACTGGTACATTTATATATTTTAATGAGCGGATGAGTCTGGTTCATTTATAGCAGGATAGGACGGCTTTAATCTCCTGCGAGTTTTGATCAAATATCCCCATTGCTATTTAGCTAATTTGTCAGCAAAACTGAAGATACCACATTAATAGCAGAATTACTGCTTGTTTTGGAACATTGCCACGGCTGAGGTCAACAGGAACCAGTAATTGGACCCAAAGGAAGAATTTGGACTCCAGGCAGTTAAAAATCAGTTGTACTGGTTCAAAATCCTGGTCTCCAGTCGGCAGATAGCTGGCAGGTCGAAATTAGAAAAACAGAACAGAATCTCTTAAAAAAAAAAAAAAAAAGCCCAGACAAAGGTACAGAAAGAACATTGATTATAGAGAAAGACTGAGTTCAGGATGTACAATAAGGAGGCAGCTGTGCAGGTGAAAGACAAGGTCAGATGGTGACACTTCAGAAAAAGGAGCTTTTGCACAGGTGAGGTATACACCTTAACAAAATCAGATATGTTTAGTTAAGTTTTAAAACAAGAGGAAAGGCAAAAAACCAATCACAAGTCCAAAACATTAAGGCTGCATCCATAAACTAAATTAAATTCAAACACAACCGCTATTCATATTCACTAAGAACGTGGTTTTTAATAAATACACCTGAAATAAACCGGATGGATGTGGCTATATAGGCTCCCTTAAAACAGATAAATGTGACCTAAACCAGTTTACATAGCCCACAGATCGCTTTTCAACTATGGGATGCCGTTTGTGAAGTGGCTCACACCTTCCATTTAACATATATTTAGATTTAACATTTAGCTTCAGATTTAATATCTAGATTTAGATTTAAAGATTGAACCTAAGTCAAGTAGCCAGTGTGTGCTAGGGAATATTAGTGCATTAAAACTGTAGTTCAAGTTACATGATCTGAACCTTTTATTCACCTTTCCAGATGTTCCAGATGAGTGCCTTTGACCCTCGGTGGTTGAAGACATTCAGCTGGGTCATACAGCACGAGGAGGACATGATTGGCCACATAAGACAAATGCAATAACTATAGACTGTGGTTCTACTGAAGTGACCAAATATGGTCACTTTCCCTGTAAAGAGATAAACGTATATATGTATATACAAACTTAACCTGAAGTTTGTTCAGAAATAAAAAAAACAGACAAAAAAATCCTGTCTAAGTCAGTTTTGATGCTTCGCGTGGGGCCACTCACATTAACAACAGCTGCTGTGGCACAGATGGACCACTTCCAATGGACCACTTCCATTGACTGACTTTAAGGAGATAAAAAAGTATCCTTCTGATCCAAGTGTGGGTCAGAATAAAAAAAAAAAACAACAAACAGATAAATTGTATGCCTGTGGACTACCTTTGTTTCAGTACCTTCATATGACATTATCTGTTTATCGGATCTGTGCGTCCAGGAAAATCTCCATGTGAGCTTACAGGAAGAAGCAGAAACTCATCCGGATGAGCCCACAGCGCTCAACACTCCGCTCAATGAAGCATTTCAAGACTCAGCAGGGATCTGCAGGCTATAATCTGGGGATTTTAGCCGGCAGTCAGGTGTGAAGTGCCTAAAAGACAGAGAGGTCAGATGAAACAGCAGGGAACCAGCATCACTGCCCACAAGTATGCTTAACACAGAGGGGGGGTGAAGGCTGCGACAAACAGCAGGAAAAGCAAGGGTGAGGGATGAGGAGGCGGGAGGAGGGAAGTCAAAAGCAATCAAGAAGTTGGAAAGCAGGCCACTTTGAACATTTTGTGTTTCATGTCTACTCATGTTCAGCATTATGTATGTCATTCAAATCCGTTAAAATAACTACAGAGGTAATCTTCGGACAACCTGAAGGTCAGACTGTTAGCCGATTATAACGGTAGTAATCAGGTGACGGTTAAGGTCGGTACGGTTTACGTTCATCCGTAAATCAATTGAAATGACATGGCATGAAAAAATAGGCAAAGAGTAAAAAATGTATTGAGGTAAAAAACGGTCACAGTTTCACTTTTTTTTTTTTTTTAATGTTCATAAGTTTAAATCAAACAGAAGACGGCTTGCAAAAACATACAGTATTTGTGCATACATACAATAAATATCCTGCATAATCTTGCGTGATATTGTAAAAAAAAAAAAAAAAAAACTTTTTATTTTGCAATGACTTTCCATAACCAACGCTGTTCGTACATTCAGCACTACCGACCTATTTTCTTTTTCCTACATTCACTAATTCAGCGTATCCAATATCTGAGAAGTGCCATCCGCCTGTGCGTTCCGAATGCAGATTTATGAATCCCAGGTTCAGCGCATGAAGAAACCAACACGTTTTATGCTCGGGCTCTTTATGTCTGCTTGGATACTTCTCCTAAAAGGACAGTTATCCCGCCATGTCCATGACGGCCCCGTTCAGCAGCCTTTTATTAGGAGAATATCTTCACGGCGAGAGTCATTTATCAGTCCCGATGGCTCCTCACACAAAGACTGTGAATTCAGGGCCCCACTGACACAAACAGCCCTCACTGCCCTTTTCTGTGCAGGAAACGCATACAGAGAGGCTGGTCAGGCTCTGTTTCTTGTGCCACTTTTCTCACAAACACTACAGCTCTGTATTCTCCTCCTAATGAGAAGACATAGCGCTTCGGATGGATGATGACAAATGAATGTCCAAATGGCTGTCACTGGAGGTGGAGCACCTTTACTGGAGCTTCCCCAGTCAAAGCGTGGAAATGTTGAGGAGCTTTTGTTCTTCCGGAGCTTATCAGCACAATGAGGGTTTTTCTTCATGCTGTAACAGTTGACACGGCGCTCTATTTCCTGACTATTATTTAAACGCTGCCCTGTTTGATTATGGAATATGATGGTTCAAATTTCTGTAAATTGGAATTTATTTTGAAACGGTTTGTTTTAGATGACAAACCAGACTCCTCATGTGTAACAGGGAGCCACTAATTTTCACAGCTGAGAAGCATCACTGACAAATCACATATCTGTGAGCAAATAGCTTCTTAAGCAATCGCTAATCCGGACGTTTATTGAATATGTGTCAGGATTCCTGCAGGCTAATTTAATAACCTCGTAAAAGGGTCTGACGTACGCCACAGATGCTATGTGGTGATATGCTAATAAGCAGAAGAAAGCTGCACAGGTCCCACAAAAAAAAACAAAAAAACCCTGAAAATCTTGTCTTGAGTGAGAAGAAAATATGTCAAAGTCTATTTATCATTGTTAGAGTCTTACATCACTGTATTACTTTAAATCTTCCAGATCTGGAAAAGGTAGAAAAAACCCCCCGCTATTTTTGTATTTTCATACAAACAGTTCCCCTCTTTCTCATTGCATAAGTGTATGATAATTAGCCAATACTTTAAAAGAACATTCTGGCGTTTAAAAGCGTTTGGTCTATTATTAGATGGTAATGAGTGTGAACTTTCATGAGGGACCAAACAAATGTGAATTAAAGCAGTTTTTGAGTTATCACTGAATGTATTTAAGCAGGCCAATTAATATTAACATGGATCATCAAAATAAACGGTTATTTTAACCTCTGAACTAAATCAGTAGTTATATGTTCGTGACAAAATAGGCAGTTTTCATAACGTAACATATACGTATAAGAGGCGTAACAGCAGTAAAACAAGTTCAGCCTGTAATGGCAAAAGCGTGGGTCCAGATACCATTTTTATGAACTCCCAAACTTTCGTAGTAGTATACAACACATATTCTAAGTTTCATTCGGGGCAGGGAAGGATTGTCATTACTTTAGAGTCATATGGGTGTTGGGCTCTAGCCCTCACAGCAGGCTCCTGAGAGTCGGTGCACTGCAGGGGGAGGGAGAGCTGGTCTAAGATGTTGGACAGCAGAGACCCAGTCTAGGGGGAGGTCTGACCATGGTCAGGCCTGTCTCGCTGTGTCAGCTGCTGCCAACAGATGTCAAACAAAAGGCCCAGGTGGCGGCAGGTCCTATCCCTGCCTTTAGGGAAGACTGGTGTTGGGAGGACTGTGCAGAACCTCCTGTGGAGTGATCTAGCAGTAAGTTATTGTAATAGCTCTTACATGTAATTTATATATATATATATATATATTCTTATATAGTTATGTACTGTTAGAATCAGTGTTAAGAGAGTTTACCCCAGATAGAAGCGGCTTTACCATGTTGACTGCAGTGACATGTGTGCCAGCACATAGCTGTTCATTTGTACCGCTGCAGCTGAGTGCAATCAGCTACTTATAGCATCCGGGTGAATTTTCACGGCGCTCCGCCATGGTAGATTCCAGCTGTGTATTTAACAGACTCTCCTCGTCTTTGTCATCACTCAGTTTAATTGCAGTCACACACATGAGGTCTTTTACACATTGTGTTCCTTTTAACAGCCAGAAGTGAACTGACGCTTTACTGTGGATTACGTTCATGGTCACCTGTGAAAGCAAAGACAAAAATAAAAATCAGATACCCAAGAAAGCTGGATGTCTACCTACTGATGCTGCAAACTGTGCGTAGAGGATGAAATCAGTCAGCACATCACATCTGTGAGACGGCCCACCGTCAAGTTGTAGACGCTGCAGGAGAGGCAGAGACTGGCAGTGCTGCAAACGTGTTTCACTCATCTTGGGGCGCAAACTATCCATCAAACACTAGAGGAGCCTCCAACCAGGAGGACCTCCCATCTCTGTGCAAACACCAAAAACACCAGCAGCAACAAAGACAATCAGGTAGATTTTTCCTTTTTAAGCATTTTTTCAGCACTGACTGAAAAAATAGTCAGTGACCAGAGGCATTAGAAACTTGTTACTGTCCGTGGACCACAAACACGAGGAAAGGGGCCGTCTTCAGATTGAGGAATGCTGTATTGGTTTTACGAAAGCGTACCCCGGGGACACTATATCGCACCTTTGCTGGAATATAGAACTGGAAAGTAGAGGCAGAATGAGAAAGGGATCTCTCAAATGCATCTTAATACTACCTTATCTGTGTGACAGAGGCTCATGACTCTCTGCCTGTGTTGCGGGTATGTCTGAAGCTACAGCGAATATTAATGTAAACATGACTTTTGTCTGAATGACAAAATGTTATCAGTGTAACAGATTGATGAAGCCATTATAACCCTTTTCATATATGAAATACCAACAATAATGGCTTCATCAATCTATTACAGCATTCAGTCATTCAGACATTGGTCACTTTTTTATTAATGACCCTCATGCTTCATTCAGACATACTTGGAAAAGTGAGCGAGAGTGCCAGAGTAAATGTCTATTTGTATTTGCATGAGAATGAAACAGCAAATAGTGAGTCATATCAATATATAGTCCTGAGTTTTCTTATAACATAATGTTGCATCAACATAATAATTGGACTTGAAGTGAATTGATGTGCCAGGCTCGCATTGTTTGGAGAAAACATGATAGCAGTGGATGGAAGCCGCTGAAGGTACCAATTTTCTAGATATTTAAGCTGCTATTGGAATATTAGGCGCTGGGGGCGGTGGTGGTGGTGGTGGGGGTGTTATTAGTGAGGATTTAATTACATCACACACAGTTATCAACTTGAGAAAATCCATAATCTTTTACTTAGGATACTGTCTTCATTTGTCAGATTAAAAGTCACATGAAAACTCCAAAAAGCACTTCCAGAGTTAAAGGAGTGTTGATCCCCCTGAATGTTCAGTCGGCACCAGATTAAAAGATAGAAATGTATGTTTGAAAGCAGCTTATTTTCCTTATATTTCTACTCAAATCCATTAAAGAAGATGATGGAGGCATGATGAGGAAGAAGATTAAACTGGTCAAAAATATCTGGTCTTAAATTAGGATGACAAAATATGAGTGATCCCCTGATACACACTTCAAGACCTCCTCGCCTGTGTGCAGCCGAAGGCGATGGTGAGGCTCCACAACTTCACCAGCCGAGGGTAGGCATGTATATGTGCAAATGGATGGCAGAGAAGCTGCAGGTTGTGCAGCCCACTGTCATGGTAGAGAGACACAACAAAAGGGAGGAATTTACCTTGAGCGAAGTGGAAAGCTAGGCAGTTTCTCTAGTGTTTGCTAAGCTGCTGAAAGAAGTGATGCTGTTTTGAAGAGAAAAATTCATGCTCCAGCAAGACTTCTACTCAAGGAACGTTTTTCCTGGATTTTGGGAGTATAGACGAGTATGTTATGAATCACTGCTTCCTATAGCTGTTGATGAAAGCCAATCTTCTCCCCAGCTTTTGAGCTAGGCCATCCAGACCACCCACCCTCTCAGCAAAAGATCATCGTCACGGTGGCATGGTAAGACCTCTGAACATCACCTACATGGTAGTCTGAAGAAGGTTTTTAATGGCTTGGCTATCACTCTGTGTGAGATGAAATAACCACCGACCTCAGATATGCTACCGATCTGCGCCATGAATCCAGGCATGCAAAGCAAAGAAGAAGGAGAAAAAAAGGATGATGCTCTCAGACTATGTCTCCTGCATAAAGCTCAGACAACAGCTCATCAACCTTCCACACAGACGTTTGCAAAGGTTATCTTAAGACTGGAAAGGCATCCTTTCGCATCCCCACTGTGGTGTCTAACGGTCATCAGTCTGGGCCTCCCCCAGGACGACGTGACCTGGCAAATGTTCTCTCTTCTCTGGCAGTCCCTGTTTAGCATTCCTGTGTGTTTGAGGACATGGTCCCCTGTGTAGCCTGTTGGGTCCTTGGTGTCCTTTTCTGGACTGTTTGTTATCCGCAACGTGTTTTTTCTCAATGGTGACTTACTGAAATGATTGCCAGGAGTATACACTTTAGGGGACTTCTGTAACCCCCTGCAGCAGGAGCGACATATCTCATCTGACCCTCCTTTTGGCTGTCAGGCTGAAGTGAGAAGAGGCGTGCTTATTTTGAATGACAAGTTGCATTGCATGTGCATGTGCTTAACCAGACATACAAGAATTTGCCATCCATCCATCCATCCATCCATCCATCCATCCATCCATCCATCCATCCATCCATCCATCCATCCATCCATCCATCCATCCATCCATCCATCCATCCATGACTGAGCTTCTCACTGCTGCGGAGGAAGCTCATTTCCAGCGCTTGTAACTGCAGTCCTGTTCACTTTTCGTGACCATAGGTGACGGTATGAACTTAGACCGACTAGTTAATTGTTAGTTTCACCTTTTGGCTCAGCTCCTCTTCACTGTGACACATCATTGCGGAGCCCGCATTACTGCGGACGCCGCACCGATCCACCTATTGATCTCCCGCTCCTTTCCATTTGCATTCCACAAGCATTTGCATCTTATATTAAAACAGATGAACACATTGCTTTATTCATTCCTTACAAAATTGCTTAAAGAAAGCTTTTTTGTATATATATATTTATATATATATATAAATAAATTGCTTCTTTGGTATGCAAAGAAATCCAAATTCCAATAACAGCTTAAAATGGAAAAAGAATTTAAAAACATTAAGGGGAGATGTTCAGCAGAAGTTATTTGTTATTACATAGATACTTTCCCCAAGGGTAAAGAATTTAAAAACTGTGATGTTATATCCCTATAATACCAAAACTATAAAGATGTGACCATGTTGAAGACTGTGGTAAATACTACAATCTGCAGGAATTAACCCCTCTGCTTAGGAATGGTCAAGCAGTCGATTGTTGGAACAAGGCCAACAGTCACAAGAGAATATAATAACAAATAGGCATTGCTTGACCCTCCAAATGTTCTTAATTGAAAAATGATGAGCTTACAATATCAATTACATGATAAAAGAGGTATATCATAAGGGCAACCAGTTGCATGTTTTATAGAGAACAGAGAGGAAGGACTTGTCTGGTGAAAGCATCTGTCAGTTCTCCATTCAGCAGAATCATGTAAGATTTTTGCCATTAGATGAGAAACAGTAATTTAATGTACTCACAGAACGCAAGTTTTCATTTTACATTGTGCAAGTTTTAGAAGTTAGTGTGATTAATTGCTTGATCTCTCTGACCCTGAACAGAGGTGTCAGCGTGTGTTGCGCTACAGTCTTTTGCAATGTAAAAAAGTAGGAAATGAGTAGGTACAAAATCAATAAACTTTCACTGGAGTAATGCAAACCTTTTTTTTTTTTTTTTTGGCACAATCTAATGCCTTTTAACTCCTACCATCAGCTGAGCCAACAGTTAATAAGCTTGCTTTTTGACCCAGTGGATATCCACCTGACTGCAGCTCACGAGGAACCTTGATTTGTGGCTTGAATTACTGTCTTCACGATCACCTAATAACCTTAGTGTACCTGTGAATAGATTAACCCAAAACAAAGTCTATTAAATCCTCTTTGGATCCCTCACTTTGTGGATTTGTTCATGAAGAGCAGCAGATGCAAACCTTAAAAAGGCATCAGCTGATAGGGCTTACAGGTAATCAGGCCTGAGCCCAGTACTGAGCTCCCAATCCAGGTAGGTCTGCATCTGCCGTGTTTCGGTTCCTGGCATCATACTGCTAAAAGCAACGTGAACTCAATACAAACGTGCTCAGATTTAAAGTCCAATAAATGTCAATGAAGTGTGACTGGATGGCGAAACAAACAATGTGCTCACATAAGACAAGAACAAACATTTCCTCAGTGTAAGATGATAAAGATAATGAGAGGACTTGATTTCTCTTTTTTTTTACACTGTTAAACTTGACTTTAAAGGATTCAGGGATGATCAAGATTAATGTAAAATCAACAAAAACATTGTGCAAACTCTTGTGCAAATTCTACATAAAATACACCAGAAAGCTACCAGACTACTGACTTTTTAATTTTACAGTCTCAGTGCAAACCCACTCCGTCACACATACAGTGACTGCCTCTTTCTTCAGACTTGCCTCCTGGTTCTACCTTGAGTACAATTTGTAATTTCTGTGTTTCTGTGACATGAGTAATTGTTAAACTAGATCATGCTTTAGTAAGAATCCCAAAGTGCACAGTCATCAGAACTTCATTTTTTTTTATTGTCATTCATTTCTCTCCACACTTTCTAACCACAGTTGTTCCAAATACACTTTCACAGATTAATTCTTAACTATGAATTCAACCATCATTATAAAAAAGTACCAAAAATCAAGGTTTTATACCATTAATCTCTTGGAAACCAACTTCACTTCAGCCCCTTCAGCTGTTTTTATTTATAGTGATGGGGCCTGGAGGGGGGCCACAAGGCCCTTACATACTGGCTTTTGCTTTTGCAGGTCTTGGTGACTGTATGTAAGAACCGCTTTCTGGAAAAGCATGGAGTCAGATCACCTCTTTTGTTCCACCTCTCAAGGTAGATAAAAAGGCATAAAAAAAGGAGAGACCAGTGGTGTATGTAAGTGCCATCCCCCCATTCGGTAACTGAGTCAGCGGTGTGAGAATTTCACAACTTTCTGATCATGTTGTACATGTGATCTTGTTGTCATGAGCACAGAGGAGTCACACTTCACTCCAGGGATGAGCAGCGCTCGTAGTTAAATCAGCAGCTGGTGAGGAAGACCTGGACACTTCCAGCTGGTGAGGAAGACCGGGACTCTTCCAGCTGGTGAGGAAAACCGGGACTCTTCGAGGTGGAGAGGAAGACCCGGACACTTCCAGCTGGTGCGGAAGACCCGTACACTTCCAGCAGGTGAGGAAGACCTGGACACTTCCAGCTGGTGAGGAAAACCGGGACTCTTCCAGGTGGAGAGGAAGACCCGGACATTTCCAGCTGGTGCGGAAGACCCGGACACTTCCAGCAGGTGAGGAAGACCCGGACTCTTCCAGGTGGAGAGGAAGACCCGGACATTTCCAGCTGGTGCGGAAGACCCAGACACTTCCAGCTGGTGAGGAAGACCCAGACACTTCCAGCTGGAGAGGAAGACCTGGACACTTCCAGCTGGTGAGGAAAACCGGGACTCTTCCAGGTGGAGAGGAAGACCCGGACATTTCCAGCTGGTGCGGAAGACCCGTACACTTCCAGCAGGTGAGGAAGACCCGGACTCTTCCAGGTGGAGAGGAAGACCCGGACATTTCCAGCTGGTGCGGAAGACCCAGACACTTCCAGCTGGTGAGGAAGACCCAGACACTTCCAGCTGGTGAGGAAGACCCAGACACTTCCAGCTGGAGAGGAAGACCGGGACACTTCCAGCTGGTGAGGAATACCCGAACTCTTCCAGCTGGTGAGGAATACCCGAACTCTTCCAGGTGGAGAGCAAGACCCGGACACTTCCAGCTGGTGCGGAAGACCCGTACACTTCCAGCAGGTGAGGAAGACCCGGACATTTCCAGCTGGTGCGGAAGACCCAGACACTTCCAGCTGGTGCGGAAGACCCAGACACTTCCAGCTGGTGCGGAAGACCGGGACACTTCCAGCTGGAGAGGAAGACCGGGACACTTCCAGCTGGTGAGGAATACCCGAACTCTTCCAGCTGGTGAGGAATACCCGGACACTTCCAGCTGGTGCGGAAGACCCGTACACTTCCAGCAGGTGAGGAAGACCCGGACATTTCTAGCTGGTGCGGAAGACCCAGACACTTCCAGCTGGTGAGGAAGACCCAGACACTTCCAGCTGGAGAGGAAGACCGGGACATGTCCAGCTGGTGCGGAAGACCCGGACACTTCCAGCTGGTGAGGAATACCCGAACTCTTCCAGGTGGAGAGGAAGACCCGGACACTTCCAGCTGGTGCGGAAGACCCGTACACTTCCAGCAGGTGAGGAAGACCCGGACACTTCCAGCTGGAGAGGAAGACCCGGACACTTTCAACAGGTGAGGAAGTCCGGGACACTTCCAGCTGGTGCGGAAGACCCGGGACCCTTCCAGCTGGAGAGGAAGACCCGGACCCTTCCAGCTGGAGAGGAAGACCCGGACACTTTCAACAGGTGAGGAAGTCCGGGACACTTCCAGCTGGTGCGGAAGACCCGGGACCCTTCCAGCTGGAGAGGAAGACCCGGACACTTCCAGCTGGTGCGGAAGACCCGAGACCCTTCCAACAGGCGAGGAAGACCCAGACACTTCCAGCTGGAGAGGAAGACCCGGACACTTCCAGCTGGAGAGGAAGACCCGGACACTTCCAGCTGGAGAGGAAGACCCGGACACTTCCAGCTGGAGAGGATTTACTTTACTGATGCTACATGCAGCTGAATCTGTCTAGTTACACTGTTCAAACCTTCCCGGTCCACTTCTCCACCCATCAGCGCGCTGCACCCACACACACAATCACTCCCTCCTCCACACGCCATGCGCGCCCTACTCACGCTCAGCCCGTTAAAAAGACATGTCACTTTTATAGTATGAAAAAAGATGACAGCATCATTTCCTCTGCTATGACTTTTAAAAATGATTAATTTACCACAGTGAACGTGGCACGTACGAGCCACACATTGTTTCCAGAATACCAGTTTTGTGTTTGGAGTCCCTGTAAATGCCTACCGACTTAGGATGCTTCCTAGTTGCTGTTTTCATATAAATGTGTACATAACACAGTCTACCCACAATCCACACACACAAAAAAAACTAAATTTAAAGAACTGGGAAGAAAGTGACTATAAATCAATGACAATGAGAACATATAATGTGTCACAATTCTGGTTTCCATGTTTCCATGAGAAAGACGGATCCTTTCACAAAAGGTATTACCTTTGTATAAATGCTGTTTACTCAGCAGACCACAGTGACTAGTCACAATCCTGCGGTCTGTAGCGTTACACACTCAGCACAGATATTTAAATAAATAATTTTCCCAGAAGAATCTCTTTAATTCAATACAGAGTTGATTTGTCTGATCGTCTTTATCCTATGATGGAAACTATTTTGATGGGAATCATCTCTGCTAGTATGGCAGTGCCTTCGTAGGGCAAGAATAGTCCCTGGATGATTTAATGAGACAGAAATGACGTGGATATTATGTTGCTCACTTCAAAGCCATCGTTTGACACCTATGACAGATTTTGGAACCGTGTTCCAGCGCTCTCCAGCACCATCATACAAACACCAAATTAAGGTATATCTTTTGGAGGTAGTGTTAAAGAGACTTTTTGAATAAATTCCAAGATATACTTAAACTGTTCTGACAGCTCATGGTGAGCCAAAATACAAAGTAAATCCAAGGACAATATTAAACGCTAATTTAGTTAAAACGCAATGGTAAAGTACAAAATAAAACTCAAATAGCCAATGAGAAAATATAGCGCATTATACTACTATACTATTTTTTGCATAATCATAAAAATGTCTATTAATGATGCTTGTTCTAGATCATCTTGTGCTGTTTTGTTTGCCAATTACAGAGAATTATGAAATCTCTGAAGAGTCTTTGGCACTTTTTGGACACTTGTTAAATATTAAAGTTCTATAGTTTTTTTAAGCATATTTTAACAATTTTAAATTGGTCTTTCATTTTTTCCTGTTGATAGTTTTGCCTTTGCATGAGACAAGACTTTCAAAATAATACAAGAAAACTACATATGTCAAGACAAACATAAATGACATGTAAAATGTTATTTAGGGTATCATTACAGATGATTCCTTTGGGATGCAAATTAAAGTTTTTCTCATAAAATATAATCATATATTGATTATGTTTTTCAATCTTTAAACCTCGATTAAAGGTCTTTTTTTCAGTGCCACTTTTCCATTCAATCAGTCAGATTACACAAAAAGAGTAATTCTGCATTACAGCATTCATACAATAATGTATCAAAAGACATCTAATTCATGTGGCCTTTGATCTCTGCCGACAACAATAGTGCTGATGAAATACAAATTGTTGGCTTATTGAAACAATGTTGGTTTCTGGGCCTCTCTCTCTGCCTGGATGGGGTCCAGACAAGGCAGAGGTTTTGATTGGTACTAATAGACCTTCTAAAAAATCTGATTACTGCATAGAGAACCTTTGGGAGTAATTGGTTGTGTTCAATAGGATTATAGTCATCAGCAATCAACAAAACCTTCGACAACTGTTATTCCCTGACATTTGGTGGTAAAACGCAAGTCATCAGAATACATATGTGGAGAAAAACAAAGTAATCACCGCAGCTTAATTGAGTTTACTGACATAAATCCTGACTAACAACTGACACCAATAGTATAACTACAGGAATCTCTGCTTCTGCTGTTCGAAGCCAACTCAGAAATGTAAAAAAAGTGCATTTTTTCAATTGACAATAAGGAGATTGCTCCAGAAGTGACTCATTTTCTAGTGAATTTCAGGTTTAAAAAAAGACAAACTTTACAGGAGTACTGAACTTACTTACAGTCTCATATAGAAAAACAAAACAGTTTTTGTCTCCGTGGCTAGAGTTCACATGACACATGTACAGGGGGTGAATTTTTATGACCACTTGGTGCATAAAAATCCCCTTTAGCGGTGCTTCCCACAGTTCATCCACAGCATGCTTTGCGGTCTATGAGTGTTACAAAAAAAAAAAAAAAAAATGTTCTACTTAGCATTTTTCATAACCATATTCCTAATTTATTTACAATGTGTAATAGACACCTGGCTCTGAAAAATGTCAGATGAAAAACAGAAGCTTTCAGTGTGAAGCAAATCACCCCGGCCATAAAAAACTAACCAGTGTTTTTTTTAAAGATACTTATTGATGCATGTTCAAACATTTTGCGGCGTTCAAAATTCCATGCATCAGCCAGCTGAGAGTGTACAAATAAGGGTCTCAGTAAATTTTCCATGACGATGGTCTGATTTGAATCGGCCTTGACATTTTCACCACTGTGACATTATTACTCAGGAAAAAAAAAACTGTCAATACACAGTATGACAGTGCTTAAAGATCTTGGCTTCTATGCGTGCCATATGTCACTGGATCAGTAGAACACTGGACGGAGACATAAATAACCCTTGAAAGCACTAACCCACTTGGCCTACGCACATGGTGCAAGATTAGAGGCATAATCACAGGCTAATGATGTCACAATCCCCAAGATTGGGATTAAATCATGTTAATCTGTACACCAGCAATGCTTGCTGCAAATGAATGTGTTCCACTTAAGTGTAGAAGTCGCTTTAAACCCTCAAACCTCCAGTCAGACATCCACCTGAGTAAGTATAACACAGGTAAGCTTGCTGGCTGCAGAATGTTGATGTGGGGGATAGGCAGAGTAATTACATGACTTCTTAGGGCTTTGAAGGCTTGATATTGTCTTCTTCACTAAAAACAGAGGTGAGAGCTGTTTCAAACAATCAGTCCATATCATCAGCAGTCGCCTTGCTTGTTTCGAATAGTGGCTCTTGTATGAGTAATAGCTCTACTCCTGCCCCCACCCTTTGGCCACTGATTTGATACTTATTTTTTATTTTTTGTCTAAACTGGTGAAATAGCTGTGAACTGGAGAGAACCTTTGAGAACTGAATGGGCATAATTGACCAGGCGGTAGGTAGACAAATAGCAAAAAAAACCCCATAAAAACAAAAAAAAATTCAATAAAATCACCACATAACGCAGTAAAATTACTTTTGAGCAGACACAGACTGTATTTTGCAACAAAAGCAGCACCAAACTTTGTTTCAGGCTTGTCATCTTGTTCTTTCAGTGGTGCAGAATAATCTGCCAATGTCACACTGCATAACGATATTTCAATCAACAGGAGCATGTGTTAAATGTCTGTACGTGTTGATTGATAGAAACACAAAAGGCGTTGTTTAAACATTTTGTCATTAGTGCCAATGCTTCTTTACCTGGAATAATTTGCCAATATTTTCATTTCCCTCTCTGCATAATTCCGCTTATACTGATACCTTTGCCACATCACTGCTGTTTAAAAGTGTTTCCTAACAATAACAGTGCAAAACGGTACATATTTTTAATCATTTCATTACCAGATTTGTTGTGATTATTCATATATCGCATCATCTTAAATGCTGTAGCATCTGGCAGTATGCACCTGCAACTTTCTCAGACATAAATCTCCTCTGTCTCAAATCTTTCTGACTCAGGTTTATTTCGCTCATAATAATATAACCATAATAACCCGTCTGTAGTCAGAGGATTATTGTTAGATAAAGGAGGCAAGAAACAGAGCTGATTCTTACTGCAGCTCCCTCCAGCGAGAGACTATCCTTTATCTTGACAGGATTTTCTAATCCTTTGGGATGAGGATTTCAGCTGCTTAAAACCAGATCATCTGTAAACAAAACGTTCATGTAATGCAAAATGATTTCCAAAGTAGTTATTTTCACATCTGACCAAGATCGTATTTTTGTTCTCAAAATTGGAATCCTCGTGGAGGAAGCTGCTCATTAGTGAGGGCGCTCAGACTTCAGACGAAGTCCCACGTTACATAACTTCGTTTTGTAATTGCGGTTGTGAGGGCAACATCTGACAAATTTTAAGTGTGAAAGCTGCCATTAAAGAGACCACACTTTCCCTCTTGCTGTGTTGTGTGACTCACCTATAGTGTCCCCACTATAGGTGCAAGTATATTTCATGGGTAGAAGACCGGAGGTCTCATTTGTGCCCGCTGGGAACGCAGAAAACGGGGCCTGAAGGTGGCGTACGCCACTCACCAATCAAAAGTTGGGATCTATAACAGAAACGTGTCGCGACAATGTGTGTAAACTCTGACCCAGCGTACATACATTTTGGAGACGGGGAAAATTTTAAATGCAGGTGGTAAATATCATTCAGGCTGGTTAATAAAATCACGTTTAATTTCACGTTACACTAAACATCAACTATAGAGCCACGCTATCATAAGCATTCAAACCAGCAGTTGTCTGTACTGCAGCTTGTAGTGAGGCTTAACTATTTTGTAAACATCTTTCAATATGAAAATATATAAAACACGTCTCAAACCCAAAGCGCGGAGGAAATTTGCCTTGATGCTGTTCACGCTCTTCGTGCTCAGTCGTGGTGCGTGCCATCCGCCTCCTGAAGTGTCGGTGGCAGTCATTAGAGGCCTCAGACAAAAGTCTGCAAGATCACCAGGGTGTGTGGAGTTCTACATAACATTGCCTTGCGGATTGGCATTCCTCTCCCTGCTGACCCCCACCCGCCCTAGTATGCGGACCCTGACCCACAGCCCCATCTCCGACAAGTTCATTTTTTTAGGATTCATTTAGGAATCAAGTTCATTTTTTAGGATTTTTTTAATGTAATAGATATATCACACATGGCTGTTACACATCACAGCTGTAACTCCTTTTGCGTTCATCAGCTATGACATTAATGGCACAGATGGTGTCCCTTTGTGTTTGGAGAACAGTTTCTGTCGGAACCCCACCACCTCCAAACCGGACCCACTCGTGCTGGGGACAGTCGGAAGCTCTGCAACAATGTCTCCCTCGTCCTCGCCACCTATCGCCCCCGACTGTAAAGAGAAAAATGAAGGACACAGCACATCAGCCGGCAGTTTTTTTTTTCTACGTGACTAAAAGTGTTTACACAGCCATGTCATAAATATGTAACAGTGCTTTACCGGGTTCATCTGTAGTCTCTGCCAAGTCTCCCTCTTTCTCTGACACTATGCCACACAAACTTGCTTCCCCGAGTATTGCAGCCATTTTTTGGTCCAGCGGTGTAAGCCTGGGTGTGCTCTTACCCCCTCCTGTTCGAGGCACTATGGGGGTGGGAAACAAGTCTTTGTTTTGCCTCCACCTTGAGGTCCGACCACTTCCTTATTTCAGCAACAGTTCTGTCAGTTGCACTGGCAGACTGTGCTGCACATGGTGGCATTTTATTTGTGACTCTGCAAAAAAAAAACAACACTTCAATTTCTGTATCAGAGAAAGGTTTTCATTTTTTTCTTGTGAGTCCTCCGCACTGGTTTTTAAAAGAGACCCCTGGAGTATGAAAGGGTTAAACTGTCCAGGAGCACCGCCCAGTGTGGAGAGTAACTGCTTTGACCTTTGTAAACCTTTTACATGCAAAAACACCCTTTGTAGGAAATTACCCCGAAAAAGCATATTCAAGATCAGTTAGGTCTGATTTTACACACACACACACACACACACACACACACACACACACACACACACACACACACACACACACACACACACACACACACACAAAAACAAACAAGCAAGGGTGCAATTTTGGTCCTGATCAGATTGTTGAGTACAACCGCAGCTCCCCGTAGTCCCACATCATTCCATCCAAATTCAACTGCCAAAATCCGGAAGCCCACTGACCAATTCGCAAGGCTCCTCTGCCCCTAATGGAGGAACAGCAGTCTCTTTGGCTGCAAATCCCCAATGATGGTCAAACATCTTCCTGATCAAAGTCACAACAAGAGAGAGAGAGATGTTTCAGGTATGCGGGAATTGAAAGAATCCACCCAAGCCAGAGTGGTCCCTCGCAACAGACTCATGATTTAGAAGCTTTGGACTGATCAGTGGAGAAAGTTACTGCTCTTTGTTGAAAAAAAAACAAAAAAACAGAACATTGCAGAAGGAAACCATCAACACTTATCACCAGAGGAAAACCTCTGCATCATATGAGACTCGCGCGTTGTCGGGGAGACAGCGGAAGAGGAGGGTTGAATAGGAGAAGAGGGAAAAAGCTCCGTTTGGGTGATCCAACTCTAAGGAGAAATTTGTGCAGTTAGTTGAGCTACTTGTTGGAAGACGGCCTGGTTTGTGTCCACCAACAACTGTAAAACTTGCTCATGCTGTCCAAGATGTTCTCCCTGTTCGCAGAGTGGCTGTGGTAATGCTCTCAGCTCCTGTCGGAGCCATTATCCTCTTGGCCAGATGGTTCTGTTACTGTTAGTATTTTTAAGCAGGATCCAACAGAGGACTGAAGGCAGGAAAGTGAAATAGAAGTGATTTATTTACATTGAAAGAAGAAATGCAAATGCTCAATTAATAGGCAATGGCCCTAAGTGTTCTGTGACAGGCAGGGGTGCAGATTTAGGTGAGTGGCGAGGAGTTGCAGGCCTTCTTGCGACTTGATTGTACGGCTTAACTGGAGAGGCAGCTGGGCTGGTGGCGCAAGACGCCTTTCCCAATGTGGGGCTGGTGGCCATCTGGTAGGAAGACTTGATACCGATTTCCTAGAAGGTCACCAACAACAGCCTTTAATCAGAATATAAACCAGCAGCATTACAGCGACAGTTACTTGGTCTATCAACAAACAGGGAGCTGACCGAGGCTTATATGCTGCTGCCACCAGGTGAGCACAGGTGTGGACAATTAGGAAATCAGGGACGCCACAGGCCAGGATCTTCATCCAATTGGTCTCTCACACACACACACACACACACACACACACACACACACACACACACACACACACACACACACACACACACACACACACACACACACACACACACACACACACACACACACACACACACACACACACACACACACACACACACACACACACACACACACCGGCCCAACCACTAACCCTAACCTCTGTCAGCACCAGTGTAAAAATATGCTCCATGAGGCCTCACCAGCTTTCAGTTGCCAGCAGACCTTTGTTGCACTTTGATCATCGTAATAAAAGAAGACATGTGTATGTAGGACATATAGATTTGAGTGGGCAAAAACTGTAATGCTTGTGTTATGTTGGTTACTTATGTAAAACACTATTCTTGATATACAATTTAGAGAAACTTTCAGTCAACATATTAATGAAGGTAAAATAGGCCTTTGCATCAGGGCTCAGATTCCCTTATCCCGTTCAGTTTATTCCTGTAGGACTTTGGTAAACATTGTATTGAAACTGTGAAAATTAATAATGTGTAACAATTCTCCCTCCTTTTCTCTTTTCCAAGTCCTCCTGTCCCCGCTACCCACTCTAGTCACTTTGTATTTCAGTGCATCTTTAATTTGTAAGTGGTTTAAGAAATGCTACCAGAATGCAAAGATGAGTCTTAGTTTCTGCTCAGACATTGGTTGTTTTATGTGTCCAAGGTCATCATATCAGAAGGGGACAGACTAAATACAGGACTAAATCCACAACACAATCAGAGGCGGTGTGGGACACTTGTGGTTACATCGTTATTATTCTGCATTGATTTGAACCTGAACCAAAACTCAACCTGTCATGTAAAGTCTCAGCTGATGGAATAAACACCTTAAATATCCACACTTCATGAGCTGTAAGAAACCTTACACCTATAGTGAAAAACTGTAGTGTATGTGTGGTGTAACCATGACAACCTTACATTCAGTTGGTTTTAAAAAAAAATAAAAAGGTTAATAAAATAGCCCCCATTATTGTAATTTGTAGATCAATCTGCACTGCTGACATTAGACATAATACAGATTGGGACATTAATTATATCTTAGAGATTTCTTCTTTTTTTTTTTAGATAATTTTATTTTTAAGTGATTTCACTTGGAAATCAGTTACACAAGTTTAAGAGCTCTCTGCGGGGCCATCCAGATATTAAAGGCAAGTAACATAACATTAAAACATTGTTTTAATTGGGCCAAATTGTTTCTTTTTGCTATAATGACATTTATTCCATCTAAAACACACCGTTTGTGTGAGGTGCTCTGATACTGAACTCTGCAGCATCTTCAATATTATCATGCTGCTTTTATTTTTGATTTTAAAACATTTCTTATCTAATTGAATTTACTGACATGTTTCTAAAAAAAAAAAACAATTTTTAAAAATCTTCAATAACTCTTCAATATAGACTCCTGTGAACCTGACTCATGCTGATGCTTGAATAACAATATAAATGAGGTCACTGAATGTGTTCCTGATTTGTATTCATGATGTCCTGCATGTTGCCCAGCTGACAGCTGTCTGCGTGATGCAGACTGCATATATATTTGCATATAAAGCAGGTAACAAAGATTTGATCTCAAGTGTTCACTGGAGACATGTGGGGTGATGCATTTTAATGCCAGGTGTGAATTCACATGCTGAAGGCCGTCCACTTGCGAACACATCACCCAGGACTATGATAACACCAGGTGTGATCTGGCGGTCCGATTTTTTTTTCTTAAAGAATCACGATTTGCACTCGAATGAGCTCTGAGCACATCTTGACCACAGTGTAAAGCAGATTGAACAAATGCTGCACAAATCATGTAAAATTATGTAGTCTCCCATGTCAGAATGGAACAAAATGTACTTAGAGTTTACAGATTATCGCTGCAATGGCCTGGCTGTAGGAAGTTAAATCATACCCCTTGTTAAACTTCAAAATTCCCCATGAATCAATCATTCTGACACACATTCATAAACGCTACCAAGGCATAAAAGCTTGTTGTTCTGTCACAGTTTATGATTACACACTGATAGATGGTAATGTAGTGTCAGGATTACAGCAGTCTGTCCCAAATTTTTTTTTTCTTTCAAACAAAGTCCTTTGTTTGAAAGAAAAACTAAATAAAAAGTGCTTGTTCAAAAGAAAACTATAAAAGCAATGCATGAAGTTAAGCAACACAAACGGAAGCAACAAATAACACAAAGGAAACAGAAGAAACTCAAGCGAAAAAATGACAAAAGGATCAGCAGGGAACAAAGGAAGGAAATTCAGGACAATATATGGACTCAAGAGCTGAAGAGACACGGAGGTGGACAATCAACAAAGGCAGTCAAACTTAGACCAGCACACAAGGATCAATACTTTCAAAATAAAACAGGAAGTTCAATCAAACTCACCAATACGCAAAACAGCAGATATAGCTAAGCTAAGTAAGAAACAATAATAGAAGGCAACACGAGCAAATAAAGACTAAACCTAACCTCTAAACCACTGCAGCAGAACAACAAAGCACAGAACAGAGAGTGTAAAGCAAAAGAGCACAGGGGAAACCCCAAACCATCAATATTCTTAGGTCAGGTCCATTCACCTGGATCCGCGTAGGGCAGTGTTCATGTGACCAGACCAAGACATTCGCTCAACATAGCACAGCATTGCTGGTGTACCTAAAAACAAACGGAAAATGCTTGTGGAAGCACCAATCGCTCTCTCGAAGCACTGTCCTACTCCCAGGTGCTAAATCTTTGTCCAAGAGTGTAACAGCCACATTTCACTACTAGATGGTTAAAAAAAAAAAAAAAAGAAAAAGAAACTGTGTTTAGACGTACAAAGTGCAGCGTTTTTGAAGGATTTCTGGTTATTTCACTTTCAGTTTTGACTATTTGATGTAAATGTTTATTACCCAGATAATATTTTTTAAGCTTTACACAGATAATAATTATGATTTGAGGTTAGTTGACCATTCCTCTGAAACTGCTCTGTTTATGACAAATATCTAATGTGCCTTTTGATTTGATTTTGATTTGCATATCTTTAGTTCTTGGTTTTGCGGCAATTCTGGTTAATCTGTCACGTTATTTGAGTTATAAAAGCAATTACACCAGATGTTCTGTCATCCAGTGTTTTTCATCAGGCCAGCAAGGATGTCCCCTAACTCTTTGTTGTCAAACATCTACAAGTAATATGAGTCTCTCTTTGTGCATGTGTGTGTGTGTGTATTTGTTGCGTGCCAAATCAGTTTCCTGTCATGAAACTGGTTTTGTGTTTCACAAAAACTATCCCATACAACAGACACAGCATTTTCCACAGAAAATTTATGACTGATTTTTTTTTTTTTTTTTTTTTTTTAGAAATATGTCCAGACAGTATTTGGACTGGACTAACTTGAACATCTGTGCTCGTCTGCCTGCAAAAAAACTCCACAGTGGTTCATCCATCACTTCTTCATGGACTCGTCAGTGTGAAGAGCTGCCAGAGGGCTCCCCGGCACACTCCCCATGTTTTGATTGTGTTCTCTGTGTGTTTACCTACTTTCAGTTATTTGTCAAGGTTTTAGAGGTTTGTACATGTTGGACCGATGCAGAAAGAGAAAAGCTGCCTCGTCATCAGGATTCAGCGGTAAAATGTTTAATCTCCCTGCCAAACACAGACATCTGCTGCAGTTATTTGCGAGAAATCTTTGTCTGCTCTGTATATCCTAAAACAGACATGCTCACAAAAGGAGTGTTTTTGAATAACTAAATAGTCTGGAGAAAAAAAACAAAAACAGCCAGTTGTCCAGGCAAATGTTCTCAAGTACTTTTCTTGATGCCCTTTTACAATATCAATGAGCATGCAAGTACATACAAATAATTTCTCTCCATAAGACTAAGGACCAGATTTAAACTAGAAACTAGAGTATATTTTGCAGCTGGCCCTGTTGAATATGTATTTTTCCGAGTTTCGAGTATAAAAATAGGATAGCAGAGCATTTGAATGAACAAAGCACTGTGATTTGCTTAGGTTTCTGGCAGGTAATTTCCTGCTGATTGTTCCATTATTTACCACTGGAAAAAAAAAAAAAAAAACAAGTCTTAATGTTTGTGCTTGATGTGACTGTGATAGTTGCTGCAATGAGAAGGCTCTGCAGGGAGCACGCAGCATGAAGTAAAGGAGAAACAGTTCCTGGTAATTTATTTGCAATCGCAGAGGAGGGCATTATTAGCACATCGTGATCGTCTGCACGCATTGTTCTTATTTTGTCGGAGAGGAAGTCACAGAATATCTGGAATTTTAATCAAAACAAAAGAAAAATGAAATAAAAGAAAAAAAGAAGATTAATAAAACTATTTAAGAATTTAGTTTTACAGTATTTCTTATTATTACACGTTAGATAAGACAGAAAATATGACAGGGATATTTGTCGGCCACTTTGTTTTTCAGTCAATTTGACATAACTTCTGAGGTTTCACTGCCTGCGTTTTCACCTGCCGAGGAATAGAAACATACCAAATGGCCACACGTCCAATGCAGCGCTTTCACACACCAGCAGAGTTCACGTTCGTAATTGGCCTCAACCCCAGAATGTGAAATAGTCATGAAATTTGGCTTTCAGTCTATTTTGTGCTGATGGACATGAATAGTGTATGTATGGAGGTATTTCAGAAAGAGGTTTAGATATTTCCTGCATTAGTTTTTGCATTAGGAGGAGAACTTGCCACCTGAGAAGCAGGAAAAGCGAGATATACTTTGGACCTTGGACTTTTGGACTGGCCTGGAATGGTTCGGAGGGCGAAGGTTAGCAAATCAGCCTGCAGCAGTTATCTTTGCCATCCTGGCCATAAAAACAAGAAAAACACCCACACACTACATGTTCCCCCGGGGGAACCCTACATGTTCCCCCGGGGGAACATGTAGGGTAGAACTACCACTGGGTCTGTAGAACATCGGGAGCTGTGTTGCTGGCAATGTTATGTGGACATGTAAACAGACAAAATTCATTTAAAATGGGAAAAACGGTCAAAACCAGAGACAAAAAAGGGTCGACTGAAGAGCGACGGAAACAGATCATATCCATTCACGCCTATTTAACCATGAAGTATCTTCAGTTCATTTTACTTTTGGTTTCACTGCTAATTGCACCACTAAGAAATGATCAATTCGTCTGGGCAACATGCAACAATAAATGGAGTAACAGGGAAACACAGGTTAGATGTATGCATGTCCAGGTTCTTTTTTTGTTCTTCTAATTTTATCGATCACTGCCTCATCACTTACACTGAGCACGTATCCTTGAACTACGCTCAGTGGATGCATTGCACTGCTGTTGAACTTTTTAAATGCCACAAATATTTTTATTTACACATATCCTTGTAAATTGCATGTCCTCTCTCATGAGTGCCTGCTGGAATGGCTTCCTCTAAAGATGATAAGGGCGCTTCAGGAGCATGACCTCCACCCATCCCTGTGGCCGACACGTTATTAAAAGCCCCCTTCTCCTTGGTGCATTCTCTGGGTAATTACTTTTTTTTTTTCTTATTTTCTTTGGTGAAGCGATGGCTTTCTCCTTTCACCTTTCAGACAGCAGTGCAGACATATACATCCATATGGACATATCCTTTTTAGACGATGAACATTATGAGGCTCATTTTGCAGCTGTTCTGATCCAGAAAATCTATTTTGCTGGCCGTCATTCATTTGTGTCCATGCTGCGTCATGACAGTTATTACCTGTAAAACTGATGTTTCTATAAGTGTACGTTATTATGCTTGCCAAACCACGCCTGTGTTGTAAGTAAATCATTTGCAATTGCATCTTTCCAGCCCCATGCTGACAGACTGAATCCTTGAGACCATAAAAATGAAGCGAGAGCATCCGTAACTTTACACTGGAATACTGCGATGGAATATCAAATACAGTGAATCCCACGTTTACGCCGCAATGTTCCATCACTTACTAAACTATAAGGGAACCATATGGAAACAGACAGTAGATTATGGATCGCTCTTGGAATTCCTCGCGCTGAGTGCAAGGAGGTTCGACAGTGAAAGCAAACTAAACACGTCAATAGAAAGGCAGAGTGTTCCATCTTCATTTGCACAATTAAGAAATTCCATTGGGAAGAAAAAGCCAATCTGACCCCTGACAAAGTCCTTCAGTGGCAAACTGCTAATCAATGTGGAGTGGGAGGAAGTTCCGTGATTACAGAAGACAGAAAGAGCAGCATTAGTCAAATGTCACATCAGTTATGTCTGGCTGAAAAATGACAAGGAAGATTCATGCATTTTTATCTCTACATTATGTAACAAGAAGAGCAGTAATTCATCATGGGTTGAAATAGCTGTAAACTGCTACACCTGCCTGAGCATATGTCAGCTAGTGACTGCAAAAGGCTCTCTGCTGGATTTATATTGTGACTTTTCATCATTTTGCTGAATGGCAAGCATTTCTATTCAAATGTGGCACAACCTGGAAAAAAAAAAAGAAGAAGAAGAAGCAATTACACTTGTTTTGATACCCTCCGGGAATGGGCATTTTGAATATGTGAGCGTGTAAACAGAATGGTACCGAACCCGGCTAACAAATTCATAAACATAAGTGTTTTCTGGGCGATGTGTGCAGCCTCGCCGAAGTGACGAGTTAGATTCAGACTTGCATGCACTGCTGCACAAGGTCTTGTCGTAATATGTCAAGCACTGTAAAATGAATTTTAACAAGAATCGCTGAGGATAAACAGCTTCATTAAGTTAGTAGAGGGATTAAAGTGGTCAGTTATATCCTTCATACGTTACCCCAACTCAAATTTGTATACAGTATTTTTTTTTTTAAATAACACAAATAAATGATCCAATTGAGACCTGCTCATTATGTAAATAGTGAGAGTGGAAAAATAACACAGAATCCAGAATATGTTGATCCACATGATATGTGACCAACGATCTTTTATGTTTCTGCAGCTTGCGGCTTCTTTACAAAAAAGGGAGGTAAAACAAAACAAAACAAGAAAATAGCAACCCTCAGGCTGAATCTCACACTATGAGGAATATCGCGTTGCACTGCACATTAAGTCAGAACATAATCCACTCAGTATGATAATCGCTGGCCGGTCCATTACTCCTAATTATATCAATCATCACCCGTAGATTTGAAATGGCATGTTACACCCTGCTGATAGGATTTATGGCCCTGTATTCATCGGAGACAAATTGAAATTCAAAGCACATGAACCAGAAACTCACACCTCCTGTGTCTCTGTGAAGAATTTCTTTTCTTTCTTTTTTTTTTTTTTTGCAGCATCTCTGTCTTCTCTCACTATTGCCAGCAGCGTGAGTTCTGCTGAAAAATTCTGCTAAGACACATCCAGTATAAAAGTTTGGCAAGCTTATTATCATACTAGTCTGGCAAAGGGCAGGTTGTCTGTCTTTTACTTTTCTGTCTAAATCCCCAAACAAAAAAGGTAATTTTCTACTGCCTTAAAAACTGAATCAATACCTGACACGCTAGTTTTCAGAATTATACATTTTACAACTTCCACTTCATGAAACTGTCGACTGACTACAGTCTTCAGGAAGCGCTGAAGCGGGTTCGTTTGCCAAGATTGGAGGGAGATGGAAAACTCTAAATATGGAGTATGAGTAATAGAGTTTGTCATTATACTACTTTTTGTAGATTATTTGATAGTCTTTCAGCAGTTTGGTCAGGTGTCCCTGTTTGCCAGACACAATCCTCTTCTCTTGCTGCCCTGTTCCCACTGCAGAGGACCCGCAAATCCCGGGAGAGGAAGCCGGATATAACTCTTGTTCCAACAACGCATCGTCTGTCATACGTTAAAGTGTTAATAGAGGCGGATCTATCAAGGAAATAGTTTTAGAGTGTGCCAAGGTAACAAATTGACAGGTAACACCAAAAAGGTGTCAGTTGGTGATGTAGAGAAAGTAGCAGATGAAGGGGCTGAACTCCACTTTTAAACCTTTCTTTTGTTTGTTGGTTCTTTTGTTTACCTTTAGGTTTTTTCACAAACAAAAAAAAAAAGGAAAGAGAAAATAAGCTGAGTATTATACTGATAGAACAAGTCTTTTTTTTCCATTTTTCTTCTTTAGCTTTACGATAACAGAACAAGGTCACACAGTTTATTCATGAGATGTAGCTATCTCATCCTCAAAGGCTTCTTGGTTCAAGCCTGTAAGGACTACGGTGACCTGGATGACTGCGGATCCACACCAGCGTGTAGTTGTTCAAGTAACTTCTGCCTATCAAGCACGGGTTACCTTTGGGTCTCGCGGAGGTGCCGCCATCCATCTGTACAGCGCCACGCCAGTTGTACTGACACGTGACAAGTCTAGTCAATGGGAGTAGTGCCACCAGAAGTGCTGTTGCACATTTCAGAAACTCCCTGGAAGCGACCCTACACTCCTGCCCTGATATGGAGAGCGGCTGAATATATTTCGGCCTTCAGCCGCAGCTGAATCACATCGCTTTCCACATGGCAGATTGGGCCGACAGGAAGTCAGACGCAAGAATGGCATAGAGGATCTGCTTTGTATTTAAAATAAAACACCATGTTGCTTCTTTCATTAACCTTTTTTGATTGTTTTAACTGCCGGTATCCCAGAAAACAAAAGAGAAGGGAGCCAATTAAAGCTAATAGTGATATAAACTATATAAGCCACCAGGAGATGACACATCCTCCAGCGCCCCCATTTACTTAGATGCCCTGCTTATAATTAAAACAAGGTGGCAGAGATGTTAAAGCAATGGAGATAAAACAAACAAAAACAAACAGCTATATCCACTTGTTAGAATAATGAGTTATCTATAGCAGGAAGGCTAATTTAGCTCTAAACTTTAATTAAAGGTTAGTACTGAAGGTTAATCTGCAGCTGCTAAGGTTTCTCTCACAGTCTGCTGTACTTCACCAGCACACAAAGAGTCTTGGAATCTGGTGGATAAGGTGATTTTTTTTTTACAATATTTTTATTTATGTAGGCGTACAAACACAGTAGAAAAAAAAAGATTGTTGTTTGCACAGACTCCTTCCCGTTACTGGCGCCTTTTCATAACATTAAAGTAATGTCAGTAATACAATTTCTATTATATGTAGAAGTTCAGTTTTACCCAAATTAGTTGATGCAAAAATGAAGAACAGAAGTCTTCAAGATTTAGAATGACCAAGTTGGTGACATGAGCAGTCTATATATTTCTCCATTGTTCAAGAACAAGCTCGTTTAGACCCTGGAGGCTGGATGGTGAGTGACCCTCAACTTGTGTCTACAGAATTCCTCCGTAGTCGTTCAACTGAGTTCAGATCAGTAGACGTACTTGGCCATTGGACCAGTGGCATCCCGTTCTTCGGAAAATGCAACAGTGGCCCTAAACGTCCGATTTTTATCAATTGTCATGTTGAAGAGCACAAAGGCGTAGGGTGATGATAGCATCTTCTCTTTCAAGATAGAGCAGTACAACTGAATTCATGATAGCGTCAATGAAATGCAGCCCCCCCAAAACCAGCAGCACTCACGCAGCCCCACATAACACAAGGAGACTGCCGCCACCATGCTTCAATGTGGTTCTTCTGAGGTTGTTTTCCTGTTTAACAGGAATGTTTCCTTCCCACAGCTGCCTGGTTCCTGCTCAGGACAGGGGTACCAATCTAAATGATTATTACTAATTGATTGGCTCTGTATTAATTTGACAGATAAAAGTTAAAATGAGCGGAACTGTGCTCCAGATGAAACTGGTCATGATTAGGTGCTACATACATAAAAGGTGACTTGAACTGAAATGTAGGCTTCGTGCATTTTCCTTTTTAATCCTCACCTTTTCCAACGCCATGCAGTTTTGAAGCCATCAGTTTCAAAAACATTTTTCTTGGTCTCATCACTCTGGAGTCCCAGTAGATTCAATCGTTGTCAGCGCTGGCTGCGACATATTCTACACAGGTTTTTTTTTGTGCAGGGGGTTTAGGAGTGGATTCCTGCGTGGATGACACCCGTGCATGCCATTCCTCTGCAGTGTACTCCATATTGTGTCACAGGACACAGTCTACCCAATTTGGCTTTTTAATTTTTTTTAGTGTGGTGATTTTCTTCTACCTTTCTCATCAGAAGACCCTCCTGTCGATGTTTTAACTTGTTGAACGGCCTTGACATCTCTGAGACTGTTGATTAAATTCTTTTTAATCATTTTTGCTAAAGTATTCTTACGGATAAGTAATGGTTTGTTGATGCTCTTGTAGCCTTCACCTTTCTTGTGTAAATAATTCATTTTCTGTCTCAGGTCTTGTGACATTTCTCTTCCATGTAATGTCATTGTTGACCACAGTTGTTTTCTTTGTTAAGTAACATGCTTTTATAATCAACTGTCAGCTGGTCACCTGCGTGATGAATAAAGAGACTCATCTGTGGTTGAATTCTTGTTACCTGGGAGGTTGTAGCCCTCGATTTTGCTTTGCTTCTACAACTTTCATTGGGGTGTATTCGTTGTTTCAACACGGTCTTTAATGAATTTGCTCTGAATGTAACTTTTTTACGTGTGCAGAATAACAAGTCCTGTTTGCGATCAATGACCTGCTTTTGTGAGAGTTTATTTTATTTTATTTTATAATGCCCTAAAGAAAATGCTGGTTCCGAAAGGTAGTAAAGGTTTTCTGACAACTCTGCTGGGTCGTAGTCATTTGTGCTGAGCACTGTGCTTACATTAATTGCCATTCTGCTGCAAATGCACGTACCATTCTCACTCAAAACGATAAAAAACAAAAAAAAAAAACAACAAAAAAACAGTCCTTAATATTTAATGATCAGTCTTGGGTTGTTTCAGCTCCAGAATGTTACTTTAACACATGTAGATTAAGTGATGTTAAATACATTAACCAATCTGAAGTCTGGTATTGCCTTTTACTGTCTCTTTGCACTTTGTATAACTAAAACTAGTTGGGAATTAGGACTTGTGAATGCAGCAGAATCTGTTGTGGAGTGACATTTTTCCAACACTTCTCCAGCTAGTATTTACTTTAGTCACTCAACAGGGATGTGGTCAATGCTAATTTGCACTTATAAAATTTTGCTATTAAAGGTAAAAGCACTATAATGAATTCATACCATGTTACGTCCTGCTGGCAGTGCGGAGATGTTTCCAACTTTTTGCTTTACAAACAAACCCACACAGAAACCTTGAGTAGCCCTGTGGTTGCAGGGCTCTTGGCTCATTATTAATAATGAAAATTAGTCCCAGCTCTTCAGCAGAAATGTCAAAGCTTTGTAACAGCTAAATGAAAAAAATGATGCACTTAAATGCATCTGAGAAGTACTACTATAGGTGCCACTGAGGACTCGCCCCCAGCCATGAAAAGCTTCTTTAATCCAAGTGAACTCTGCCATCTGCTGAACTCTTCTCCTGCCTACAATACACTCTAAAAAATCACTTAGTGACACACATTATGGAAACTGCACAAAGTACTCGCCTCAAACTTTAATTAGGTAGTACTGCTGCACCTTATGTCACTTTTTTTTATAACATGTAGATTTAAATGTCAGTGTCAATCAATAAACAATATACTCAGAAATATATGAAATTAATTTAACAGAAATTATTACATTCTATATTGGCTTTTTCTTTTATGTTTAGCACTGATGCCTCAAAGCAAGAAGGTTCCTGCATCGATTCCCAGGTCTGGCAGGATACTTTCTGCGTGGAGTTTGCATGTTTTACCCGTGCTTACGTGGATTTCCTCCCACAGTTGTGTGTTTGTGTCTCCCCGGGGCTGCAGCGGGAGGGCATTCGGCGTAAAAATGGGCCAAATCCAAATTGTGTGGACTTTGATCTGCTGTGGCGACCCCGCCGAGATGGATTAAGCCAAAATGAATCATAATGATAAATTACTTTGTATCAAAAGTTAAAATAAGTCTCATAGCCCTCAGTCCTCAGAAATCATCTTAGGTTATTGCACTTTGGTGCTTATTGATTCAGTAACCTTTTTGCAAACTCAAGGGTAAAAGTGTTACCTATTGTTATAAAGTATAGTTCACTTGACATTTGGCCCGAGTTTAAAAATCAACAAAAATCAAACTCCTTTTAACTATCCACTTCAGAGACTAATTTATCATTTAGCAACAGTCCATTAGGTAGGAATTTGAACTCTTCAGCATTTCAGTTTCAGTAGATTCTTTACAGAGACGTTGTGCTGCCCTCTGGTCAGCCAACGAAAATACACATCTGGACGACTCCTGTCACAGATGGATTTGGAAAATTCTAATTTGGAAAGTGGGTTGCACACACATGCACATGCATGCACGCACACATGCACGCACGCACACATGCATCCACGCACACACGCACACACACGAGCGTGCGCTTCCATGTAGACTTAAATGCGTGCATGGCTGTGTGTGCTGCTACTTCCACTACTGCTTGGTTTTAGGTTACCAGGCTTCCCTCACCCGTCTCCCCTGTAAGTCTGCCTGTCTTTTTCTTTGCCGGCTCCAGGAGTCTTGCTGTCTGCTCTCAAAATAGAGCTGACCTCAAAGCAAACTTGATGCTGCTGCTGCTGCTGCCGCTGCTGCTGTCTTTAACTCTGCAAGGGAGGTGATGCATTTGTAAGGCATACTGTGTGCCTTTGCTTGCATGTGCTTGCATTCGAGTGAAAATGCACATCAGAGTATATTCTAAGACAGAAAAATGTAATATTCCTTATAGAAAACAAGGGCAACTACAGCCATAATTAACTGTTTCGCTTGCAGTATTTGACGAGGCAAAAACACACAACTGTGCATGAACTGTGTTCTCCGCTGCCACGGTTTTAAGTGATGCAGCAAATTGTAAACGTTGTCATTCTTACCACAAGACCGCTGCGTATCCTGAAATACATAGAAAGCTTCCAAACCGCTGAAACCAGCAGACGACATGCATGCAAATCGTATTACAGCATGCTTCTGATGGAGGAAGAGTTTTACTGAGCCTTAGAAAAGCAGAAAAAAGAAAACCGGTAAAGATAAGTGATGAGTGAATTATTGGTCTTGCAAAGTAAAAACTACATTTATTGCAAAATACATCCACGCACACCCCTATTACTTGTCATCAGGGCCTTATCAGATCTTAAATTTAGATAAATACAAACTCAAAGTTCCATCTGAACAAACACCAATAATGAAAGAGCAATTTTCTTTGGACAGACAAGACCTCATTAGAGATGTTTGGCTTGAAAGCACAACACCCCATATTAGCAGATAAGCGTGTTGGTGGACGGTTGATTATTTGGGCTTTTTAAGGATTTTAACTCAACACTTAATTATTATAGAGCCAACTGTGAAGCCATCTGTCCAACAGGCAAATCGCTGAAAAGTTAGAATCCTCGTGTTGCAATAATCTAGTCAGTCTCTACCTTCACCTGACATACTGAAATGCCGTAATAGGACCTAGAGTTGTCTATAAATTATTGGCCATGGACCATAATTTTCTATTAAACATCCCATCATATGCAATTTTGATCACTATTCGTATTGATCAAGCACCACAACAAAGCTGTTTGATTGTGACTCACACCCGCTCTCTGGGCCTGTTAGAATGTATAGCCTAAATCTTCTATTTGTTGCGGTGAGCAGCGTGTTTGGCCTTCCCCTCCCTCTGCTCCCGCTTACTCCATTGTTATTGGTTATCTTCTGAAGCCAATCAGGCTTATTACTGCCAGTCATGTGCCACAGCAACAGAGGTGGGGATGACCACATACGAGGATAGATGCATGGACTGGGTTGATCTGCGCTTGGAGTTTAAAGGGCCAATCTGCAGATGCAATTAATGCTTGCGTGAAGAGAGTTGTTTTGGGAAAATAAATAAATAAAAATCTCTAAGCGCTCCTATTATGACTGCTATTTTAAAACATTTTTTTTTAAACTGCTTAATCAGTTGTGTACTTCTTAAAATGACAGCTAGCTCCTGAAAAGTGGGTATATGACAGCTTAAGACAATTTTGAACCTTTGAAAGTCAGGAAAAGCATAATGTGCACCTTTTAAACAAATAATAACTGCACATTAAGTCTTGTTAAGCACCGTATTATTGTTATTCCTTTTTTTTTTTACACATGACTGTAAAATTCATACATTTTTCAATAGTTTTGATAGGTATGTTCAGAGGTACTTACATAGTGTACTCTTCGAATTTGATTTGTTATGTACAGTAGAGATAGGAGGTATTTGATGCATAAGTAGCTGCATTGTTGACACTAATAATCAGTCAAGGGTACCTCACACACCTTGCTCTTTGCTACATGGTGAGTCTAATCTCTGGAGCTGACGTTTGTAGGGCAAATGAAACAAAAATGGCTAGTACATCAACCTTAACTGATACCGGTAGAGGTAAAAGGGTTAATTAGGTATAATTCAGAGGTGCTATTCTCACTACCTCCAGAGGTGCTTATTCAGCAAAACTAAGAGCAGAAGAGACTTCAAACGATTTGAAGTGGAGAACAGATCACCTTTTTTCGTCTCAAATGACTTTTAGAAGAGCGATTTATATGGAGCACAAATGGTGGAGATGTCAGGGGTATCCTCCTGTACATTTTTCTGGTGTAAAATCCTAATTGGCCCATTAGCCCATAAAGAAGCGTAGTAGTGGCCATTTAGCCAGAAGCTTGTAAAAATGTCAGCCTGGTAGAAACTGATTTTAATGTACGTACTGAAATGTCATGTGCGACGCGTGTCTTGTAATATACTTTGGTATTTAAAAAAGCTGCCTAATTATTCACATCATACAGGGAAAAAAATGTCCATGAAAAACTTGTAATACCCATCACACGCTTCAGTTCTGAGATTTAAAAAGTTCCTGCAGGGGGCCAATGGTAATATAGAGGTCAGGGAGTGAGATCAGCCTCCCGTGGCTTCAGGAGTTCATAATTACCACATTTTCACCTGGTACACTCACACACTTTTACATAGTTGGAGCAGGAGGCTTTGCAAGCTCCACATAGCTTTGGTAGATCAAAGCTGTGAAAAACAAGCTCCCTCAGACTAAAAGACATCAAGCCAATTAGTTTTTACTAATTCACTTTACATCTGTTACCAATTAGAACACACCGGAACAGCTCCAGATGTACCAAATATGAAAAACTAATAATTATAAAATGTTCCGATTGGGTGGATTAATGTGAACACAGTTTTGCATTTCATGAAAAGTTAGTAAGCTTATTAGGATGATATAATCTACTAATTCAGAGTCAGAGTCAGAGAGTCAGAGTCAAGTTTATTGTCAATTCTACCACATGTGAGATACATACAGAGAATCGAAATTGCGTTACCCTCAAACCCTCGGTGCTACACAATAAATACATTTTAGACACAAAGTGCAGGTTAAAAAGAGACAAGAAACAAGTTGTGACATGACAACAACAGTTTTTCGGTTTGTTTAAAGTGACATGGTGCAAAGCAAGCGGTCCAGTTCTGCCAAAATACAGATACTGAGATCAGAGTGAGTGAGGGGGGGGCAAGGCGGGAAACGGTGGAAGAGAAGGGAGAGTGTTAAGTGTCCTGACAGCCTGGTGGACGAAGCTGTCCTTCAGTCGGCTGGTTCTGGCTCGGAGGGTCCGCAGCCTCCTCCCTGAAGGCAGCAGACTGAAGAGGCTGTGTGACGGGTGGGTGGGGTCTCTCACAATGCTGAGGGCTTTGCGAGTCAGACGGCTGCTGTAAATGTCCTGAAGTGAGGGGAGAGAGACACCAACGATCTTCTCAGCTGCTCTCACGACGCGTTGGAGAGATTTGCGGCAGGTTGCGGTGCAGGATCCGTACCACACGGTGATGCAGCTGGTCAGGATGCTCTCGATGGTGCCTCTGTAGAAGGTGTACCTGATGGGGGCCGGGGCTCTGGCTCTTCGCAGTTTGCGGAGGAAGTAGAGGCGCTGCTGTGCCTTCTTGGCGAGTGATGCGGTGTTAACAGTCCAGGAGAGGTCCTCTGAGATGTGGACACCCAGGAACTTGGTGCTGCTCACCCTCTCCACAGCAGCACCGTTGATGGTCAGAGGAGCATGCTGGGTGTGTTGTCTCCTGAAGTCAACAACAATCTCCTTGGTCTTCTCCACGTTCAGGGAGAGATTGTTGTCGCTGCACCACTCAGCCAGGCGGCTCACTTCGCTTCTGTAGTTTGACTCATCGTTGTTGTTGATGAGACCCACCACAGTCGTGTCGTCCGCAAACTTTACGAAGAGGTTGGAGCTGTGAATCGGTGTGCAGTCGTGGGTCAGCAGGGTGAAGAGGAGGGGGCTCATTTTCAAATTGTAGGTCAGGGATTTTATCCCCGCTGGTCGGTTTTTCAATATGTAACTTCCTGATTCTGGTCTTCCTGTCACTGTAAAAACCAAGCTAATCAGCTGCTGTCTGCCAATTAAAATATTATTTTATTATAATATTTTTTGACAGAATTGGTCATGCAAAAGTTATTACCCGTTCTTTTTTTTTTTTTTTTAAATTCAGTTAATTATTTTTAGTGTGTGTAACGTTTGAATTACTGAATCTCATCCGATCAAATATTCACATCCTAAGAGTTCAAAACATCCATCCATTATCTGTACCCGCTTCAGGGGTACACCCTGGACAGGTCGCCAGTCTATCCAGGGCCACATACAAACAACCAATCACACACACATTCATACCTAGGGAGAATTTATAAAGATCAATTAACCTACACTGCATGTTTTTGGACTGTGGGAGGAAGCCGGAGTACCCGGAGGAAACCCACGCAAGCACGGGGAGAACATGCAAACTCCACACAGAAAGACCCACCGGGCCGGGAATCGAACCGGGAACCTTCTTGCTGTGAGGCAACAGTGCTAACCACTAAGCCACCGTGCTGCCCAGTTCAAAACATTGGAAAATATATTTTTTTAGTTCAAAAAATACACAAAAAGAAAAGAAATGACAGTGTTTGTAAATGCAAAAATGTTAATAACTGTGTAGGCAGTGCAAAAGGAAACCAGATATGCTAAACAAAAGGACAAAAGCAGGCTTTTCATGCAAAATATCAGTTTTTGCCGCTTCTGCATGTTGACATTCTGTTTGCGATCGTGGATGATTAGCAGGACTCAGTCCCAGAGGAGCTGAGCCCACATAACCCCCCTCTGCATTCTCTCGTCTCCCTCCTGCAATCGGCCTCTCTGGGGAAGGAGAAATCAGTCAGTGGGCTAGAGTCGTACCAGCACCATGTGTGAGAAATGGATTTTGAATATTTTGATCAGAGGAGCCTTTCTAATTCAGTAACGCCTGATAACACAGTTACAAAGGTCATCCATTAGAAATTCTTCCTCAGCTCAGGAGTGGGCAGCCAAAGCGGCTGAGAAAATAAATTTTTCTGGTTGATTCTGGGGGCCTGTCAAACCAGTAGATACCAGTGGTGAGTTTGGCTCTATTAAGATGCAAACCATACAGACAGTCTGTCTCCAGTACCTATTGGTGCCAAATGTACCTCTAACCATTTGGAAATGGCATCCTGGTCTTCATTTTTGGTTATTTGCAGTCTAGATTTTGGCATTCAGTGTCTCAGACCCATTTTTATGTTAAATCCAACAACCAGGGGCTGGACTGGCAGTGGGCATACTGGGCATTGTAAACAGGTGAGCCTACAGAGTTTGGTAATTGGAACAATTATAGTTTTCCATTTTTTTTTTTTTTTTTTTTTTAGACAAAACCTGCAATGACAAATCAAGGGAATATCATGGAGGGACAGCATGCAGTTGGTGTATCAATTTTTTACGTAACACCGTCATGTGGCATCATACTACTGACTTTCAAGAAGGCGATGTCAGGCGTAGTCAACCTGAATTGAGAGCCTCAGTTTAGAAGAGCTGCTCTCATCAGACGCTGAGAAAAGTTCAGCTGTCAGCCAGTCAAAATGTGTTTACAGCCTAAGTCCGGTCGGTCAAATGGTAGATGAATAGATGGTCATGATTCAAGTAGTTTTATATATATATATATATATATATATATATATATATATATACATACAATCGCCCTACGCGGATGGTAAAAGAACAAAGATAACGGAGGTGGAAACAACAGAAAGTGTGTGATGTATTCTAGGTCAAGAAAGACCGAGCACACTGGTCCACTGGTGTACACAGTAGAATATATGCAGACATAAACACATACAGGGTTTGTTTTTCTAAGTTTAGGGTTTCTTGGAAATTTCCTTGTCTTACAAAGAAACCACATTTTAACCATCAGAGACAGAGGTTGACATAGAAGATGATATATGATAATTATACATAAAGTCCTGGACATAGAAGGAAAAAATTAGAAAAGGAATCACGAAAAAGTGGATTAACCCTCTGAGGAGCAGGAATGTGCATTTTGCATAGACGCTTTGTCGACTAAAGTTATTTTTTTAAAATCACAAAATAAATGTTTCAGTATTAAGGCTGTCATGAACTTTTTCCTGTTCTACGCTACCATTATTACATAATCTTAAAAAAAAAAACAAAGACAAAAAAAAAACAACCCAGACTCTTCCCGAATCAGTTACCCTCTAATGGCTCTGCAAAATGTATATTTGTGGATCCATTTATTTCTCGATAACATCAAAGCGCAGGTCTCTTTTGGCACAGTCTGACTAAAAGGGTTAGATTTTCAATCTGAAACTGTAATTTTCTTTTAGGAAAGAAAGCAATGGACCTAAAAACTTCCAGCCACTTTGTTGTTGATTGATTATCACTCAGGTCTTACGTGATGGTGCCGTATCCTTTTCCATTTTAATTTTGCATGTGCACAGAGGGTCTATAGAAGCAGCTGGTTCGAGTTTGCATGTAATTAAACTGAAATCACAATTAGAAGGCCTTCTGTGAACAACTGGTTCAGGAAAAGGGCTACTTTTTAATTTCTAATTTGGGGTCGACATACAAAGCAGAGCAATGTGTTCTGTAGTAACATTAACATCTGTAGCGCCAACAGCATTAAATGCTTGTCATAATGGTCAGTTTTGCCGAAATCAAGCGCTTGTTGTGTTTTTAAACCACGCTCCAGCTTTGCTCAGCCTTTCTGCTCTGTCTAGTTTTATTCAACAGTCATAATGCAAAAGCACTGAGGACTCCTGAACAATTAATTATAAAATGAAAGAGCATTAGCAGGCAGCCTGCCTGCTGTGCGGTCCCTCTGGTTATTATCTTTGTCACATTGGCATGCATGTAACCCTGTCCTTCCCTCCAAATATACCAGATACTGGATATACAGTATGTGCAGAATGCTCTAAATGAATGTAAAAGCTTGTAACTAAGACGGCTGCAGTGTCAACAGGCAGAGCTTTTTTTCCTATTAAACTGTATACTTGGGATTTAATCAGTGCTGTTGATAAACCACAGAAGATTACATTATAAAGCTGCTTACCTATTTCCTTCCCTTTCTTTATGGAGTTACAAAATCATTACAATATTAAGAAAAGGCCAAAAACAGATTAAAAAAAGGGTTTTCAGGCTGTTACAGATGAGAAGACATGGATAAAAGGAAGTACTTGGCAGGTTCATGTGTGTTATGGTGGATTTTGAGCATTAGCAGCTGCTGCTCTTTGTATGGCCAACATCACGGTAATGTACCTAATGTTTAGTTATGGACCGTAAGCCTCACTGTAACATAGGAGCAAGGTTTCTTTTTATTTATTTAATACGACAGGAAAAAGGATTAGAAAAGGAAAGTACAGCCAACCAAAATGACTGCGCGAGTGGCAGAGCATAGTCCTGAATAACAGTTTTTTATCACCATCAAATTCAGAGCAGCTCTGATTTTGCAACATGTGGCATAATGGTCCTGCATTTTCTTGATCAGGGGCCCCTGAGAGCTAATTTATGCAACAGCTTGAAGCATTTGGCCTGAAGCGTTTCCGCTCACATAAAACCCTTCAGCATCAAAACTGTAGCTATAGTGTAAACTTCAAATATAGAAGTAAGATGTAAGATGGCTGCGTTCCAATTTGCACAACTATGTATTTATAAACTTTTCTACAAGTGCTCTCAGACAATATTTTGAGAGTATAAGTATTTTCATACTGACAAAACTGACTTCACCACTCAGCTTTAAACTCTTGTAAAGAGGGATGATATTAGACACACAACAAGTAAAATTGGATTCATTTGGTTTGAAATTTATGATCAAATTCAAAGGCGACACTCTCTGAGGTATCTGTGGTAGAGCAACCGAAGAACAAAGTTGGCCCTCTTCTGATAAGAACACCATGACACACACAACAGCGCTCATTCACACACAGCGTACGTGGTATGTCGCGTTCGAGTGCACTCATGAAAGTTTGAACACAGTCGATATGTAGGCAAGACTAACTTTATCACAAAACAAAAGTAAATATTATTTTCATTTTACTTTATGAGATGCATAAATATCCCCACGCCCAATACAGTTGTCAAGGATATGAAACCTAGCTGAGGAGACCATTTCTTTCCTACTGGGTTAAAAGTGTGTTTATTTCTGCGCTATAACTGGACATTATATAATATGTGGGTCTATAAATGGGGGTCACTGGAAACGTAATAATTTTTGGATCCAGCCCCTAGTGGTTATTCAAGGAACCACACTTTTCCATATTTCTGGGTTGGTGTTGGTTTTAAAAACCAGAACTTGTCCCTTTGCTCTACTGCACATGCCAAAAACCTTTCACTGTACTAGATGTAATATGATATATTATTAGTGTTATCATTCAAAACAATTTGAACTTTTGAGAGTGAACCTAGTAGTTACAGTGGTGGCCTTGGGCTTGGAGGACCCAGGTTCAAGTCCCTAGGCTGGTAACAGTGGTGAATCACTGTGGCCCCTGAACAAGGCCCTTAACTCCCAATTGCTTCCCTGGGATAGTTGGGATAGCTGGGATAGTTCCTAGTGAAAAACTAGTGATGGGTTAAAAGCAGAGGTACAATTTCGGGGTGTATCGTGAGATACATACTGACAAGAATGGAAATGAAAAAGACTTGTCTGACATTTACCTTTGCAAGATTTCTAAGTTGCATGAATTAAGATAAATGCGTTGCTGCAAACATTCAGGCTTCTTTAAGCACTGTATGAGGACACATATTATTAAGGAATACAGTAGTCCAGTTTTACTGGGAGATAAACTCCCTTTCCTCCAGCGGGTATTCCATCAATCCAGTGAAGAAATTGGGCATTGATTAGCTGGAAGAGCCTTCATTTGCATTCAGCCTGGTCTGTGGTTTACAGTTCTTTTTCATTTATCACATCACATGCTGCATCCCTGAAACATTTTTTTTTCCATACTTGTAGCCCAGAAATGATTTGCTTGCTGAAATCTGATTGAATAAATGAGGTTTACTTATTTGCCCCACTGATAGTGTACAGTCCATGCATATTGATTTTCATCTAGTTCAAATCTTCAATATGAGAAATAATTGGCTTCTCTTTCTATAATCCCTGTGCTCCTATTTTATTTAATAGTGCTGACCAAACAATACACTAAGAAAGTAATTCTATGCATTATATGCTCTGAAGCAAGTTTTCCCCTCTCAGACATGAAATCAATTAGATGCTTCAGTTGGAAGATGCCTTGGAGGGCAACATAAAGATATAAAGATTTGCCTTTTATACATAAAACATTGACCTTTTTCCTATTAGCATGCTTGTTTTCTTTCGTGAAAATGTCTTGCTTTGCAGTATGACTGGTTCAAAGAAGCAGAGAAGTGACCTTAATCCCACAACCTCCCCCCGACCTAATAGAAAAAAAGAACAGCTTAGCATTTCTATACAAAACCAACTTTAACACAGCTGTGTAAAATCTTAATAAAAACAGAATGCAGTGATGTTCAAATCTCATAAATTCAATTTTTATTCACACAGAAAATATGTCAGATATGCAAAGAAAAGAAAACGTAGCATCTTTAGAAAAATAAAAGTGGATTTTTAAATGAATACCTGCAAAAAGTCTTCAGCAACTTTACATGTACTAGTTCTGGTCTGGACCTCAGGCAGGTCACCTCTAAAGCCTCTATATACTTTAAATCAAATTGATGTTTCCTCCCCAAACGTGCACGCTGTAAATTCCACAGGCACAAATGCACCCCCATAACATCAGCTTTTTAATGATGTGCTGATCACAAGCTACATGGTCCCTCCCCTTTTTAGTGAACATGAAGCAGCGCGGTGGAATTTCAGGTTCTGATACATCTAACCTCAAATTTTTCACTTTACCTGAGACTATTTTCTAAAATCTTTAGGTCGGTGGCCTTTCAGGATTAGGCTAAAATGTGGCTTCTTCTTTGCACGACAGAACTTGAACCTGCTTTTGTCGATGGCACAGGGATCTACAGCTGAGTTCCTAAGCTTGCATTGATTTCCATTACAGAGTTATGCTTGTTTTTGATGCGGTGCCTCCTGGGGGCCAGAAGATCATTGTCACACAGTATTGCTTTTCAGCCTCATATGATGCACATGCAGATTTCTCCACATTCTTGGAAAATAAACTCTTTTTTTATACCCAATCATGTCACTGATCTGTTGCCAATTAAAGTAATTAGTTGCAAGATGTTCCTCCAGGTGCTTCTTATTTGTTCAAATTACTTTTTCAGGCTTCTATTGCCCATGACCCAACTTTTTTGAGACGTGCTGCTGCCACCAAATTCAAAACAAGCCAATGTTTTTCTTAAGATGGTACTTTACTGCAGTTTAAATATTTGACATGTTTTTTTTATGTTCTGTTCTGAATAAAACGTGTATTTTTGAGATATGAAAATAAATGCATACCATTTTATTTTTTACATTTGACACAGCATCCCATAATTTTTGGAATTGGGGTTGATTTTAAGTATGTCTCAGTATGATCCCAAAACCTTAGCTGCTTGACTGTCAAACCTTTTTTCATACCCCACTGTTTGTGATCGCATGCACAGTTTTGATAGGAAGGTTTACAACCTGTGGATGCTTAACTAAGATATAAAGCCAGATAATTAATCTGGGCCTAACCCATAAAGCTTACTTACAAAAGAAAGTGTAACCAGCTCCTTAAAAATAAAAAAAAAAAAAACAACCTGGGGTCTATTTCACAAAGCGGATTATGTTAAAACTTTGAATATGTTGAACCTTTTATTTTCTTTTGTTTTTTTTCCCCTTTGTTTGCACATATATTAATGGTTAATACCAAGCTTGGTAAAACGTATGTGTGTGTGTGTGTGTATATATATATATATATATATATATATATATATATATATATATATATATATATATATATATATATATATATATATATATATATATATATGCTTGTTGATCTTGCAACAGAGGATTTTTTTTAATGTGCGCATGGGTGTGTGTAAGTGTGTTCCCTTCATCAGCCCTCATGACAGTCTAGCCATATTTTACTGATCCCTAGAAAATTTAAAAAAAAAGAAAGAAAAGGAATAAAAAATTATGCCAAAGAGGACTGAGAGCACTGAATGTGGGACATGATAGAGCAGGAAAGAAAAGACAAGACAGTGATGGGTGTAGTTTGGTGACTGAGTGGTGTGTTGTATTGTGTGTGAATGAGTGTGTAACATGTTGTGTTGGAATAAAAGTAGACACAGGACACCCAGGTATTTACAAACAGAGGGGGACATGGACAAGCGGGAGGCGCATTTAATCAACTATTGTTTAATTTTGATTTTGGTGTGTGACGTGTTTGTGCTGTGTGTATAGTGCACGTGCAGTGTGTTTGGGATGCATGTAGGCCTGTGAGCATATTTAAGTGTTGGGGGGGCAGCATTGATTTGTATAAAAGACATGTACACAATATACGCAGAAGTATTCTTAACTGCTCATACATATTTAAGTATACCAATATAAAGTGGATACATGCAGTCAACTAGTACATATTACTTGTAGGAAGAGAAAAAGAAAAAAAGGATAGGAAAGAAAAGAAAAATGTTTCATATATATATATATATATATATATATATATATATATATATATATATATATATATATATATATATATATATATATATATATATATATATAAAATTAAAAAATATATAAGTTGGTTCTTTTTTTGTCACAGTCAGCCTATATGATCCCATCCTTCATGCATCACAAATATTACATATGTTAATACACAAAATACCTTGGATATTTTTATAAGCTGCTATTTATCTACAAATGGATAACTTACAACATGGATCCTGAACATACCCCATTCTATTACATTAAAAAGTGAATAATGCAGGACTTGGTGTGAGAAAAGAACAGAGCCCCCCCAGCTTAACTGCATTTAAATGTATTATTGTCTTTTATGGTTTAGGATCAGATCTTAAGTCCTCTCCTTCAGGACCAGACACACAAACAATGTGTAGCCACAAAATTTCTGCATACATCTTCTTCTACACTGACATCAGCACATATAAAGGGAAACAGTGTAGTGAAAATATGTGCACCTCTTGCATTTTTCCAACCACGCATGCAGATGTTTTTAGAGCAATTTAGGCTTTATACGGTGGAATGGAAACAGAACAAAAAAGAAGAATTCAACACAAAAGTGACAATTTCACAGAGCTGGAGCGTGTGATGGAGAGTTTTTCTGATTTTGTTTAGCTTCTTTTCCTTAGTCTTCTTGTTTAATTCTGGGTCCCATAAATAACTACGGCCTTAAATGATAACAGCTCTGGTCTTGTTGGAGACTTTTCTACTTCACTGAACAAGAACGATGCATCATTTTTCTAAATGTGAAACTGAAACAGTGAAGTGGAGAAAAATCATTTAAATCATATTATTGTTTTTAGAGTTAAATCACAAAACCAAGAGAACAAAACTGCAGATGTAGAAAGTAAGAAGGTAAAGGTGGACTTTAAATTCAAAGAAGAGGACACCTGTTGATATTTGAATTTGATATCAAACTCAATGAAAACCACACTCCATCATGAACTCTTATGTGAAAGAGCTTTAACTGTCCCTGTGGGGTCAAGGTATGGGGGTATATTACTGTCTTTAATTAAGAGTATATGTTGATTTAGAAATCATGAAAGCGTTTTGCAAGCAATTACCATTTTGTGCTACTTTGGAGGAGGTCAAGGATTAACCTTAAACTATGACAAAATGACACAGTCTTGCAAAATACGTTCTGGATACTACTGTTAACAACTTACACTTACTTGATCCATGACAGCGAAAAACGCCCTGCTTAGAGGATGTAATTTCCTTCTCCGTCAATGCAACAGGAAGTCAACCAAAGTCACCAAAGTTAGACCCCAACTGACCCACAACACTATTTACTGTGTCAAGTAGGTGATGAACCAATATCATTCTTGAAAGTAATAATGTGTTTTATTTTCAGGTGGACTGATTTATTGGTAAAAACCAAAACAAAACAAAACAGAGCAAAAACCTGAGAGCAGAGGGAAGTGGCTGAGACTGCAGAGAGGGAGGCTTGTGTGAGCAGCCGTGGATTTGAGAGCCGAATGGCAGTTCAGAAGATGAAAGCGTCGATGAGTGAAAACGTTTTCAGTGTCTTGAGAGAGCGGAATACAAAATCTGAAAGTGAAAACACAGACTCATACTCTCAAATGTTAAAAGTATGCTCTTGATTTAACAACAGTGATATACCCCAGCACAAGTCAACGCCAAATATAACGCAAATCAAACCCAAAATGTGAGAATCAGTAGCCTGAATCTATAACCAAGAAATGAAAAACTTTCTCAGTTGGTGTGTGTGTGTGTGTGTGTGTGTGTGTGTGTGTGTGTGTGTGTGTGTGTGTGTGTGTGTGAGAGAGTTTGTGTGGGTTTTTTTTTTTGCAGTTGCATTTCTGAAAAGACTGAAAAGTCAAATCAGGGCCACATCCATCTAAAGCGGGGAGGCCAGACATAGCAGAGATCCATTAGCTCATTGGCCCAGTGCATTATATCATGTTAGGAACACCTTGGTATTCCCTGGGGAAGCTGCAGGAGGTTGCTGAGTAGAGGGACATCTGGGCCATGTTGCTTAGGCTGCTGATACAGCAGTGACTTGACTTTGGATGAGCGAACGTGAATGGATGGATGCATGGAGCATGCTTAAACTGCCTCATGATCGTACGCACTGAAAAATATAAAATAACAAATGACTTTCACATACTCACACACTCACCACACATTCTTCCTGTATAAATATCATTTTTCTGTGTACGGTTAGGTGCGTGCTTTGCTTTTTTAGCATACAAATTGTTGTGCACATTGTACTCACATTGTATTTGTAATTGATAATGATATTTGCCCTGCAAATAAATATCAGTAAGTAAGTGATTTATTCCGTAAGAAATGTATTTCTTATTAAGTTGATAACAGAGACCTAGATTATTTAATCTAAACTGTCACTGAGGCTACATCATGTGGGGTAACTACCACTAGAAAAATTATCTTTGATTGTTTAATTGTATAAAACAAAGGGGAAAAGGCAAAGCTTTTCTTATGAGGAAAGAAAACAGCAGTAACCTGTTCGGTTCTAAAGCACTTGCACACTTAGTCAAAGCCATTAATCGCTCCTGCAGATGTGAGAACTCAAGGTCACTTACTTCAAACCCCATCCATGTCAACCGGTTTATCCATTTCAAGCCTGCTGTTACACTCCTGTTCGTGCACAGAATTCCATCAAACACAGGCACCACCATGCTTTTTCTAATTTTGATCAATTTGAAGTGGGACTTACTGGTATGCCCTGTAAAATGCGTTCAATTTAACGATATCATGCTTATATTCGAGATGGTGGGAGCATTTAGAATCATGCCATTGAGGGATACTGCTGGCCTGGAGGAAGCTTTAGCTTGGTTATAGTATGTCTGACAAAACGTACATGTTATTATCTTATCTTCCAAAAAGCTGTGTTTTGTGTTGCGTTCATCATCCCATATACTCATGTGTATGGCCTCATTCAGTTCATGTTTCCTGGTACCTACAGATGCAGCATAGTTAAGGCTGTTGTGTTTCAGCCCCCATAAGGGGTATTGTGTTTAAAGAGATGGGATATATTACTTGGCCTGGGAGGAGGCTGCTGTTCGTTCTCATGGACTGGTAGTGGCTCAACAAACATGTGGTGTTGTTGCTGTAACGTAGCTCGCTCCGTCACAGTTGGCTCTTCACCTTCAACAATAACACCGTTCGGAGAATGTCTCGAGCATGCATATTGTGTGTGCAAGAATTAATATGTATTGTGAATGTCATCAGTGTATAAACTGATGATGATAGTATGCATGCTAGTGTGTGTGTGTGTGTGTGTGTGTGTGTGCAATATATATGTGTGTTTGTGTGTGTGTGTGTGTATGTATGTATTCATGAGTATATATATTGGATTTAAATGAACACCATCTTTCATATGTGAGACTGTGTATTACCATACATTGAAAAAAGAAAAGAAAACAACCCTTTACCATATCGTAAAATGAGATAAATATGACCTCAGAAGAGCAACAAAACATGACATATTACACCTCAGAATTATTTATGTAGCAAAATCTAAGCCACATTGAGGAAGCAGTGTGTTAAAATCTAAGAACATTCTTCCACTGGAATTTTAAAAGGTAAACAGCAGCCAGATTCTACCAGTTAAATCCAGTTTATTAACTGCTCATCAGCAAATGCCGAGTTTTTGTCAGTTTGCTCCTGTGGAGCATGTTAACACAGTGCAGAGGAGAGACTACACCAGAAATGACAGAGAAGCAAATGATGCTACCCATCAATTTGGGAGGGGATGTAAGACAATTTGGAAACAATTCGAAGTCCAGCATTCTCCAGTGAGATGGATATTTCATGCCAGACTGCACAGTGCCATGTCTGGTGATAACCAGAGATAGTATTTCAGCCTCATCCCAACATTGAAGTGGTTGGAAGCAGGAGGTTGCAGTGATTTGGACTTGTTTTGCCGGCACAGGACCTAAGCCACTCGCGGTCATTGAGTCAGCAACAAACTGCTCAAAGAATAATCCAGTTAAATGTAAGAACATCTGTCCAACAGCTAAAGCTTGGCCGACTTTAGGTCCTCCAACACGACAATGATCCCAAGCACACCAACAATTTTATAACAGAATGACAGAAAAAGAACGGAATCACAGTGTTGCAATGGCAAGTCCAGTCCAAAGTCCAGACCTCAGCATGATTATATTTGAGAGATGGACCAAGCCTTTTTTTGTGTTGTTCATCTGATCTGAACTCCCAAGCTGTAACAATACCAATTCCGATATTTAACTGCAGTTGGTTGATTTTAAATTTAATTATTGCAAAGACTAAAAAACAAACAACTATATTATCCAACCTTTCCAAAAAAGAAAAAGAAAAGAAACAATGCTTCATCTGAACAGAATCAAGTAGAGCTATTTGATGTGTAAAAACTGAAAGGTTTAAATTTGACCTGAATTTTTTGATAGGTGTCATTATTGGAACATCCAATTCGGGAATTACATCAGTGTCGTCCTTCCAACACCCATTTTTGATTGGATTGGTTCCAGCTCTAATCACCAGGTGATGACACCTACAGACAGTTGTTACTGAGCATTGACTAATGAAAATCATCTAAAGAAACAACTTTGAACTGTCACCAGAAACAACATAAAGAAAACACAAGTGAGTGCAGGTAACTTTTGTTCAAGAAATAATGGAGTGTTCATGTGGAGTTATATTTACCTCATTGTAAGACTCTGTAAGAACCTGATGATGATTTTCTTTTTAATGCACTGATCTGTAAAACATTAGAATTGACATCTCCATCACTTCACACACATTTTTTTTTAACCTTCGGGCAGAGTCAATCACACCGTTTCCTTTGACTTTTATGTGGAAACTGTCTCCTCGTTCATATTTGGTTTCAAGACATCAGTGCTGTATTGTTCTTTTTAAAATAAATGTTTTCTACCAAATGTCACATCAGACGTTTATGTTCAAAAGAGAAAAATCATCCTGCTGTTTGTTCCTTAACAGGACTGCTCATGGGGATTGGGATGAAGATGTCGTGTTTTGGTGAAAGATTAGACGAAGCACATGGATTGGCAGTACAGAAGTGGAGTTGGAGAAATTTCTATGAATATTTGTCATCTTTTTTTCAGTATGACAGCAATCCTTTTAAATCCTCTGGTGCTTTGCGTTTGAAGGGCATTTTCAACATGAAATTCCACTTTCAGTTTGTTTGCACATACAAGATGTATGTTACAGAAATGCACCAGTGACGCACCAGTCAATTAAAACAAAGAGATATATAAGACCCTGCTGATTAGTGACAACAAGATTGGACACCGCTACTTTATACTTTTTTTGTTTAGATTCAAGCATTTAAATCATCCAAAAGTCATAGTTTGAGAGGGTTCACTGTTATTGCATCTGTTACATTTTGTTTTGAGGTTTCAACAGGATGAGCTTAAAATGACAGCTGACCAGGTGTAACGAGTGGTAATTACAATATTTTAAAATAAATATGAAAAGGCAATGGTGGTGAAGGTTGGTGGCAAGAGTCGACAGACCAGGAGGGTTTGTAGTTCTGGTGGAGAACAGTCCAGGTTCTCAACTCCGAGCAGACCAGCCAGGAGTGGATAGATGCAAGCATCAGATAATGCAATCAGAGATACCAGTGAGGGCGAGGGAGAGTACAGGAGACTGGAATACAGGATACAGGATACAGAATACTGGATTTAACTGGTTAAATCCAGTATTCTCAGGCAGAAGATAAAAATCATGGAAGAGTGGGAGATTAGGAGGAAGGTGAAGTGCTTGGTTATTGATGCTGCACCCAACATGATGGCCTGTGCAAGGACACTGCAGGTCAGGTGCAGCATTTCTGTAGCTCATTCTCTCATTGCAAGTCGATTGACCACGTTCCCATCGTTGCAGACATACTGACAAAGTCAAAGAAGATCGCAGCATACGTCTGGACCAGCTCCACAGCAAAAGAACATTTATGCCAGATACAGGAGTCAATAAGCCAACCGAAATACAAATCATTGATAGACGTAGAGACCAGAAAGAATAGCAGCCCTGTCGGTGCAGCCCTGGCATCTCTTTGCACAGACTTTCTCTCATTGGTTGAGGACACCTCGAAACGTGTTAATCCCTTTCCACCAGGCCACAGGGGAACTGTACTTACATGACATGATATTCCTGCACAGCCACCTCTGATATTGGTGCACCAGGGACTTCAACAGAATCCACATCCAGCTCAGGTAGCTGTTTGTATGATGTAAAACATCATCTGAGGGAAACATCCAAAGCATGCTGGATAGGTGCTCTCGAGGACCAGGATTGGCCACCCCTGATGGCCAAGCCTTGATTGGGGTTCAAGCGGGACTAAGTTTCATTGTAGTTCTTTGAGTGGCTGCGGTTGGCATGTCGGCTTCTCGAGCAAGATCGCTGTGCCCCATACGAAGAGAAACTGCTTTCAAAAATGAAACCAGTGGGTCACGTGACCTTGTGCTTTGTCCATTGTTTTATACAGTTTATGGTGGAGACTTATGTAGACTTGAGACGGCAATGTATTTCTTGCAATGACAGCAAGAATGTATTTCACACTAACTATAGCAAAAGGTATAGGAGAGGAGTAAAAATAAACATATAAGAATATAAGAATACAAGAATCCAACGAACAAGAAGCTTCTTATTCTTATTGTTTTTTCAGTCTTTTCTTACCTGTTATTTCCTGTGGCATTATACTAGATCGCAATGTAATTGTAAAAAACAACACACATAAGCTATAACATAAGCTTAATGTGTAGCTCGTTACAAAGTCTGTGTCTTAGATTGATACAGTGTAATATAACGTCCTAATCGGATTTGGCATTCGGTTTGGCCCTATTGTTAATCTGTTATTATTAGTTCCATTTTTGTTAATCATAACTAAACAGGATTAAGTCAGATCAACATAACACAATTCACACCAATACTGAAATATCTAAAAACCGTGTTGTTTCATAAAGTTAGTGGTTTGACAGAATGACAACACAGCTCCATTCCCGTCAGCTTCTTTCTGGCTGAATGCCACAGTTAATATCCAAATGTTAATGAGGTGTTACAGAGGGCAGTCGTATGTGCAAACTCAATGGATTGCAAAATGTCAGGAAAAGACAGCTGAGCCATGTTTTAGCGATTTACGCATTGGCCTATAAATCCGGAAACAAATGAACCAGAACTGAAAAGTTCTGACGCCCTCGTTGACCCCATGCTTGTATTCAAACTCTACTTCTTAGATGCCACGGCAAACAAAGAAATTATTGTGCACACATGGTTTGTCAACAGGATACTTAACTTTCCATATCTGTAGCAACATACTTTTTTTACGGCAGGCAGGCATAAAAAGTTAGAATTTTCTGTGACTGCTTGCGAACATAACGCTCAAGTTATTGCCCTCTTCTCAACTCACTCTTTACTAGCAGCAGCTGTGATCAAAAGCGTGTTTTATGCTTCCATTTTGAACCAACGACTTGTATCCGTCGCAGTGGAGAACAATACGCTGTAAACTCCGACGTCGCCTGACGTGCATCTCTCTGCAGGAACAAGAGCAAAGTTTGTTCTGGCCAGGACATTTCATACTTGAGGAGAAACTCAAGTGCAGAACTCCAGGAAGTTCTCACAGGCCCCTTCCCCACTGCAGCACCTATGTGACCTGCATAGATGGATGGGTGACTTCTGATATTATAAAATAATGCAACAATAAAACAAGACCACTCATTTATAATAAGCAAAATTGATAAACCTGCACAGGTACCGCAACAACAAAACAGCGACAGCGCGCTGACAATGACAGAGATGACAGATTTTGAGTTGACAAGAGATAAGGAGGAGATTAACATGGTTGAAATAGTGGAGGAGGAACAGTTGCTGTTGTTATTTGCGATTGCAGAGGAGGTGAAAAAACAAAAGTCGTGATACAAACTTCAGAAACTGTGGAAAAGCAGGGATGGGGTTTCTGCTTCTCTGCGTTAACCACGCCCTCTTTACATTTCTGCCCAATCACACAACATTTCTCACACACCACATGAGAAAAGACGTTTGTCCCAGATGATGTGTCGAGAACAGGCTGCTAGAACTCCCAAACCAGAGCTGTCAGAACTAAATCACATCAAATTCCTCTGTTCTTGTGGAGTATATTTCAGCCTTTACTCCAACATATCAATAGTTTTCCAGGTAGATGTATCAGTAAGGCATCCAGGGGTTTGTTTAAAAGCAAAGTGGCCACTTTGCAAAAATGGAAATATATCATTTAAAACTTTCCCATAGGAGCTACCTCAGAGCATGTTGTACTTCATCAGTCCTTACACGATTTCATTTGAAAGCAATAGCTGAGTGACTGCACTTTAACTGGCCGACACTTGCATCAACAGGATAAAGGTGAACTTTTTTCCGCTTCTGACAGGAGCAATGCTTCCACCGCGACACCTCAAACCCACACTTGACTAACCTTACATAGTGAGGTTAAGTGAGGAGAAGTGGGATGACACAAGTTGTCTTTGGTTTTAAAACCTGCTCAATGCGGATTTAAGACTTTTCATGAAATCTCAGTATTGATTCATAGAGACATGTTTTCTGTTAAAAAGTTGAAAACAAGAAATTGTAAGATGTAGGACTCCAACCCCACAATTTCCATGAATGAAATTCCATCTGGCTTTGTGAAACTGAAAAGTAGTCATCCATCTCACACACTGGGATCTCAAGTTGTGGGGTACAGTGAAAATGACCTTCCTTTTCACTCATTTCTTTTTAAAGGTAAGTAAATATGGTAACCACAGAAAGGTGTCTGGCAAACACAGTCGAACAGCAGGATGCCCGTGGTTTTATGGATGCAAGGGAAGCCAGTAATTTGTTGTTCGCCTGCAGCAAAATTACACCAAAAATTAGCAATTAGTTGCAGCAGGATACCCAGGATCAGTAGTAAAAAACTAAATCACTAGAGTTAGCCGGGGTCCAAGTGAAATGTTAGTGTGGACTGTTGAAAGGCTCTTGTAAGGATCTTGTTAAAAGAGGCAAATGTGTTTTACTTTTGCCACGATTTGTGAAAGAAAAAAAAAGGGCTCTGGTAAGCATCGTTCAGGAGGTGATGGGCTTTGATAACGCTACGCATGTCTCGGTGTCGACTGGAACTCTTTTTTGACTATTTAATTAGCTTATTAAAATGTCTCAATAAATTTTGCCTTTAGATTTTGGCATTATATGAAACAAAAAACAGAATTATAAATAGGGATATGATGTTTTATGCTTGATGTTGAATCTATTCAACTCAATCCATTAAACTCTGAGAAAATTATTAGAGAAAATGCTGCACAAGAGAAAACAAACAAACCGCTGCAGTTTAAAGCTGTGCCTATTTAAATCAATTTGGTCAGAAGCCTAATCAAAGAAGATTTTTTCTTTTTTTAAAAATTCTATTTCTACACTAACACTTACGCTAATCCTTAAAACAAACTTGAAAAATGAGTGTTAGGATAGTGAAAAAACTCTTGATGTGTAGTTTGTTGGCGTTCTCCCCTCAACAGGAAATATAATTAGGAAGTTTTTGACAAGATGGCCAAGTCTTTTACTTTTCATGTTTGCATCCAAAATATTCACACAATCATTTTTACACATTTTCTTTTGACAGCTATTGTTCTAAAATCTGCAGTGGCTAATTATTTTGTCGTCTGCGAATATAGCTGCAACCATGATTGATCTATCTCAATATAACACCTAAATAATAAATCGTCTCTGAGAGTTCCACAAGCTCACATGGCCTATTCTGTGTTATAGGCTACAACTAATCATGCATTGAGACATTATTGACTGTATAATATTCACTTGTTTATCTCTCCCAACAGATCTGAAGGAAATTTTTTTCCCTGTAACAAAAACTCCCTGATTGTTATTCAGCGAATGCACTCAGGTTTTGATGTATTCATGAGAGGCTCTGCAGATAAGAATTTTCCTCCATTGTAACCCCAGTTAATAGGTATGAGAGGAAATGAATGACATTTAAAGAGCATAAACAAATAAAATATTTTTTTTCTCAATGGCACTTTATCTGACAACCTCCAGTGTTCTGATTGGTGATACAGATTCTGCCTTTGCACAAAGGTCAACACTAACAAAACAAAATCAAACAAAAAAACACTACCTTTCTGCTTGTCCTAGTATGTTCTACACACAAAACTAGCAGTTGTAAAGAGTTGAGGTCGAATTTTGATAAAGAGAAGGCATTTGTCAGTCTCAACATGATGAAAAAACAAAATATGAGGTTGTGTGTATTGCCAAAGTCATGTTGGCACATTTTAGCATGTTTGAATTTATTTAGACCAACTCCTGTGCAGATAAGCAAAGTGTGTAGTTGACTAAATTACCACTAGAGGACAGTTACAAAAGTGAGTCAACCTCCACTGACCCCAGTGTAAAAATATCCAACTTGACAGCAGAAATAAACACACATGCCTAAACCCTGCCACAAAAACTGTTTGGTCCACATAACTAGACTTCATTTCCTGTAGGGCACTTTTTAAATGCATCTCACAGAATTACATTACACCACAAATTTACACATAATCAGGGGTATGATTTTATGAGTTTCAGCTGCTCTGCTGTTTATGTGCTCAAATAGCTGTCAATATTTTAGCTACTTAGCACTTTTGGTGAACTTGACTACTAAGCTATGAATGAAGAGCTCAGAGATCATAAAAATACTTTATATATTTGAAAGATAATAAGGCTTGTTGTGCTGTTATTGCACCACCTATTACTATGACCAGCTATGGGTTGGCATGGAGGGGCCCATGTGTAAAGATGGGCCAGCTGCAGCAGCTACATTCACCCCCAACGGCTGCAGCAGCTACATTCACCCCCAACAGCTGCAGCAGCTGCATTCACCCCCAACAGCTGTAGCAGCTACATTCCCCCCAACAGCTGCAGCACCAACATTTACCCCAACAGCTGCAGCACCAACATTCACCCCAACAGCTGCAGCACCTACATTCCCCCCCAACAGCTGCAGCACCAACATTTACCCCAACAGCTGCAGCACCAACATTCACCCCAACAGCTGTAGCAGCTACATTCCCCCCAACAGCTGCAGCACCAACATTTACCCCAACAGCTGCAGCACCAACATTTACCCCAACAGCTGCAGCACCAACATTCACCCCAACAGCTGCAGCACCTACATTCCCCCCCAACAGCTGCATTCACCCCCAACAGCTGCAGCACCTACATTCCCCCCAACAGCTGCATTCACCCCCAACAGCTGCAGCACCTACATTCACCCCCAACAGCTGCTGCACCTACATTCCCCCCCACAACGGCTGCAGCACCTACATTCCCCCCCAACAGCTGCAGCACCTACATTCACCCCAACAGCTGCAGCACCTACATTCCCCCCCACAACGGCTGCAGCAGCAACATTCACCCCCAACAGCTGCAGCACCTACATTCCCCCCACAACGGCTGCAGCACCTACATTCACCCCCAACGGCTGCAGCAGCTTCATTCACCCCAACGGCTGCAGCAGCTGCATTAACCCCCAACAGCTGCAGCAGCTGCATTAACCCCCAACAGCTGCAACAGCTACATTCACCCCAACAGCTGCAGCAGCTTCATTCACCCCAACAGCTGCAGCAGCTGCATTAACCCCCAACAGCTGCAGCAGCTACATTCACCCCAACAGCTGCAGCAGCTGCATTCACCCCAACAGCTGCAACAGCTGCATTCACCCCAAACAGCTGGAACAGCTGCATTCACCCCAACAGCTGTAACAGCTGCATTCACCCCAAACAGCTGGAACAGCCCTCTAGTGCCAGATAGCCAGAGGATGGCTAGTTCAGTGGCTATTACCATGGGCAGCAGCTGAAGAAGCTGGCTGCTGTGTGGCTACGGTGGCTCGGTCAGACATACGGTAATGTTAGTTGGCATGATAGGTTAATTGGAGCTAAGCTAAAATTGCCATCTTAGTGCCAGGTATTTTCATTTAGCCATTTGCCTATTTTACCTACCTAACTCAATTCAACATGCCATCGATCAGAGTTCAAAAAAGCGGTTTTCAAAACCAATCCTCAGAAAACCTGTGGGTGAGAAGGTTCATCCAGTTCTTTCTATAAAGTCTATGATTGATTGTGACTGTTTATTTTGTGATGCTAACTAAAAGCCTTGCATCCTTTAGAAGTTCACCCAGGAAAAAAAAAAAACTGAGAAAGGAGTGAGAACTTTGTCAAGCAGAAGAAGTTGTGTTTGTTCGTAGATGTGTAGATAATTCACATAACGGTTCATGGGAAGATTTTAGTAACATTCTTTTTCTGACCCGTCATTGATCTGTTGTGCCGACACTTCAACTTTGAGTATTGGCACAGCCTGTTTGGAAAAACTGCTACTTTGATGAATAAATAGTGCGACTTAAATTGGGTACATGCAAAGGAAAAGAATCTTGGCCTTATGAAAGCGTTTCCTTGGTTCCTTGGTAAACCGCTAAACATTACGACAAGTAATGAAGCAGCAACAGATAAAATAAAGAGCAAATTGTAGTAAGGTTGTTAGTAAAAAAAAAAATGGTTGCAGCATACGTCTAGAACTTTACTGTGATAGTTATTTCTTCTGTTTTAATAATTAACCATGAAATGAATAGTATTAGCCAAATTACTGCTGCAATATGAATTATTTCTTACACCCTCCAGGCTGTAAATGGATCAGGTAGAAATTGAGTTGATATGAAACATATTCTCACTTCTGAATAAAATGCAGTAGAATAAGAGCAGAAAGCAAAATATGCACTTAGACTTTAACCTCACATTATGCCTCTCAGCTCAGCTCATGTAAAAAAAAAAAAAAGAACAGCCTTGCTCTCTCTAAATACATTCCTTGAACGTGTTGAATATTGTGTTTGTCTTTATAAAACCTGAAGGACATTTCCCTAATGAAGAAGTAGAAAAAAAGGTCAGATAATACCTACAAAAATTATTGTTTAGCAGTAATCTAAAAATACATTAGAGTATAATGTCCCTGAAAAGAATGAGCGACGTGTAAATTGAAGAATTAATAGAAAAAAAATGGAATATGGTTCCTATTCCTTACATTGAAGGTGCAAGGACAGGTTCTGTAATTTCTTTCTTTGTGAACCATTAATGCATGTTCACTTGTGCCTTTCACCAGCTGAGTCAACTGAATACCCTGCAGAAATGTTGGAGGTGTGTATATATATATATATATATATATATATATATATATATAAAAAACCTTTCAGAGCTCAAATTGTAATAATTACAAAAGCTATATAACAAAATATAAAAAGTGATGTGTTTGATTGCATATTTCTACATGTTCTCTAGTATCCCAAGAAGTAGTTTGCCATTCCTACCCTTCCACATAGCACCCAACTCACGTGGCCCCTTTGAAAGTGGTGGGCAAATCCATGTTGTTTGTTTGGGCCGAGCCGTAGCAAGGCCCATGGGTGAAGGTCTGGCCGTCAGGTGCTCTTAAACGAGCTCCTCTCCCAGGACTGATTCCAGGGTTGGACCCCCATAACCTACGCCTGCATGAGAGAGTGTGCTTCCTCTTCATTTTCTGTACATATCCACAAACAATTTCCAGTGATCCAACTTATTTTACTAATACTAATTCCACAGAAATAAAAAAAAAAAAAGAACAGAGCTATTGTCACCATTAACAGTCTTCACCTGGCATTTAAACTGGTATGTGCTTGCCTGGATCAGCCATCATTAAATTAATCACATTTCTAAGGCAAATTAGTCCCAACACAGAGAAGCTAACCGCTTTGAAATATTCTGGTCTCTTTCTCAGCCTCTTTCTTTTTTCTTCTTCTCCGTGAGCCAAAGCAGCTCTGTTACAATTTAAACTTGAATGAGGAGGCATGGGACTAAACTTAATGAGAATTTGTTTTAACTGCTTTGCCAGTAATTAGTTTGTTAAAGCAGAACGAAACGAGCGTGTCTCAGGAAGTGCAAAATTGGATATTAATTAAGTTACAAATGAAAATCATGCTTGAACGCTAAGAGCAGCCATCAGACTGTGGCTATCAAACTGCCGATATGTTTAAAAATTAAAAACATTTTATTTATGGTTGCACATCACTATGCATAAACTTTTATCTTCTGTTCTTATTCAGTTTGTTTCGAAATGAGCACTGTCACATGCTCCACATCCCAGCTCTGTGGCTTATATTCATGACGCAGCTGTGACTGTAACTCTCCCAGACGTGTCAGATGCATGGAGACAACCAGGTAATGAGATGTAGAAATTCCATGCACCAGTTTCAGAGCTTGTGTTTTCATCCCCTGGCTGCTTGTCACTTCTGGTGCAATGGCACACTCCATCAATATTAACTGTCCTTCTAACAGCAGGAGGTGACAAAACAGAGCAAGAGTCCGTGAATCGTAACAGAGAGGGGGGGGGGGGCAAGGACAAGAGGGGTAACAAGTGCAGAGGAAATGCAGGAAAAATCAACCAAAATACATGCATGCATTAAGACAGTGACTCTGACTAACTTGCTGTCAGCTCTGGGTTGATAGATCGTGGCGGTGCAGCATCACAGACACAAGCTAAATTGTTTCTGTGTGGTCAAAGTGTGTGAACTCTGCTGATACTAATCCATTTCAACAGGAGCTCAGTGTTGTGTAAGCACAGAGCGACAGTTCAGACGGGATGAATAATTCAGTGTCCTCACTCCATGATCACTGTTTAACATGCGCTGGATGTTTATTGTGTGTGTGTGAGAGAGACGGAGTGATAGAAGGGGATTGTCATGGTCAGTGGGATTTGTTTTGTCCTTTTTTTTTCTCCTTTGTTCTAGTTTTGACCTTTGGATTTGCTGTTGCACAGGATGCAATGGACCTACTTCAAAATAAATTGCAATTTTAAGCCTGTGACAACATGTTATTTCACTTAAGTGATAGTATGCATAAGGTCGCCACAGACAAAAAGAAGTCTATTTAACTTTGCAGGTGTATAAAAAATTAATGTTTGCATAGGCATTACCATCCAGTCACTGCTATCTTATCATAACTCCATAAAAATCAACTAAAAAACAAAACAAAACATCAAGCAAAACAGCTGTCAATACATGTAAAAGGTAGAGTTTATGGCCTCTGCTTCCACAGAACTGGATCAACACTTATAGACTTACGACAAAATAAGCACGTTTTAGAAGCAGAGGCCATGAACTCATGTTCAGTGACAGTAGTGTGCACGGCATCAATTTTTCACTTGTACAGAACTTATTTTCACAATTTGTATTTGTTTATGACTATGATTTTTTTTTCAAAAAATTGGTTTAAATGTACAAGTTTCAGATGGATAACAAGTCCCTCCGAGGGCAATCTTCCCCACAGTCACTGTATAACCAACTAAAAGAAACATCAAAGTCAAAATACAGTTGTGCAGAGTTTAAGGGTTAAGGGATTCATTACTTATTGCCATCAGGGGGAGCATCAAGGCATCTATTAGTTCCTAATTAATTCAGTGCATGATAGTGACCACAGACTCATAAAGGCCTGCTTCCAGATGGTATTGCTCAAAGCAGAGCCCTGATCTCAATATCATGGAGTCCGACTGTAATTACATGAGGAGAGAGAAGCTGTGGAGATGGCCTAAATCCAACAGAGGGTACCAATCTTCACTTTGCTTTTTACTCCCCAGTGCAGTAAATGAAACCGAAATCTACGGGTCTCAAATAATGCATAGTTAATGTAAAAAGCGTCTCCCTGCAGCCTAACCTGTATTTGGTGAGCAGACTCATTCAGAGTGTAGAATAAGACAGGTTTGATATTATTATTGCTGTGTGAACACGGGGTCCCCATGGTATGATGAGGCTGGACCTGCAGGACTTCCATGACCCACAGAGTTACCTACCCCGGAAAACACACCCTTGCCAGTTTCAAGAAGTGGGACTCATGGCATGAAATGATGGGTATTTATTGCAGTCATGTTTCTGTGGCCATGAAAGGGGCTCTCCTGCAAGTCTCTACAGAGGCAGGCACTCACCACATGCTACACTGACCAGCGGGTGAAACAGAGGCTGATTGTTAGTATTGTTGCATCACAGCAAGATGGTTGTGGCTTTGATTTTGTCAGCCTGTTGGCATATATTTGTGTAGTGATGGTGATGCTGTCCTTGTATCTTCTAGTTGTGGCTCATATGGTCTAGGTTTCCCATGAGCCTTTCCTTTGTTTGCAGGATATAATAAGACATTTAAGTGTTAGGTTTTTATGCAGATACCACAAGACTAACGTCCAAGATCATGTCTTAGTCGCGATATTCTTCAATATCATCCATTTAATACAACTTCTTAAAATGAACTCATATCCTCATAGCGAAAGAGTTTTTGACCTTCTTGGATTAGATACTTTGAAATCAAAAAATACCACGTAGGAATCTAAGCAAAGGTAGTGGCTCAGTGGTCCGGTCCATATTATATTATTTGTATCTTCTAGACTAGATTACTGTAATCTATTATTATTATTATTATTATTATTGAATATCCTCCAGCTGATCCAAAATGCAGCAGAATCAACAAGAGAGGGAACATCTCTCCTCTGTTTGCTTCCCTCCCTCCCATTGGTTCCCCGTAAAACTCAGAATCCAATTCAAAATTTGATTACTTGCATATAAAGTCCAAAATGGCCTAGTGCCAAGACATGATAGTGTCACATGGTCCTAATATTGCTCTCCGTTCAAGTGCAGGTTTACTTGTAGTTTTAGAGTTTCCAAATGTAGATTTGGAGGAAGAGCTTTCTGTTATCAGGAACCATCACTATGGAACCAACTTCTAATTTGGATTAAGGAGGCTGACACCACCTCCACCTTTAAAACCAAACGTTTGTTTAATAAAGCATATAGTTGGTGTAAACTTTATTGTGTTAGGGTCAGTAGTCACAGCTGCAGGTGCAGGACCAGATTAGAGCAGCTTGTCTCAAACACAGCTTCATCCTAGATATGCTGTTGTAGACCTGCTGAAGGGGGACCCCAACATGATCCACTGACTGGTGCTCCTCACCTCCTCTTTTTCTCTTTCCCTTCAGAATCTCATAAGCATAATTGTGCTCCATTGGTCTTGTAGTTTGTTGTGCTGATCTTTCCCCTCTTTTTCTCTTCCATGCATGTTTGCAGACCAGAACCTCAGGAGCTGCATGCTGCCCTGCAGTCCCACCCTCTGACCATCCCAGTGTTTACCTCCACCTGTCTGTATAGTCGTCTCTGTAGATCACCAACTAACCGTCTACTATCAACTATCAGTCATATATACATTGAACTCTTAGTTCTGCTGCTGACAGATAGTTATACTTAAATATCTTGTCTTTTGTACCTTTGACGCTTTGGCGTCTGCCACTGTTTGGCTTAAGGTTTTTCTACCACTAGGGGAGTTTGAGTTGGATGAAGTAAACAAGGAGCTGGATGTCTGGGCTTCCCTGCTGAAGCTACTGCTGCCGCGACCCAACCCCTTGATAAGCAGAAGATGCATGGATGGATGGATATGACATTTTGAGTTAATAACCATTCACTAATGTGTAGATATTCAAATTTACCAAAAATCATGCTTAAAAGAAATATCTTATTTTCTATTGCTTTAAAGCTACCCTATGTACATAGGATTTACATTTTTAAATATACACAAATAAAGAAAAAACGTTTTATTTGCTTTGTTCCACTAGAGGTCATTAAAAAAAGAAAACCTTTGTGCATTCAAATGGACTGGAGGAAGTGTGTTCACTTTTGTGCTGAACAAATCACTCTATACTGCCGTTTAGTCCCACAGAGCATTTTCAAATAAGCAACTTGGACATGGTTATGCCTCATTCCTTAAGTGTTTTGTTGACAAAACGTGGCTTAGAGACCACTTGGGTAATAGAGTTACAATCAGATCAAGTATTGCTAATCACTCTTGTAATGTGAACATCCCAACAACTTGAAAACTACAGATTATAAGACAGCGAGTCATCTAGTCTGTCCGATAAATATATGTCACAAGCTGATTTGGTGGTTACTTTGCACTTTGATTGTTTTACACCAGAGACTGACATATTACCTTTCTTGTTATATGCTGCCCCCACTTCGTCTGGAGTGGTATTCTTACACAGCATGCCTTTAAAGTGTATGTTTATTTCTCCTTGAGCCCAAGCTCTGATGGCATAAGCTCCTTAAAGGGTTTCTACTCACTTATAAAAGTTTTTTTTTTATTCCTGAGATTTGCCCTGAACAAAGCATCACAAGCCTCACTATTCTTCATTCAATGACCTCTTAAAGAAAAGTGGAAGGTGATATTTAAGTTGCCCCCCCCCCCCTTGTTATGGTCATCTGAGGTTGCAATATAATACTTCACACAGCTTCCCTTTCTGACAGGGCTTGATAAAAGCAGCCCCTGGTGTGACCCTAGCAATAACAGTGTAAGACTGAGCGATGTAATACTGTAGATTACCTCAGCACAAAACTATACAGTATGGAGAGCTGAAGGGCAAAGGACATCACTTTCTGTCACTCAAGACCTATTGGACATGGATCATAGTGTCAGCAGAGGAACGAAAGCTAAATGAACATCGAAGAGCAATTAAAAAAAGTGACAGCAATGCATAATAATCTGGTCATGTCCAGGGGCTAAAGATGCAGTTGTTAAAAGCAAAAAAGGAAGTAGTTAGACCTCTGACACAAATAATCTCTCCAGACTGTTAAACAGAAGGTGGTGGTCTGTGGTGCACCTGGGTGAAGCATGTGTACCAGCTAGAAAACAGCCAGCTTTCTGTCAGAGGTGGCACACAACACAGTTTTTGAATGTTACAGTAATTTAAAATTAGATGTAAAACGTGTCCTTACAGTGTAAAAAAAACAACATTTGCCTCTTGAGGATTTGTGAGGGTCCTATGAAAGATAAATACTATGACTCAGAAGAAGAAAGTGCATAAAAAGACACTGAAACTAGTTTGCTGTCACAACCTAAGAAAAAAAAAAAACCTTTCTTGTGTTCGTGAATGAATTCAAAGTGAATGCGGTTTGACTTCTCAGCAGCTTACTATACAGAGCCATACTAGAGAGTTGTATTGGGATGCATTTACAGATTTCGTGGAGAGCGACTCATACCTCTGATGTAGGTCTGTTACAAAGCCCACGCATCTGAGAGTCTTTGTTGTCAGCAGAATGTTAACTCTGCACTTTTGTGCTCCTCTGCGAAGATCTTGAAGAAGCTGTTATCAAAAAGATCAAAGCAAAACAACACACACGTCTCTTACTTTGTTTGTGCTTTCGTGTAATGCGTTCATCTTATGATACACATTTGTAAAGGATCCGTAGCACTGGCAGAGGTGTTAAAGCAGCCTGACAAGTAGGTACGTCTTTTTGGTGTCTGTTTGTACAAAGAAACTCTTCAGTGGTGGTGTGGGAGGAGGTTGTGTATATGCACGTGAGATGGCTCAGTGCAACTGTGGTATGGACTTAAATGTGCATTTCTGCTGTTCAGACCACCATGACTGCAAGTGTTAAAGGAATTTCAGCGGATTTACTGTAGCTTGAGCCATTCCCTTGCAGCTGTAGCCCACCAGGGTTGCCTGACCTTCAGGGACTTTGTATGTCTTTCAATATCATTTCAAAAATTTTATACTCTGACATACTCTGTGTAAATGTTAGAGATTTTTTTTATTAATTTTTATCTAATGGGACTCACTGAATATCTTAAAACATTTGCTCCTTACAGAGGCTGCCCTATATTTGCCTCCTAAATCAATAGTAAAATGATTTTTACTCTCAAGAGGACGGGAGGAGATGATTTGCCAACATACATGCAATTTCATTATGACATGGAAAGGCTATCTATCTGTGAACATAGAACCTCCACTTCATTGCACTGGCTATAGTCTGAAACCCTGCAGGATAATTACAGGTATGACAGCCACAATATCTCATGCATAGTGCTTAATAAACATTATATTTACAAACAAACATTTATTAAAGCATATGGAGCTCTATGAATCTAGCCTGACGAGTTGCAGGGCTATTATCATTTGAAAAATGACAACACTGTACTTGCTGTTGGAATTTCCTTTGTCACATCACATACATGTTCATTAAATTCCATCAGAGTGGCAGCTTTAGTTCAGATAAAAACAAGATGTGTTTCTTTTAGGGGTGGCTGTAGCACGAAGCTCACTTAGTGCTCAGGTAGTTCTTCAAATATGAGGAACAGTTCTTTGTTGCTGAAACTCATTTTCGCTCAGGCAAAAATATCTGCTGATGTTGTTTTTGTTCTTTTTCACAAATGTAAATGTTACCCTCTCTGCTGTCTTGCTCGCTGAGTGATATAAGAGCAAAATGAAAGCAGGAATTTCCTGTCTGTTATTTGTTTTGTTGTAACAAAGCCTACAGCCAGGTGTAATACACAATATATGTTTCTGTCAGCAGTAACTCTATAAAAGCAGTTGTTTTGGCTGTTTCCTGGTCTGGAGCTTTCAGATACACTGAATGGCCAAAAGTATTGGTTCACCTGTTTTGACTCACATATAAACTTAAGTGACATCCCATTCTTAATCCATAGGGTTCAATATGACGTCGGTCCACCTTTTGCAGCAATAATAGCTTCAACTATTCTGGGAAGGCTGTCCACATAGTTTAGGAGTGTGTTTATGGGATTTTTGACCATTCTTCCAGAAGTGCATTTGTGAGGCCACACTGACGTTGGGTGAGAAGGCCTGGCTCTCAGTTTTGCTCTAATCCCAAAGGTTTTCTATCAGGTTGAGGTCATGGACCTTGCTTTGTGCACTAGTGCACAGTCATGTTGGAAAGGGCCAGCTCCAAACTGTTCCCACAAAGTTGAGAACATGGAATTGTCCAAAATGTCTTGGTGTGCTGAAGCATTCAGAGTTCCTTTCACTGGAACTAAGGGGTCAAGCCCAGCTCCAGAAAACAACCCCACACCATAATCCTCCCTCCACCAAACTTTTAAACTTGGCACAATGTAGACAGACAAATACTGTTCTCCTGGCAAACGCGAAACCCAGACTTGTCCTTTAGATTCCCAGATGGAGAAGCGCCATTCGTCACTCTAGAGAACGTGTCTCCACTGCTCTAGAGTCCAGTGGTGACGTCCTTTACACCACTGCATTCAACGCTTTGCATTGTACTTGGTGATGTTTGGCTTGGATGCAGCTGCTCGACCATGGAAACCCATTCCATGAAGCTCTCTGCTTACTATTCTTGAGATAATCTGAAGGCCACATGAAGTTTGAAGGTCTATAGCAATTGACTCTGCGGAAACTTCGCGACCTCTTCACACTATGTGCCTCAGTGTCAGCTGATCCCCTTCCATCATTTTACGTGACCTACCACTCCGTGGCTGAGTTGCTGTTGTTCCCAAACATTTCCATGTTCGTATAATACAGCTGACAGATGACTGTGGAATATTTAGGGACGTGGAAAATTCACGACTGGATTTGTTGCACAGGTGGCATCCTACCATAGTTCCACGCTGGAATTCACTGAGCTCCTGAGAGCAACCCATTATTTCACAATAGTTGTAAAAACAGTCTGCATGCCTAGTATCTTGATTTTATACACCTGTGGCCATGGAAGTGATTGGAACACCTGATTCCATTTTTTTGGATGGGCGAGCAAATACTTTTGGCAATAGAATTCAAATTCAATTTTATTTTTATAGTATCTATTGCAACATAAGTTGTCCCTAGGTACTGCCCGGAGACCCAGAACATGACCCCCGAGCAATTAGATAATGTATGCATTAACACAGTGCTAGGAGAAAAAGACAAAAAGCAATTGTTTTAGGGGAGCAATTGTTGCTGCTTGACAATCTGTAAACATTCTCCAAACAATTTGGAGTTCAATGGAGTTCAGCATTTATTACAGTTGCCCATCTTCCCAGATCTCTCAACAAATTTACCCCAAGGTAAGACGGCAATGCTTAAGCATTTTAACATTCTCAGGAAAGCCTATAGGACCAGAGATTTAGCTCTTTTTATCTGGTGTCTGAGTTCATTACACCACACTTAGACACACACAACATTTCAGGAGAAACAGCTCATACCCACTGTCAAGCTTGATGGTGGAGAGGTGATAATTGGGGCTGAGCACCTTGCAGTTATTGAGTTGACTATGAACTCTTCTAGAGGCCAATGTGCTGTCTGACAGCTAAAGCTTCCTTGAAACTGGCTCGTCCAAAAGGTCAAAGATCTGATGTGCACCAGCAAAATGAAAAAAAGAAAGAATCAATGATCAGAAATGCCCAAGTCAAAGTCCAGACTTCAATGCAAACAAAATGCTGTAGTGGTACCTTAAGAGAGCTTTGAATAAGCAAATGCACAAAAACCTCAATTAAATGAGGCAGTGTTGTAAAGGCAACGGGGCAAAATTCCACTAGTGATGTGAGAGTCAAACAGGAAACAACTACTACTAATACTACAAGTTGTTGCTGCTAAAGGTGGATCAACGGCTATTGAATCTACGAGATACCCACATTTAACAAAATTAGGTTTTATCTTTGTTTTTGTCAAATAAATAATGTAATGTTGAAAACTATATGATGTTATTCATCTGAAGTTGTGTTAGTCATAACATAATAAATATCTTACTGTCGTAGTGCATGTTTGTACTCACATAAAGAAAATAGGATTAAAAGAGTGGATACTAACATAGGCACCTAGCTGTATGTAAAGGAAAACAAATTCCTCTGAAGGTATATTCTGCTAAATAACGTCATTATTTAAATACGTTTTTCACTCTGCCAAACAGGCACTGCCCATCTGTTCAAAATCATACATTTTGGGAAATTAAATCACAATTGAATTACTGAAAACAAGCCCTCTGCAGATTATATCTCTCAGATATGAGAATTAAGCAAATAAGTCTAAAAGCAAGTTTTCCCCAGACATATTTGTTCATGCTATATTCAGCCCAGCCTAGAGTGCTTCATTATGAAACCTAATGAAAATTGGACTTGCCTTGGACTATTCCCTCTACAGCCAAAAAAAGAGTTTATGAAATGGTACTCACTAATACCTGTAAAAACACAGTATGTTGATAGGTAAAACTGGCAAACACTAATGCAAAACTACCCATTACAGAATTAAAAACATTAATCTGCATCATAGGTCCTTGTTCCTTTACATATCTTTCCTCCGTCCTGCCCAAAGTACTATTTGTAACTGAATGTATTATGACGCTGACAACAGTTTTTCCAGCTCATCTGACAGTGTGAACCTTGATAACAATCTCAGTTACTTTTTGTTTTTTTAAGGAGACTGCAGTGAAAAAGTTTTTACATTTAAACAAGAAACAACAAAAGATAATAGCTTTGGATGAATTGAAGATTCCACAAAAATCTAAAAAAAAAAGTACGTGGCCATGATGCAGGTGCTGAAGTCTAATGCAAACTCCTGCTGAAAGCAGTCTACCATGAAATATGTTTGATTATAGATTTGCATGGGAATCTAATGAGAGGAAAAAAATCTAGTGAATATTTACTTTGACTCTACAAGGACTGAATACAGAATATTTTAGATCCTCTTAGACCTGAACTGCACTTGCTGCAGATATTAATATCTGCTATGATCAAATTTAAAACTGCTTTGGTTTCACATGCTACAGTAATTCCGCTTATCTTGTGTTGCAGCTGCTGCTAAAATGTATTTAAGGCTTTACCGTTATCCAAAACGTAATTTGTATAAGGTTATATACATCACAGACTTTCTCAGATTGTATCTAAAAAGAGAGAGAGCTTCAAATATATATATATATATATATATATATATATATATATATAAATAAAAACCCTAGTATATAAAACAGGCAAACATATATGAGCAGGAACTGCACATAATTATATTTTGCTCTGTTTTACTGATTTTCTCACCAGGAAAAGAACACTCTGAAGTGGAAGTCTCACTGATCATTGCACATCAGAGAAAACAAGAAGACTAAAGTACTGACAATGCAGAGAGCATTGTCAGTACAATCACATGCACCAGCTGAAATGGCAGCAATTTCAACCGTCTGCGGAGCGTTCTCGGTGCTTTAGCTGTTGTATTTCAACACTGAATTGAAAAAGTACAAAAACACTCCAACCCCACTTTCTGTCAGCACCTCTGTCTCAATTGTGCCACTGATTGTAGTACTTCCTCTCCCATTTTGAAGTTGATTCCTGCAACTAGAAACTACATCAAAAGGTGAAAAACATGACTTTTTTTAACATTTGTATTTTTAATGCTTTCATAAAAGATAGCACTAATAACGATGGCATCAAGCTGCATTGTTAATGCGACTTTAAGGTAGATAGTGGTTTTTAGATGTGTTTCCATTCGCAGGGATCCAAAAGGAAAAGGAAAAGGCTAGAAACAGGGTCTGTCTCTTCCTTGATCCTTCATCAGTCATTGTGTGTTCACCTACACGGCTGGAGCTGCCAGGGTCTGCCATCTTCGCAAACTACCACTCCATACCGACTGGTGGTGAAAGTGTTGTTTTGTGGTGGCAATGAACAACAAATAACTCTTACTCAAAGAGGACATTGAGACAACTGAATAATTGCCATCTCCTGTCCTCAGCATATGCAGTCAGCTATCTTTACATTCACAAAGAGGACTAATAAAAACTGGTAAATATTCTATACCACCTGCAACATACGTCACCTGTTGTGGGTGACAAACTGGCGCCACCACACACGCTCTTTAGGACACCTTAATTGTCCACAAAACCAGTGCTCCAAAATGTGTCCCACAGTCTTGAAAAGCTCAGTACCAGTGACTTGTCCATGGGACACCAGCAATATACTAACTAAATGGGATAAGAAAGACAAGTCCTGGCAACGCTCTACAAACTAACATGAGAGAGGGCACAAAATAAGCTAGTAATAAAAAGTGTCCTTAAGTGTCTTTCAATGTGTCCTCAAAGAGCCTTGATGCCCGTGAGTGCTGAAGATTCAGAAAAATTCAGAAGATTCAGAAAGTCTCTTCGTTAACCTTCACTGAAATGCAGATGCATTTAACCTTGTAAAACCCAAATGTAGAAAAACACAAAAACATTTCTTTCAACCATTTCTTTCACATGTTGTAGGAGGCCTTTGAGGTTGAAAATGACGTGCTCCTACAATCAGTATGGAGGGCAAGCATAGAGCAGAAACCTTGACAGAACTAACCAAGACCAAACATATGGAGAACTATTAATGAGTAACTGACTTTTTCACTGCTGTGAAGGGAGTGTGCAGAGAAGAAAGCTGCTAAGGGACAAACAAGACCGGCAGCCTCTGCCGGTTACACCAAGACTGAGCGTGACATTGGCTCACTGATCCACCTCACCAGCATACAAAGGCGATATCAGAATGTCATTTGGCCAGGATAAATGCTTGGGAAATGGTAGCAAAGACTGGCAAAAGGATTGAAAATGAAGGGGTCAAACTACAAGAAGGCAGTAAAGCACATTTTCAGAGTAGCTACAGACCTTTAGATACCTGAAATAAAAAGCAACTATGAAGTAGTTAAGTCGCTGAAACGCTAAATGAAGAAAGTCCAAACTACCAGGGGCTGTGAAGGCAGGGAACGCTCTTCGGATGGACTGAAGAAAACTATTACTGCATCAGAGTACATAAGGGACTTGATTGATCATTGGTGGCACAGTAAAAAGCACTGCATTCGTGTAGGAGGGGATAACTGCACGGGCACAGACTACCTGAAAGACGTAGAAAAAAAAAAAAAAGAAGGGGCATTTTGAAGCGTAGCCAACATGAAACACAAAGATTAAAATGACCTGCATTCTTGCACAAAAGAGCTTTGGGCTTAATGATTCTGTCAGTACCTTTTTTTTTTTTTTTTTAAATCAGCAGCATATTATCATGCGATTATAAAGCTAATTAGCAATACCGAAAAGCACAGCTGAGGTGCATTGCACTGGGATATTAATCAGTCTATTCAAATTAATTGGTCTACCTCTCATATTATGATTGTATATTCTGCTTCTATATTAGTGAAGATACTAAACTTTATGCACTCACACAGAGAAATTGCACAAAAGAAACATTACAAAAAAGAAAAAAAAAAAAAGGAATTTGATAGGCAGACACCCACGCTAATGCGTCCAAAGTTAAAAACTGAATTAGGTGACGTCAAGCCCTGCTGAGCTGAATTCCGGGTTCCATGCATCGCAGCAGGAGCGTTGCTTTTGTCAAAAGTTGGGGAATTTTCAATGTGTTTTTTTTTTTTTTTTCCTTCAACACAAAGAAACCCAGAATTCAGTTCAACAGCTCTTGATGTATTCGCCACATATCCCCCCCACCTGTTGTTTGAAATAAAACAGTGAAAATCTAATCAAGCTTTGACATTAGGCTTTAATTTAAGAGGCTTCTCAAAAATATGATAATTATCACTGGAATTACAACCATTTTAAGCAAACTACCTCCATTTTTAAAGGACTCAAAAGGATTGACCATTTAATTGACTGATTGAAAAGAAGTTAATTAGCCAGGTGCGGTTTATTCCCTTCTTACTTCAAGACAAATAAACCAGATAAAAAGGTTCTGGAGTTGATATTAGGTATTAAATTGGCATTTGGCAACTTTTTGACTGGCACTACCAAAATGAAGTCCAAGGAAGTCCCATAGGAGGTACTTTGCCTAAAATGGCAGTCACTTTTAAATAATTAAACTTCAGGCATTGTCTATATAGAGTACATGCACTCGTCACTTTATTACAAATGTATGTATTACACACAATTTATTTTATACACAGCTAACCTGCAGCCATATAACCACATTTCTGTCCACAGCTGTGGCAGCTCCATCAGTGTCGGTGTCAGTATCTGTAATTGCTTTGGAAACTGATTAAACTTTCTCAATGCCTCTTTCACAAAAGTGAGGGGCAACTGCTATGCTTCTGTTTATTGTATCGCCTACTATCTGAAATGTATTAGAGTCACTACAGTATTGCAGCTGAATGACATCAGTCTGTGCACTTTCACCATAAATTTCTCAAATTCAACTGATTGTCATTCAGCGTGTCTCAACCACTCTTTCCTCCTGGTGTCACCGAAATCTTAAGAAAATGTTATATTCCAGTAAGCTTGCGCCAGTAAATAAGAGTAACATAAGAAATTTCTGTCAGTTCTTCAAGAACTTTCTCCACCACGTCTGTATTTCCCAGTAAAATGTATCTTACATATATTTATCTTAAGGATAGTATGATCATCATAATATCATATGGGTGATATTTTGCAGCAAAATATCTAATGAAAGCAGGATGAATACATGAATTTTTGATACTGAATCCTTTGAAATGTTTGGTACCACAAGCTGGCTTTGACGTAAATAGTAAATACATCAAAATGCTGATGAAAAATGTGTAATATTTCAAACTGACTTCCAAAGTAAAAGGTTGGGTTTTAGTGAATAGAGTTAATGTGGACAAGTGAGTACATTATTGATCAAATCATATCAAAAGCAGCATAAAAGAAAATAAAAATTATTTCTGAGATTAAAGAGACCTAAGAGCGAAGGGAAATGTGACAATGTGCTGTCAAGTTGCCTCTTCCTTTAATGAATATAATATCAAAGTTGTCAGGTGAGATAAAAGAACAATCTCATCAATCTCAGATTTGATATGACAACAAAAAGTCATCACTTTGACCTTCATTAGTTCAGTCAACAGGGACACAGGAAGAGAACAGCAACAGGTAATGTTTAACTGCCATTGTCATGACTTGAGTATGTTGGATCCAGATGCAGGAGACTGAGGCAGCTAAAGTTCCAATAAACACAATTTATTTAAACCAAAAATGCCGCTGAGCAGAATTTAGCAAAACCAAATCAGAAACAAGAGCCCAAAAATGACAAAACCAGCAAAAACTATGACCAGGAAAATGACAGACAAAACAGTTAGGACATGCAGGGAGCAAGGAAAAGAGAGGACAAGATATACATAAAGGACTTGACCAGACACAGGTGCAAACAATCAGGGCAGATGGGAACAAGGGAAGTCAAGACAAAACTAAAACACGAGGACACAGGCTTTCAAAATAAAACAGGAACATAAACCCAAAAACTATGACTTTTTAGTTACACTTGAGCCCTTTGACCTTTCCTCACCATGCAACCCAGACAAGTCACAGCTGCTCTGAAAAAAAAAACCCTCACAATTTCTAACCCTCTAATTTCTAAAACAGGCGCCTGGATATGCTGCAGATGAGAGCATCCTTGGTCACATTTATTTATCAAGTCATCTGAGGAAACAAAACACTCTTCTAGAAGCCGGAATATACAATATATGTTGAACCCGATCTGAAGGCTTGAACTCAAAATGTGCTACAATTATGTACTATGTATTATGTAACTACCCCAGTTATCCCTTTTCTTTTTTTCCATCTAAACCCTTTGAATTAAAGAGGCCCAGTTCCTGCTCTTTCTGGCCATCCCATCCAGCTCTTCTTAGGAAAAGCTGATGCATTTCCAAGCCAAGCCAAAAAGATGACCTGTCTAGCATCTGGGTCTGTCCCGGGGCCTCTGCCCCATTGCTCATGCCGGAAACAACTCCCCAGGGAAGCATCCAGCAGACATCCTAACAAAATACCTGAACCACCTCAACTGGTACACTTGGATGTGGAGGAGAAGCAGCTTTACTCTGAATCCTTCCCAAATTTCCTATCTCTAAGGGAAACTCCAGCCACCCTATTCAAGATATATTTATTAGAAGGTAAATAACTGTGTAGGAGTAAATACAGTAAATGTTTTTATACGCAAGTACTTTACATATTGGTATGAATTAGTGTAACAGTATAATTCATTGTTCATCATTTACAGGTAAACACTAACATTAATCTAATTTGGTAAGGCACATAAAGGTATTACCTGAAGTAGAGTTATTACTGAATAAACAGAAATGAACAAGAAGTTGCTATTGTTCACAACTTAATAGATAGCAGTTTACCTTTACTTTCACGCTTATAAGAAATCTACTTAAACTGCATGTCATTTTACTCTGGTTTAGAACCTGGATAAAGCCTGAGGATGAATAAAAGCAAGCACACAAGTTTATAACCCACGACAACCTTACGCCGAGGAAAGCATAATTTTTTCCGATAACATAGTCGGTATTCAATGTGCTAACGTAGGGCCTTATCTCTTCCGGCAAGACAGGTAAAATGAAGAATGTTAATGCATATATATTTGGTGGAATATGACCTTTTCTATGGATGTGGTTCCTGTGGGACAATACTCAGCTGAATTCTAATTCGAAGTCATTTAACATGGATATGATATGATGATCCCTCAAACCAAGATTGTGATTTGTTCAGCTCTGAAACTCGACTTGTGGCTTTTCATATCATATATCAAGATCGTATTTAAATGTTTTTCTTTAGTAATGAAGTGAAGCAGGATTGCCTTTGTGAATTAGACGCATGCACCTCAGAAGATGCAATCTGCCTCCATCATTTGATTAGATCCATTGTTTTGTGTCATTCTTTGTGTTCGGGCTATGTCCTTAGCATATTTTGTGAATAAGATATTAATAAATATTTAAATAAGTGTTAACTTTTTTCGTAATAATGATGAATTGCATTTCGAAAAAGGAAGTATATTTTTCACATCTAACGGGGACAAAAGTTATAATACTAAACAGAAGTCTAAGGGTTATTCTTTTCTTGTAGCATGACAGTAAGCATTATAACAGAAGGAAAGAACCATGGGTCTATGGTTGGAAAATATATAGATGAGAAAAATACAACTTGACATTCATTTTGTATATCAGGGTCCTAAACTAATGAAAAAGCAATACATGTTTCAGGCTGAGTTAGTCCTGTCGTTGACATTATGCTACCTAATACATGTAGACATTCTGTAGTCCACAAAACAATCCTAATAACTTGGTATTTTCTTAATCTCTTAACCCTTTAATGCCCGACATATGAGATAGTACACGAAAAAATGAAGTTTGTTTTATATATATTTGAAATGTTAATTATACATTGGAATGAAAAACACTTTAACTCTTGTATTTAACAATTTCTAAATTATTATTTGTCTTATCATTATGAATACATTAGGTAAGTTTATGTATTTTACTGCAGGTTTACTGCTTGTTATGACAGGATGTGATCAGACAAGAGGAATTCTAACATACAGCAAGGTTTCAGCTTCTTCTATACTAAAATATCTTCCTGTCAAAAAAGTGAGTTGAAAAATCTGCTTGAGCATACCTGGATAATCAGAGGGCCAAAGGTATCTCTATTTTCATTAACCAAATCATTCACAAAATCTTGTTTTACTGTATCAGAAATGAAACAAAACACCTGCAATTTCCCACTTCAGCACACAGATTGAATGTTCAAAAGGTCTCTTCTAGGCTTTTTTTTGTTGGGGCAATTTTTACTCATAGGTTTATTTTACTGAAATCATAGAAATGAAGAAATACCTCATCTGTCATTATCCATGGTCTAAAGTTTTGTTTCTTCTGGTGTGTCAGTTTGGCTATACTCAGACTACCTGCAAAAGCTCTAATAAGACTTTTTGCATTTTAAAGACCTTATATATATATATATATATATATATATATATAGATAGATAGATAGATAGATAGATAGATAGATAGATAGATAGATAGATAGATAGATAGATAGATAGATAGATAGATAGATAGATAGATAGATAGATAGATAGATAGATAGATAGATAGATAGATAGATAGTATGACAAGCCAAAAGCCACATGAAAAGCATTTTTTCATATCTGATTATGATCATACAATGAGGTGGTTTGACAAGTGATTCCAGTTGAGACAATGACTGCATGTAGTGATGAAGGTGGTTTTGACATGGCAGACGTGACAACAGTCCCTGGTTGGATGGCTAAACAAATGAGTACACAGTAGCTTTTTCTGTCTCTGGTTCTTTCTTGTCACTCATACAATTGCACCATGACTCCGCCATAACCACATGTGACAATAGCGCAGTCAGTCCACCACCCTCCTTTATGCACTGTTTACATCAGCTGTGTCAGCTACCATAGCAACCATGTTTATAACAGGAACATGAACAAGGACTCATAGATTCAGTATGATCACTCGCAATATATAATGTAAACGGTCAGTCAGGAAGATACGATTCTGATCAGAATCAGATCCGATTCTGATCTGTCTATAAACACGTCTAGACTGCTACCTGACCATAGCTTCTCATTGTTCATCTTTTTAACCCCTCGCTGTCTCCTGGTTGTAACCATGTGTGGCTTGTCTGTCCCTGTAACTACGTGTTGTCCTATCCTTCATGTTTTCCCTTCCAAGCCCGTCTGTTGTGGTTTCCAGCATCGCTCCTTGTGCCTCTGTTTTTTGTTACCTTTTAAGTTTCCAACTGTGGCAGCATTTTTTCCATTGACAAAGCTGGTTTATTGCCATTCCTGCTTCCCTGTCTCCTGCATTTTGAGCCTTCCACCAAAACCACACCCTGATTATCTCTTCAGTCGTTTTTTTTTTTTGTCATGTTTGCTTTCAATTGCCAATACTTTGATAACTGAGCATACAACCCTTGCATGTCACATGCATATTTGGTTCTGCTCATATCTATTATACCCTTTGAGCAGTACTCTGTTCATCCATATAGCGGTATAACAGTTATAAATAACATGAATGTGTTTATGTTCACAGTGTCACAGTGAAGGCCACATTTCATTTTAATATCTCATGGGGTTATTTGTGATATAACCATGAAATAAAAATCATTGTATGCATAGTGCCAATGGACATGAGTTGTTTGGGGTTTTTTGAGCATTTTTTTAAAGGGCAAGCATGGATTTCAACATTCCCAACAGAATCAGATTATTCTCTCAGCATACATTTGTTCCCTGGATCAAATGATTAATTCATTTATATATCAACTTCATTCTGTCCAGGGTCACGGGTCTGTCCCAGCTGCCACTGGCCAAGAAGGGGAGTGAATCATGAATACATTTCCATCACAAGGCTACACAGACACATAGGAGGCAAATCAGCCTAAAATAAATCCTTTTTAAACTGTGGGGGGAAATCTTGAGTACCTACAGAGGCAAAGGGAGAACACAGTGTACAGTTGGCATATATTACAAAGTCTCCTATTTCACGGATAACAGCTAAGATTTGCTCGAAATGCTGCAATATCACTAGGTTTTGGGACAGCTGTTAATATAACTTGGTGAGCACCAGAGTCTTTGAAGTGGATATCATATGGCCATTTCCAGACTTTTTGTCTCATCTAGAGTGTGCCTACATCCAAAGAGTATGTAAATACCTCATAATGATTAAGGAAAATATCATGGGTAACAGTACTTTCTTAAACAAGATAACATTGTCTTAACTGGTCAAATTTCAGGACGTGGGGGTCCCTCATAAATGTACACAACTCCTGCTGCCAGTCAGGGATGGAACACAGCGCTCCAAACCAAGCTACCAATCCACACAATATTGAGAGATTACTTACATTTTCAGACGACTTCAGAAATCCAGCTATATGTGCTTGAGCCAGAATTGGATCTGGAGAATGAAAGCTTCCAACCAGAGGAACGACAACAACAAAGATTATACGCTGACATTTCTGTTTGGGATGGTTGTTAAAGCCATCCAGCTGAAGCTGGCAAAAGTTTGTTCTGTCCTTACAACTCCAGGCACATTCCTTACAAGATACTATGGAAACAAAACCCAATAGTTTGAAGGAAGCAGAAACTCCCTTGCTGCAAACACATTCACTTTTAAAATAAACATATAGATCCAAACAATCCTAAATATCCATGTGTTTCTGAATAAAAGACTAGGTATTGGATATTGGTTTAGTCTATGGTAGAATCTTATGAATCAAGGCAATCCACACCTCATGAAGTCCCAAAGTCTTACACCAGAGATTTGGATATATTGTGATTATTTTCCTTAGAAATCCAGCAACTTTGTGCATCTCTTTTTTTTTAACTTACATTGATGTGTAAGGTAAGAACTATTGTTGCAACACTTCTGATAAATCCAAAAACAGAGAATAACACATCATGTCCACTTTAAATGGAGTAAGGAAACTGCACAAGAAAGTTTTGTGTGTGATGGACAAAAGGAGATTGAAGAACATGGGGTTGACTTATGTTTTGAGAGGAACATGTACACTTATCTATTTCTAAACAAGTGAAGTTCAGACCTTTCTGCATTACAAAATACACCCTTTTTGGTAAAAAAAAAAATAACAACTTGTGAAACCAAAGATTTATGAACTTTTTGAAAGTCGTTATCCTAGGTTTCACTTTGGTTTTTCCTATTATTTGTTCCAATTTGATACTCTGAGTATTTGTTGAAGATATGTTACCCCTTTAAATATTTTTATAGCACTAACCAACCCATTTTCATGCCTGAGCCTTAATTAAATGCATGCAAGAGAAGTGTAAACATTTACTAAAGCAAAATTAAAATTTCAGTTTATTTATATAATCATCTGAACATATATTTAACAGACACAATTACAATTTTTCTTTGTTTCAACTAATCTTCTTCATAGTATTTAACATTTTAAAACATATTCAAAAATTGGATGCTGGCAACACATATGCAAAAAAAGGTTAAGAAAGGACAGAAAAGATTATTTAATACACAAGGTTCTGAAAGATCATATAATCTTCAGTGAACAGGTGAGGGGTGTCAGGACTGGGCATAAATAAAACCTCCACCAATCGCTCATGACTCAACACTGTGCTAACTGTATTAATAAATACATAAAAAAAAAACAAACGTTTTCATTAATTCGATTCATTTACCATTGCACAACTAAAGGGCGGAGGGGTTTTCATCATCTAAAAGCATAATATTAGGAAAAGATTCATGGAGTCAGCACTGAATGAGAAACTGTCGTTGCACCGGGCTCAATTTAACCAGATGGGCTGGGGAATTCCATGGAAAACCATTGTCACTCAACACCGTCCACCGCTGCATTTACAAATGAGACCTGAGAGGGAGAAAGCCACATATCAACGCTGCGCAGACGCAGCACAGAGTTCTCCGCGCACGAGTTCATCTCATATGGACAGAAAGACAGTGGACACATGTTCTGTGGTCAGGTGAATCCCCGTTTTGGCTTGCTTCTGGGAAAAGTGGTAGTAAATGCAAAGGCGTATACTAGGATTTGGAGCTATATATGCTACCATTAAGGAAATGTCTTTTCCTAGAAGGTTTGTGGTTATTTCAGCAGGACAAAACCAGACCTGATCCTGCATGACTGACAACAGAGTGTGTGTGTGTGAGAGAGAGACAGTGTGTGTGTGTGTGTGCGTGTGTGTGTGTGTGCGTGTGTGTGTGTGAGTGGGTGAGTGCGTGTGTGAGTGTGTGTGTGTGTGTGTGTGTGTGTGTGTGTGTGTGTGTCCTGCCTGTAGTAAGCTGGGAAATTACCCCTATCTTAAATGGTTATATTTCTTCTATAGTGACATTATTCAAGTGTAAAAAGGTCATTAGGCTGTTAGCAGATTTTCTTTAAACATAACTAAGAGTTCGCTAACGTGACTTTATCAGTATTCAGCTCAAAATGTGAACCTATAGCTTAGATTTATACCCTTCCCCTGTCAGTCCACCCCCAACGATGGCTTTTTCGACACAGTTCCACCCTATAAATACCTCCGGTAACACCTCAGAGATGATAGTAGAAATAAAAATAAACACTCCACACCTGCATAGCCGTTCGCCCAGTGAAACGCTAGTGAAAAGCTATTTCCTTCTATGTTTAATATGCGGTGCCCAGTAAATCCGACAATACTAAAATTTTAAAGCATGTTCACTTAAGGGAAAGTTAGGCTGGGATGATGTTAATTTAAGGAAAATCCCCAACCACATGATGCACACTCTCTCCTTGCATCAAATACTAGGCAATTAACCCGCAGTTAATTAGAAAATTTCCCCTCCTGTAGTTTGGTTGGATACGACTGAGGAGCAAATAGTACAGTGGATGATTCATAGCCCGCTGGTAATCACACAAGCGCAGGAACCAGGATCCTTGAATTAGTCTCGACTTAATTTACCTCACAGAAATTGCCCACCACAGCTTTATGATTTAGTAGTGTTTACCGTGGAAGATATATCTTTCAAACACATCCTTTTTGAGCTATTAAATATGCTTGTGGCATTATAGTTTAACCAGCTCTGCAACAAATGCAGCAGTTTCTTAATAGCTCAGCGTATGCAGAAGAAATGCAGATCTGGATGTGCATTACAATGACCAAAGTTCTCTCAATTTGTTATTCGACAAAGGTGGTTAGGTCTAACTTATTTCAGGGCAAATTAAAGGAGATTAGGAATTTTAATAATTTTCATGGAAATGAGCATACCTTTTTTTTAAAATACAGGGCTCTCAAAAGTTTAGACACCACTATGTAACATTTAACTTGAACTGAAAGTAGCAATACACTAAAAATATTTACATGTGAGCACAAATTCCCAAAATTGGAATAATATTATGAAGAGTATTACATTATTTGTTGAACCCGCCTGTAAATGCAGCCGTTGCGGGTGAGGTGGCAATTGGTGGCAGTCTTTTACACGTCTTTTCAGTATGATAAAATAGAACAAATCTTTAAACTGTGCAACGCTTTAGATTTGAGGATGTCTTTTGTTGGTCTTTTAAATATCCTTGTAAACTTTTTGCAAAGTTACCTCTGCCATGATATTCGCTGTAGCTCCGTGAGCTGGTTTGATTTTTGCCAATAGTATTGTAGGGATGAGAAACTGGGAGAGCTTAACGGCTTCTTAAAGATAATCAAATGTTCCTCCCAATGAAACTGAAACTTATGTGAGATGCAGGTGTGCATGTACTTTTTATTACAACAGTAAAATATCTTTATGCTGCACTCCTTCTTAGGAAATTAAGATAACGCCACACGTTCACCTGAACAAAAACACACACACAAAAAAATAAAAAAAACATATGGGAGAAAATGGGCAGAGATGTTTTGTGAAGATTTGTATTCAATTGTAAAACTGCAGGCCGTGAATCTCGTCCTCCTATTCTCTCCCATTATTTGCTTAGCTGAACTTGTTGACAGAGGCGGAGCAGAAATCACAGGAGGTGATAAGCTCAGTCTGAGGTGCAGTACTGTGTGACCATCATGGATATGAGGGTTAAAACCACAGCACTGCTTCACAACTTTGAGCCATCTGTTTTAAACGGACTGCGTGCCAGCAATTTCTCACATGCATACCCACAGCTCCACATCTCTCCCTGCAGACCTGCCTCGCTGCTGCCGCCACGATGACCTTGTCTTCACTGCCTGCGCAAAGGAGCAAATCAGCAGCAGCTGCAGTCTTCAGTCATCTGTAGTCATGCATTTATGGATTTTTTATTTTTTTTGTATGATTCCTGCCAAATATACAATAGTGTGCATTTGATATGATGTGTGAAAGTGAAGATGGCCATGTGTGGAGGGCTTTCTTGCTTGAAATGGAGGACTGTGTTAGACCAGATATAGGGCTGAAAATCATGATTTAAAACATTTATGTAATTACAACCGTGACAATTCAAACACAGTACTTTATAGTTGCTACTTCTTATCTTCACCTTAAATTCAAGGGGCAACAGCCTTTTTTAAATGTGGAAACCTGCTCTCAATTATTGAATCACCACTAGGAACTAATTTCAAAAGAGAGTCCGTTTTCATTTAACCTAATGTTAACATACTAGGCACCAATACACATGTTTACAGCCTTGTGCAAAAACAGGATTTGGTCTTATAGCAAGATTTCTCATCCTTGACATATGAACATCTGCTAAAACTGTCATTTTAGCTACTTTTGGGTGAACTTAACATCTAAGCTATGAACACAGACCTAGGGGATCACAGCCTTTCTTATCGTAATAATAACATGGATTGCTGTGCTGGTAACTGTGGTACAAGAACACCACAGCTGGCTCTGGGATGGCCTGGAAGTGTCCAGGGATAAACTTTGGCTAAGCAGCTGCTAACCAAAGCTAGCCAGTTGAACTAGGTTTGGCTTTTCAGCTGTCAGGCAGCAGTCGGAGCACAACGGTCAGTTGGCCAAACGTCTTCTTGACTGTGGGTCATGGTAGAGAGCTTGGTTGGAGCTCCAGCGGTTTTTGTTTTTCTTGCTCTGGCAGCGGTCGTTTCAGATGTTGTAATGGTAGCTACATATAAAATTATGACGATCAACAAGTTGATCAGTATGAATGTAAGGTAAACCTTTTTGGCATCATGGGTTAGTATGAGACAGGGTAAGCAAAAATAGCTGGGATGTGATGACTGGGGTCAGGTGGGTTTGCTCCAATTCGCTGCTGGAGTTGTTTGTTCCACCACTTTCATCATGGATTGGGCAGCGGCAGCTCCTGCTAAGATGGTGTTGCCTAGAGCCCCATTGAACAGGCCTCAAAACCTATTTTCATAAAACCTCCTGCTGATGTAACAGAGGGTTTGTCCAGTTCTCTTTTATGTAGTTTATGACTCTGTTACATTTTCAACTGCAATTGGTTGAGAGCGCTGTATCCTCTTTCAGTTAGTTCAGTTCAGTGCTGTCAGTATGCTATCGCTGTTGGGAGAGCATCATGTTTCCATGACAACCACTCTCAAGCAAAATGCTATAAAGCATGATGACAAAGCAACTAGTGTTTTGACTCAGTTGTTTTAGAGCTATTTTCTTTTCTTTGTATCACCATGGGCAAGAATAGAGTTTGCAAATGAAGCACAACCGCATTTAGAAGTTATTTGTCCGACTACTGGCTTTACTTTTGTTTTTCCATGATTTTTTCTTCGCATCTTTAAAACCCTCAATGCCCTATGCAGCTTTCCATGGAAGCTTTTTTAGCTTAAATGTGGCATGCACCCTGTATTTATGTGTAATTGAGGTTGTGGAGTTAGTATGGTAGTCTCTGATGTAGTTAGTTTACTGCATCAGAGACTGTTGTGAAAAAGAAAACCCTTTAAGGAGACCTCTCTTCATATGTAGATATGTTGTATATCAGCTCACTTCCAAACATGCCAACCAATAATGCCAGAAATGTGATAGTAACGACAGCAGCAGTGGAAAAACTGACACTTCTTCAGTTTTCCCAGATTGAGGTGAAACACATGTCAGAAAATACTGTACAAGAGCCTAGAGATTTTTTTTTTTCTTCAGTTCAGGTATCAGTAGAACTCGATTACTTCTACTTTTCATGTCACCAGCCTCAGCGAAGAACCTGATGGAGTGTGATAGCAGTGTGAAGATATTACAATCAGGTCTGAAGGATTTAAGTTGCTTTTGAATGGCATGACCTGACCTCCGATCTAGATGGAGCGCAGATTTGGAGCTGGACTGTCATGCAAGTAAGTGCTGGTGGGCTGGATGTCTCATAGCCGCTCCGGTACCACACATCAAGTGAGACGGTATTTGAGTTTCTTATCAGCTGTTCACTCATGCGGTTGACTCGGAGTGCGCTCTGAAAATAAGAGATGAAACTCCAATTACCCAACTCCCCAATCTGGCTCCTCTCAACCTCTGTGCAAGTAATGGATGAAAATTATTCCTCAACCAGTTCTTACAGCACTGGTCAAAAAGATATGCCTCCCTGAATTTGTAAATTGTGTTAATTTGTCTGTTGCTGGTGTGACATGAATGCTTTAAGCCGGCAGATGCACTTCTGTGGTGCTGAGATAAGACTGGTAGAGGTTACTTAAGGATGTCACCTGTCACCTTTGATGACTGTGCAGCAATAGTGTTTCATTAGAGCGCTCCACGCTGGTGCTCTGGTGTTATTTTTAGGACATTTATTGCTTGAATCCCTTCCTCCATGTCAGAGGATTAAAGGATTCCTAAGGTGTGCAGTTGTGTGTGTGTGCGTAGTTGGATTTCTACCAAGAATCAGTAGCCTTTGTGTTTTTATAACCTATCAGCACCATGCTTGACATACATTCAAAGACTCATACTATTTTTTAAAGAAGCATTTAAAATTCTGAATATCTGATTGATATTATTTCTAATTTATGTAGATAATGTACACGTGACCTTTTTTTTTTTTTTTGCCCTTTTGGCATCGTGCACACCTGAAACTGTCAAAACTGTCTGCTTTTATAGAAGTCTGTACACGTGCTAATGGTCAATTCATCAGGAGTTGATTAGAAACAGCACCTGGCTGCAACTTATCATCCCACCACCCACCACCAGCCGCCATCACAACCCAATCATTTTTGTTCCAGTGAATAATGGCACAATGAAAACAAGATGCTGTTCATTTGAGGTGGGCTTTGCCTAAAACTAAGACGCACTAACATAAGATGATTTATATTGTCCTTTTATACACAAAAAAAAGGATTAAAAGACAGGGGTACTTACTATTTCTCATGACTATAAAAGTATCAACCAAATGGCAGGAGTGGAATCCTCAAGCTTATTGTTCTTTCTTTTCTTCATCCGTTAAATGTAGGCTGTCTTTTACAAGATGTTCTGATTCATCGATCAAAATAACATTAAATAATCGTTCAAAGACGCCAACATAAGTTAAACAAATGCACTGATGCGCGTCTGTGCACATGGATGCCAAAACTGAGAGATGAATTTATAAACATTTAGAGGGGATTATAGCCTTTCCTTTTCACGGCTGGTCTGTGGTGGGCTCTGTAGTTAATATTTGTTATATCTTCACCCCAAGAAAGTGTCCAACGCTAGGTTTTCAGTTACATTCATAAGCCTCTCAGAGCTACGCTGCACAAACAAGATATCCGTTTCTCTGACACAGTGGTTTTATGCAACCCTGCTATGATAATTAACTTTTGCAGTGGAAAGTAAGTTCCTAAATGCATTTGATACTAAACGCTATTGCCATCAAGTATCGTTGAGCAGTACCAAGCAGTGAAAACAGCATGTTTTATGCTGTGTATACTTTGACTCTTGAACATGTTTTCATGTGCTGAAATGTACAAGTAGCACTTCAAAGCACTGGTCATTTATATATCAATCCAGCATTAGATATACAGACGCGTATATCAAAACAGCAGATCAGATCGAGCAGGATGTTTCATTTCGTGAACCCCCTTTGATGCCCCTTACTTGAGCCGCCAAGTCCCCATGCAGCACCTTTTCTACAACCTCACTGAATTACTCTGCATATCTCATTTGCACAAGCGCACATAGACTTTGTCTGTCGCTGTTTACTGCAGAGATGACCATTTGTTCCCCAGGGAAAACACCGAGCTCTCAGCTGGAGACTCATGAGCGTTCCCACAGGAACAGACCTGATATTTGTTCATGATTTAAACTGGCTGAGAAGATATTACATCTGATTCTACATTTAAAATATCACTGATATGGTCTGAGGACTGTATGTACCATATTGTTTCATTATTGAAGTGTGAGTCATCGTGATTTCTCACAACTTCTTACAGCTTCAAACCGGGCTGCTGAATTTGCCAGTCCATGACAACGGGATTATAAATGTTTTTATTCATTTGTTTACGCTACGCTACAGTCTCTTAATTTTTGAATGCACATCAAACACATACAGTATTGAATGTTGAAATGATCAAACATTACAAATCACTCCTACTAAGCTTTTAATATTGCGTCTTTTAATACTGTGTCAGATTGGTTGCCATGGTGATATTTGCTGATAATGTGTTGTGATGATAATTGACACATTTAAGCTGAAGGTTTTCAGTTCAGTGCTCAAGCATATTTATCAAAACATGATTATCAGTTATCTTTTATTTGTTCTTTAAGGCAACTAACAGATGGTGGGTGGTGTAGCCCATCTCATAACTCACCACAATACCACAACTTTTTTTTACTTTAAAGTTTGGTTTTTGAGTAAATTACACTAAGACGTGATGTGTAAATTGCAGAGATGCTCTTTCCTGTGTTTGTAGTCTTATGTTAAGCATGCACTATTTCTTGAAATATATATACAGTATAAAATAATAATCTTCTGGTTTACATCTCAAACAGAAAGTTATATTTAGTCTATTTTGCATATGTGTATATATAAATTTTATCTGTTGGAGTGAAATTGAGTGTAAATTCGATTTAATTTTGAATCGAGAAGTCTAATTTGTTCCAAAAAAACTCCACTTTTTTAGTGTGCAATGAAATGTACCATAATCAATTCTCTAACAATAAACTGGATCCTCACTCTGCTTTATCTTTAACTTCTGGTAAAGTTTGTTCATTTTAGTTGTGCCATTAAAAAAAAAAAAAAAAAAAAGAAAAGAAAAATGAAAATGAAAATGAAAGTAAAACAACATTAGTCTTTACTACATTTAAGGTAAGTGCTGCCTTAGGATTGCTATCTTAATTAAAGCTCGACTCACTTTGAATCACTGCTGTCACTCAAAACCAAATGTGGAGCAAACAAAAGAAGGCCAAGTGTGGGCCAGTCATTCATGTTATCTGGGCTTGACGTAACATTGCTGCAAACAATATTTATTGTGCTGAGATGTTAAACACAGATGCATTCTGTAAATATAAAACCAGCACCGAAATAGCACAGTGGTCTTTGTAGAAGATAAAGACAGATTACCGTGGTCTAAATCACTGACGAATTTCTGACAATTTAATTTCTGTGGTTCAGATGTATTTCGTGGCAGACAGGCAGGCGAGCACGCAGCCGACAGATCAACTAAAACAGGCTGCAGGAGAATAAGCTCTCAATAAATTGAGTCAAATTTGAATGGGATGAAATGGACTTCTTAAATCAATAAAAATCTAATTATTTCTTATGCTATCGTTGTAGATATTTAGAATTTTAATGCAGAGAAGGCAAAACACTACAGGTCAGTTGGTTGCTGTAATCGGATAAAAAGAAATCACCATTATGTTTTAAAGCAGGTCAATCCTAATCTGGGAAACGGCCTGTATCCCTGATAATTCTGTTCGTTCCCTAATCCTCAGGATGACAGCTAGCACTATTACACGGACGACAGCGCGCCAGACGACAGCTCTGTATTGTCAGCTGAAACGCCCACTGGGAATCTTGTGTCCATATCTAATGTGAATTACAGAGGAATTTACAGTAGAGGGTTACTGAAGAGCATCGGTGGGATCATAACAACACGATTGATGTCTTCACTCTAAATGAATTGTTTTGCATTTATGAAACATACTCTAACACCCCACCCCACCCCACCCGTTTTTTTGAAGGTTTTAGGCTGAAAGAAAAATGAAGAGGCTTTCAATATCAATGCCATCAAAAGTTTTTATTTATTAACTAACTTCATCCGAAGAGCAATGAATGGAGAAAAAAAAAAATTAATTAGTATTTGATGTGTTCAACCTTTGCCTTTACAAAAGCTCTTAAAATTCAAGGAGCCTAAAAGTATTGTATTCCTGCTCCAGCATTTGAATAAATAAAACATATTCTCTCTTTTAGTTTTCGGAGATCCTTGCTCATTTTCAAAATTATGTAATTCTTTTTCAAGGTCTCCTTTGCAAACCGAGCACAGCAAGGGACACCTCAAAGTAGGTTCAATTTCAGTTTCAGCTTGATTTTTTTTTCTTTTCTTTTTTTTTTGTGATTTCCATGTATAAGCCAGACTCAAAATATAGTACTTTCTGATGGTTAGCAGCAATTAAACTTGAATTGAGAAAAAAACGATAATTAATTTATAATTAATAATTAATAGTTAAAAAAATATAAAAGACAAAACACAGAGTAAAAAGGGAATCTGCAGCAACATTTTTCTGTTTTCAGTGCAGTAAGGCTGAGAAGTGTACAAATAATTAGTCTAACAGAATCCAGAAGAAAAAGCGATGATTTCAATATGGATGCTCCTGATTGCTGGGAGGAAGGGAACACCGAGCAAGGAATTTAGTTGCAGTTGTGCAGAGTATGATGAGACGTACTGAAACTCTGTCTGCTGAAAAGTATGATAATAAACATAATTACCCAAGACACTCCATAGACCTACCTAATGTGGCAACACAATATAAACTGTATGGAGATCGTACGGCGTAGTTCACGCAACTGTGGCAAGAAGTGTTGACATGTTGAATTAAAATCCTACTCCAAGTTAGACATAAACTCCAATCAAACATGCCAGTGTTCAAAAGTCATTAAAAATATACATAAATATTAGAAAATACTGGGCATATTTGCCCTTCTCTCACGGTGGCTGCTTACATTTTGCTCTGCTGAGATCTGTGTCCCACTGTCTTAACAGGGGCGTCAGCTGACATGAAGAATTCTAAAAGGCTTTACAAATCTTATTAACAGTTTTAAATCCAGTTATTTTCTATCTCAGATCATGTTTATATTACGCAACTATTACTCTGACGGATCACATCAGGACTTCGTGGTGTCCCAGATCAGCACAGATGGCAGGTATACATAGGAACATTTGATGAATGTTATCCAATGTGCTGGATTCACGTATAAGCTCTGCTTATGTTTGGGAAAAAAAAGATGTTTAAGTGCTCTCTTTCTTCCCAGATATCTGCCTATCATTCCTTTTTAAAATTCTGCAGCTATAAAGTCTCAGTCTGTTCTTTTAATTAGCTTTTCTCATTGTGTTGGATAATCCCCCATCTCACTCCTCTCCAGGGATACTTATATCATGACCCATTTGAAACTGTCTTAATCCCACCACCTCTGCTTCCTTATTGCTTGATGTCACATCTTTCCACATCTGGCAGGCACACCAACAAAGGGAAACACCTGCTCAGTTGGCAAAATATCTCGCTTGGTTTAATTTCAGCCAGCTATTATGGCTACGAGTATAAAAAGATTATGTTGCTTTAAGTATTTATGTAAGGTAAATTGATGGTAAATATCCACTTAAGTCCATTAAATATTACGAAGCATCCAGCATCTGATGATTATGATAACAACTAACGGATGTGTTTACATTCACTCTTCAGTCGTATCTAGACCTTTGAAATAAACTTGGCCAACTCCTCCAAACATAATCTAATACTGCGTCACACTTTGATTAATTTGTTCTGGTGCTTATTTCAGAAAGGAGGTTCAACAAACTGAGTTAAAGTACTATCTCAGAGTTGACAAACCCTGAGATGGAAAACTTAAGAGTTTCAAATTAATCAGCTCAGAGTATGTTAATGCTGAGGAAAGCTGGTGCACCGCAAGAATAAAGAGCCATCGTCAAAGAAGTTCGTGATACCTTGATTTACCATGGTGACCTTTAAACTAAATGGAAGATGTCTCCCTACTTATTTCATTAGAATTAGAGGATTATTTGCAGTCATGGAGTTTAGTCTTCGTTACCAAGACTTTAACGGTAGTTAATGTCCGAACCGAGACAGAGGAAAAGGCATTTGAGTATGCTGCTCTCTACACTGGGGATCAGCTTCAAACCAACTTCAACCTCAAGGATCTGATCCCATTGTGCGCTTTTATACATCATCCGAATACTCTAAATGCATCCACTTTTGGTCGTAGAGGTTATGACTCATCACCATCAGCCATGTTTGCGTTGATTCTCGAACCCTTCAAAGGTCTAAAATAAGTGGTAACTTCAGACATTAGCGTTGGCAGTCTTTGGTGACATGCTGGTGCTTTGTGGTCCTAATTCTTGTGCTCCTAACTGCTGCCTGTCTTGGCCTGGGCACTCTGAAAAAGATTTTACATCTCAAGAGGTGTTTCTCTCTAGTTAAATAAAGGTGAATACATAAATACATAATGAAAGAGAACGTGCACAGTGAGTGAATGTTTAAATATTTAATAACTTATATAATATCGCATGAGTGACAAATCATGGGATGTAGGTGTATTGTGCTTAAGATTAATTTTTCATGCATGTACAATCCTAGTGGTGGAAAAAAGGTAGAAAATAAATAAACCTGTTAGCAGTTGAAGACAAAGCATAGAAAGAATTCAGACGGGTGACTTGAATGCAACAGGCTCATGGATTTCACTCAAATTTGCCCAAGCAAAAGATAAATAATTCATGGAGCTTTGGTAGGTGTATGGGTGGCGTCAATTCATCCACTGATGGTGAGAAATCCTTTACTTACAGGGGTGGATTATTGTAAATCATTAATAATATTGTTTTATGAAACATGTAGGCTATCTGAAATCCTGTGATGTTCTTTCATGACTCTTAGAGGTTTGTGAGCAGGAAATAACTACTACACTACATAAAGAGAGAGAGAGAGACACCGAGAGAGACCAAGAGAGAGAGATACCTTTAAGTATTTGGTGTGAAAACCATGGCCACCAGAAGGGGTTTTTGTGATCTAGAGATGGATGTGGTCATGTGTATAGGATAGGGCATACAACAGAAAAAATAAAGGTCTAACAAAAATCATTGAGTTTTGTGAAACAACAATTTCAGAGACTTAAGATCCTTTTCCAATGCAAATGTAGACCCTTTGTTACCAGTGATGCCTCTTCATCAATAAAAGAACATCTCATTATCCCTCGAAGTGGCCTTATACGTTTTCCAGGAGCCAGATTAAATTTAACCCGCTTCAGCGTTATGAAGGAGAGAGGCAGAGAGGAACTCAGGGTTAATGGAACAAAACCTACTCTTACCCTCGTTATGTTGACAGAGTAAGTTACCATAGTGACAGACTTTAAGGATGTTACCTCAGTTCCTGAAATAGACTTGAATTTAACCTTCTCTCTGGGATTTATTTTGATTGATGGGACAAAAAGGGTTCTGCCTTTGGTTACCTAGGAAATTGTAGAAATTGGTCATGTGAAAGTTCTCTTCAAATAAACCCCAGAACAGAGATGATGTTGCTGTATTAAAACAGAGCTTTATGGCCCAGCTGCTAACTCCTTGTCTTAATAAAATGTATATAGATAGTCTTGACACAATTCATTAATTTAACCGATGCCAGCCTTTAAATTCACCTACAGTGGTGGCAAAAATCTAATTTCACTACCACACAAGGTTTGCATTAAAGGCACAGCAGGTTTACAGGATAACTAATCGTGCTGGCACAGTTCACTTAAACAAAATAGGATACTTCCGTTCTTTGAATGGTTGTTGTTGTACATCAGTATATCCATTAATAGTTCTGCATTGGATCAAGCAACTTTGGCAACGGCTGAGATTAACTGATTAGCTGAGAGTAACATTTATGTCCAACCAGCTGGTGTTCCTGGCAATTACTGACTTGGTAACTATCCCCTATTTATTTTATGTCTTTTTCACAATATCATCACAGGAGTTTAATCAAGTTTATTGGTTTACGTTTTTGTCACAGTAGACAATTTCCAAGGATTTTAGAGCGCCATTCATACTTTAAATTGTATCTTTTTCTTTGGCCTGCAGCTGTGTAATTTTCACTTAGAAACCAGATCAGAGATGATTTAAAGTAAATTATGTGACAACTGGTTTAAATGCCTTAAGAGGAAGGTTATTTTTCAGCTCATTTATGAAATTGCAACCACAAAATAGTGAGGGAATAGTAATTTAATTACAATATTTGTTTTGGCAATATGTGTGAAAAAAGTTTACTTTTAACTCCTAGGTTGTGAGCAAAAACATACATTTGCTAATTATAGTATTCTCTAACTGGCAAATTGGTTTCGTAGTTGGTACGTTCTTTCTACATGCTGCTGTTATCAAACCTGTTTTGCAGCTACTTAAAATAGCTGCCTGATTCAAGCAGGTTCATGCACAGACTGTCATTAATGTCACGTGGGCCATGATGGTAATGAGATCTCCTGCGGTGACATAGGGAACAGAGACGTGACTGGAACACCCCTGAGCAAATTATGTTGGAAACCTGTCGCAATTTATTATCTGCCCACCAGATGGTGTGGTTATTGAGAAGTTCATTTCTACCACACAAACTGCTGGAATTCTAGCATTGTACTATAACCTACTCTAAGTATGACCTATATAATACACAATAAAAGGTGCTCAGTTGTTGCCAGACAGATACATGTGTATTAATTTAAGACAAGAATGTGTAACAATGAGTCAAGGAGCAGAGGTCAGAAAAGTGCAGGAGTTAAAATATTTAGGCAACTACAACTGTGTAGAGCAATGTTCTTCAACCCTGATCCTCAGGGCCCACTTTTCTGTATGTTTTAGGTGTTTCGCTGCTCTAACTCAATGGCTCAAAGTCATGGGCCATTTGTTTAGTCCTTGATGACAAGCTGATGGTGATCTAATTAGGTGCGTTAGAGCAGGAAAACATCAGCAAGACAGTGGGTCCTGAGGACTAGGGTTGAAGAACACCTGTGTAGAGCAATGGGAAGAGGTGAAGAACAGAGTCCAAGCAGGGTGGCGTAACTAGCAGCAAGAGACCAGCTTCTTTAAACCTTAGATCTTTCAGCACCGACCAAAAGACAGGAAACAGAGCTGGGCGTGGCAGAGTTGAAGGCGTTAAAACTGTCTTTGAAAGTGACAAGGGTGGATAGGATTTACAAAGTAACACATGACCAGCCAGGGATTTGACTCCTTGGATTTTAAGTATGAGTTGCTAGATTGACATTGCTTGGACACTTTAAGAGGAGGGTTAGTGAAAACACTGGTAGAAAGATCGTGGAGATCTAGCTGCCCAGCAGGCGAAACACAGCAAGACCAAAGAAGAGATTCCCAAACATGATGAAAGATGGACACTCATGATCTGCTGTGGTGACCCATAAAGCAAAAAGCTGAAAGAAAAACTTTGGCTTGTGATTAATGAACGACGTTGGGTATTTGACTATCACTTACTGACTTTTAGGAATCCCATTCTGAATCATCATAGCAATGTTCATAAATACCTGTTTGGAAATGTTGATTCTAATGAAAGAGCATTTATTAATGGGAATAGTTTTGAGGGAAAGCAAATACCAAAACTGTCTCCAGCATCAACCCAGAACCAGCACCTGGTTTAAGTTAGTTAAAATAGTGTAAATGCTTTTTTCACAGTGCTTTGATGATATTGCCTGGCAACACTATTAAAGGCTCTATGGTATCATCTATGACCTGACATAAGATGTAAAAGTTTAAGATTTAGATAATAATACCATTGCTATTATATAAAATTATTAGGATATGGCTTGTTGTTTTCTTATATTTACTAGGTATTCAGATAAAATTCATGCATTTGGCTCAGTAATGCCTTGATGTCAAAGACAACATATGCACTTTTTTCTGTGGTTTTCATCAGCCAATGCAAAAAAGCTCCAATTCAGACCAAAAAAAGAAAAAACAAAGTTTACTTTAGGCTTAAAACACTGATGAACTAGATGCAAAAACTATTCACGCCAGGGCCTGGGGCAGGATCAACATGAGAAACCAAAACATTGTGACGACCATTGTTAAGTCATGGTTGTAAGGGGCTAAAAGAAAAGAAACTAATGAAAATAAATTAACAATAAATGAAAATCAGGGCACTGTGGCCCATGCTTGATTCAAAGGAGAAGAATAAAAGAGCCTCACCAGTTTTATAAACAACAAGGTGTATTTATATAAAGCCTATTGCTATAAATTCACCTCTATTGAATCTCTCTTAAAATGTTCTACTTTGCATTAGAAATAAACATATTTAAAGCCTGGTTCAAAAAAACAGTTTTGGTCTCATAACTAGATTTCAAATCAATAAAGACTCTGGTCCTACATCAGATGAGTGATTATAAAAATAATTCATTTATTAACAATATAGGGTGTAGTCTTTTGAGTAACAGTCAGCTCAGCCGATGGTTAATCATTATCATTATTCATTATCACTTCCTCACCAGTCACTGAAGCTTACACATGAAGCTTAGTGAAGCAAGTAGCAGTTTGTACTCACTGCTACCAACCCAGCATTTCCCCAGCGCTCACCTCTGATTTCACCACCAAAACAACAAAAAACAAGAGAAAAGAGTATGAGTTACAGTGAAGTGACATAATAAAGACAAGCTAGAGTTACAGTGAAGTGACATAATAAAGACATGCTAGAGTTACAGTGTAGTACTGAAATTAACAATGTTTAAATTCAGAATAGTAGTAGTAGAAACACACACACACACACACACACACACACACACACACACACACACACACACACACACACACACACACACACACGAATAGGCCACCTGCCTGTTCCCTGTCTGCCATCAGGACGTTGCATTCTTACTGATTCAGCTCCTCGTCTTCCTGATTGTCACTCTGACCTCATCAGTACATGCTTGCTCTTCTCCATGTCCCTCAAACTGCTTTTCAACATCTCCTTTCTGTCGCTGCACAAAATTCACTGTATATAAACACTGCCTCCAGCTCCCCTCTCAAATCAACTATTGCACCGACCGACACGCATGAGCCTGTGGTAAAAACATAATTATTATTACTGACGTTTGCTTAGTATCAAGACAAACTAGGATGATGTGAAATTGTCAGTTTTACTTGCTATGCAACAGTCTGTAAACAGTGTGAAGTTGAGAATGATTAAAACTGGAATTTAGCTCAAAGAGCAGCTGTGTCTTGTCCTTTTACTCATAAATGATCTGTATACAGATAATGTATGCACATAAAAGAAAAGTCTTAATGGAGTATGCATGTACACAAAATAAAGTTAGGTCTTAAATTTGCAACAGCTAACATACCAATTACAACTAGACATAATGTATTAAACTCCTAAAAGTAAAATACGATATTTCATCCCTGCCACTCTGTAGTGAACGGTGTGTTCTTGCTTTATCTGCTTGGGTAATATTTTTGTAACATATAAAAAATATGTATATAATCAAACTAAAAATAGATAAAAAATAAATTCAACAAAACAGAATGAATATGACTGGACCATTTTAAGAATAGATACTTCAGATGGAGCCAGCCGAGATGTTACAGGTTGTGTTTACTCTAAATCATTAACAGATTGCCCCCTTTATTTACTCATTAAATGTATTTAGGTTATTTTAAGAATACAAATAAAACACAAGGCAAGTAATTGTGTATAATTACTTGTGAGCGGTCCTCATTTACAATGGTTTTAACCAACTAAAATTAAATATATATGTCAAATTTGCAACTGTACTTGCATAGAACTATATGCAGGAAAAGCTTTAATTAATTTATAGACAGTGTACTGTTTTAAAAATTGTTGGTATGTATGTACAGTGCAGATTTATGCAACGAAAGCAGCACTGATTTTAAAAACACCTCCTTACTATTTCTTATTTGACCCATATGTTGCAAAATCAGTAGCTGTTGCAGCAATTCCTTAATAAAAGGTATGATATTGCTTTTTTCCAACAATCACATGTTTTCAATCTTGTTTATTAATACATTATATATATATATATATATATATCATACAATGCAAATACTAAAACAAGCTATTCAGTGTCTTAGGTACTAGTTGTATCTGTCACTGAACTCTCTAAAACTGAAGGTCTTTAACTCAAATTAAAGTACATTTTTCTGAGGGCATTAAAAGACTAAAGATTGTAAACTATAAACAGACGTGCCTTTAATAAAGATTTTAGCATCTCTAAAGATTATAAGGTCACTTCTCTTTTGCTTGTTTTCCTGTTGTAAATAATGATATTACAGTCTGCAAAGCACATGCAACACATGTGCCTAGTTCCAACTTCTCTGCACAGGAACAGTCTGTGGTAAATATTTTGGGTGGCACAGACCTTAGTGGGATATTCAATGCTTTTAATTTGGTCCTCCAAGATTAAAGGGTGTCAAAAGGGAACAGATGAGAGACATAGAAAGCAGGAATAAATTAATGATACATTAAATCTTTGTTCAACTAACTTGCTTTAAGGCCCCTCTCTCTCTCTCTCTCTCTCTCTCTCTCTCTCTCTCTCTCTCTGTTTATTTGTTACTGCTTTAGTCTTGTTAATGTGGCATAATGAGAGCAATAAATCAGCAGTGTCTTTTGTGCATGCCACTGTTAGGTGCAATATTGTATCAGTAGATTTATGCAGCGAGTTTGAGCAGAAAATCAACGGCTGAGATTTTGGGACTATTGGCAGATCATAACATCTTCCCATAGCAACAAGGTGATATCAGGGAACACTATTTTGTCAAGGTGATGTGACAAGAATTCATAAAATTATACAGTAAACACAGCAACTATTTACTGATTTATATCATGTTCGCTAATCCCCCTGAATGTAACAAAGCAGCCTCCCTCTGGAAATGTACTGCAGTGATTAACATGTTTCACTGGTAAAAAGTTATTTAACCTTAAATAACCATGTTGGTAGATCCTGTGGTTGTGGAAGTTTGTCTGTTTTAGAGGTTTCAAATTATTGATCGGCATCAAACAAACAAAACAGTTAAGGGCATTGCTTAAGGCTGGGATTAAGATTTGTTCAAGAACATAACAATTCCAAGAGCAATTCCAAAAGGTCTGATGAGTTGGGATCCACCCGGTTTTAGAGTGATGAGTGTAACAGGGTAAGCCCTGGGTCCCACCAGGAGTGGAAGCAGAGCAGGTTTTAGACTGGGTTTTTTGATTTTGTTCTGCCCCAGTATGACCTCAGAGGACACTGGAAGGGTTTCAGAACCGAAGTGGAGCACAGCAGACAGCACTGGATTTATAGGATTACGAGTTCACACAAATATTTCAAGATCTTGTGAAAATTATGCACTGATCTGCATCCTTAAAGATGCATTTCTAACCATGTTGTGTCTTCTTCCATTATTCTCGTAAAAAAAGATAGGTGATGTCACATAAAATGGGCTTTTAGACTTTTAAAATGAACCTGTCCTTGTATGTGGTTGAAATATCTTTTAAAATCCTCAGAATTACTTACTAACAGCATCCACAGGTCAATGTAATGTCCATCCATCCATTATCTATACCGACTTATTCAAGCTCAGGGTCATAAGGGTCTGTTGGAGCCTATCCCAGTGCACGATGGGCAAAAGGCAGGTGTATATTCTGCCTGGTTGCCAGTCTATCGCAAGGCCACATATAGACAAACAACCATGCAAGCTTACGCTCACTCCAGTGGGGAATTCAGAATCTTCAGTCAACCTAAAATATAAAATGTGAAAATAAGGTGGAGTACCCCACGCAAGCATTAGGAGAACATGCAAACTCCACACAGAAGGACTCCTGCTGGGAGTTGAAACAAGAATCTTCTTACTGAGGCAATGGTACTAACCACAAAGCCACCGTGTTGGCCCCTAACATAAAGCTTTAATTTACAGTTAAACGCAAAAGTAGACTTGGCGTTCACCTTTAGCAGAGCAGGGCATGGTAGCTTCTGGCACTTCTAGAGGGGCCACTCATTGACTAGCGTGGACACCATTTACGATAATTTACAACATTTTTCCCGCCTTGTGAAACCCAGAGCTACAAAGAACGGCAGCTGAAGTGATGCGCCCATCATGCATAGGCACTCCACACCATGCTCAAGCATAACTGACACCATATTTCTGCCTTGCTTGGCTTGCATGAAGGTTCTGTTTCACACTCAAATACTCCATAGTTCTTCCTCGCTGGCAAAGTGAAAGAGGTGTGTTTTGGGTATGGTACTTTTACACTGTTAAGCGGACGAAAGCAGGTGTACTCATTTGCATTGTGTCTAGAAGAGATATTTCCTTACAATAATACAACAATGTAGTAGCATTCTCTGGGAATAAGAACAAATGTGACATTAGTAACATTTGTGCTTCTTTCCATGGTGCTGATTCTCTGAGACTTTGCATCCTTTGTGTGAACAGGTCCTTCGAAACAACGCGGGGATGTATGTACCAGCAGTAATAACGCTCAAGCAACAATTGAGACTAAGAATAAGGTGAGTGTGGGTCAGTAGCACAGTCAGGAGGGATGGTCACGGCACGTTACAACTCAGCCCGTATGAGCGTGACCTAGTATGCAAGCCGGTGCGGACAGTATCATAATCTGGAGTTGATTCTGTTGGTCAGGTTTAGGTTCAGCAACATTATTGGCCGAAAACTTGGCATTACCCCACTACCTTAACATACAGAGAGAACAAGCGTTCTCATTAATAGATATTTCTTTTCACACAGAGGTTGTGTCATCAAAGCTGTCCTTGTTAAACCGCAGCTGTTCTGCTTTGGTAACTCACGAAGACCAAAACAAGCAGCGCAGCGCTGCATTTGTGTGTGATTACACACAGCATGTCGACCTCGCAAAATCACTGGAGTGGCCCACGCACCCAACAATATATAAGAATGTGACTTTTTTTTGGATAAGACAGTGTATTTGAAAGGCATTAGACAAAGATCCTCCTTTTAAGAAATTATGACATTATGACTACAATCATATCTTCAATTTGTTTGTGTTAAATGTAAAAACAAACAAATGCAAAAGTATAGAAAACATCAAGAAAGTATTACCAATAAAACAAGTTCATATCATAACAAAAGTCTATTTGAGTTGACAGGACTGAGTCAATCTTGAAGCACCAAAAAAGAAGAAAAGCAGCATCAAATCTTTAGGGGGCGTTTGCTCTGCAGGTCTTTATACTGAAAAATCCTGAGTTTGTAAGTGTTTATGTATCTGCTCAAGAAATTAGTGGGCTTTTTTCCTCCTTACAAATGGAGAGAAAATTGAAATTCATGTTCATTTCTCCTTCTCTGGTTTACTCAAGACAGGCGGATGAATAATACATGTTTAGCCAACACAAACTTGACTTTCTGAGTTACACCAGATGATGGATTGGTTTGACTGGGGCCTGCCCTTTCTTTTGAACATTTTCCTCTTTGATTTGATCTGGCAGCTGGGGATGTGTTAGAACACAGAGAGGTGTAAACCTTTGCTGCTGTATACCACCGCCTCTGGAACCACAAGGCACTGAGTGAGATGCATGCAGGTCGTCATTCCTACCAGACACTTCTGCACTAATTAAAATATTCTGAACCCCCTAGGAGAACTGTGAGTGAAATCACCTGCTGAAGTGTTTGGTTGGAACACAATCTAAAGGGCTCATGGGCCTTGTTATACACACATGGTATGATTAACCACAGCTAACACATTGTTCCAAAATGTGCCACCAGCCAGAATAAAATTTATCTTGTTGCTCCAGAAGTAAAATAATTCAACCCATATATAACGAGTCCCAGCATTATTGAATCAACTTCAAATAACCCTTTCTCCTTGAAATGCTCTCAATACATATTAAAGGAAACAAGTTTGTTGACAGAATTGCAGCTTTTCCATAATAATAATTGTTGAGCTGTTTTGGTGGTTTCCATACAAAGTGCAGAACTCTGATAGCCGAGGCGTCTGTTATCATCCTTAGTCCATGATGTGTTATATGCCAGTACAATACAAACATCAGTGTTTAACCAAGCCTATCATCTTTCCTTAATCCTAACAAAGCGCTGACAGTGCCTAAACAAAACCTTGTGAATCTGACTTGTGACCCTTTGGCAAAACTGTTTCATAAGAACATATTTGATAGCTATACCAGTGGAAGATGTTTTGTCACATGATGTGCTTCTACGTGTTGGGATATTAACCATGCGGGTACATATTAAGACCTGAATGCAAGAGTGAATATAAGCGCTTGACTTTTAACCAAAGCACAGTGGATAAAAATTCTCCAGATCTTCTTTGAGAAGTTGAGTGATCACCACAAATCTGCAAAGTCAAGATATCAACTAAGACCTTCGAAGGAGTGACTTAATACACCACGCTTTTTCCTCGTCTCAGCGCCGGGAACTCACACTCACCAGCAGAGTACTATCATTCTGCTCAGACACAAAAGCCTCTTAGTTGAGATTGCTAAAGCAAAAGTGGGCTTAGTCACATAATTGCTGCTTAAATTTATTGCTGCTGCAGTGTTATTTAGTGTGATTAACTGACAGTATTTATTTGATGTTTGTAATTTGTTGTAGAGTCTTTGTGATGATCAACTTGTAAAACTAGTCTGACGTTGGCCAATTCAAAAGGCCACAGAGCCACAGACGCTGCTTTGTTTTCAGTGTTGGAAATGAGAGGACTACAGAGTTTACTGGTGCCTGAGCTCTCCAGCCTTCTCTGAGCATTATTGTACTGTTTTCTTCTATGTCTTTCCTTTCTGACCCCCATACAACTCACATTATTTGAAAAAGCAGAATTAGAAAATATTAAAACCGTTGCCATGATACATAAGTTCAGCTCTACTTCCTTATATGATTCTATTTTTAGTAAAACACAATAGTCTACAGCCAGAATGATCTGGGAAGAATCAGATGTTGCAACCAAAACATTTGAACGGACAAGTCAAGATCTAAATGAAGACTGCCAGAGCTCAAACAAGGGTCCCATGGCAGCTGCTCTTGCTGAAGCTCCGTCCTCGTTTCAACTCTGGCTCCGTATTTCAGATGTCAGCAGTCAGATGTAGTTTTGGTAGAAACAACTGAAAAGTAGATGGCATTAGTTAGTGTCATAGGTTCGCTTTAGATACACTAAAATAGCTAGTTTGTGGAAACTAAGGTAAGGTGAGCATGTACCAACCTGAAACCAAGCCTGTTCATTCTGCTCATTGGATGAAGTCAGCGCCTGCCGATTGCACCACCAGACCTCTAAAATATGGACTTTGAAACCACTCTTCCAGGGGAGACCACATACGATTTGTCCAGTTTTACTTATTCATGCTACACGTTAAATTCATCTTAGATATTGGTGTTCCATGTGTCAGGAGGTAAACATATGAAATTCAGTGGTGAGGAGTATTTGTTTAACCTACAGCACCATACTCCCTGTGCTTTAGTCTCTGAACAGGCATTTATTTGGAGGATTTTAGCTGTTGGTGCTGTATTGCGACTTGGTGACCTCCTCGGGCAAATGACAAAGCACAATTATGATGTTTAGGGCACGGCCAACTGATTTTCAAACAGATCAATCATCTGATGTAATAGCAGAAGGGTCATCTAAAGCCCTCTGAGCATTTATTATTTATAAGTGATTGAGAACAAGTGGGCACGTTTCAAAGTAGAGGACAAATGAATATAAACATCACCATCCCTCCTTGTCTTCTTACCTGTCTCTCTGAGGGACTTTATCCTTGGATCAGTCTCAGGCATTCATCAATATATTGACTGGGATAACACATTGGACTCCTAGAGGACTCCTCTTCCTTCCCTCTATCTTTTGAAAGTATGTGGAAGATTAAAACATCCTTTTTCTTATTTGAGAGAAACTGCACTGGGATAAAGATGTTACAGTCGGTGTGCTTTGAGGACAAGCAGCAATGAGAGCATGTAGCTAATGAGGATTTGCTGAAGGATCAAATACGCTTTGAAATGACTTACACGCTTTCAAAAGTATTGTAAATTCAATTAATACATTCTCAGAAAAAAAATGAATAGATAGGCATGGACCAAAATGTTGCCTCTGCCTGCCGAGGCGTAAATCTAGAGAGAATTGGCGTATAATATGGGAATTCAGTTCCCATTCTTATTCTTGACTCCCAGAGTGGGTTTATCTATGTTCAATAAGATGTTGGAGTCTCTCACTTAGGTGCCTAGAATAATAAGTAGTCGTAAAGTCAACAGTGTTTATGCTTCACTTGAAATTCTGTTCTAAAATATGATTAATGCAAAAAGAAATACAAAATGTTAGGAATTAATAATATATGACTGCTGATGTAGTGGAATGTCCTGACTGACAGCTGAAGGGAAAGAAAGTTGTGAGAAAAAAAAAAGGTACCAATATCTGCTTGGACTTGATGAAGTAGAAGCACACTTAGGCTATTCTTTTGCAAATGATTTTGTTTCTTTCTTCTCACACTTTGACCCATCTCATCCCGGGTAAAGACTCTGCATCTGCCACCGTGCTTTGCCACCCACATCGACGCACTTTTAAAAATCATTTCCACCACAGAGGCAGATCGCTGGGTTCACTGATTCCTGGAAGGAATGTCGTTAGGCTTGTGTTCTAGTCATAAAGACTTTCTTATGCTGTTTCTCTCCATGCATCCATTTCCTAAACCTACTTTTTCCAATGCAGGGATCCCATACCAGCTTGCTTCGGGTGAAAGGCAGGTACACCCTGGACAGGTCATCATCTGTTTCTCTACATATTTTTGTTTTAAAAAAAAAAAAGAAAAGAAAAAGAAGTCAAAATAAAATATTGTTGTAAAAATAACTCCCAGGTTTTCTTCATTCTGTTTCTGTTCTGCATTTTTGGTGTTCTCATTATCCTGAATTCTTTAAAATTTGTGATTGTACAATTTTTCATCTAATGAAACATCTGAACATCTGTATAAGGAGAGCTACATCTTGCTTAAAACAAAGTGAGGAAGTTTCTACATATTTAGTAAATCATGGGAGTTGCTGGCTGGGTGTCTTTCTGCATATCAAGTTAATTTAATAAAACCATTTACCACTTAAAGAACATAATCTAAAACTCACGTGACATTATCAAAAATTAAGATACGTTGCTATATATCTGATTTATTTACATGTTTAAAACAGGTTTTAGAGGTATCTGCATATACATAGAATGACAAGCAATATTTCTTATTTTTTAAAAGCTCCACATGTTTTTGGGTACAGGAGTATATATATATATATATATATATATATATATATATATATATATATATATATATATATATATATATATATATATATAGATATATATATATATATATATATATATATATATATATATATATATATATATATATATATATATATATATATATATATATATATATATACGGCAGCACGGTGGCTTAGTGGTTAGCACTGTTGCCTCACAGCAACAAGGTTCCCGGTTCAATTCCCGGCCCGGTGGGTCTTTCTGTGTGGAGTTTGCATGTTCTCCCCGTGCTTGCGTGGGTTCCCTCCGGGTACTCCGGCTTCCTCCCACAGTCCAAAAACATGCAGAGTAGGTTAATTGATCTTCCTAAATTCTCCCTAGGTGTGAATGTGAGTGTGATTGGTTGTTTGTATGTGGCCCTGGATAGACTGGCGACCTGTCCAGGGTGTACCCCTGCCTTTCGCCTGATATGCGTCGGGATAGGCTCCGACAGACCCCCGTGACCCGGAAACGGATAAAGCGGGTACAGATAATGGATGGATATATATATACACATACATATATACATCCAATTTGTACTGTGAAGCAGCCACAATAAAGTTCAAAAAATGGAAACATAACATGTATAACATGTATAAAGAAAAAGGCCAATAACGAAAACATTAAAAAAAATTGTAAAACAAAGAGACTGCTGAAATGGATGATAGCAACATCGTTAGAATGAGCTCCAAATGATGGAGCTTTAAAAATTACTTAAACTCATTATAGTCACGAATGGGCTGAATCTTCCTGTACAGCAGGTAAAATGAAGACAAGAGCCTAGGAGATACTTTTAGTGAATTTAATTAATAGAAGTGCAGTTTTTACACTAGCGTTCATCTGAGAGCATCATTAGGGAGCTAGTTATAACGGTACAGGGAACGTTGCAGAACAGAACCAGTATTGGACAGGTTCATTATAAAGCATTTGTGTTTTCAGGAGGATAACATCATCTTTTAAGTAAATATCTCAGTTTACTTGTTCTATCAGAATGGCTTCAGAGGTTGTTTTTTTTTTCTTCTTTGTTTTGTTTTTTGCTAACATTTTATATCAGCGCAGAGCTGTGTTTTGATCAGGTCTAGCAGCAATAATCATCCACAAACTGTGTAGGAGTCTTTCTGAACCTGAATAATTATTACAGCCATGCTGAACCGTAGTAATCAGCAGCACCCGTGAAGGAGGCAGCATTACATGTATTTTATAGTATAGGGTCGCGGCCAAGGTACTCGAGGCTGCAAATGAGCAGAAAATCTCACGGGGAAAAAAACTGAGGAAAAGTGATTCATGTGTTATGTGAAATAGAATAAAAAATATATATATTTTAATCACAAGATTAGTGAGTGAAACTAGAAGAAATTCCTAATGCATCTTAATAATTATATTCCGATCTGAAAGTCTATTAAAATTCATACTGTGGTGACGTTTGTTTTGTTTTTTCAGATTAGACTGAATTTAAATCCCTCTCGTTTAAAAGCACCCCTTCAAACAGTAAATGGTGGGTGTCTCAAGTAAATGAAAATCTACTCGTGAATTTTCCTTTGCATTAGGATAATATAAAATATTTAGCTTAAAGGGCTGGGCATATAGCATTAGCAAATGTTTTGCGTTTCAGTTTCAGGAAATAACGTGCATTACTGAGTTTTAGTATCTTTAAAAAGGAGAGAAATACCATAGGTTTTCATGTACTCAGCAATGCTTTTGGAAAAAGTTTACTGTTTATCATTCAGAAAACAGTTGCTCTTTCCTCGTAGTGTAATATTTTAGTAAATATGTAAATAAACATGTAAAGGAAACAGAATGCATGTTTTTTTTAAATTATAGTCTGAGCTCAGTGGTTCTAAGTTTTCATGTTACATTCAGGATATAACACGGTCATGCAGTGGCCCTCACTGGTCCAATAAACTTCAGGTGTCCAGGTACATGTTGACATATGATGGGTGGTGTCACGCGTCCAACAAATCAACCCATTGTTGGTTTGCTACAAACATAAAGCCATCTATTTCAGCTGTTCCCTTCTGCCAATTAGCCATGAAACTAATCTTGTCCTCACCTGGTAGCTTGCCCAGACGATTTTTTGGATGGAAAAACAGTTGTCAAGCGACCAGCAAAACAGACTTACTGCTACCAGCCAAGAACTATTTCAGCATACAACCACCCTGAAAATATCAAAACCTTGATTTTTGTAGAGATTAAAGATGCTGGCTGACAAGCTGAAGTACCACTGGACAAAGGCAGTCAAGTTCAGTCTGTATTGTTAACTAAACGATCCAAACATTATTTGTTCCGCACACAAATGACACTGATATGAATCTGCTCAGCCAACACTTGGGAATAAATCCTATTAATGTGCTCCTTCACTTGTTCTAATCAACAGAGACCACTTTACTTATTCAATAGCTGCTTCTAAATTCAAGACTCAACATTAGGTATTCATTTTCTTAAAAAAAAAAAAAAAAGATACATTATATGAACCAGATAAACACTGTGACACCAGACTGAGAGTGTCGATGCTGCTGCTGGTGGATAGTTTCCATCAGGGTGAGGGGCAGATAGCAGTTTCCTACATGAGCAATTCAATGCTTAAGTAAAAGCTGTGATAGTTTGATGGATATACCTACAATCCCTTTTTATTATACGGAATGGCAAAAAAAGGAAAAAGAAAAACGCAATATTTACACAATAAACAAAAACCTAAGAAGAAGGAAAGTTGTTGAAAGTAGATGTAATCTAGTTTCTCCAGCGCATTATGAGCAGATAAGAAGTGTCACATAAGTTGCGTTTTCCTGTCCAGAAGAAAAATGGCCAACTTAGGATTCGTTTAAATTTCTTTGGTCTGACTCAGATTCATTCTCCTTTTAACAGCACTTTTATCATGTTCTTTAAAAAGTGTTTGGGGCAGTAATGCAAGATCTTAACTTCTTCAAACTGCTACTCCAGTACATCTTCCCACAGCCATTCCTTTAGAGCCTGAGCATCTTGACCTTAGGCATTTTTAGGAACTTTCTCCGGAACACTGTATCAGAGAACAAAATGATCCGTTATTGTGCAAATAACTTATTTTTTTAACAAACACTATTATTTGCTTTTGAATTGGATGAACAGATGAACTTGAGTGTGATATTGTACATAAAGTGATGTTTAACCTCACAAATGCAACAAGAACCACAGCAACTCACTGGAGGCCAGTACATAGTTTAAAACTTTTAAAAGCTTTTTTTCTGTCTCTTATTTTGCAGCATTATGTATGAAGACCTGGGTGCTGGTTCAGTCTAGCCACACTATTCCTTTAACCTTGGCTTCTACATTACAATCCAAGAATAAACCTTGGTGTTTACGCAATGTCACTGCTAAAGACCATAACTCCCTTACTACTTGTGTCTCAAAAACTCAAAGACATACCCTTGCATAGCATTTAACACATTGTTTTTTTTGTCTGACTTAGGGAGAATTGTAGCAAACCTTTTTTGCACTTTCTGTCAAGAACGTTTTGGTGAACCCGAGTAATAGGGGTGAGGGTGCTCATTTAGCAGTCAAACAGAGTCTCATTTAATCCCCCAGATGTGCGTTATCACTGTTTGCCAGTTTATACTACCTTAGTTCGTCTTCTGCGCTTTCTATCCCTGTTTTTCTCAGTTTTTTTTAATTTTTTTTATTTTTAACTCCCTATGGAAAAGAAATGAAAGTTGGAGAAATACAGCAGGGATGACGTCTGTAGGCTGCAGCAGTCTCATTTAGGACCACATTTTGCCATCGAATCAGCGGTTCTTAAACTTTTAAAAGCAACTGTTTACCACAGTCATGAACCCTCAACAATTATTCACTCTCTTTTTAACCAGTTCTCATTCCCAACACTTCCCCTGTCATTTAACGGTACAACTTGATCATAATGGCAAAAATGAAATGAGCACAAAACAGTTACAGTTTGACTGAGGTTCAGAGTTTAAAGGTTATACCCCTATTTGACATAAGATTACGTGATGTCTAACGCTCTATTGCACAGTCATTCGCATCTGTGGTTTAACCTGCAAATGACGGTTAGTTTGATCTCAATTTCAATTTTAAACCTAACACACAAGATATGAAATGAGTCCTGTGACAGATCCTTCAGTGAACAGTGAAGCTGTTTTGACTTCGTCAGCTGCCATTCCTTCTCACAACACTTAAAACGCATGTTTTTGTTGTTGGTGTTGTTTGTTTTTTTGCCATTCATAATTCCAAGCAAGGGATTGTTGATTTAAAAGGGTGGGAGGATTACACTTGTCTAAAATTGTCCAGATAGTCTCTACTGAGGAAAGGTCTGGACTGCAGGCAGGCCAGGTCAGTGCCCATCCGCTCCTGTTCCTCAGCCGTGCTTTTGAATGTGGTTTTGCATTTCCTTGTTGGAAAAATTCATGAACCTTCCTTGAAATGATATCTCTAGGCAGAATATGTTAGTCTAAAATCATAATGGACCACAGCAGAGCCTGATGAAGATAACAACATAGTTGGTACTTCATTACTTCGTTGCAGTGCACATATTTCACACAAAAAAGATCTGAAAGACTGATTTTTTCTTACCACAATTTTCCTTCCCATGGTGTGATGGTCTATCCCAGACATCTTTGAGCCCAAATGTGGAGCTATCAGGCGCTGGTGGATGATGGCTTTTGCTGCAGTGCCATCTGGGGGACTAAAAATCATGAGTGGTCAGTTTGAAATTAACCTAGATTCTTTTAATCTTTTAATGATATTATGTACTGTGAAAGGGAAACTGTGTGAATTTGTTTGTGTGACAGTCCTTCACTAAAAAACATAGTTTTAAAACATTTAAATTATTTTATTTTCACACCTTTGTTGCCAAAGTAAAGATCTACTGCTTTTTGCTTCACCTATATGAAATACCTTTTTTTCTCTCTCTCGTTCACCTCTTTGCCAACTTCTGTTGGAGTTTGGTGCAGGACAGAAATGCAAGAAAAGAATGTGTGTTCAACTGAATGCAGCTGATAAGAAGTAACATAAAGTATCTTGGGTTTATACTATTTGCAAAGAAATAAAAGTCTGAGTAATGAAAGAATCACTGCAAATGCTTAATTGCATTTTCTAATGCATGATTGCAACCTCATACCATCAGAGATCCATGCTTTTGAGTTGAGCATACGATCACACTGCACATCTTAATGTGGTTGTTCTCATTAGTATTTAAAACCTATCGTATATCAGACTTCATTGTGAACAGGCTTCTGCGCTGAAGAGAGCCACATTCGCAGTAAGATGAAGTGATGTCAAACGCACATACACTCGGTGTACGGAAGTAAACATAAATGCACCCGCAATGATCCTGGATTACTTCTTTTTGAATTGTTTGAGCTGTGGAGAAGATGACTGAGGAAAAGGGGAGCGAAATCTGTAGCATCGGCCACGTGTGGAGCGATGGGTTCAATATTTGTACAGAGACGTGTGTGGATGAGGGATTGGAGCCAGGAAACTGTGACATCACCAGTTTCACTGCAGCAGATTTCATCCCCCAAAAAAATCCAGCCAAAACAGATTTGTGGCATTAATGACGACTAACTAAAAATGACGACAATGACAGATGAAATGTGAGTTGACAGTTCACACTGCAGTTGCATTGGAAAAACATTAGATAAGTATCAGGTTTGGGACCACATCTGAAGTGACCCACGACTGATGTGAACAAAAAAAATAAATATTTGATTCTGAGTCAAATGACGTGTTCAGACAGCCAAAAAATAAAAATAACAAAATCAGGTATGGACAGCACGGGCTTAGTGGTTGGCACCACTAAGCTCCACCAGCCCCTCGTGACCCTGTATAGGGTTAAGCAGGTCTACAAAATGGATTGATGGATCAGATATGGACAATAATAATAATATTAATAATAATAAAAAGATCTGTGTTGAAAACTAGCATGATGGTCCTTCCTCTCTGTAGTCCAGAGGACAGGGCATCCATGGTTCCTAAAGAGAATTTCAAATTTTGATTCATCTGACTGAGGAAAGGTTTTTCATTTTGTCTCAGACCATTATAAATGTTCTTTGGTCCACAGAAGATGGGAGCATTTTTAGATCATGTTTACTGATGACTTTTTTGCGTGATTGAGCCATAAGCTGCATTTGTAAATTGCACAGTAAACTGTGTTCAAGGATGGAGATCTCGGGAAGTATTCCTGCACCCACGCAGTGATGTCCAGTTGAGAATCATGCCTGTTTTTAATGTAGTGTCACCAGAACACCTGGAGAGCCCGAGCATCCAGTTTTGACCTTCAGCCTTGTCCCCTGTGCACATACATACTCCTGATGTTTTTTAAATCTTTTGCTGAAATCATGAAAAGTCTTAACAGTTTTCACACTGAGGAACATTTGCTGATTTTTTCTCATATTGTTTCTTGATGTTTGTCTCAGATTGGTAAACCTCTGCCCATCTGTACATCCGAGAGGTTCTGCCTCCCTGAAATGCTCATTTTGTGCCCAGTCATGTTACTGACTGCTTGCCAATTAATCTAATTAGTTTTCTAACGCTCCTCCAGTTGTCTTTGATTAGTGCCAACTTCTTTTCAAACCTTTTGTTGCCTCTGTTCCAACTTTATAATATGTTGCTGCCATGAAATTCAAAATGAGCTATCATTTTCAATGATTTGGCAAAACATCTCAGTTTCAAAATCTGACATGTTGTTTATGTTATACTGGGAATACAACATGAGTTTATGAGCTTTGCAAATCATTGCATTCTCTTTTTATTAACATTTTACATTTTGCACTGTACTTTAACATTACCAGACTCTCACATGATGGTCACAGTTGTATGAAGTTGTTGGTCCTATTGATATAACCTGCACAGAAGTCACTGATCTGTATGTGGCCTTCTATTTAAATCCTAAGATATTAAGGCCATATTTGTCTGCAGTTTGGCCTCTGATATGAGAGTTGAGCATTTTGAGCATCTAACATCCATCCCAGCTGCTTCCTGCGGGTCATAAAGGTTACAGTTTGGAGCATAATCCAGCCAGCTATTAAGTTTTACTTAAATATGATGGATAACATTGACTTAGTTGCGCATAATCCCAATTTCTATGAAACAGTCATGACTCTTGAGGAGATCCATAATCCAACAGTCGAGCATAGGACTAGTTTGATTTGCAGCTGTGTCACTGGGCATACAGGCCATGATGGTGACCAGCAAAAAAAAAAAAAGTAAACCACAAGATACATTGTGGCATTACACAATTTCCCAAAGAGCAAAGAAAATCATCATAATTGTGAAAGTTGCTTAAAATTACAGAAGCACTTGGAGGCTGGAGACTTGATGGAAGTGAAGATGCATGGTATTTGCCTTGTATTTTAAGACATGAAGATGTGGTTTGGCGTCTACTCCGGAACTTTGAATATACAGCTTAATTACATGTGTTTATAAAGCCACCTTGAATCATCTACTCCAGTGCCTGTTTAGCTGTGGTCCATTCATTTGGAGGCATGCCCTAATTACCATTAGGTTAATTGCTTTGAAAGTCTGCTCCCTTGATGTTTAAATTGTACAGCCGTATAGCTTATTTTCTGTTACCAAGCCATGCCAAGATGTGTTCAAAGAACAAACAAGTGGAGAAATAATTATAAAAATGAACTGGAGACTAATTGGTATCATATAATTATGGGGGCTACTTATGAATTATAAGTTGTACCACAAAATTAATCAACTGATTACTAGGCACCATATGTTGCCACTACCAATTAAATAAAAATTTGTTAACTCTGTGGATATTGAACTTTACAACCTTTTATTCCAAAGAAACTTGGCATGTCATCCCAAATTTGAATGCGGGCAGATTACATTGATTTGGGGACATTTAAACCATTAAAAAGCACATTAAAGCAAACCAAAAATTTTGAAGGATTTATGATTGTCTTTTGAAAATTGTATTCACATTAGCTACAAATATTACCGTCTCAGCAACACGTGCACTGGAACCTGAACATGTTGAGGAATATTATATTCAGCAATGAGTCCAGATTCAGTCTACGGCAGTCGGATCGTAGGGTCAGAGTAGGGAGAAGACACAGAGAACGCTATGCTGATTGCTGTATCTTTTGGTGGAGGCAGTGTGATGCGGGGTAACATCTCTGAGGCTCATCATCATTGGAGGCAATCTCAATATAGAGATATATTGAGATAAGATTCTACAACATATAGCATCCCATATCTCCACGGCCTGGGACCAAAGTCTATCCTCCAAGATGACAACGCTCACCCCCCAAAGAGTTAGGTTTATCAGAAACTACCTCCAGATTTTGGAAGCGGAAAGGATGGAAGGGCCTGCCAGCAGTCTTGACTTTAACCCCACTGAACACTTGTGGGATCAGCTTGTGCGTGCTGTTCTTGCAAGACTGACCAACACAACCCTCACAATCATCTGCCAAATAGACAATCTTTGCAGCGCCTTTAAATCCTTTCCTGTCACAAATACAGCTCCAATCTAACCAGGGCAGCCTCTTCATCAATAAAAGGAGATATCACTGATCACAGATGTCTCAAAACATTCTCTGTGACGCGAATGCTATACATGTGCATGAGTAATTTTCTTTCTTAGCAAAGCAACAAAGTAAACCTTCTGTCACAATATAGGGCTAAAAACAACAACCAAGCTGAGATACACATGTCATATGGTCATGGATAAATGTTACACTGTTTGAGAATGGCCAAATTATCGCACCTCTTCATGGAAACACAACATTTATTAGATTTCTGAATCTTCTAAAACTGTTCAATGCATTATTACAACCTGGAAAGACTGCGGTGAACCATCATCGTCAAGGAAGAATTAGACACTGAAAAAGGCTGTGTTTGAAAGAAGCAAACTGTGGTAACAAACTAATGTGTGAGTTCTTTGCGCTGTTTTCATTTTGAAGTAAGATTAAAAAATAAATCTAGAGACAAATGGAAACTACAAAAAAGTCAATGTGGGGAAAAAAATGTGTCTTTAAAATGTGCATGGGCTGTGTGTGCGTTTTTAAGTATGACATTCTGGTAAATTGGATTAAAACAAAGGTTTTGAGGATTGGATCAAAGGCGGCCGTTCAGTCTTTACAGGCCCCCAGTGACCTCTGGGATGGACCCAGAGTGTTGGCACCGTGCTAACAGCTGTTTTGTTCATGATCTCCACAAATATAAATCGGAATGAGGTGCAGGGGGTTTTCTCAAAGTTATACATCATGTGTGTTTGGAATCAGATTTAACAGAAAACATTCTCTTTAAACACTGCAGTGGTGGAAAAAAAAAACAAAAAACAAAAAAAAACTCTTGTGTAAACCCTGAGACTTATTCAGAAGATGTCAGATGTGTAGGTGGTGCAGAAAAGAGCAGATCAAAGTTGGAACACTGTTGAACTAGTTCTGCAGCATGGTTTCATATTCATGTTAATGCAGTTACATAAATATAGCGTGATGGGGATGGCAAAAACCAAAATAATGTAAATCTGTAATCTGTCTTGTCTGCAGAGACAATTAACCTACTGAAGTGAAGGATGAGGTTTTTGTTGAACTTCAGCGGTGACTGCAGTGTCATACATCCCTTGTGAGCAAGAACCTCAGAATTTATTTATTTTCTTTACCAACTTTCACATGTTAAAAAACCATATTTCCGAATTCTCCTATCTATTCCCCGAGATGTTTCCACATCTGCTCACTTGGCTAATAGGAATTGACATGGCAGCCTGACATGATGATCTGCAAAAACTCTTGATTGTTAGCAATAGAGACTTTGTGAAACTTTACAAAGTTAAGCACTTCAAAATCTGAGTGAAACATTTTGTCGGAATATTTCCTCGCTGCAGATTTTTTTGGGCTAATTTATTCAAATCATTGTGAAGGCTGCTGCGAGCCCAGGGGATGCAATTATCAGTGTATTTGAAAGAACCGAGCATATAGTATGTATTTGTAGAAGGAATGGCGAGCATATACTAAGACAAGAGCTTAATCAGATTCACAATACTGTATGCTCGCTGTAAATCAACTGAGAACATCAATCTAAGTTGTCTTTGGAAGGTTGGGAGTCTACGAAATGCATCACATACTATTATTGTTGAATTTTTTTGTTTTTGTTTTAATAACCCTGACTTTGTTTTGCAAGTTTTAAAGCATTCACTTTTGGGTAAAATTACAAACACTTCCACGCAGAGTGGAGTGGTATTTTTAATACCAGGGATCAAACCCTCTGAGTTTTTGTTTCAAATGCTTCGCTGTCTCTTTACGCTGCTTTTTGAATTCCTCTTGCATTTACAACTGAAGTACAATAAAATGCTCTGCACCTCCTTCACGTGTAAGACCCAGTGTGAGGCTGTTTAAATCGGTGGGTGGCACTTCCAACTTGATTATAGCTGTCAAATCATTTCTGGCTTTAAGTGCACCCCACGACTTTCTTTGGAAACCATATCAGTCATTACATTGTTATTGTGTTCTGTATTTAGTGCTGTTACATTGTTTAACTGTTTTTTTTTCACACTGCTTTTGAAATTATATGCCATTTATATTTCTTTAGCTTTTATTGTTTGACTCTCCTTAGTTCTCTCTTTTACATTGTAATATCTCTCAAAAGATGTACATGATATACATGAATACATTTCATCTACTTCATCTTCCTTCCTTAAATATTCTTTGTTTATTTTTTCATATTTGCTTTCTTTACCATTCTCTATCCTCTCTAGTCTTGATTTTTGGCTGAGTGACAAATCATTAATTCATCATGAAGGAACTTGAAAAACTCTTGCCTGGTCTCTGTGACCTAGAAATACTAGCAGGCTTTTCTCCACACGGTTGGATGGTCTGTCTTTGACAGAGTTCCTGCACATCAGTCCTGCACCAGAGAGGTCAAGGCTTATCCTCCAGCTACAGTTTCCCAGTGACGGATAGTCATACTTATGTATCTTGTCTTTTGTACCTTTGACAGTGTGTCTGTGTCTCTCCTCTCTCTGTTCTGATCCCCCTTTTCCTGCTCTACCCGGCTTGCCTTCAGCAGGAGGGTCCCCCCCCTCTCGTTATGAGCCAGGTCCTGCTCCAGGTGTCTTCCCTCTTAAAGAGTTTTTACCTGCTGTTGTTTAAATGCTCGGGGGTCATGTTCTGGATCTCTGGAAAGCGTCTAGAGACAACTTGTGTTGTAATAAACGCTATATAAATCAAATTGAATTGAAATTGAACTGAGAATGTTAAACAAATTTTCCGAACTAAAAAGAATACTTGATGTATTGTTGGAAGTAGACATAGTGATGCCATTTCACAATGCAATACCGGTGCCTCCTGTCTCCGGTAATGTAACATAAATAGTTTAAAAATCACATATAAACTCATCATTAAGAATAACTGGTGATGGTCTGAATTAATATTTGATGAAACCACAAAATTGCTAAGGAAATTTAAATTAATTAAGTGTTTGTGTTTTAACCGTTACAAAAACAATATTTCATTCATAATTATGTAATGTTTTATCCTCCAGGGGCAACAACACCATTGTCATTGTTGATGCAAATATGAACGAGAGTGCACTTACACAAGGATCGTTAGCTTTGCACAGTGACATCTGTATCTGGAATGACTAATTACTATACAGACCAGCTGGATGTGTCACCTTGTTTAATTTACCGTTTGTCAAATTAATTCAGCCAGATTTGGTGGTTTATATGTGCATATACAGGGCACTCTTTTCAACACTGAAACCACAAATCTACTTTCCCTTCCTCTCTCTACATAACAAATCCCTTTTTGACCTCTGCTCACCAGGGAATGTAATGGAGGAGCGCTCCTTCACTAACTGAGAGCAGGTTGTCATTGCCCTAAAAATGAGAGCCAGGAATAACGCTACAAAGGGTTCTATGCAATTCAAGAGGAAATACATAAAAGTGGACAGGAAATTTCACTGGTGGGTAGCCAGTTTTCCCAAACAACAGCATGGACAAATTGATAACGGTCTTCTTTAAATAGTCTAACATGATGGAAAAACAAACGCCTAGTGTTTGTGAAAGCAAGATTTGTCATGTAAGGACTTTGTTGTAGCTGAGTAGAACAAAAATGGCATTTGAAATTTTTTTTTTTTCTATTTTATGGTTGTAACCAACAAAATTGTAATTCCTGTGGTTGTTTACTCGGAGGTTTGCGTGGGGCGCCGCGCTGGCAGGGATGTCTGGGGCCTTGGTAGCGATGATTGAGGTTGGGCTCGGGTGCCTTCCGTCACTCCTCGTTGCTGCTGGGATGTCTCCACTGCCTGGTGGGGGTCTGCTTATGCTGGGGCGGGTTGGGCGGGACCCACAAACCAAACTGAAGGGGGTGGGGGGGTGGTAGGCTGTCTACGCTTGGGTGGTTTTGGTGTTGGACTGTAGCATGGTTGGATTGCGTTGGAGGTCTGGGTGCTCCCGGGGTGCACTGGTATGTAGGTGTGAATATGTAGTGTGAAGTATATGTAGTAGTAGTATATATATATATAAAGTTCATAAATTGATAAGCTTCTATGCCCTGTTAAATGCCCATCCATGCCCAAATCTCTATGGGCAGGAAACTGAACCCCACACTGCCCCCATTCCCTCAGCGATTCATAGTCATTAATCAATATGCAGAACACAATGATCCCCTTTGGTGACCCCAACATAGGGAAAAGCCAAAAGAAGTTGCTTGGATATTCAAATGTAATACAACATTAGTAAATAGTGGTTCAGCACTAAAACCCTGTATCATAGTAAATGAAACGTAACAACATATCGTTCAGGTTTTTTTCTCCTGCATTCTACAAATAACATGTTTCATTTATTTTAAATGTCAACGAGGAAACACTAAAAAGGATGCCTGTAATTCGCTGTGCCCATTTTTAAATACATTACATACACACTCACACATACAAATCTTATTATAAAAAAAAAACAAAAAACATATGATAGATAGATAGAGCAGGGAGGGCCCAGAGGGCTGGATATCCTCTGGCTGGGTGGGTTTCTGAGGTACTGTCTCTGCTTGGATATTTGGTGCTGGACACGAGCTGCACACTGGGCCCACTTTTAACTGCATCTCATTATCATAATTGGGACAGACAAAAACAAAACAAAAGAAAAAAGTAAAAACATTCAAACACAGATAGACAGGGCTTGTTGTTGTTGTTGTTGGGGGGTGGGGGGGGGTGTGGGGGCTATCTGGGGTGACCTTGTTGGTGCGGCATTCACCCCAACTAATTGACCCTGCCTCCAATTTTCTCGTCTGGCTGAGATTATTATCATTTATTGTTGTTAATAATCATCATCACCACTATTACCACTATCCCTGTTGTTGTCACTATCATTATTATTATCATTGCTGTGTGGGCATACTCATATCTTAATTATTAACACTATTGAAATAATTATATTAATTATTTATTTATCTTGTTTGTATGCTGCCAACCTTCCTCTCAATCATTTACTTACCTGCTCCCCTTTCTGTGTAGTTTTGCTCACGCATCTCACTTTTGTATGTCATTTACTGTATTACATGCCTCATTCATTCATTTCATTTATTTTTCTTTACTTTTGCAATAAAAAAATTGTAATTGAAACATGACTATGGATCCTGGCCCTAAAATCTTCTTAATGCAAGTTTCCACCATCAACATCAATGGCATTGATGTTTCAGGACCAAAGCAAGTCTTTTTATAGTCAAATGTATTTTTGATTATATGATTCACTCACTAAAAATGCATCCAGAATTTTCCAGTACATGTTTAATTTCACAGAGATTGTAAATATGATGGTTGCATTGTTTTGGTAGATTACAATCAACACGGCCCCAGCCGTGACGTAGCGGTTCTTGGTTCCACCAAGGTTTGGGGGCCAGCGAAGCACCAGTTTTCTTGGCACCGAGTCTGGGTTTTTCTCGCAGTCAGTAATCGAACAGCAAAGAACTAGTATTTAGTCTGGCAGTAGCACAGAACTAGCACTGGAACCACTTTGGTCGAAAAGCCCACATCTGTCTACTCACTATCTAATCGCAACTTGAAACGATGTATTAATGCAACTTATCACAACCGAAACAAAAAAAAAACATTTAATAATAAATAAAATAATAAATCAAGTAATATGGGATTATATATGTGAGAAAGTATCAAATTCAGTAGAATTGTGGCAACAGAGGTCAACATGATGAAGACTTTGCGAGTTATCATTGTTTAAATATACAGGTTGGGTCACATGACGGTATTGCAACTACTTACCTCAAACTCCATTTGCAAAACTGGCATCATTGACTTTGTCTCTCGGCTCATGACTGATTTTTGGTTTATTCTTAAAGCACTTTTGGCATCCCCAAAAGCTGCTGTAGAGTGGTTCATTTCCGGTTTTTGTTTGTATACCACAGTCCATGCTGGCCTTAAGGAGCCTAAAGACAGTTGGGAGTTGAGAATCTGCCAGTGTTTTTCTATGGGGTTGAAAAATACAGATCTCAGAGCTCCTCTCCCTTTGCAACTGATGTTGAAAAGCCATTGGCTCATCTGTATTTTAGCGGCGGATCCTACTGAAAGGTCAGGTGTGTGTGTGTTGCAGAGGCAGAGGGTAGCTCACAGGTACTGAGGCTCATTTTACTTTCACACCTGTGGCTCGTATGATTAATCTAAAGCTGCATTTATTCCTGGGATACAAGGATGTTATGTTCTCCATGGAAACAATAGGCTTCAAGCGTATGAATCTTTGTTCTGTGTAGAATTTACTGATTTATTCCATTAATACTTGGCACCTCTTCATCTCCAGCAGGCCTAAATAATTGAGTTTAAATCAAATAGTGAATTGAAGAGCTGTGATTAGGATACTTTGTATGCAGTGGATTCCAGTCATGGTTTAAATACCAACCAACTGGTTTGGAGTAATGCCCTCCTCTTTGTGTTACAGCCATGTTCACCATTCAATAGTGCTCTTATCCTTGTGTACTCGTCTTATTAACCAAATACAGTAAGACGGCAGCCACACAAGAGTCTTCAGATGTTCATTCCAGAATTGGGACGTCAGTTGTTTAAGTCATTTCAGGTCTGAAAGGGGAGATGTACAGAAAAAATGCATGCCATCATGTGTTGCCACCAGAAGTGGAAATCCACAAACCTTTACCAGTTTTTATAAAAGCACCACAGCCGCCAGTACGGGGATTGTTTAAAATCAAATGAAAGTGGTGAAAAACACAAAGCTTTTTGAAATACAGATACATTTAAACCAGGTGTGCCGGAAAAGCTTCAAAATATTTGAAATACAACTCCACAGTAACATAACAAAATAAAGGAAAAAAAGAAGTAAAACATTCAGAACCAGTCCTTGGTTTTATTGGACTAGCAATGTAGATGATCATACTCATTAGAACTCATAAAATTATTCTTGTAAAAAGTTACAGACTATGAATCGGGATTGTAAGGGGATGGATGGATGGATGGATGGATGGATGGATGGATGGATGGATGGATGGATGGATGGATGGAAGGACGGACGGACGGATGGATGGATGGATGGATGGATGGATGGATGGATGGAAGGGCGGATGATGGTACAAGGACAGGACAGTAAGACATTACCATGCAAAACCCCACTCCTCTCCAACACTTTGTCTTTGATCTGATCTCATAAATATGTTCTACATTTATAAGATTCATTGGCTTTATATGTGACATGAAATTTTATAAAGGGATAACTATATTGGTTTTGTGGGTTTGAGTGTTTGTGGGTAAAAAGAGTGTTGGCCAGTTTGTTGTTTTCTTGTTTAATATTTCACCTTTTGGTGGAGCCAAGTGTGACTGAATATTTAATGATATTCATGAGAAACGAAGATCAATAAAAGAAAATCAGAAAACGCATCTCATATTATGGCGTAAAAGGATTTTTATTTATACATAAATACATATAAATAACCCAAAAACCTTTAGAAAAAATCTCTAATAAGGAACATTTATCTCAGGCACAAATAATATTTATATTTATTTATTTATTTATTTATTTATTTATTTATTTATTTATTTATTTATTTATTTATTTATTTATTTATTTATTTAATTTTATTTATTTATTTTTTTTTGACTAGATCATGCAGATCAGGAAAAGCCAGTGTTTCCACATCATTCCTTATAGCATTCCTTACAGCATTCATTATAACTTCTCTATAACCAAAACTTCACTTATCAAATTTCTGTTTCTCCTCCTTCTAGACCCGTCACTTGCTCCTACTGGCACTGACACTCTGCTTTATTAATAATTCACTCTCTTTCCTTTGTATTGCTATCCACCTGTTCCTCAAAATCTCTCCTCTCTCACAAAAAAGGATAATAATAATCAAATTGAAGTGAGGACATGTTGTCATTGCTTTTAAAACATTTTGAGATCCTAGACGTGTGTACAGATGATGTTTAATTAGAGTGTGTAAGTGCGCCTCCTGCCGAAACCTGTCAAAAAGGATTGAAAACACTGAAATGTCATTTAAAACACCAAAAGACAAACAAAAGACATAGGTGGGTTTTTTTTTTTAACCATGCTTTGGAGCAGTCTTTTGAATCACCATGTAATGGTGAGCCCCGTCAAAGGAAACAAACCACAATCTCAAAGGAGGCACTGTGAGTTTCATAGCATACTACTTAGCTAAAAGTACTACTAGATAAAGGTACTTTACTTGTTAACATTATAACCAAAGACAGATTTAAAATTCTTATCCAAACAAAGGTGGTATAACTTTAGCAGAGGCAATGATACGTATATGTCATTCCCTCTTAAACGTACTGTAATCAGAACTGTATGCTGAATGTAAATAAATAGATGAGATGGAGATCAATGTGGGGTTTCACAGTAGGTGAGCTAATCTGTGGAGGACTGACTTGTCCCTCTGTGTCTCTGAACATTTTATTAATGATGACTTTAAGTGCAGCTGGAGTTTGACCAAGAAAGAACAGCCATGCATCAAAACTGATAATGCATCCAACAAAACTGAACAAAGTAAATGGCTGTTGAACCATACATCCTAAAAAAAATTAAAAAAAACTGATAACCTGTACCTGATACCGTTTTTTTATAGATAATTGATTGTGTAGGATGAGATATCATTTGTCTTTAATTTGTATATGTGTGCATCATACATATGAGTTAATACAATTGAATAAAAAGCCATTTTTTAAGCATTTAGATTGTTTACTTTTTATTTATTTATTTTTTTTAGAGCAACATTGCAGACCCTGTTTTGTCCACTGAGCAGCAACGTAACGCTTACAACTGAAGATTAAAATATTCCTGTTGGAAGGTATGAAATGTCTACTTCCCAATATTGAGATTAGTGGCACACAGATTCCTGTGCCCTCTAACCACACGTTCACCATCAGAGTCTTCTGTGCAAGGGAGAATGTGGTTAAACAATTAATCAATCAATCAAACTTCTTTTTAAAGCTTTTAATATACCAGAAAGCAAAGAAAACAACATGACTGAAAATGGAAAGTAAAAGCAAAGGACAATACAGGGACTAGTCTACTATCCATACTCTGCTAGAGTTAAAAGAATGTGTAAAAAGGTACGTTTTAAAAAAAGATTTAAAAGATTTCTAGCAGAAAGAGTTCTAGCAGACCTCACAGATAGGGGAGACTAGAGTTTAGGGGCTACAAGTAAAAAAGGCTCTGTGTCCCCTAGTCACGAAGTAACTCCTAGGAGTATTTGATCTTCAGATCTCAAAGCTCTACTAGGATGATGATAATGTAAGAGCTCAGAAAGATAAGGAGGTACCAGACCATGTAAGCATTTAAAAACCAAGAAAGCAATTTCAAATGTTATTCTGAAAGAACAGGCAGCCAGAGTAGGGAACGCAATATTGGAGTAATATGCTCACACAGTCTTGTCCCTGTTAAAAAGCGGTCAGCTGAACTTTAGAGTAGCTGTAGACAGCGAAGAAGAGACTGGTCCATCCAACTTTAAAGGGAGTTGCAGGAGTCCAATCTAGAAAAGATAAAAGCATGACTAACCTGTTCAAGGGCATCATGCGGGAGATAGGGCTTGACTTTACTAATTAGCCTCAAATGATAAAAACTAGACTTGACCACTGCACTGACCTGTCTATCAAGTTTAAAAATTATTGTCAAAAATACCCCCAAAGATTACTGATAAAAGGAAGATTAGATGGCACCAAAAGCACTGTCACGTCCTGTCAGCAGATCAGTTTCCCCGAACACAAAAACCTCTGGTTATTCTTTATTTAAGTAGAAGACATTCAGCTCCATCCAAGTATTGCAAAAAATGGCAACAAAGATTAACATGGTAGCTTTCCTGGGGGGAGAAAAAACAATCTTTTAAGTTCAGCACTGAGTTTAAAAAGTTCTGTTATGTAAGGAATTTATAACTTGGAGTATTGACATTTAATTTTTTTCTGCACTTTATCCTATTATGACAGTTTTCGTGTGAGGCTTGTTATTTGAGAAATTGTAACTTTTTGTTTGTTCTGCAAATCAACATTTAGTCTGTACCGGCAGACTTTGTTAATGGAAAAAGAGCTTAACTTCCTGCTGAAACTGTTTCTTTTTTCAATTTTTAATTATTTTCGCATAACATATTCATAGCTTTTTATTGTAATGTTCCATGTTTGATTTGTTATGTGTTTTATATGACAATGTAAATACAGGTTTGAAAATTTAATACATTTTAAACTTTTTTTCTTGCAGAGAGTGTAAACTGAACTAGAGCTTAACTTTCATTAACCCATTCAAAATTGCAACATTTGTTAGAAAAAATTGCAATCGCATCTTTTCTCCAGATGTTCAAGCCTAGTTTCCAAAAGCTTCAACCTACGAGCTCCACTGTGTCAGCCTACCAGACAGAATTACCCCTCAAACACCAGCTCTCACTTCGAGCTGAACGCCTCAGAGGATTCTATTATATATCACTTGAAAAGTGCCACTAAAGCCATTGAAACTTTTCATCCCTTTTTTCTAATATCTCTTACTATAAACACAAAGCCAGCCTCCATTATTACTGGTTCAGCTTCTCTCAGTCTTTCATTCTGATGCCACCACAATGGACCTGCAGATAAAACTACATGCTCCACTATAGCTTTACAGAAGATATACAATATATTGCTGCAAATACCTAAGCTTACTCAAGAAGTAACCTTCAGCCACAATGCTGTATCCAGAGTTTGCTTGTGGTGCTCTTGTGTTGCCGACCACCTGCCTGCGATCACAGCCCTTCAGTCTCAGAAGCTGATCTGTTTGTCAGGTAATCAATAATCGAGGTATTTGTGGAGGCATCCACTGGTGCTTTTTTGAGTTTCTCACATAGCAGTTCTCAAAAAATCATGTTAAACAATTCAATTAAATTCAATTTTATTTTATTTATATAGCATCTATTACAACACAAGTTGGCTCTAGATGCTTTTTGCAGAGACCCAGAACATGACCCCCAAGCAATTATTACGTAAACAACGGCAGGTAAAAACTCCCCTAGTAGGAGAAAAATCTTAAGCCAAACAGTGGCAAGAAAATATAACTATCTGTCAGCAGCAAGACTTCCATTTATATATGACTGATACATGGTAAGTTGGTGATCTACGGAGACGACTATATAAACAGGTGTAGACAGCAGACACTGAGGTGGTCAGAGGGTGGGACTGCAGGGCAGCATGCAGCTCCTGAGGCTCTGACCTGTAAACATGTACAGAAGAAACAAAGAGGGGGCAGACCAGCACAACAAACTATGGAGCACAATTATATTTATGAGATACTTCTAATTAATAACTGAGGATTGAGCTGATGAAGGTAAAGAGACACAGAGGAGGTGAGGGACACCACTCAGTGGATCATGTTGGTGTCACCCTGCAGAGTAGGTCTACAGCAGCACTTCTACACCAAAGTAGGTAGGGTATTTTGAACTGATTACACAAGTAATAGAATGTTTTATTGGGTTCTGAGTTTTACGTAGAGTCAATGGCGGGAAGATAACACAGTAAACACATGTCAGCACTTGTACTGCTACAAGTTGGATCAGCTGGAAGCTATTTAGTAAATCACTTGCACATCCTGCTAATAATACATTACGCTAATAATAGTCTATAAGATACAAATGCGTAAAATATTTTTTCAGCATCAATCTGGGAGAGGATGCTCCTAAGCTTTGCAATATTACAGAGATAGAAATACGCTGTCTTACAAATCCTGATTAATATGGTGTTTAAACAACAAATCCTGATCAAAAAGACACCAATGTTTCGCACAGTCATACTGGAGGCCATCGCAACACCATCTAATCTCTTCTAATCTGTTTCTGGTGTTTGGGACCACAAACAATAACCTCTGTTTCACTGGAATTTAGAAGAAAACAATTAGTGGACATCCAGTCCCTGATGTCCACACCTAAAGTTTGTTTGTTTCCGTTTCACCTGGATTCAGAGACATATACAGCTGCATATCATCAGCATAGCAATAAAGATTAATGCCGTAGTTCTGGGTAGTAGTTTCCAAGGACTGCATATATAAACTGAACAAGATTGGCCCTAGCACTGAACTCTGCGGGACACCATAGCAGACCCTTGTTTGTACTGAAGAAACCTCATGAAAATGAACAAACTGGAGTCTATCACATAGATATGATTTAAACCAACCTAGAGCTGTCCCTTTAATCCCAACAACATTCTCTAGCCTGTGCAGTAAATGATGTGATCCACATTATCAAAAGCAGCACTGAGGTCCAGCAGAACCAGTATGGACACTAATCCTTTATCTGAAGCCATAAGAAGATCATTCATTATTTGAACCAGGGCTGTTTCTGTACTATGTTGTATTCTGAACACTGACTGAAAAACATCAATTATGACATCTCTATACAAATGGTCACATACCTGGCTTGCAACTATTTCTTCCAGAACTTTAGATATAAATGGAAGGTTGGACTATAATTAGATAAAATGTGTGGGTCAAGAGGGTTTTTTTTTAGGTAAAGGTTTAATTACTGCAACTTTAAAAACCTATGGCACATATCTTGAGTTTATGGATAAGATGATATGGGCCAGTATTGTGGTACCAATAGGAGAGAAAACATTTTTGAGTAGTCGAGTTGGATGGGGTCTAACAGATACATGGATGATTTAGCTCTATGGACGACTGAGGTCAGCTCAGGGAGGTCTACATGAGGGTCAGTTCAGAGCCTAAGGAAGTCGCAGAAGCTGAAGAAATGCTCAAAGCCACTGCTAGGTGGGCCTGGTTGATTGCATCTCTAAATCTGATGATTTTACTGCTAAAAAAGCCAAGTCTTCACTACTGAGAGCTGCAGGAATGAATGTACGGCTCAATAGAGTTGTGACCCATTGTTAACCTGGCTACAGTGCTGAACAGAAAACATGGGTTATTTTTATTATCCTCTATCAAAAATGAATAATAAGCTGTTCTAGCTTTGTGAAGGGCTTTTTTTATATACTATTAGACTATCTTTCCATGCACAATAAGAATCTACAAACTTACAAGAGTACCTCTTACTTTCCATTATACACACTTTTTTGTCTCAGCATACGGATATGCAAATTATACCAGAAAGTCAAGCTCCTATAGCCCTATTTCTCAATGGTGCAACTGCAGCTAAAGCTGAGTGCAGCAAATCTGCAATGTTACTGACAAGGAAATTAACATCTGCAGAGGTAGAACCGAGGTCACAGCCCTCAACTGCTTCACTATGTTCCACTGTAGAAAGATGAGAAGTGATTGCCTTCCTAAATTTAGCAATAGCTTTATCCGATAACATCTGCTAAAGTAATACCTCCTATTTTGTGCTTTTACATTGACAATGTTAAATTCAAACGTTATTAAATAGTGGTCGGATAGGAGGGAGTTTACCCGCAACACTGATATATTATCTTGTTCTACATCGTAGGGCTGGACAAGATTGAGGGTATGATTGAAGCAGTGCATCGGTTTGTTTACTTTTTCTGAAATGCCAATCAATTCTAGAAGAGAATTAAAAGCTAACTTAAGACTATCACGCGGATCATCGTGGAGGCTCATGCTTCGGGGAATATGATAATTAAAGTAAAAGGACGACGTTGATTCATTTAAACTAACATACTCTTCCTCCTGTAGACATGTTTCTGATAAAGAGAAAATATCACCCCGGGTCTTGGTAATTAGATTGTTTACTAATAGAGACTTGGTGCTTAAATATCATACATTTAGTAGTAACGTCTAACTTTTCTGTCCTTAATTGGCACTAAATGGGTACTGGTTTTTACTTTTACAAGGTTATTTTGATTAATGCTTCTATCACGTTGCACTTGGTGAACTTTTGGAGGGCGGGGAATCAACACCAATTCTATTATCTTGACACCTTGTTAGAATTGCCAATTACATAATTTATTCCTATATTTTTGTTGGCAGGCGGTAGTCCTCGAGAAGCAGCAGAGAAACCTGTAAGACTGCGGCTCTGCATCTGGGCCTGGACCCTGGATTGTCAGGCGGAGTGTCTATATCAGTCAAATTTCTATAAATAAGATCTGCACCATCCCGGGTGGGATAAATGCCGTCTCTTCTAATCAGACCAGGCTTTCCCCAAAACATCTTCCAATTGTCAATAAAGGCCACATCGTTTCCTGAACACCACCAAGACAAACAGTGATGGAGCGATGACATCCGGCTAAACATATCATTACTGGTCAGATTGGGAAGGGAAGGAGGGGACCAGAGAAAACTACTGACATGGTTTCGGCGTAGTTACTCACCGACACAATATTAATTTTAGTGACTTCCGACATAGACAGCATAGACAGGTGTCATTAGCGCCGAAATTTATGATAACTCTGCACATTTATAAACACACTGGAGAAATCAAACAAAATGATCTTCACTGTTCACCCTGCTTTGTCCAAATAAGAGTGGTCTTGCTGAAGCAACAGGATGATGGAGTCTTCAACAGGTGATTGTATAGCCTTGAATCTTTTAGTGTAACTAGTCAAACAACTTTTTTCTTTTATGATCTAGATATGAGTTAATGACATCCTGATGAAAAGACAGCAACTTATTTACAAGTTCTCCAAGTGCTGGCTGAGATGGTCTCTGTGCGTTAAAGAGTATTTTGTCCATGCACATTAAAAAAAAATCAAAATTGTTAAGTATGAAATTCTTATTCAGTTTTTGCAATTATACCAGCTGCAGGAAAATCCCATTGACTGTAAAAACAATGGACAAACCATTAAGTTACATGACCCATTTGTTTTTGTGAAGAGCAGTTTTGAAACCTCTTATTCTTCATAGCCATGTGGCACAGGAAGCCAACAGTAACACACCCAATGTACATCAATCAAAATTACCTGCGGCACCAGTCTCTTCAGCCGATACCCGCCGAAATATCTGCAGAGTACTGCCAAACAGCTGGCACAATGTAAATATGTTTTATTTCTGCTTTAAAGTTGAACATTTTAACATGGGAGTCAATGGAAATTGACTCGCTTTTCCAGCCAGCCTTCAGCAGCCAGTCAACGAACTGCAATAAATCTTAGCTCGTCACAAGCCTCAACCCAGAGATTAGATGGTTGGTGCTCGAAAATCAATGATTTAACTATTTCTCACTCTTTATAGAAACGTGTTTGATCTTAAAAATTGGTCTCGTCAGCCCTATTGCTTCACTGCCAATTTTTCTTCATTATTGCAGCAACTGAAAGAACCTTCAGTATTGTGAATAGTAATTATATTGGCCTGAAAATGACATTGGCATCATTGCTCTGCTGATCCAACATTAAGTATGACATAGCACATTTTCTCAAGTGCTCCCAGAATCCATAGCAATTGCACAGAACCACCTGAGACATGAAAAAAGAACAGTCTGGGGGAGATCTTGTGCAATTTTTACCATGGCTGAAAAAGCTTCAGAAAGGGTGGGACAACTGGTGGCATGGCTTTATGCTGATTGAACACTCAGAGGGTAACTGTATCAGAGCATTAGAATGAATGCTTTTTATAATGGTGGTGCGTCACCCGATTGCCCTCATGAACAAACCACCTCTGGTGTTAAAATATATTTGTAAATGTATCAAAAGTCACATAGCTGTGTGGGGCAGTTTAACATAGGTAATTCCAATACTTTGTTGTTAATGTTTACATTCATCACTGCAAACACATGGTTTTGAGAAAATTGTAGAATCCTCCTTATGGGTATCATTTTCCCATCAGGTGGGTCCATCATACCAAGTGCAAGGCTGCTTCTACTGTTCGTGCACAACCAAATGTTTTACAGCCAGATCTATAAAGAGATCATGACAGCAGTATGTATTGATTTGTCCTGAATCGATATGCACAATATGTGGTCCTAGGGAGTCTGAGGGCAGTGTAGCCTAGAATTACTGCCTTATTTCTGCAGGCTGTCCAACAGGCACAGTCTAACTTATACTATGAAGACACAACTAACACAACTAGTTTCTGGAATACCATTTAAAATGTTGGATGAGTAGTGTGTAGGGATATTTCTAACAGCACAAACTATTGTAACCAAGATGACCTTGAAGGATCAAAACAATGGGGAACTTCTGGAAAACAGATTTCTTGAATGACTGTTGAAATACTCACATCTAAAAGTGGCAACAAAAATATCTTTGTCTGTTTTCTATTACCGATGTTTTGATTGATTGTAGAAAAAAAATCTGTAAATATAGCATACAAGGTAGCCACTAATTGGTTGGGTTTCAAATGGAGCAGACTTTATTGCAGGAATTATTCTTTTGTGCACACAATGATGGCCACAGGAAACAAGATGCATAGTCATTCCTAATATAGTTTGCTTCTGTACTCAATAGTCCAATCAAAAGAAAATAATGGTAAAATTTGTTCAAAATTATAAGGAAATGTTCTATCTCTCTTATTTGCTGCAAACTAAATAAAGAAAAAAACATAGATCATTCACACAACTCCTCTTCAAAATGTCATGCATACTAAATGCAAACTGGGTGGTCAGGGACACGCAGTCAGGTAAAATTGGAGGGTAGGGGGCCAATATTGTAGAGTCATGGGTTCACCCTCCAATGACAAATATGTCACACAATTTGTTTTTTAACCAGTTCACTATGTACACACTGTTTTTAGTAGTTTCGTAGTATGCAAATTAATGCTCTTAAGTTAAAACTAGTGTTACCAGAAATCACAGCAAATTTCTTCTTTAGTGCCTTTACTGGAGTCACCACCAATAGCTATATGTTTCTGTTATGTTCTAAGTTTTTGGTTTCCTTAGTTGACTCTGAAAGCATCATCTACTAATCTCATTGATTACAAATCATCACCTGTGCTTCTCTGCTCTTAAGCCTCACACTTCTTCAGTGCCAGATCGTCAGCTTTCCTGCCTTCTTGCATCCAGCCTATCCGATTTTTGTGTAATACTCACTCCTCCTGTACAGTCCCTTGCCATTTCTCCTGAACCCCTCTGGATACCTACTGCCAAAATAGACTGCCTTTACCTAAAAGTTCTGAGTCTGTTGTTTATGAGTCCAGTCTGCTAAAAACACTACAGAACAATCTGGCCAGCACTATGGACCCAGAGGAAGCTAAGAACTGGTGAGCCAGAGTGGAGGCTGCAGTAACACAACAAGCAACTTGTTGTTATTTGAACTGCAACTGTCCTCGTTTCCTTAAGAGACGGCCAGGTTAACATGGTCATGGAAGGTCATGGTTTGAACAAATATCTCAGCAGTACCTCATAAATATAATTGGGGGGTTCGTGGGTAGGAAGGACAGCTTTCTTTGTCTCTGAATGGATTATAGGGGTTTAAACAACATAGCTGTTAAGAATCCTTATCCTTTACCACTCATTTCCACAGCATTGGATCAGCTGCAGAAGGCCACCGTCTTCACCAAATTAGATTTCCATAATGCCTACCATCTGGTCTGTATCAGGGAGGGAGACGAGTGGAAGACGGTCCTTAAACTCCCCTACCGAACATTATGAATTCCTCATAATGCTTTTTGAACTGACAAATGCCTTGGCAGTTTTCCAGGCTCTGGTAAGCAAGGTATTGTGAGAAACATTTTTAAAAAATTGTGTGTTTCCACCTTGATGATATTAGAGGACTTAGAGGAACACATCTGTCACATTAAGACAGTTCTATGACAGTTTCTGTGAAATATATTGTATGTAAAAGCCAAGAAATGCAAGTTCCACAGTTCTAAGGTCTCCTTCCTGGGATACACCATAGCAGCAGGTAGTTATAAGATGGATCTAGCCAAGATGTCCACAGTTAGGGAGTGGCCCCAGTCGGACAGCCGCAGGCAGCTACGATTCTTGGGCTTTGCCATCATACTTGGACCTTTCACCCTGTGTGCCAATTGTTTCTTTTTTATTGCACACAGACACACATTCTGAAATAAACACAAGCCTAACATAAAATGTGTTATTTGTGTTATGTTGTGTGTCTGATGTCAGGCCCTCACCTGTAGAAAGGACCTTAGGGGGCTTTTGAGGGGCTGGGGCACAGTTCTGATGGTGGATTGGGTATTTTGGGGTGGCCCTGGGAGATTTTTAGGTAGGGTGGTGTGTTGAATTGTTGCTGGCAAGTGCATCTTGGTGTATGGGGGGATGCTGTATGGCTGTCCTGGTATTGCCTTTTGTTGTGGGTCGTGCCCTCTCATTTGTTACTGCTTGGGAACGCGTGGTGGGTAGTGGGCAGTGGGCAGTGGCTGTCTTGGTCCTTCTGGTGTTAATCATGTTACCCCTGTTCTTCGCTCCTTCCCCCTCTCCCTCTTCCACTTTCTACTTCTCCTTTCATCTGCCAGAGTCTGGCGAGTTTGGTCTGTTAGGTCGTTTGCCACTAGCTGAAATGTGGGCTTGGTGTTCTAGGTGAAAATAAAGTGGTAGATAGGTGGTTTCCAGTTCAAAAATAGTTTCTCTTTTATTTGCCAACTTCCTTTCAACAGTGCAAAACAATCAACCTAACAGGAGAGGCCAAGAGACCGCCTTCTCTCACCCAAAAGACCATCCTCTCATGAGCATGCACATGATAAATGAAAGATGGATTATGCAAAGTAGTGGGTACTACACCATACTGACAAAACGTCCAAACAGAATCACAAACAAGACAGTGACACCTACATATTAAAAACTTATGGACTTATATAAAATATAATATATATATTCAATAAAGGTTTTGCCAAATCATGGCACAAACCATTATTATATATTCAGACAGATGTTAAAATTAATAAATAAACTAATAAAAAATGTATTAATTTGTTGCTGTTTAAAAGTAAAACCGTTAAAGTTAAATAGAAACATTATGTACTTCCTGTATGATTCGTTCAAAGGCTGTTCCTGTAGTGTCTTGCGACATGCATAGGGTAAAGATTGTAGTAAGAAGTCTGCCGTTAAAGGAGCTTTTGTTAACATCCCAAGTCCTTGGTGTTTTGACCAACGCTTCAAGCATACATAAGCCAAGTCTCCCCTGAGTCTCCACAGTGCCTTTGATGATGTTGCCAAGCAACAACATGAAAGGATGACATCATCCTTGACCTGGGATATGACATAAGAGTTAAAGATTTTAGAGTTGATTTGTGAGATCTAAGTGCTGTATCCCAGTTTAAACAAGCCACATCCAATAGCTCTTAAAATTACTATTTTACATAAAATGAACACTGTAGACAACAGATTAAGGCGAGTGTAAGGTGAATGTAATTCTATTTAATTTATGGCTGTAATCTTAACTGATAACATGCGCAACTGTCCACTCAGTATAACTGAAGATCTCAGGACCCCCTGACACATCAAAACATGGATAATAGTTTAGCACGCGTAATATAGATTTCCTATTACAGCCATTAATCTTAAAAACATGACTCAGTTTCAGTTCTTGAAATAACAATTTATTTCAAAATCATTTTCTCAATTCAGAAGCGAGCTGTTCATAGGAGTAGGTCATTTGATTTGATTCATGTGTGTACATATAATGTTTTAGAAATCGTTATATAGTTATAGAGGTTTATTTACACACACACACACACAAACCTTTGGGATTTCTCCACCTTCTCGTGTTCCTTCCTCATGATATTGCTGTCACTGGGATTGCCACATTAATCACGACTGCTCTGTTCTGGAATTTGTTATATCCGGTTGGTTAGCCAATCCAGTTTATCGGTCTAAATTTAGAAGTCCCACTAGGGTCTTTGCACTTTCAGTCTCCACCACTTGTGAAGGTATCTCCAACCTTGACCTTAGGCCATTCAAACCGTTCTCAGTGCAGATGTTCCTGTACATTGCTCCTGCTACCTATTATGGCTTTCCATGTATACTTTACCTGCCAGCATCTTGCATCTCACTGTTATGTGCTGGATTGTTTCTGGGGCATCTTTGCCAAGCCTGAAGCTGAGGTCTTGTCTGTCGTTGTAAACCCTGGCCGCTATTGCACTTGTGCTCAAGGCCTGTTCTTGTGCTATGATTAACACCTCTGTGCTGTCCTTAAGAGCAGCTATTTATTTTTATATCAGATACACATACATCTTATAAGACCCCTTGACATCTGGTACCTGCAGCTCTGTCTCCCGTCAGCGCCAAACCTGGCCTAATCTCTAAATCATATAACATAGTGGATCACACCACTGTCTTATAGACCTTTCCTTCAACTCTTACTGCTATTCTTTTGTCACACATTACTTCTGACACTTTTCTCCTCCCACTCCACCCTGTCTGCATTCTCCTCTTCACTTCTTCTCCACACTTTACATCGTTCAGAAGAGTTGACTAACCTCCCATTTACATACACACCCACTTTCATTCCTATTCCTTCTAGTGCATACCTCCACCTCTCCAGCTTTCTTCTACCTGTTCACCTTTCTCACCACAGATCACTATGACATCGCCAAACAGCATAATCCAAGGCGATTCCTGTCAGACCACACCTGTCAGCCTGTCCATCGCTATAGCAAGCAAGAAAGGGCTCAGGGCCGATCCTTGATGCAATCCCTCCTCTATTCTATATCCCCGTGTCACATCGACACCACACCTCACCTCTGTCACACTGCTCTCATATTTTGCACCAATCTAAAGTACTTCTTTGCTTCCACATAGAATAACACGGCTCTTCCCTTGACATCCTGTCATACGCTTTCTCTAAATCCACAAACACCTTTTCTATACTTTTCCATCAGCATTCTTAAAGCAACTATTGCATCTGCACTGCTCTTTCTGGGCATAAACTCATACTGCTGCACACAAATGGGAATATCCTTTCTTGACCTAGCTTCCACTTCTCTTTCACAGGTCTTCATCAGCTTTATACCTCCATACTTGCTACAGCTCTGCATGTCACCCTTGTTCTTAAAAATCAGCACTACAACACTTTTCCTCCATTTCTATGGCATATTTTCCTTTTCCAAGAACATGTTGATCTTTAATAAGCTGTTTTGGCATCTCACTGAAACATCTACATACCTCCACAGGTATGTCCTCTGGTCCAGTTGCCTCTCTGCTCATCATCCTCTTCAAAGCTTTTCTTCTTCATCCTTACTAATCTTTTTACTTCCTTCTTTCCATCTTTTCACCCCCCCCCCCCCACCTATTTTATTCATTTATCAGTTCTTTGAAGTTTTAATTCCACCTTCTCAACACATTCTTCTCACCAGTCAGCACATTTCCATCTCTGTCTTTCATCACCCTAACCCCGCAACACATCATTTCCATCTGTGATCTTTTGCAAACAACTAATCATATTGTTTTTGTTTTGATACCGCTACCTCCCAGTTCTTACCAGCTATGCTCTTCTTCTGAACTCTTCCCTGTACTTTCTTATTTCACTACCAAGTCTCCTTAACCTATTTCCTTTGTCCAAATAACAAACCAAGTTTCCTACCTGTCTCCCTTATTACAGTTTGCTGTAGTTTCCTCATCTCTAATATCTAATCCTAATCTCGTTTTGCAACATTTCACGACCACCTCAACCACCACAACCATCCGATTCTAAATCTGATCTGATTGTATGAAGCTCTCCAGCCCACTGCTACCTCTGTGATTATGATTATTAATCCTGGCATCCACATATGTGGACATCACATCTTGGATTATCTATGCCATAATTTAATTATGCTTAATGGGGGTTCACAACGACAAGAATAAAATGCATTGGGTCTTAGAAGGTAAATTACATTATTTTTCTTTTTCTGGGAGAGATTTTCAATTTATGAATCCTTAGCAATTTGCCAATTTTGTCAGAGATAAATGCATCCCTTACAGTGTTCTGCTGAGAAATTTTATTTCTCAAACATGAGCAGCCAGCAGTGAGGGGGTTTTGTCAAATCCAGTTTCCAGTCAACACTTTGCCCAAAATAGTTTTGTTTCTGAATGAGTGTTCTGATAGCTTTTGGGGATGATTTGCGTCACAGATGCATCACACAGAGACTATGTTGCTAGTTACATAATTGCATTGTTGACTTAATACAAAAATCGTTTCAGACTTTAAATAATCACCATTTATTATACTATGGGAGCAACTTAATTATGACCAATACCCATTTCAGCATTCTGGATGCATTCAAATAGACCATCTTAGTGGAAATGAATGCTTGCATCCATGTGCAAGTGTGGCACCTGACTATTCAGGTATATTATAACACAAAGCCGAGAGGAAATATATCAACAATGATCTTAAAACCTACATATGGTGCTGCATTAGTGTGGATGATTCATCCATTCCAAAAGTTACCAAAATGCCCTCCAGATTTAAAGAAAAGTCCTTTTAACATACTTACACGTGTGTGCTGCTGAGTCGTGGCATCAACTGTGTGAACTATTCCCACAGGCTCTGTCCCATTAACCTATCCCATAATGATGGAAGCTGTAATGCAGCTAATGTGTATTTGGCTTGAGGCTTTTTTTAAATAAACATGTGTTATTGCTATATTTGTCTTTTTCTCCTGAGAGGAGAAAGACACTGCCATTAAGTAAAAAAAATGTGCTGCCACATAAATGTACGCTGATCTGAAATATAGTAGTGTATGTCTATTATATGCTAATGCTGATTACCTTTACCTCATATGAGTGCAGATTGTGTACGATTTATAATCTGTAAAGTACAATAAATCATCAGCCACAGTGTAATTACCATGCACAATCTTTGTACAACTAATTTAAAACAACCTCTGTGATGAGAAACGGCTTATGTGAGAAGTTGTGTTTAATGGAAGCATTAAAAAAACAACAAAACAAAAAAAAAAAAACATCCAGTCAGTTTCTGCCAGCTGTTTTCTTTTAAAATCAAAGGCAATTCCAATGTAAAGCTCAATAATAGTTTACTGATGCCTGAAGGGAAATGATATCATTTCATTTCATTTTTATTCAATTCACTATAATAATAATTTATCAATCTGTGAAAAAAGCATTGTATGTTGCAGTTACCACCAGTACTTAAGTCTCTTTAAATAGTTATTATTGATTAGTATAGCTGTTGTGTTCTGCAGCAAATCTGATGAAGCCAGTGATTGAAGACACTGCTGTTGAATTATTGTCTTGTGATGAGGATGCTCAGCATTGTCTGTTTATATTTCATGTGACAATCTTCGTACGATCAGCTCCAGAAGCTCCAGAACATTCTCCAGAACAGAGCCAACATTCTGCCCCGGTTCTGCTGCCTCAACAAATGACTGCAGATGAGATTATGCAGTCTCATCTTATACTTTCCACAACATCTTATACTTTCCACAACAGAAGATATGTAACATCTTGTGGTGAACACTTACAGTCCCCAGCTTCCTCAAGAAATACAGTCTGCCGTGTCTCTTCTTGTTGACAGCATTATTGTTGTGTCTCTAGTCCAGGTGAAAACCAAGCTATTTATACTCCTCCACCACCTTCCCATCCTCTCTAATTATGAAAATAATGTTTGTGGATTATAGGAGGACCAATGATAAGTCATTAATCTCATTTGTTCCCACATCACGCCACAAAGCAGCACATCAGTTCTCTGTACTTTAGTCTTTTTTGTCCATCACTGAAACACTCCACAACTGCAGTCATCTGAGTATTTCTGCAGATGACAGGACTCTGACTTGTACTGAAAATCTCAAGCGTAGAGTGAAGAGGAATGGTGATAGTACAGTCCCCACCACAAGGGACTGGTGAAGCAGTGAAGCAGTTAACAAAAATGTTGAAACATTGAAATGTGGCAGAGAGGGAGGCATGGTTGAAATCCCAGATATTGCCACAAATGCACTGGGGAATTGTGTCTGTAGAGTTGCAACAACAGACCCAATGACATCAACTACTTATGGCATGTTTTTCCTGTCATTAAGCAAGAGCATACTGTTTGGCTTTGAAAGCATTGGTCTGTGTTTTCACTTTCAGCTCTCAAAACTCTGCGCTCAAACTCAAAAAGTCCCTGCTTGCGTGCAGAAACGTTACTGTTCTCTCCCAAATCCACGGCTGCTCACACAAACTTCTCTCTCTCGGCAGTCTCAGCCCCTCCTCTCTGCTCTAAGGTTTTTTTCTGCTCGCTCACGAAACTTGTGTTTTCAATTTTTCTCTTCCATCTCGGATTGTTGTGCTACATCGCTGCCAAAAGTCCAAAAGCCAATAGAAAACCACAATCGATCCTGACCAATGAAATCGTCCTTTTATTTATTTTTATTTTAACAATAGTTTAACAACTTCTTAAATAATTTTTTTAATAAAATAACAAATGAACATTTTTTTAAATGAACATGGACTAAAGATTACTGGGTTTTTGTTGCACTGATGGAGGAGAAAATTATATATAATTTTGCATTCAACTTTTTTTTTTTTACTTTGGAGGAACACTGTGGGGTTTAGGTTTTTATTGCCCCCTACAGCTCAGTAGCGGTATGAAGCTGTTGGTTGGGGTCCATGTGGATTTGTTTACTAACTGAAAACTAGTTTAACATGGAAAAAATACGAGACAAGAAAGAGACAGGAGAAAGAAAATATGTCAACTGACAAGGTAGAGAAATATTTTTATAACCTCCACATGAAGCTAACAGGAATAAAAAAACTAAAGGTTTGTATTAGCAGCTTCGAAATGCGTTTGTAGCAACTAAACTAAACTTCATTGTAACGCAGTAAATGTGGATTATGAATTATTATAAATTAAGGTTATTGACCTGCGCAGGTTATTACAAGTTATGTAATTTTTCAAAGTTGCTAATTTCCACGTCTTATTTGAACAGATTTCAAACATTGAGCAGCTTATTCAATTCAATTTAATTTATACAGTTTATGACGCTACATGAAAATATTCACACATAGTCTGAAAATGACATTTAGAGATGCATACAAACCCGTAATGCGCAACAGATTACAGTATTATACACCAAATTCGCAGGATTGTATCCTTCATTTATTGATTTATTTTTATTTTTTTCTATACCCGCTTTATCCTTCTCAGGGTCATTGGGGTCTGCCAGAGCCTATCCCGACTCATTATAGGCAAGAGGCTGGGGTACACCCTGGACAGGTCGCCAGTCTATCACAGGGTCACATATAGAGACAAACAACCATCCATCACTTGTCCATGTTGACACTAAACATGAACACAGATTCAAAGTAATTAAAAAGACACATCAATAATAAAATAAAGGAGGTTGTGGCGCTTGTAATCTCAGTCAGCTGCTCACACTTGCAAACAACATTGTCACTGCCATGGTAGCTCATCATAACAGGTAGTTCAAAAGTGTCAGAAGTGACAGTAGAGTGACAGTAATCCCTCAGGCTACACCACATTAAACTGGAATCAAAAATTATTGAAAAATACATTGTTCGAGTAAAGAAAATGACAAAGAAAAAAACTCTACTATGAACTGCTAGCAATATAATGGAGCTACTCAAAAAGCTAGTACCATGCATGGCGCCATTCTAGGGCAGTATGGTGATGCAGAAGTAATTTTGCATCATTATTATATGACTTTGAATTGGTGTTTTATTCTTGGTTGGTGGAATTTGTGGAGCACTTCATCAAACCTTGATGAGACTTAAAATTATGGTCTTTCATATGAAGCAAGTCCCTTGCCTAAATAAACATGCAAATAGCACTCAGCCATGAAAGCTTTAAATTATAAAGGAAAGAATGATTTGTGCGCCACTTTGAATGTTTCAAATATATATACACACAAACACATATATAATGATACATATATATGTATATATATATATATATATATATATATATATATATATATATATATATATATATATATTAAAAAAGTATATATATATATACTCACTTTTTTTTATATATTTCAGGTATTCTGTAAACGCATATTTTCAGTAAATTCAAAAGTAAAGCAATGAACTCCAGAACATGGTGATCAGTAGAAGTGTGTTGATATAAATTCTCAAACCTGCAACTATTATCATAATAGTAATCATCATATTTTTACCTAATTTACCTAATTTAGGAAATGTCCAATTTTATGCCTAAAAATATATTCAAATGTAAAAAGAACAAATCTTTGTCTTTGGTAACTCTTATTATGGCCTTAAAAAAAATTGTACTACATTAGATCAGAAACACTTCTTAAAACCATTGTTCCTTGTTTTTCACCAATGCAAATTAAAACTCTGTTAAAATTGCCTGGAACCCAGCTGGGGTTAAATGTAGCCCCAAGTTAAATTCTTTAGCACTTTTCTTTGGGTTTATTTCAAAATCAGCATATTTTTCTCTTTCTTCTTCTTTTTTTTTTGTCTTTTACACTTATCCAAAGCCTGGAAATGCTTCACTGAGCCATTACTGTGTGACAGGTTTCATCAAAAAAAATGTGGCGCCATATAAATATTGCATCAGCAAGTCACACTACTACCTGTTATGATGAATACTTGTTAACTTCTTAGCTGAGCTGTGATACAATTAAGCCCACAAGAACAGTGCTGTTCCACATGCAGAAATATCAAAATGTGTCCTTTTGTTTTCCAGTATGTATGTTCTACCAAGATGTACTTCCAAGTATTAACTATCAAGTAAACGAGTCCAAACTTGGCATACTTGTCATTGAGAAACAGCTATTATCTTGTTTCTCATTGCGCTCTTCCTGGTTCATTGTTGTTTATCTGTCCTGCTTCCTGTGTCACTTCCTTCACATTATTAATATCCTTACTGTCTCCTGGCTTTTGCTATCTGCAGCTAAAGTGTTTTTGGTAGTTACTAAAGATTAGTTTGTATGATTAGTCCTACCACTATGTGCTCCTGCATGGGTGTGTGTGTATCTTATATGTGTGTGTGTGTGTGTATATATATATATATATATATATATATATATATATATATATATATATATATATATATATATATAGAGAGAGAGAGAGAGAGAGAGAGATACTGCAGCATATATTCAATTTTGTAATCATTGAAATATATTCACCCTACAAGCCAACACTGATAAACATCAAGATGTAATGGAGCCATGACCTGCAGAGAGCCTTCTTGGTTCCTCTGCCATAACTGAATCCCCTTGCTGTCTGAATATTAGAATGTACAGGGGCCGGTATCGGTTGTCAAACATTTCATCATATGACTGCATGCCCAAATAGGTTGACTAAAATGTATTTTTCATAATATGCGATTAGGAAATTCGGGGTGTTCCGCTATGAAAAACAGGATGGTCAGTACATGTCTGTACAGCTGAGAGTTATTTGCATTATTGATAAGTACATATTCAGGTTTTGTCTTTTAATGTCACAGTTTGGTTTTACATCTGTTCCTGTTTTATTTTGAAAGTCTGTGTCCTTTTATTTTTGTTCTGCCTTTCCTTGTTCTCATCTCCCCTGATTGTTTGCACCTGTGTCTCTTCAGCCCTGTGAGTATATCTTGTCATTTTTTTTCTTTGTTCCCTGAATAATTGTGTCTGATTTTTTTCTAGTATTCGCTTTTTGCTTTTGCTTTAGAATCCTGCTCAGCAGTGCTTTTAAGTTGAAATAAATCACTTTTGTTGGGAACGCTTGCCGTGTCTGTCTCTTGTCTTTTATGCATTTAGCTTTATTTCCTATTTTATATTTGTTAAGCTTATGTCCTTTTGTTTTATATTGCAAATATAATATGCCTATATGACAACATGAAATGTCATTTTCTCATGCTCTGTCAATTCATAGCAGTGAGAAAGTGAAGACACAGGAACCCAGGAAAGGAAGATTCCTCAGCTCATGTTTGCGACCTGTCTTGAAGGTGTAGAATTTCTGCTAACCTAACATAATCACTTTTTGTTTACCATACCCCTTGTGACACCAAAAGGTTTGACAAAGAACAGAAAGAAGAAAGATGTCTGTTAAAACAAGATAATGATGTAACTTCCTCTTTGGAATTATAAAAGTACAGGGGCCCCTCTGTCCTGTGCTAATTTTTGATCTGTGTATTCATGAATTAGTCTTAGGCCGAAATGAATATTTTGCACAACATTAAATAAAATTGTGTTGATCCTTAATTCTGCTTTCTGTTTTTCTCTGGTGCAGCGGGCAATAGGAATGTGGAAAAAGTTAACACTCTGATGTCTCTGTTGTAAAGATCAACTAATGAGATCCTACTGAGAAACATCTGGCTCAGGCATTTTTCATGTCTTTGGTGCACACACCCACAGTGATCCGTACAGTTACTTAGCTCCTTATTGCCCCTCAACTTTGTTTACTCACAGACTTATCCGTCTACAACAGGATATAGCAGGTTATAAAACATCCCTGCAACGATATGTCCAGAACCTGGTCACTGCAGAATAGAATTACATGCACAATTGTGAAGAAAAGAACGCAACAAAACCTGCCTCTGGAGATCTTCTGTATGACGAAGAGTAGTGCTTTAAGCTACACTGAAAAAAAACAGCCCCTTTAGAAATAATCATAATATACCATAAATCTGCTCAACATTGTCTTCTTTTAAGCACAAATATCATTGACAGTGGGGTAAAAAAAATAGTGTTCTAATTTTCTTGAAACAAGGTTTTTTACTTTCTTAGAAATATGTGTTTGCTGTTTAAAATCTAGTGACAGTGATTACAATTTTCATTTAGTGGTGAATATAAAGTATATTGGAATATTTAGCCAGTATTTGGATTGCTCCTCGTTTTCATCTATCAATTGCTCTCTAAAAATAAAAAAAAAATAGGGCTGCTGTCATTTACACTTATTTCTTTTCTTCATAACGGCTGAACAGGTTTTAACATTTGACTGAAAATCAGCCTATGACTAATGCTAACAAATTATCAAAACTTTAGAAATGATGCTGTGTTCTGATAACATTTTGACTCTTGTTTTTTTTGTTTTTATACTAGTTGCATCATCTGACTAAACTGATTTTGACTAAATTTATTACGATTTTCTACATAGACAGGCAGGATGCTTAAATTGTTTCTCCCAGCATCCCTACACTAAAGAGAACTGGACAAAGCCTGCTATAATGATATTTATAGGTTTCTGAAGCTTGGTTTTGAGCCTCAGTTGGTGGTGCTCTGGTTGGCACCATCCTGGCAACAAACAAGCCTGGTAGTTTTTTGGAAAATATTCACCTTACATCTGTCACCACAAGCCAGCTATTTTATCTTATTTTGCTCATCTTAACCAATTATGTTAATTTACGGTAATATAATTTCAACCAAATCTGTCCAAATCTATCCTCATATCAGATGTTGTAACTCAAACAACATCTGAAACAAAGGTTGGAGGAGCAGCGTTGAGGATTGCTGCATATACTCCACCTGCTGCCAGATGAGCCATCTTCATCTTCATTCTTCCAGGCCAATTCAGAGGGTGTTGAAGCAGTCTATTAGTTTAATTACCACAACAGACTGTGTTATTTTGAAAATAGAAACAATGATGCTGCATGGTGGTTTAGTGGTTAGCACTGTTACCTCACAGCAAGAAGGCTCCTGGTTCAATTCCCTGCCCGGTGGGTCTTTCTGTGTTCTCCCCGTGCTTACGTGGGTTCCCTCCGGTTACTCCGGCTTCCTCCCAGTCCAAAAACATGCATACTAGGTTAATTGATCTTTCTATATTCCCTGTAGGTGTGAATGTTAGCATGATTGGTTGTCTGTCTTTCTATATGGCACTGTGATTGACTGGCAACCAGTCCAGGGTGTACCCGCTGCCTTTCGCCTACTATGTGTCAGGATAGGCTTCAACAGAACCCGTGACCCAGAGACGGAGTAAGCGGGAATAGATAATGGATGGATGTAATGTTTTTATTTTAAGCTCAGAACTCAAATTTGCTGAAAGTACAAAGTAGCAAGTGTTGACAGTGAGCTGTTTGACACAGAGTCCAGTTTTTGTACACACACACAGACACACACACACAAAGCCCCTAATTAACATACATTTGCAGATCATTATAATTATAAATGATGAGGTACACAAAACCTTCCACCCCCATCCTTGTAAAATGATCAGCTATGGAGACCAACACTGTTTTTTGTACCAGACTGAAAGTATTTTTGCTGCAAAGTTGGTCATCTTAACAGCTGAAGTTAACTTACTTTTGGAATCAGCCCCTAGTGGTCATTAGAGAAAACATATTTTCTTGTACTTCCACAGTGGCTTCAACAAACAAAACAAACAAACAAACAACAAAAACACAGGAGGTTTCTGACAAGGTCTCAGGCAAAATCATAAAATCATTAAGGTAACAGCTTTGGTTGTTTCTCCATGTAATCAGTGTGGATTTGTTTTTTCAGTGTTTGACAACAGGGACACGAGTGTGGCGGGTGTGAGAATAGTGAAATGTTTTTTATCGATGGAGTACCTTAAATTGCTATGTTAAAATGTTTTAAATGGAGGTCCTGATCAGTATCAGTATTTCTTTGAAGGACTCATCATACTTTCTGGGTTGTTTTTTCCCTTTAACATTTGTTTCACATCAGGGCTTTTTTGTGCATTAAAAGGAAAAAAAAATCAAAGCCAAAAATTTGTGGCAAAGTAACTTTTGGCTGACTCATAGTATACATAATTTTCACCCTTTGTTCTCTGAATGCAAAAAGTGCTGAAAACAAAACATAGCTGCCTCTAGGTTTGCTTAGTTCCTTTCCGTGTAAAGAAGAAACACACAAAGTGTAGATAAGAAGAAAGTAAAGAGCTGTCTAACTTTCTGTTTGGTGAAGGATAAAGTTTGTGCATTTGCTGTGTCAGCTGACTTCTGAAGAACACTGTCCAATGTGAATGTGTCAGCGTAGAGAAACTTATTGCATCAGCTCTGACTACCTGTGGTGTTTTTCAGTTGCTTTGCACTCCACCGTTTCTGACCAGCAAGCTGACGAGGAAATGAAAGCTGAAAGACGATGCAGCTAAAAACCATGTTTTAGAAAGACGTTGACTCGGGCTGATGTGCCAGTCTTTCATATGGGGAAATTAAATCATAAAGCTACACTATTAGATCATCAATATTATTTTGAAGTTGACAACGAGCATCAATTGTCTTAAAATTCTTTAAATGTTTTCTTCAAAACATAAAAGTGATTTTATTTGATTCGCTAGTAGCTTAAACTCATCATAGCAATTCTGAGAAATGTCAGAGCAGCACAAAAATCCTATTCTACTTCAGAGAGAGGAAAATATGGAACCGTAAAAAAATGAAAAAAGAAATGATCAAAATGCAGGTTAGAGCCCATGAACGTAATAACTCAACTAAGCTTTTTAACCTTCTGTAGCAGAGAAGGGTGAATCTTTAATACAGGTAAGATTAGAGTACATAAAATCCATGCAAAAGCAAATTATTTTATCATTTCTTAGTTTTCACAGTCCACTTAAACATATTATTTATTTGCTTTGTGATTCTTTATTAATTCAGAAACACCTACAAACCCAGAATAACATAATTGTCCTTCATTACTCTCTCTCTCCTTACTCTCTGATTTAGCCACCCCCCCACCCCCCCACCACACACACACACACACACACACACACACACACACACACACACAAATACACACTCACAACCTCACTGACCTCTGTTTTCAGCCCACTGGGCTAACTTAACTCCCCTCCCACCTGATTATCTATCCATACAGTCTGAATTCATCTCCCTCCTGGTGCATGAATGACCTTCCTCTTTATAACTTTATTTTTCTAAAAAAGAACTCACATCCATCTCTACATACTATATTAACTGGACCCCAGTGGAATTGAAACATGTCTACAAGTTTGCAATTTTTCTATTCTTTTTTTGTATTTTTTTTTACGTAAATCATAACATTTCATAATCATTTTAAATCATGGTGTGATAAGAATCAAGATAACACTGTGGAATTTTACTAACAATTACTTTTACTTATCATCATTTGAAAGCCCAAAATGATCTCAAATAGACAATTTAAGACACCTGCTGTTGACATTAACATTTTGGGTATTTTAGGGTATACTGAGACTATAATAACCATTAGCTGTTTATAAAATAAGTTCAGATATGTCAAAACCATTTGTATGAATCTATATTTTATATATATCAATATTCATATATATACACTTAAATTGGAAATATTTGGAACCCTGGAACCCGCCCAGTTGTCTTTGGGAAAGATGTGGGGAACACCCTGGACTGGTCACCAGCCCATCACAGAGAGGAACGACCATGCACACTCACTCCTGTGGTCAATCTAGAAATCCCCATTCAGCTCAACACTTTTTAGTATTGAACTACCGAGGGAAACCAGCACAAACCCACGTAAGCGAACTTGCTGTGTGAGATCATTTTATCTTATATCCATTATTGATCATTGCTGTTTGACATATAAAAGGCGAATGCAGCTCTTCCAGGAGATAACTTGGACAGGACATCCTAAACATAATCAAATTCATGTGGGCAAATTAAGCAGATCCCAGGTAAAAAAAAACAAAAACAACCAACTCTGACTCTATGGCTTCTGTGGTTTCCATTAAGGCCATTAACAGCTCAAACCATTAAGCCACCGTGGTGCAACAGAGTATGTAAGCATAATCTCTTTAACATCATATATGTCTAACTACATAGGTGTTGGAGACACCTAATGTGTTGTTATGCATTTATCACAGAAAAATCCCAGCAAACAAGACATAGTAAATTAATATAAATATATATATATTTTATATACTACTTAAACTTTTTCTTAGCTGCATCCATTCTGGCAGCACCTTTTTTTGACGTACATTTGGCATGCACGACTCTAGACTCTGTTTTTCTGTTTTTATGTGGAAGATAAAACTTCCCTTTTGCTTTGTGCCATAATTTATTTAACATCAATCAAGTCAAAAATAATAATACCAATTACACCCACCCCACTTTTTTTACTGCTTCCACTGGCTTTTAAAGGGTAACCGGGTGTTGCTAATCATGAGGTCCCTGGCAAATTGCTCGTCAAACTTCTATAAAAGCAAATGCTTTCACAGTTTGGAATTTGGAAATTTGTCATCCTCTTCATATTGATGTGAAACATCCGTTATTCCAGACCAGCCATTTCAATTCCCCAGCAATGTGGAGTTCAGCATTCTACGGTGAGAACGTTCACTCACAACCGGAAATGAGACGTTGCCAATCTTCCCTGAGGTGGATGTCCCAGCAAATTTAAAGGAAGACTGCGTAACATTAGTGGTTCTTGTTTTCTGAAACCTCCTACAACTCAGCAGTGGTATGGCACTGTAACAAACGTGATGAAACAAGCTGACCAGCTGTCGCACTGGTCCGTGCAGATTTGTTTACCAACTGAAGACTAGTCTAACCTAAAGGGAAGACGAGGAAACCGAAGAAAAGAAGACGTTGACTGACAAGGAAGAGCAATAACTGCAACAACAAAAACTAAAGGTTCGTATTTGTAGCTTCTGCTTGTGTTTTTTGCAACATCAACTATTATGTTGTCATTGATTGAAACTCATCAAGATACCAATGTAGTCTTGAGAAAAATGTCACCACATCTGTCATGGTGGAACTTTGATAACAATCAGAACAACAAACCTGCTTCTCAGTCTTCTTTGAGGACTGTGTGTTGTCATATCTCAGTAAATAAATGTTGAGTATTCACTGAAGACTACACAATACTCTGAATTTATCATTTTAATAAAATAGCAATGCTCTTAAAATAATAATGCACTGCCTCTAGATCTTTATTTAAAAATGAACCTCTTAGCTGTAAATAGGCTCAAAGCCTGCGTGTTTACACATTAGTTAGTTTGAAATACTCTCTTCGAATGCAACACGAATGGGAACAAAAGCACGTGGAGTCAAAGCAAACATGCAGATAACACAATAACAGATGGTAAATACGGAGAAGAAAAATGTATTCACTGTAAAAAAAATAAATAAATAACTGCTTAACATATGCCTGAGCAATCACTTTTGAAATTGAATCAATTTCTTTCTTTTAAAAAGGACTCAACATTGCGCTACTCCTGTCTGTTGCTCTGTTTGCCTTGTTGTTTTGACCCTGAATGAGTCACTTGTAGTGTTTCTAAATATTTTAAATGAACTATAATTCTCTTAGGTCATATGTTTCATGCGCAAATCTAGAATTTACAGCCTATTACCAAGTAGTGTAGAAAAGCTCATGGTAAGATTAGTTACCTTCTGTTTCACCTGTTACTTCAAATCAACTCATCTTTCCATTACCAATATGAGTCTTTCGTGGTTTTCAAACAAGAAAACCAGCACTAAACATTTGTCTGGATTTTACATTAGTGTTTACTGCTACCTGATTGTACTCAATGTCTGTCCCAGGACACTTTTTGTTTCATTCAGCAAATATCTTCTCGGCTAAACTTTGGAAATGCCCATGCTGGGGCGTGTCTCCGTCAAGCCCTGATACCACGAGCTCGTGTGACGTCATCCAGAAATCCATTACCTAACCTTACTTTTGAGACCTGTTGTGGACAGTAACTATGATTTATCAGCAGTTTATAAATATATGTCCTGTTCGCCAGTTATATGAATAAAAACCAGTGCAGCCTCATTGGCTTTGTGATAATTCAGGTTTTTTAAAGGACAACTCTGATCTTCTAGATTAATGTATATATTTAATGATCTCTAAAAAAAAAAAAAAAGAAAGACCATATCTAATTTTGTGATAAAAGACAAAAGAAAAGAAGCAATTCAGGAAGGAAGGAAGGAGGCTCTTGGTTAACATGCAGTTGTGTGAGATAGAAACCATCAATGCAGGCCATTCAGCCCATCACATAAACTCCTATAATCGCCAGAGCAGTAATAATTTATTTATATGCTACTCTGAAGTTTCCATTTTGCTGCTCTGTTGTGTTGCTTTCATGTCAGTGTCAACACGCAGGAACATGTATCCATGCAAAGGGCAGTTTTTTAGTGTTGCTGATTTTTAATGCAAAAATCTGGTGCTGTATGCAAATTTCAAGATAATTTATTGAGAACAATGTTTAGAGTTTGCAAAATTATCCTGAGGGTTAAATGTAATATTAGTGGTTGGGTTTCCTCCCTCAACACTTAAATTATATCTGGTGAGTAGAAGATGAGGATAAATGAAAGCTAACTACAAGTCTCTCATCATTGTCTGAACATTGATGTTCAGACGCAGCATCAAAGTAACTTGCACCAGGTCTAAACGAAGTATGTTCCAGCTAAAGCATGAAATAATACGTTAATTAGCCTGTGTTTTTTCCTTGATCTTTCTTTGGAGGCTTGGCTGTTATAAGAACTATATTAGTTCAGTATATGAGAAAAAAAAGAGAAGATAAAGGGGCAGCACCGGCAGTCTTGATCTGTTCCCAACAGAACAACTTAAAGAGAAGTTTGAAACGGCAAAAGGAATCATTATTTTTTTAGCTCCGAGGTTCCTCCTGTTGGTGTTTAGATTAAGTCACTTTAACAGTGTGTGAGATTTACTCTAGTTTTGTACCCTAGTTTGTTTTGAGACTTGGACAGGACATCCTAAAACTTTTAATACGACACCTTTGTTACAGGAATGAGTATGTTTTTTTTATTCTTCCCACACAGAAAGTGTCAGCTATGTAGGTGGCCCTATAATCTGTTGCAGGCTGGATTCTACTTACTCTGCTAAAATAATTTGGTTACGTGATTCAAACGACCTCTGAAAGTGGTTTGAGTGACTGGATCTCAGAAACTCCTCTTATATGTCCTGGCTACATTCACACCTGTAGTTAAATGAACATTCTGAGTTAAAGAAACTCTAGGTTCATTATTGGATGGTAATTTGTCTAACCTTCGTAAGGACCAAAACAACGTGAAACAAAGCAGTTCTGAAATATTCGGTTGCAGCGTGACGGCATCAATGTTACATAAACAGTGACTGAATGGAGATACCTGTACAAACAGTTTTTTTTATACACCTTTTGTACACATTGAAAGTCAGAATTACCTTGATTTATCTGTTACGTCCCCATCCACACTTTTAATTAGGTGGAATGATGTTTTTGAGTCATGTAAGAGGCTTAAACTAGCAGTTTATCTGTTGTTGGCTGGATGCCCTCAGGACCAACATTAATAACCAGGTTGCAGCAAACACTTATTTTGTTCTTCCTCAAAACTATGTTGTTTTTGTTACACTCAAACCTTATAATAGACCAAGGGCTCGTTTTAACTCCAGAATACTATTTTAAGGTTGTCCATTAGTCACTGGATCACTAAGGATGTCTATGATGTCAAAACCAGGTCTAGACAGGGCCAAGCTCAGGATAACGGGGCAGTTGCTAGGAATAGACTGGAATCTATTAACATTTGCTTTATTTGTTTTCTTGTCCAGAATTAGAGATTTTAAGTCAGCAATGTGACACTTTCAATGTGACACTTTTCCATAAACGATTGAAGCAGTGAGAGACTACTGTCCTGGCACTAAATAAACTAACGATGAGGCTGCATGAACACAGAAATGATGAGACCAATCTTATCTGCCACAGGCAACAAAGTCAACTCATGTAAATCCCACAAATGTCAAACCTAATTATGTCATGGAATTCAAAGATAGTACTGTATGTTCAAGGCTTGTATCTCAATTTTCCCGCAAAAATAAATAATAAAACATTCACTTAACTCTTGCATGTGTGAGGGCTTGATTGAACTGATCGGATCTGAGTTGAATTAATGGTTTGTCTGTGTATAATAATCTGAAGTGTGGCTTTATCTCAGAAAGACCAAAAAAAGCAAATCCACAATTCTTTTGTGTGTGTGTGTGTGTGTGTGTGTGTGTGTGTGTGTGTGTGTGTGTGTGTGTGTGTGTGTGTGTGTGTGTGTGTGTGTGTGTGTGTGTGTGTGTGTGTGTGTGTGTGTGTGCGTGTGTGTGTGTGTGTGTGTGTGTGTGTGTCTAAACTAGCTGTCATGCCAAGTATATTTTAAAAGTATCTGCACTAAACTGTTTTGATTGTACAGTTTATCAATGTCTCAGGGAGAGTGTGTCTACTAAACAGCAATGCAGTGATTGTGCAACAGGACTGATTGAATAATATATTGTGTTTTATTTTTATGCAGAGATGCAATGCTTGCTCCCCCAGAAAGATGAAAACAAGCTAAAGACGTGACACTGGCAAGAATGTGCAACAAAAAAATTAAACGCATTCATTCTAATTTACAAATCTGCTTACTGCAATGTAATCCCAGTTTCACTCCTAATGAATGAGAACTCCAAAGCGTGATGAGGTATCCTTAACAGCAATATGAAGGGCTGATAATACAGAGGAAGTCCTGCTATCCAACTCAACATAACAGTGTGTAATATTAGTTTTATCCTTGCACGAGTCACATCAATTGTCTATTTCTTTTTTTTTTTTTTACACAATGGACACAATCTCACAAATCTGAAAATAATCCCTGAAGATGAGATAGGTCAGCATGCTGTTATGCAATGACAAACACAGCCTCTTTACATGAAACACATAACTGTGGTTGCAAAGTCATAAAGGTAAATGTGAGTGTCTTCATGGCTGCCATAATATATATATATATATATATATATATATATATATATATATATATCTATATATATATATATATATATCAGTTCTATATTGCTCGTACGTATGCATGCTGCTAATCCTGCAAGACTAAAATCACAAACAATAAAGCACAGAAAGACAAAGATAGAAGACAGTGATGGATGTGGTGTGTGTTAATTGATAACGCAGTGGTGTGTGTTAATGAGTGTATGGTGGCCGTGTGGTTATGTTGGATGGTACCCACAATATATACCAGAGCTGGGGCAGTCCAGCAGAGAGACATAAAGCAGTGATGTTGACCTCCAATACTAGTTCAGGAACAAATTGTGACTGCAATCAATACTTAAGGATGAATCACAGCTGGTACTGGTGTGTTGAGTCAGCGAGATGTGGCAGACCTCTACTAGTGCACCGGATTCCCTCTCTAGACCTGAAGGAGCCGGCCAGCCCTCCCACAGATACAGGTAAGTGAAGACAATAGGCAACCACTCCACAGAGTGGATGGAAAGGAGAACCGCCCAGAATCCAGGGAGGGCACCAGCCAGTGGGACCGCACCAACAGAGGGCACAGCACATGGGCATTTAGAGCCATAACCCACCGGTTTTAACGTTTGACACTCCTAAAGTCTTCATTAATACCTGAAAAAAGTTTCTAGATTTGCTGCTAATCACCTTTTGGAAACTAACAAACAAGCAGACAAAAAAGTTCTCAGAGGGGTCTGAAAAATCACTAAATACAGCAACAACACGGTCCATGATTTTGATGTTAGTTTTTGATTCATCAGACTAAAGAACCACTCCCCCTCATTTTAGATCATTCATTCATTCGTTCGTTTATTCATTTATTCATTCACTCATTCATTATCAACCCCTCTGGGAACTTATTTCTCTGCTTGTTTTTGGTCTCAAAGAGTTTCTCGGTCTGATCAAGGTTCTTACTTTTCTTACCGCATGTTCTCAGAGGTGTTGAAACTGCTCTGCATCCAGCATATGCAGGCTTCTGTGTATCATGCGTAGAGTCGGGGTGCGTTAAAGCCTTTCCACCAGACTGTAAAGTCTCTCTTGCATGCTTATTGCACTTGAGCTGGGTAAAGACTTTGTTGTTGCTTGTGACCAGAAAAGTGACGCTGGAGAACACAAGCTTTAGCCCTAATAAGCTCATTTTCAGTCATACGGTTCGTGGTCCTTTATCAGAGCTGTCTGGGGACTGGATGGACCCTGATGCCCCAGATAATGTAATCGACTATGTCAATGGGTTTTGACACAGACTTTATTATGCTACTGAGTTGGCAAAGGCAAAATTGCTATGTGCCAGCTATGTGGGAGCGGGGTTGGTGCTTATGTGGGATGATGAAATGGGAATTGAAAGGCCTATAAGTTTTTTTTTGTTTGTTTTTTTTTGTTTTAAAGAAGTTTAACCCTTGACAGGCAAATTATTGTGTAACTATAAAGTAAACATTTGCTTTGGTTTTTGGCTTTAAAACACGTAGATGTGAATGTTGGTGGTAGTACTCCAATGGTGGTTGAATGCAGACCACAATCCACTAACTTTCCCAATCGTGTCCCAATCAGAGGCCGATTCATTGGTCCCTGTTTTTGTAGTTTTACTGTTCTCCTCCTCCTCCTTTTAGACCTCTTAATGGTCTGGTATGCATACATACCTTCATGTATACTTTTTTATTTTGCTTTTATGGAAATCCTTGAGGGATCCCGTTCTTCCCTGCAGATATATATATATATATATATATATATATATATATATCCTCCCAAACCCTGACAAAATCGCATCTCCATACAAGATATGCGGTAATTAGACGGAGCAGAGGTTTCAAAGTTTAAAGTAGTTTTCTTTCTTTATCTTTAGTTGTTTCAGTAATGCTATGATAATCCCGGTCCCTCGTGAGGGACTAAATTATCTTAAAGACGTAATGATTAATTAAACTTTTAATAAGACTTTTAGAAAAGATAGAAACAGACCCCAGGTGACTGTTCATGTTTTCAGGTGGAAGCATTGAGGCCTAACAGTTTAACAACAGCATAATGTATTTCTCCGGTATACCCACAGCAAGTAAGTCAAATTAAACGAATGGACAGGTTTACAACTCTTATTTTCCCTGTCACTACTTAATGGTGTTCTGATAAGAGTCCACTATTGAATCCAAAAAAAAAAATGACCCCTTATGCGTGAATGTGAAAGGAATCTTTTTTTAAAATGGCATGTTGAAAGAATCACATCCACACAGAACAGGACACAGTACAACCGTAGTAATGACACGTCAAATAGTTTACCAGCATATTTTCCTCTGTGTTGTCATAGGAAGGCTTAAATACAGGTTTAAATGTTTTCGCAGAAGGCATAGAGAAGAGGACATGTGGTTGCTTCATGTCAGCAGGAGCCCTCTTAGTCTGACAAAAGATTAAATATTTAAAGTAAAAACGTTAAGACACTCCAACTTTTCTCAAACAACAAAGCCTTTGGGAGGCTTCGTGTTATGTTTAATAATAATAAGTAACAGGAAAAGCCTTGTGAAACCCATGGTGTTGAGATGTAGGCTGCAGGATGTAGTCTTTAGGTCCCGTTTAATCCTGCTGTGCAGAAACAGAAAAGGCAGAAGGGAAAATGACACACATGCACACACCTGTGCAGCCTCACTTGGGAAATCCTCTTGGGAGGTGAGATGAGATGAGATGAGATGAAGGGCACCCCCCACCACCACCAACGCCACCAACTTACAGTACGTCAGGGAAACCATTAGTTGTGATTGATGGTTAACGAATCCCACATGCGAGTGCCTTTGGTTGGCTTGTAGATCTGTAGAATAGTTTGCATTCTTGTGGGAAGACAAAACCACACAATTGTGGGCAGGAAGTAAATTCTGCAGGCTCTGACAACCGACAGATGTGAGTCTGTTTTTAACCTGCAAAAAGTACAGTCATAAGCTAATCACATTAAATAACAGGGACCTCACTATTTAACTACTGTCACATGCCACATTTAGTTTTATATGGATTTTATTTGACTAGTGTAAAAAACGTGAAGACATTATTAAACTAAATAAAATAAACCTTTTTTCTCAATATTTGTTCTTATTTTCTGTTGGAGTCTGTGGGAGAACTGAAGGCCTGACTTCTTTGGTAAAAATATTGTAAAAGCGTGACAGGGAATGTTCCTGCCAGGTCGGGATATCAAAGTCAGGAAAAAAGGCTGTGACCCCGATGGCGATGGAGGTGTAGTTGCTCTACTCTGCGCTAGCGACCGTCTTTTTCTTACAAATTTCAGCTTTTCCTTTATAACTACTGTTTATGTCATGGAGGGTGACTTCTCCACACCAGCAAGCAATAAACGACAACATACGGACTTCCTGCCTATTTTGCTGTCCGATCGTGCTCCAGTGTTGGTAGGGATTCGTCCTACTGCCGCTCCAGAGAAGCCTACTAGATGGAGATTCAACACCAGTGAACAGACAGTGAACCACACATTTAGATAATTCTATATGGGCTTGTATAAATCAGAAGTGCAACGCGATGTGTTGCGCTGTGAGGCATTTCTTGGTGCCCTTTGCCTGCCTAAGATTTTGCAGACGGACAGAGAACTTCTGGACTCACCATTGAGCCTTGAAGAGATCTATAGGGCCCTCAAGTATTTACAGCGAGGGAGGTCACTGGGTCTCGACGGCCTCCCGCCGGAGTTATACCTTGAGTTGTGGGAGGTGATAGGTCCCCCTGATCCTCGGCTCGTTTAATGGCCAGGGGTGAGGTCCATAGGGACCAGAGGACTGCTCTCATCTCACCTTTGTTGCAGAAAGGCAAGGTCCCCCTGGAGTGTGCAAGCTACAGGCCAAACTTCTTGATCTCCTGTGACCAGAAGCTCTATGCAAAAGCTCTTGCCATTAGGTTGCCCTCGCGCTGCCCTCTTGTTTTGCCAGTAGCAATGTGTGGCATGTTGCCAGCCTGGATTATTGGATTGTACCGTTTTCCATATCGACATCCGTTATGTTGTAAGGAAAAAAAAAAAACCTTTGTGAGACGATCATAAGAAGTAGTGTGCAATCACAAACCATTAGCTCTACCCATTTGCAAGTAAAAACATGGTTTTTACCACAAGTAAATACACATCGCAATAAAAATCGAAGCAATGAGGAAGTGCAGTTTTAACAAATGGAAAACTGAGACACTCATCAGTGAAGTAGCAGAATGGGAATATCTTTTATGTGGTGGTCTCAGTTCTGTACAGAATAAAAGCTGCTAAATAGGGAGGAAAGAGAAAAACTAACGAAGCGATTAACTCTGTAAGTTCAGAACTAAGGACCCGGGACGACATTAAATGAGAGCTGAGAGGTTGGATTACAAAGTGAGAGCAAAAAGATCATCATCTTCCAAGTACAGTGTAAGAGCTATGGGTGGAGGACCACCAGCCTCTGTTTTACCTGCACTGGATTAATGCTCAGTCACTACATGGGATCATACAGCCTTGCATACAGTTGTTGATGATTAGGGGTTAGAGTCAGATGTATAGATGGATCATTATATGTTTCCTATCGATATGTTACTACTGAAAAGAATGTTTTTTATCTGCAGTGTAGGAAAACGTTTCTATACTTTGGTCAAACAGACATATTAAAACATGTTTACACATTTCTGGTGCATCACACAAATGTGTCAGTCATTAGAGTTGGCTCAGGTGCGACCTCGGGTTTGTGACGGTCAGCAGCTGCTATGCAGCCAAAGAAGAAGGAAACACTGTTCTTTTATGTCACATTGTCCAACACAGCACAAGACTGGATGATCTTGCACAGTTTAATTGTCTGCCTCCAGATGTGGTTGTTTATAGCCACTTTCTTTTCAATAGACCAATGAAATGAACCACAACAGAGACTTGACAAACATGACTATTCTCCTCACTGAAGTGCAATTGCTGTATGAATGAAGGCGGTTGCAGAGCAGGGAGGCAGGGTTAGGATAATGGCATACAAAAATTGAAACACTACAGATTTTGATATTAAAAATGTTAATCTAAAAAGCTTAGCAAGAAGCCACCTATTAGGTAATGTCCCTGCCATTTTCCTCTGTACTGCTATCTCCCTGCACTGCTCTGTGACCGCACAAAAGAGTCACAGGCTGAGTCCAACCATTCATGCTCTGTATTTGTCAATACCATCTGTGCATCAAAAATAATTTGCACATTTTCAGAATGAAAAGGCTTTCTGTTAATGAAAACAAATCCATCATCCCTGAGGGGCCCTTATTGTAGTATGAGAGCATTGCTTCGATTACATTTTGAAAACCAGACATTGCTGAAAATTGCATTTAATGTCAGCTTCCTCAACTGCAACGTATTAGAAGTGGACGTACATCTGGCTAAAATTAATACTGCCATCCCACACAATGGGCATGACACATTTCAAAGCTGACTTCGATTCTCCAGACTGTTCCCTCTAAAATGTCTCTATTGCAAAACCCTCTGTACTTGTAATTGGGGCAGCTGTGCATTAGTGGGTAGACTCAGTTGTCTTTGTCAGCCAATCAATCTCTAGTCCTGTCATATACCCACGAGAGAAATACATTATAAAGCCCTTTGTAGTACCTGGGTAGAGTTTATGAAACGGCTTCAACTGGTACATTCTGATTTAGGCAAAATTTAATAATCGGTGTATATAAACAACTGCACAATTTGCAGTGTGCAAAATAAAATTAAAAAATGTACAATACCTGCTTACTTCTGGAAAAATGTTCAGTGTGCAACTGAACAGTCTACCTGACAAACTCTGTCCCATAATGCACTGTGCCAGTACAGCGGCAGCCTGTCATAGCAGTCACACGGTCATCTTCTGGCATTGCAATCGCATAAGAGTTTTTACAGGAATATGTTGCATACAAAATTACTACAGTACCAGTATGTAGTAGCCTGCATGTAGTACACTGTTATGAAAACAGCCAATCTCCTAAAGACCTTAACTTTGATTTCAGGTTTCTAATAACTGGGTAAACCCTCAGCCAAGCTATGATTTTCGTCACAACAAAACAAAAAATGACATTTTCAAAGGTATTTCTTGTAAATTCCCTGTCATGTGTTTTGTTAGTGTGATATACCAGAGCAGTGTCTGGGCTATGGTTTCTTTTCTCTCTCTAATTTCATCCATATACAGCCTTGTTTTCTTTGTGTCTTTCTGTCCCTGCTCTCCTCTCCAACCAGCTCCACCTCCTCCCACCCCACGTTGCCTGATCTCTTGTCTGCTATGGCTCTGCTGATTACACCTGTAACTGATTACTCCAGCTCAGCATATCAGCTCCACTCTCTTATCTTCCAGTGCCAGAGCGCTGCAGCTATGCTGGTGGGTCAGTGGTCGGTCCTTATGCCACTTGCTTGTATTTTGACCCTGCCTGTTCGATAGTTTCTGCCTTGTGTCTGATCAGGATGCTAGTGTTGATCCGACTTCTGGTTTACCAACCTCTTTGGCTTTGTTAGCTTTGGATGGGCAAAGCGAAGCCTCGTGAAACACCAAAAGGTTCAAATCATTAGTTAAGATCTGCTGGTAATTTCCCATAACATGGCATCTTGTTGTTGTGGTTTAGTTAAACAACAGCTGTGATGTAGAGCTCTGAGCCAGGCTTTACTTATGTTGGACTGCCAGTGACGCGTCATTGTACGTATATATTCACTACCTGGAGCTTGCATGAACGGAGCCTGGGTCTGTTGAAGGTGGAAGTGCTGGTTTGGCTTTGCAGCCATTTTGCAGGTATGTTAATGGAGGTTGTTGTGTTGGTTGTGGAGCAGTGAGAGCTGGCAAGGCCTTTACTGAGAGCTATGGGAGATGAAGACCAGTTGAGACAAATCAGCAAACCTGTCTCACATTTGTCTAATGGTAGGTATTCTGTTGGTTTAAAGACATACATCTGCATTGGTGTGGATTTATTTTTTTTTTAAACGTTGGCATTGAACAACAATTTGAAAATGATTTTCAGTCAATGTACAAATGATTTCAGTCACCAGTCTTGTTTTCTTTTCTTTCTTTAATGAAACAGTACCAAAAATGTGTCCGTGCGAGTAGCAAAAAGCAATCAGCGTCCAGATTTTTAAGAATTTGAGCAACTGAAGTAGCAGCACGCAGCCAAAGATTGTAGAGAAAATGACCACAAATCTGTGTATTTTTTTTCAACCAGCAAGAAGAAAAACTTGCTTAGATTGTCCCTCGTGAATCTCAAGCTCTTACACTCTTTTCAGTCAACCCAAATCCAATCCATTGGCTCCACAATTGCACGGCTGTTCATGGTTTAGTGGGTATGTCTGACAGGGGAGCCAGTAAGTAGCCCCTCTATCAAAAGTCATTTGGCAACTTTTGGAAACTAAAACCTGTTGTCTTATGGGAGGATTTCTGCTATTGCGGTCGATATGACAATCCTTCCACTCCAACAATAATCACATTGCACTCTCCTGTCACAGAATTAAATACAATCACACCAGAACTAGGATTTGATGGTCACTATTAGTAACAGTCTCTCAAACTAATTTTATAACAAAGAAAATGGATTTAACTGAAACTGTGTCATTGAAAACAGAAATGAATCCAACACTTGAAATAAGATGAGATAACATTTTAGTTTTTCTCCATTTCCAGCTCTCAGCTCCAGTGTAAAACGTTTGTGTTCTAAGAAAAAGAGTACTTTTAAACATAAACATATCATAACATCTTGAAAAGAAAAAAAAAAAAAGTACATGTAACATAAAAAGGCTTCAAAGTTAGCTCTGGGGAGAGTCTTGCACTGGTCATTTGTGCTCTTGTCATCCGTACAGTTGGAGCTGGTTTCTTTGTTTCCATTACCACCCCGGCGCTTTCATTCTCACCCCCTCTGACATGCAAGAATGAGAGCCCTGCCACTCTGTGCTGCAGGGCCAGGCGGGGGAACGAGACTGGTGCTCTGTGGTAGAGAAGGAGTGACAGCAGGCTGCTGGAAGCACTGCAGGAGAACAGGAGCAGGGAATGGGGTGCGTGAGTAGGCGAGAGAAAAATAGATGGAGAGTCAGGTGGTGCAAGTCGCTGAGAGAGAGAGAGAGAATGCTTCTGGTGTGTGTCTGTGTGTGCAGTCCTTATTGTGCATCTGTGATGTTTGGACATCAGTAGAGTCGAGCTGGGCCTGCATTGCTCCGGTGTTAATACATGCTGGGAAACACTGGATTTATTTAATGCACATTTCTGTACAGTTTGAAAGTTTTAAATGTATTAACTTGAAGGTGAAGTGTTAAATCAGATGTTTTCAGTCACTGGTGTTGTAGTCAGGCGTATGTGAACGTGCTGTCAGCCATCAATAGTTCGGGCGCAAAGAAAGTAGATTTCTAAAAACTTTAGGAAAAGAGCTGTTGATGCTCAAGAGAATGGAAAAATATGAAACCATCACAACAAAATTTGGGCCCCACCGCATTGTGAAGAAATTTCATGAATGTAAAACTGGAGTGGTGGAGCAGCAAAGATTTCTTGAAGAGCGGGAACGTGTGAGAAATGGATGTGTGTGTGTGTGTCAAGGCTGCAAAAAGAAAGAGGAACCTTGCTCGCTGTCAGCAGTGTGTTAAAGGCCACGTGGACAAACCCGATCAGAGCATCTCTATTATGTTATTATCCATCCAGGAACAGACTAAAATCCCGTTCATTTCAAAGGCACTTGATTTTGTATTTTAAACCATGTTAGTATCCAGAAAACATTGAGCTTGAGATGTTTCTCTTGTTATTAAGTACAAATGGCTGACAAACATTGAAAGACATTAATCTGGGAATGTTGGGGTGAGCGGAAAATATTATAAAGTGCTTCTTCATCAATCAAGAGGTCTGTAACTTTGACGGTGTGTGTAAATGTATCTGTGAAAGAAGAAACTAATGAAACATTAAAAGGACATGCATGAGTCATGGACAGACATTTATAAATATAACAAATATGAATGAATGTAACAATTTTAGCTTCCATGTTAAGAAATAAAAAAAATGATATACCTCATTTTAAATAGTTTGAAATACTACATGCAATTAATTCATGCAGTTTAAGTTATTTAAGACGTTTTGGTAGTGCAAGTAAATCATCCACGACTGCACAACTTAAGGTCCCAATAGGTCCATGCAGTGCTCTATGGCTGTTTATTTAAAAAAAATGCTGCATACTTGTTATCAGTGAGCAAATACCACACGTTTTCACATCAGCCTTTTTTAGTGAAAAGGAGGTTATCTGCCATTCTGTCAATAGTGTGCACCTCTGTGAGCATGTGCGTATTTCTGGAGATGCTGGCATGTGGTCAATAAACAAGAAAGTAAACTCTGTGAGCGTCAGAGAAGTCACCGGTAACCTCCACAGTAAACACCAGTAAATACACATCCAATACTTATAACCACGTAGTTTTCAGAATGCGTCACGTATTACACATTACTTCATGTTTAGGTTGATTCGGAGCAGCAGATTTCCATAATCACTATGTGTGAACTTGAATTCAGGGTGCGTACCCTGTGAAAATTCAGCTTTACTCCTGCAGGATGTTGATGAATGGTGTTTAAAATCAAAAGAGTCATAGCATAATATCCACTGGATACTTCTCTCTGATTAATGTTTGTTGTACCGTGGTCGCTTTGTGATGAAGTGCTGTTATTTTATCTTTTGTTGTTCCAGCTTTCGCCTGATCTACCTTTTTATTTGTTTGGAGCTGGAATGAGTTTTATGAAAGCCCTCGAATGTGTTCGTGAGGCAACGTTTTGCTGTGTGTTGATGCACCGGAGTGTTGAGTCGTCTTAAATTTATAATGCCCTCCTCAGTGGGATTTTACTTGTCCAATTTATGGATCATTAGAGAGCTGCTAAATTAAAAAGCCAGGAGATCACGAAAGTCACTGGACTTCATCCTGAGGACAACATGACATGACATGACATGACATGACATGACATGACATGACATGACATGACATGACATGACATGACATGACATGACATGACATGACATGACATGACATGACATGACATCTACCTGGTCGTGACTAAACACCCGACAGTGGAAGTCTCATATTCCTGCTACAGCAACTGAATATCAAGTTCCTGACATTTTCCCTCAGATATAAACATTTAGTGATTAAAGGCAGGATGGCCTGGTCTTAAAGCAGCAAAACAGGCCCAAAACATGCTGATAGTACCACCACAATGTTAGTGTTGACAGGAAAAACTATGCAAGGATGTTTGCATTGGAGTCAATGTCATTCTCTACCATTTCCTTAAACAAGCCAAAAATTAGAGTTTAAATGCAAAGCTGGTGGGTTTGTGTTACGATCGGTCATAGTCAATGCTAAAACTCATCTTCTTTTACAACACCACCTAAACATTAATGGACACCATTTTGTTGGCTGCCTTTATGACACATAAGCAAGAAAAAAACCTTTGTCCCTTATAATTGGATGTAGGCAATAAAAGCACTCGGTTAAGGTTAGAATAAAAAAACAATCGTCATTATAGCTTAAACTTGTTATTTTTGGCACAGCACTGCTGCATGAATGGATGCCAGCTTGATATAAGCTTTTTTTATCCATTTATCCATGACAGGTAGGATATTCTTGAACAGTGACTGTAGGTCGTCACCCCCTTGACAAAGGTAAAGTAAATCATTTGGGGAAAAAACACTCTGACCCCTGTTCTTTACCTAAAACCGTGTCTGTTCACACCGGAACGTCAACCCAGTTTCTGAAAAAGAAATGCCTCCAAATTTCTCTTTTCAAAAATAAATGACCAAATAGGATAGAAAAAGAAATACAGAGACAATGTCATGCCCTACAGTAATGTGACAAACATTTGTGCTCGAGACCCTGATGGAGACGAGTTCACATAAAAAAGGAAAATAGACTTATTGAATAGTCTAGTAAAGCACAACTGTCAACAAGCTCATTGACAAGAGCAGAATAAGAATGCAGCAGACTCGCACCGAGTGTGCTCCCGCAGTTTCATTATCCTGTCATGCTGATCTTCAAGCGCAGGTATTTCTATATACTACCAGTAAATGCCAAAAACTCTCCATTAAAACTGTCTATACCCAAAATCTAATGGCTTCTATAATAGATACCCACAGTTGTACAAAACTGGTGAGCCATGCCCTTAAATTGGATGTTTTTCATTGTGCCTTTCAAACTGATGCTACAGTGACTAGATAATGGACAGATGCTGGCGTCTATGCCAGCACTCTTCAGGTAAAAGGCAAGGTTACACCCCGGACATTTTTCCAGTCCATTGCACGTCATACTCTCCTACAGGCCATTTGGAATTATCAGTCATCCTGACAAGCACGTCTTTTGACTGTGGAGAGGAACCACCATTTACTCTGGAATACATGGAGAAAACCCATACAAGCACAGGTGGACCTGTAGACTGAACACCCAACATAACCCAAAACCCCCTACCTTGCTCCTACCTTTTTAAAGTGACGCTCTAACAGTGCTTTCTGCAGATTTCCAACTGTTTTTGGTCGAATCCTACTTAGAATTCCTCACAGGAATGCAGCTATCAACATTTTTTATTGTATGACTTATCTGAGAGAAAAGAGAGATCAGCCTGCAGTATTTCTTCTCTTCGATAGGTAGACCGAAGCATCCTCCTCACCTCTTTCCCCACCTTCAGATGAATTGAGAATAGGGAGGTGGGCTAGTCAATAGGATCTGTGGGTTGCTTCACTGCGGTGCTGCTAATTACTTAATCCTGATGGATGTCACTAATGTGCTACTGGCATCATTTACAATCGCCATGCTGCATTGCTCAATAGACTGGAAGTGAATGTGGATTGAACTCAACACCCTACACTCTAAATGCAAATTTCCCAAAGGAAAGATATGCGCAGAGCCACTGATCACATTTGTGTGGTGCTTTGCTTCTCTGAGTGGCTGTGGGGCTCGCTGTATTTTCTTTTTTATTGTCGCGCTGTATAGTGCAGTCAGAAAGTATTAGGACAGTGGCACATTTTTCACAGAAGTGTCTCAGTACTCCAGCATTTTGGCTTTTAAATCAAAAAGTGACTATATGTTTAAAGAGCTGGCTCTTATTTAATTTCAGGGTGTTTGCATCCACATTAGATGAAAAGTGTATTTCATACACTGGGAAGCAATTGTTGGAGAAGGAGAACTAATTTATGCCCATCCTCTTGTTTACAAAACATATGGGAATCCCATTTAATATTTTGTTCAAAATAATTTTACATAAGGGGTTTTCTCATGAATATGGTCCTCAGCCAACCGTTTTTTTTTAGGTCTCAATTCAATTGCACATAAATTGTACATCCTATGCCTGAAAACTTGTGGAAGTACATATGAAATCAATGAAAATGTGGTCATCTTTCTGGACCTGTCTCACTAACAAAGGTATTTTTTTTTTAGATCTTCCAGACCCTTACACCCTGTCTACGTGATGTATAAAATTATTTCATTATTGTTCTGTGAGTAATTCACCCTTGAAGGGATTACATACAGGTGTATGGATGAGTCATTACTGACATTTACAAAAGACCACTATTGTTCATTTCCAGTTTATTGAAGAAAAAAAAAATCAATAAAAAAAAAAAATTCACCTTTTCTTTTAATCGTCATCATTCCTTTCTTTTAAAGTTCCCATGGCAAGTAGAGCCCTGGATGCGTCTGCATATTTACACATTTCCTGCAAGGACAGAAGACAGGGTGGATGCTCCCTTCCCAAGAAATTGGGCTGCTCTTGTATGCCAGTTCAAAATCTACATAAGCCGTTGTCCACCTTCACTGTCAATTGTGATGAAAGTTCCTTACTGTCAGAACTAGAGTTCTTGATGCTGATGCAGCGATGCTGAGAGCAGCTGAGTGCAACAGAGCATGACTCTTCATTACGCCTTTCATACAACTGGAAAGTTTTCAGAGAACTTTCAGGATTTCCTTTTGCTATACTTCCCCCACATCTTTATATTGATTGAGATCTTTCCTTTCCCTCAAATGTACATCCAATTCTGCATGTCTGCATAATCTCAAACAGGCATTTAGAGTGTTTTTTTTTTCATTTATCAAAAATAAATAAATAAATAAAAATGCAGAGGTAATTTATCAAATTTACATAATATTCAGACCCTTTACTGTGACACTTGTGATCAAGCTCTGCACCCGACTTTTGTTTGTGGCCCTTGAAATGGTTGGACAACAGTGCTGGAGTGCACTTGTGCCCAAAAGTGTTCATTGCACATAATTCAAAACACCTGTCGTGTTTGGAGTCTCCCAGCTTATGGTGTATGTCAGCGTGAAAATTAAGCAACAAAGTGGAGATAAATGTCTGTGGACCTGAATTATCACCAGCATAGATCAGGGTAAGCCTGGAAGAAAAGCAATGCTGCATTTAAACTGTTTAAAAAAGTTTACTTTTTTTTTTTTTTTTATCAAAATAGACATTTAAAAAAGTTCAAATCTCAGACAACATAGCTTGTGACTTTGTTTGGGGCAAGATTGGTGTAAAAACATGTCTTACTGAGGAAGCCATTCAGTCTTGTAGCTTGGGCAGACATTACAGCCAGAGCTGAGATTCGATTGCTTTTCTATCTTTATCTCCACGCAGGTCTGAAATCTGCTACCATGTTATTCCCCGCGAGTACTGGGCCTCCTAGAAATAAAATATAACTACAAAGCAACCTTTGCAGGCTAACTGCAGTTGCACACAGCAGCAATGTGCAGTTTCACATTGTCCGTTGCCCACAGCAGCTCCCATTGTTATGTTGAACTCAGTCCTCAAAATATGTATAATTTAAATAGATGAAGGTTATTGAGAACCTGATATGACATCATATTAATCACAAGACGGTTAAAGAGTAGGTTGTTATTTTTGTCTAAGTCTTAGTCTGCGCTGAATACGGATTGACAAAAGTGGAGTGTCTGTTATTCCTGCGGTGGTCTCGCCAGTATTTCTCACAGAGAAGCAATGAAGAAAAGTCCTTGGAAGTCCTGCAGTGACTAACCGGAGTTTGAATCCAAATTCCTTAGAACATCTTTGGCAATATCTCAAAATGGTTGTGTACTGATAAACCTTATTCGATGTAGCTGAAGGTGTTTCAAGTAAGAAGGATGCTGCAGTCTTATAAAATGACTCGTCAAAACTTTATAAGAGGGAATATTATTATAATATGGCTTTGAAACATAAGATATGGAAGACTTGAAAAGGATTTAGATTGTACAGAATTTAAGAGTGAACATCTTCTTGAGTTTTAAAGTGTAATGAGAACAAGCTGGGATATTAGACCAGGGGCACTATTATTTATCTTTAAAAAGCTTTCCGATACCAAAACCATGAATACACATTTTTGATTTATTGCAGATTCAAAGGGTGCCTAAACTGGTGTGTATGGTTAATGAAGTTACAACAAATATATTTTTGCAATAGCTGACCTCCATAATGACCTGTTTGATTTACTATTAGATACGTTCCTGGTTCTCACAGCAAGTCACAAATAATGAATAAATAGAAAATTTACATAAAGACAGGAAAACAATACAAAAATTAAACTCTACTGTAAATGCATATAGTGCTTATTTATTTATTTATTTTTTTGAAAAACAGAATAGAAAACAACAATACAAAAAATGTTTAAAAATTACAAGCACTTATTTTGGTAATTTGGTCCCAGATGTAGTGACCCACCATCTGTCTGATGATGACTTTGTAGACACAAGACGGTCAAGGCCGACATCTTCCAAGAATCAACCTTAAAATGTTCACAGCCTCTGTGTCTTGATATGACTTGTAGAGAAATTGTTCACGGTTGATTGCTTTAGTGGCAGTATTATCAGACATCACTGCCCCACCAACCCCTCGCTCCCAAAAAGCTCCATAAGCTTCCTTTAATGCAAATATTATCTGTGCAGAGGAAAGAAAATCCATTTTCCCTTCCACAGATCTCTCACTGGCACGCCTCTGAAAAAGTAGAGCAATGTGCTCTTCCCAGAAGAAGCTCGGGTCAGGAGGCAGAGGAGAACAGACAGGCATGACCTTCCTTACTTTACCTTTGCAGTAGCCTGGGGATCTCATCTAAGTAAACTGTTAGTGTCATCGATCTACCTTTTGTATTTTGTATGTTTTGTATTTATAGCTAATGGCTCATGAATGCGGACAACTCCTGTTGCACATGCATGTTTTGGACAAATCAATATGTTATCAGTGCTACTTTTTTACCACCTCTACTAACTGACCTCTATGGCTCAAGCCCTTATATACATGACTGGGCCAGAATCAGATTTTTACGGTATGTAAGCGAACAGCACAATGAACCGAGGCAACAGCAGTTATAAAATGCAGGGCCTTGTCCATGTAACAGTCCTCCATGAAGGGTCACAATAAACAAAACTCAAACAAAACTAACACATAAACACACACTGAGCTATGGTTCACCATTCCTACCGACCCAAAACCACATTAATTTTTAGACATCTTGGAAACAAAAGAGAGATCAACTGACAAATCCACATGAATAGAAAATGCACTTCAACCCCCGGTGTGTATTTGTTAGTCATGAAAGTTAATGCTTGGTGAACATGGGCAACAAAAAACGTGTCTACGAATACAAAAATATGTTGGACTTGTTTTTTTAGAGCATTTGGTCATGTCTGGGATGATAATTCATTATAATGACACTGTAGAAGTCAGATAACATGGAAAAGCGCATTACGGCCACTAAGTATGTGGGATTTGACTCAAATGGTTGGAAAACCACCTGTGACTGTAAGCAGAGGCTTTGTTGGCTTTTAGAGCGATAGTTCAGTTGTTTTTTCAGTTCATTTCTACTACTTTTTGTACAGCCTTGAAATTTTAGAAGCCTGATAGCTAAAACTCTGAGCGGATGAAACAACCCACAGACAAATGTATGTACACTCAGTCCTTTATTCAAAATTAGAAAGCCAATTATTGCAGAGCTGGGCTTAGTGCATTAGTCTAATTTCTACTAGTACATTTTGTCATAAATGGAAGCAGTCATGGACATGAACCAGACATGTTACACTTGAATTTCAAATAGAGGCTTATGAGAAAAGAAATGTTATTATCTCTTTTGCTGCAATGTCCATCTGGTTGAAAATAAGGCAGACCCGTTTCTGCTTTGTGCATCATCTGTTAGACAGACGTTATTGGGCTTAGGCATGGTGACAGAAACGAGGAGCAACTTCTTTCTGGTATCTATGCTGTTAATGGTATTAACTAATCTAATTAATTATGCTTGGCAAATGACGGATAGCTGACGCCTCGTGACTTTAGGTTTCTCAAACCACAAGGAGTGTCTATTTTTAAGATTTCGTGCTAATCCTGCGCAATGTAGGTCTGGTATTTTAAATTTATACATAATAATTTGCATTTGTTAATTAGTCAGTTTCAGTTTCATTTTAAAGCATTAGCATTATTTTTTTTCTGTTGTAAATTCACATTTAGCTTCAGCTATTTCATAGAAATGCCACGGCAATTACACAGTAGTAAACCGAGTGACCACAAAAGTGTAACTGAGCTCTTTGTGGCTCGTTTCTTTAATACATCTTTTTCTGGTAAAGTCAGACGGAGAGCTCTGTCATCGTGAAATGTGCTCTGTGTGAATCTGACATGCTAGTGGATGTCCTTTTAGAGAAATACATTTCAGGCAGAACAGCAACTTATCTGTGTATACAAAACAGTTTCAACTTAACACCACAGCCTTTCCATTTTCCATTTACTTTGTTCTTGTCTAAAATATTCCTCAACACATTTGACCACTATAAGTGTTGTTTCATCAGACAACATAAGTGCTCACAATTTGAAAAGCACTGGTGGATGCCCTTGAGTTTCATCAACTACACCTTCTGATTGTTCCACTCCTCTGAGGACATGGAGATAACACAAATTAAATTCATTCATGTGGTAAGACAAAGGCTGACACCATTTCATTTCAGTGAGTCACTAATGCTACCTTTCAGGACTCATGTTCCATTTCAGAGCGCTGTGTGTCCTCGGGAGAACCAAAGTCACCTCCCCTTCCAGGTTCTGCTCCAAAAAATGTCTCCCCAGGTAGTTAGCAACACCCCTACAAACGTAATTAACCATCAAGTCTGACTGTGAAATTACTTGTGAGATCTCTGCTGTCAGGTCTATTTAATGCATTCACATGCTGAAGATGAAGCTGTAATTCATCTCACACCACGGGTTCATCTATTAAAAACCTAAAGGTTGGGGGTTTGAATCATCAAGGATCCAATGATAATTCCTGAAAGAGAAGCTTATACTGTAAAAAATCTCTAAGAAGAAAAGTTGCTGGCAGTCTTCTTACCAACCTATATCCAAACCATTATTAGTATTTCTTATTAATAGAATAATAATAGAAAAAAGCTGGCAGCATTTTTTGAGTTTCACGCGCACGACTTGGAGTCACACTTCAGCTCTGGAATGCCGGTTTTGTGTATGTAAGGACACATGTTTGCAGGATTCCTTGGGCCAGTATGTAAAGGCCAATGCAGAAAAATTGGTGGCTCATTTTGATGGAAACGATACAGAACGGCAGTATGTAAGCGAGCGTATTCCTCAGCAAAATCATAGCCTACAAGATAACCAATAAATGACTTTGTAACGATGTTACATGTATGTACCCTTGCCAGTTAATGTTGATGTATGTAGATGTCACCATGTTGTTTGTCTCATTGGTAAAGGGGTATAAAAAGGACAATATCCCTTTAAATCAGTGCAACCTGTGTCTATGGGGGAGGTAGTCCTGCAATCAAGGAGATAAAAGGTGTGGCACAAGCTGTATCAAGGAGGCCCATTGAACACAGGACCTCCACGGCAGGACACAGTATAATTTCCATTCCCGAGGAGGGGAATTGCAGATACTGTGGTCAGAGACCCACACCTCATCTGGATCCTGGACATAGCACGCCGGCAGGAGTGGAGGAAACATACCTTTGGCCAGATCAGCGCAAAGGGGGATTATAGGCTCCTCGGATCCGATGAGAGCATGGCAGTTTTGTTTGGTTACCAAGTGGACAGAACGGGACCAGAACTGGGATTTAAGGACGATTGAACTGTTGCACATCATATGGACAAAGGGGGGTTCAATAAGGGATTCATTGTGGGATGACTTGTCAGATTCATGGTTAGAAATCTGTGTACAATAGTAGAATTAAATAGTGTGAAATATCTGTTTGACGTCAGTATTCTTTGTCAAGCCTTCTTAGAGCCCTTTTTTTAATAACGTGGTAACGTGGTTCTTTTAAGGAGGTTATTGGGCCAATTGTTACAACTTTACAGTGATTTGATTATTTGATATCATGGCTGATAAGTTTAGATACTGCATTATGACTTATTGTCTCTACAACAAGTGGTAAGAGTTTTGTCCTTGTTGTTTGTGGTAGCTTCAGGTGAGAGTTAAAGTCCATCAGAGTTGACCTTTCAGGGATCTGCAGTAATGCAGAGTCTGTAGCAGCTAATTATGGTAAGGAGGAGCTAAAAGACAAATTTTTCAATGTTTAAAAGTCATTGTACGTTCCTCACCTGTGGTCACAAACTGAAGGTCAAATGGCTGATATGAGTTTCCTCTGCAGGGTGGCCTAATTTCTCCTTAGAGATGGGGTAATATTTCTGCCACCTGAGAGGGATTTGGGGGTCAAAGCTCTGCTCCTCTTCATTGAGAGTAACCAGTTGATCTATTTAGGATGCGTAAGAAACACCTGCCGGGGGAGATGTTTCAGGCATGTCCAACCAGGAGGACGCCTCAGGGCAGACCCAGCATATGCTGGAGAGATTATGTCGGTATCTCCCCCTGAAGAGCTTGAGGAAGTAGCTGGGAAGAGGGAGGCCTGAGCCAGTCTGCTGAGGCTGCTGGGCTCACAGTTTGAGCTGAGCTCTTCCTCACCTTCTTTAGGTCTATAGGCGCAGATCCAGAGCTTTACTTTTTATCATTTGTACTGGTACTCGTACCCAGACTGCAGTGGGAGGTTTTTTTTTTGTTTTTTTTTTTCTTTGTTGTTGTCCCACAAAGTATTGCTTTCTCGTAAGCTTTTCGTTTTTCTTCAGTACTCTGGCCCTCGGCCGTATCAGTAAGATGCAGCTGAAGTAAACATTGTGACTTGCATATAATTCTAAATCAGTCCCCACCAGTAGGGATAAGCTAAAGCAGCAGGTGTAGTTTATGCGCTCACGTTTTGATTCACTCACTGAGGGATGTCTAACAGGATATGTCTTAGCAAAGATTATGTCCAGTCTACATCATTTATAATTCAGGTGGTAAACACTGTTTTACACTCGCTCGTGCTCCATCATGTGAATAAGCCAAGCCACGCTCCTCACTTTGCAATGCAAATAATCTGAACGCTTCGGTCCTGGAACATTTTAAACAGGGGGAACCTAGTTTAAGTAACTTAACACTAATGTACCATGAAAGATACAGCCAGCTGAAAGTATAGCTAAATTAAAAATATTCATTATACTTTAACATCTGCATTCGACTACAAACACTTTCAGCATGTGGCAGGAGAGGATGAGACTTGTAAACTTATACTCTTACCTGGCCTTGTCCGTGCTTGTCATAAAATCTTACCACAATGAGCTATTTTTTTCCTTTCAGTCAACACACGCAGAGATCATGCTGTTAAGCACTTACTTTAGGGGACAATACCATAATGACGTTTAAGGTGCATTTTCTAGAACATGATACACCGAATGAGGCAATTCTATGTAATTTATTTCCACATTCTTTATTTGGGTTTTGCAGGGTTTTTTTTTTATTCAGTACTCTGTTAGGAGACCATTTGGTGCCCATTTTCTCTGCAGTGTCATGGAACAATGTGTGGCTGCACGGAGCAATCAGTATAACTCACAATAATAAGGGGCTAGAGTTCGATTTAATTTGACATGTGACATTGCAGTGCTCATAATTATGCCCATCAGTGTTTTACTTTTTTAAATAAACAAAATCACTAATCAGAAGCTGGTACTTTGCCTGCAGATATTAAAACGCTGCCTGATGGTGCACAGCTCAGTATGAGTTCACAATAATGGCTTGGAAAAAATGCAGCCATAGCCAAGATCTGGAAGAAACACTAAGTAGTAGCTTACAAGCAACTGCAGCCGAGCGTTGGCTGGGAAACTGATGATTTCCTCTCTAAAGTTATCTGAAAGCTTGTAGGCGAACCTTCCAGCAGGCAAGATCCCTGATGTGATGAAAAGATGAAATACAGCGCATAAGCAGAAGTGGTGGGAGTGGGATCTGGGTAATGAAGAGTGAAGGAGACGTAAAGAGTAAAGAGACTGACTTGAGTTTACCAGAAGCGCATTTTGGCATTTCTTTAATGGAAAAAAAAAAAAAGTTTCATGACATTACCCCATTTCAAGACAGTCGAGACTAATTGTTCTTTTTTTTTATTATTTTCTATTTTATTTAATTTTTAACTCGGGTATGCCTAAAATGTAAAAAATCTCAACATTTTACAATGTAAGTTATTTTCATTTAGCTAACAGTAACTTGTGTATAGCCAAAATCTTTAAATATTACTTTTTAGGTGATATAGTATATATATTTTTAATTACTGCACACACACTTTCTTGATGCTGATAGCTACAGCCCTACCAGTCGAATCATCACAGATATGTTTATCATTCCTGGCGTTGAATTGTTTGCTTTTTGTGTAAAGTGCCTTCAGATTACTTTTATTGTGAATTTGTACAATACCAATACATTTAATTGAATTCTATTTAATTTAAGTAAATTTGATTCTAAACAGGGCGGCATGGTGGCTTGGTAGTCAGTACTGGTTCAGATCCCACCAGGTGGTTTTCCTATGTGGAGCTTCCATATTCTCGCCATGCTTGCATGGATTTTCACCTGGTACCCTGGCTTCTTCCCACAGTCAAAACAAATGAAAATTTTAAACTTGAATCTAAATCACCATATTAGTGAATGTCAGTGTATTTATTTATTTATATTTTTTTTTCTTCCCCAATATGCAGCCATACAATGGACTGCTGACCTGTCCAGGGCGAAGCACTGAGTAAAAAAGAGCTAGGATCCAGAATGACCCTGTGTGTTTGAATAGCAATAAGAGGGGATGGATGGATGGATGGATGGATTGTAAGTGGTAAACTGTGCTGAGATGACTTTGGTTGGTGCTAAACCGATAAATTTAACAGTTATAAATTAACAGTTAAACTGAACTGTTTAAGTTTTCCTCAAGATGTCAATTAGTCACTAAGTGAACCTGAAATATCAAAAAGATTGAATAACTTAACTGATAAAATGTTGATAACAAAGTTATAGCATAATCATATAACGTAGTACATAGTCAGTTATAGTATATGATCTGCTGATTTCCTTTTGCAAATTAATTTGGCATTATTGAATTGAACTAAATAATGAACACTTCTTGCTTGTGTTGAGTAAATATCTTTTATGAAAAAAAAAATCATTCTTTCAGACAATTTAGAATCTCCCATTTAACTAGCAGTAACATGCATACTTTTGGACTGTAGGAAAAAGTCACAGTAAGGAAGGAAAACTTGCAGAGTCCTGAGGTGAACATGCAAACCCCACACTGAAAGTCCACATCTGCGATTTTAACCAGAACCTTTTTGGTCATATGCACCCTCATATGCTCAATTTTTAACGCAGTACTGTATATTTGGCTGCTGTTTTGCTGGTGGAGTGAAAATATGCTTTACAGTGTTTGTAAAACATAGGCGATCAGCAAACCTTTCATGCTGCAAATTATTATAAAGAACCCAGCTGGCCCAACTGTTGCTGTTATGACAGCTTGGCAAGCAAAAAGGCCACTGCTGTAATTATTTATATATTGATTGATCTACTCTGTCTATTTATTAATTAATAGTGAACATTTCCTTTTCTTCCTCCTCTTATTTAATATTTTAAACACATAGAACCATACTTCCCTACATTCATCTCCTACAAAAAAAAATATATATATACTTTTTACTTATTCCACACCTAGAAAGGGCATTACATCCTTTTTGGACTGAGAACCATGGTCTCAGATTTGGAGGTGCTGATTCTTATTCCTCGTGCTTCATACTTATCTACAAACTGTTCCAGCGAAAGTTGAAGATCACGACTTTATAAAGCCTGCAGGACTATATCATCCGCAAAAAGCAGAGACGCAGTCCCAAGGTTACCAAGATGGATTCTCTCTGCTCCCTGGCTGCACCCAGAATTTCTATCCATAAATTTTATGAACATGATTAGTGTCAAAGGGCAGCTCTGACAGAACCCAGCTTTCACAGAAAAGAAACAACCGGCAATGCAAACCAAATAATTTCTCCATTTGTGATCAGACTGAATGCCCCATAACAAAAGACTGAGTACCCCAGATTCCCCGAACACCCCCTTAAGGATACCCTGTGGGACACAGTTGAATGCCTTCACCAAGTCCACTAAGCACATGTGGACAAGTTGGGCAAACTGCTATGCTCCCTCAAGGACTCTAGCAAGGGTATAGAGCAGGCCCAGTGTTCCACAGCCTGGAGATCAAACGCCACCAAATCAGATCCCTTCCATGTTTTGGCTGGACTTACAAATGCTGTCCTCTAAAGTCATGAACAGAATCTATGTCCAACTGACTACGCTTTGTTGAGCTGGTGAGGGCAGCGAGGTCCCATGTGCCTACTGTAACTTACTGAGGGTACATATCCCCGGTATCCAGTGTACATCCAGCGTTTCCTGGCCAGGATGAATCAATGTCCTCAGTGTTAATTACCCACTACCCTTCCAAATAACAGTGGCCACTCATCTGTTTTAAGGATGTTATTTTAAATATAACCTAATAAAAAAAAAAATGTTAGTGTGAAATACCACAAAATGATAAAAGCTAAAGAATATTTTGAATATATGAATAATTAATTGACCTATTATTCTACTTTGATTCCTAATGAACCTTCATACATATGGATACACTGGTACGTGAGCATCCCTATCAGTTCTGATGAAAAATTAGCAATTTTTTTTGACAGACCTAATGGAGCACTATTTGCTTCCATGCACTTACCATTTTAATTATTACATTTTTTTTTTTGCTATAAATTTGTATCTACTATGCATTGTAACAGTTTCTTAGTGTATGAGTGCTAAGTTATCAGTCAGTTTTGCTTACACTAAAATGGTCTTCTGAACTCATGAATTTGGCATGAATATTTAAACAAGTGGACTATCAGATACAAAGAATATTTGACATTAAAAATTGACCATCCAGGGCCATAAAAATATGTGCTGCCAGTAGCTTCAGTATGTGTGGCTACAAACGGAGCGTGTGTGCTGAAAATCACCCACCTTCAAAAACCCACAGTGGAAACGAAGAAGCATGTGTGGAGTTAAAGACTGAGGCAACCTCAGAGTCTGCTGAGGGCAAGTCTATTTAAGGAGCAGACAGCCTGACTCCTCCAGGAACCAGGCGAAGGAAATGACAGACTACCACACGGACGAAAGAGTAACACACAATATAAAGGAAAGAAGAGAGAAGTTTAATCTGAACTCTTGTTTCACACGTAACCAGATGCAAGGAAGTGCTGATTTCTACTATTCTGTGACCACTTCTGTGTGTGTGTGTGTTCACACATGTATTGATGCAGAAAAGTCACATTTTAAAAACGCATCCTTTTTAATTTTGTCACTGAATAAAAACTTTTCTATTATTTGTTTTAAATTCCCAGGATCTCATAAAAGTTTAAACCTAGCCTGCCAAGTAAACATACCTCCAAGTAACTGATGGCTTTGTGTTGGGTTGATCCCATAAATTGAGGACATTTTCATAGTGTTTGACAGTATATGACAGCTATAACCCCATATTGTGGTTATTTTTTTTTAAGGACAATTTGCACATGGGAACACATTTACATGTCAGCTGTCAGAAAGCTGCTCTCCCTTTTGAGAAAACACAGACACATAAACAAGGGGTCTGTGTGCTGGTTTTCAGTCCTCCTCCTTGTGATTTTAAATGTAACAAAGCAGTGGCACATGGTGGTGGAAATATATTAAGCCACAGATGTTGAACCTCTATAAGAAAGACCAGAATGAAAATTTTAATAAATTCTCATATGGAAGTGTTTTGTTTTATTCTTTGGAAGACAAATTGACAGATTGCAGTAACAGAACATAATGTATTACTTTCAGTTGAGCGAAGAATCATACTATAAACTAAAAATAATGCATTATTTAACTTCCAAGCTGCTCTATGTAACAACATCACTTCTGACCACATGGAGGCACAAAGATCTGCTGTTGATAAAAGAGCTACTGACAATACGTTGCTATTGAGGGGGACAGTCTGGCAAATTTTGTAATCCCACTTTGTCCCTCTGGAGGTGCACTTCATTGTGTCTTATGCCAGGCACAAACAAGTGAACTTTCTTCTGATGTGCTGCCCCCATGTGGTCAGCAGGGATGTTGCTACATAGATTGCCTTTAAAGCTACTTCTACCTCTTTCAGAGGACAAAATCCACTCATTTAGAGCTGTGGTGATCTGAATGTGTCCAACACGTTAAGGTGAGCAAAGCTCATGACCTGTCCACTCCTCTAGTATGATTAGTGGTTTGTTTTTTTTAAATATGTTGAGTCTGAATCACAGCAGAGCTCTTAAAGTGTTGCGATTGCAAGATTCAATAAATATGTAACAAAAACCCCTTTTAAATGCACCAATAAAACAAATTTGAAACAACAGATTATAGGAAACTGGAATGACACCAAAATGAAAGAGCTGGTCCCCTGCTTATGCCAAATCAGAAATTTCTCTAGAGATAAATGACTCTGTAGCAGCTATTTGATATTAAATGGTTGAAATACTCTACAGAGACATCTACAGAAGTAAATTGATAGAGTAATAGATTGAAATCACTTAGAGAAAAGAAATCCATGGCATCAGTAATCAACACTGCAGTAAATAAAAATAGTCTATTTGGGAAAACTGCTGCAGAAGAGCCGCCGACCTATGTGATGTGCGTAGTAAAAGTGGTGGTCCCGTTAAGGGGGTTCTGCTGGTTATTGTTGGAGGAAAGGGATTCTCTCTTAGCCTCTCTTGATTCAGGGGCAGGATAGCAATGAGTGAAAGAGCTGGATGCATTTGAATTGTGACATTTCATATCGATGACAACTGCAAACTGGCACCTGAGCCACACTGCTCACAGTCCTGCAGCTCCGTAAGTAGTTTGGACATAGATTCAGGACTGAAGAAGCAGCTGAAAAGAGCTGCCAGTCGGTTTCAGAATGAAGACGAGGCAAGAAGTTCTTAAACATCCTATTTAACACAAATAAGTCTAAATGTTGATTTAATATATTGGTATTTTAAGGTCCATCTCAATGGTCACTTTTTCTCCCTCCTGCTATGTTGGCAAAATGTTAAATAAATGGATATTGTGTCTCAAAGCTTAACTGACGTTTAAGTTACAAGTTAGCCAACTAAAAGTGTTCACATCCACGATATATGATGCATATGAAATACTTTGCAAAATGTTGGATAAGGTGAAATCCAGACCTAAAGCAGACCTAAAAAGTCAGGTTTTGTTGTTAGCTATTTATTATCAGTTGACACATTTTTATTTTTCATTTAAAAATGTTCACATTTAACAGTTCCACCTTTTCAAATATGTGCGCTTGCTGGTATTTCCGACATCCGTTTTGTTTCATTTAACAAAGAAAATATTGTGATAGGGTCTCCTGCAGATATTATTTCTGTTTCTGAATTCAACCAAAACAATATTAATGAAAAAAAGTTAATAATTGTAAGTTTCAGCCTGATATTTTCAGCTCCACCTCTACTCATAACATACACTGACATCCTCACACAAATAACGTGATAATGAAATGCTGAAAGCGTCACTGAGAGCAGTTTTAAAAAAAATGTTTTTCTTCCTTTAATTACATACATTTGCTGTTTAAATTGGATCCTGATGAGAAGTGCAGCCAAATAAAGAGTCATTAACGTCTGTAAACAAACAGATATAAAAAAATATGTCATTCCACCCAGGTATGCATCCACAGACCAGTTACAGATTCTGCAAACAGTTATGTCTGCTTTTCCAACAGATTTAACTGCAAACAGTCTCCATCATAGCTCATAAAAAGTGACATGTCCTCCATGTGATGGGGGTTAAACTGCAATACATATTCAGCCATTTCATGTTTTTTATTCAGACCTGCTTTATAGTTTGTTTTTTTTTCTTTGAGCTTATCTATTGTTTGAACAAAAAACAGAAGAGAGACAAACGAAAAGCTTAATTTGCTGTCACAGCAGCATCTCCATAGCTTGGTTTGACATGAAACAAATAGCTGAAATAAACTGCCCAATGGCATGTTTTTCAGCTCGGAGTAAGACGTGACATGCAAAGCAGGTGTAAAATGCAAAAGAGCTTATAAATATGGCATAATTCAGAAGGGGTTTGGTATGTCTGGCCATGGGAAGTTTTCTACCCTTCTGAAATATCATGACAAATATTAGACCAATCATCATCGGATTTGGGACATTCTTTTTCCTTTTAGGATTATCTCACACTAAATGTAGATGATTGCCTAATTTTCCCAGTGCAGGATAGTGCAAACCATCAGGAATCGAACCAGCAAGAAGGTTCCTGGTTTGATTCCCCGGCCTGGGGGGGGGGGGGGGGGGGGGGGGGGGGGGGGGGGGGGGTGTGTTCTCCTCATGCTTGCGTGGGTTCCCTCCGGGTACTCCAGCTTCCCCCCACAGTCCACAAATATGCATGTTAGGTTGATTGATACTTCAGTTGCCCGTAGGTGTGAGTGTGAGCGTGCATGGTTGTCTGTCTCTGTATGTGGCCCTGTGATGGACTGGCGACCTGTCCAGGGTGGACCCCTGCCTCTCACCTGTAATGAGTCGGGATAGGCTCCGGCAGATCGGCGTGACTCTGCAAAGGATAAAACGTGTGTAGAAAATGGATTGTGGACGTTGCCAGTTAACCACCAGTTCAGCCTCAATTTTGGTTTGCTTACATCTGTCCAGTGCATGTAAGTTACCATGGCAACCAAGTGGATTAAGTAACGTTGGCAAGGGGACACGGATTGAGCCACTTGCAATACTTTATATAAACAGTTGGATCAAAATCTGATTGGGTATGCAAAAAATTGGATTTGGGCTGGCTGTGTGAACATAGCCTCAGCTTCCAGCCTTCTATCTATTAAAAGCTGTGTAGGTTTTAACGCCAGCTTCTCTGTACAAGACAGCAAATTATGCAGGAGCATGAAACTACTGTGTTTGGCTAAGAGAAGAGCTTGTTCCTCTCTGTGTGAAGTGTTATGGAGAGCTGTGGAGGTGAACTAAGCACAAGCCGCTACACTGACAGTGTTGTTGTCACAGAAGTGTTTTTTTTAACAAACACATTTTGAGGCGTGGACAAGAAAAGTGCTAATAATCTAAGAATGCAGTCCTTTCCACTGTAATAACACCATTTCCTTTCCTTTCTGTCTTGACATTAATTTAAATTTGAATCTGAAAACACCTGATGGAGCTCTGTAATTAAGTCAGAGGAATTGGTGCTATTATTGAAACACTGAGTTATCTGTCCTGTGGTGAATAAAATTGAAATAAAAACATTTTTGTGTGCCTGTCAGTCCAGAACAAAACTCAGAATCATAAGTCTAACACAATTTTTCAGTATCATAGAGGCGCTATGCTGATATGAAATTAAATATTCTCAAGATATTCAATAAATATATGCACCACATGTTTTTATACTCAGCTCAAAATGGAAAATAAAGTAGCCCCAACAACAATGGGAGAAAGAGGCTTTATTATTCCTTGGAGGGCTGGGGAGGCATCAAAAGGCTTCTCCCTAGTGTGGATCAGCCACTGCTTAAAGGTCCTTGAGCTGTTGCTGAAAATAAAACAAAAAAAAAACATTTACTGGTAAAAACTATACACACACTCACACACACACAGTTACACAGTGTTAATAAGCATGAAGTGCTATAGTTTGTTCCTTATGAGGGACACATTTTCAACAATAATCTGCTTAATCTTTTCATCGTGCCTGTTAAATATTGCCCTCCTACAGACAGGGGCTATTTTGTTGGTACTCCTAGAGCTCATTGAAACAATGCTCCACTTTTGCTGAAAGTGATTATATGTGAAAGTGATTATATTAAATTCATGTATAGGGTGCTTGTCATTAGTTGGAGAGAGGTGTTATTGTTCATTTTACAAGGGTATTCTATGATATCCTGGAGAGACTTGTTGATAAGTAATAATGATCACATTTCACACACATTTTTTAATTGTAATTGGTGTCCTTAACAATATTATTTAGCTGTTCAGCCTGTCTAAAAGGAAGTAATTTGCCACTATCCACTGTGCTTCATCACACTGACGATGAACTGGAATCGATAAGAGTTGTTTGAGAAGCTTGAAAAGAAGATCATGAACACTTATGTACAGTAAAAGGTTAAGGCCCAAAGACCCTGTTTAGACTTGGTATTAAAATGTTCTTAAGGATATATGAGCACTAGTGGGCAGCATTAGAGCACGATCTGTTCACTCAGGACAGAGGTAAGATCTTAAGCCCGAGCCCGACCCTGACCCGAATTTCGGGCCGGGTCGGGCCTAAAATGTCATTCATTACGTTCGGGTCGGGTCGGGCCGGGCCGGGCTTCTATCTCGCTGACTTTTTTTTAATAAATATATGTTTATTAAAATGTATACTAAAACGATGTGTGGAATGTGGATACTAAACTAAGGAATACTTGTTATAAAATAAATAATTTGGATAAAACAGAGAAGGCGCTGTAAGGTAATTGCTATTTAACTACTATACGAGCGCAGAGCCAGAGCGAGCTCTGCACACGTGAACGCCGCCCTCTTAATAATCTTCCCCTCCACAAGTCCGCATCTATTTTGACTCGGTATCCCTGATTATGGAGCAGCAAGAAGTCACGGATAAACTAAAGACAGGGGAACTTAAAAGGCAAACACACACGGGGAAGAGTGAGGTGTGGAAAAGCTTCAAACTGATAATTGAAAATGCTCCAGAAACTTGCGTTGGCTTCGCTGAATGTCGTCAATGTGGCGCTTTGCTTTCATACGAGAGCAAAAACACCGGCACCTCGACGCTGAGCAGGCATTTAAACCTGACATTTTTCCCCGTCAACTCTTAAAAAAATCCATCAATGATGGCAAATTGTCGGTTAATGTAACCTCTGCAGACACAGAAATATAAAGGATGTAAATGTTTATCCAGTCCTGTTAAACTTAGATTTTGTTACAAAAGGCTTTAATTTGCTAGCATAAATCACCTCCTCCTCCCGAAACCCAACAAATAAAATATGAAATTTCGGGTTTGCTTCGGGCTCGGGCCTGCAAATCAAGTTGGTCGGGCTGGATTTTTTAGGCCCGATCTTACCTCTAACTCAGGATGCATTTGAAGGTGGTCTGGACACAAAAGGTGGTCTGTTAACATGAAAGCATCCTGGGATGGATTCAGGGGCTGCCTTCTAAACTAAAGTCCTTGGCTTATGCAATGACTCGTTTTATTCTGTGTGTGAATGACCACATTAAAGCTTTTTATCATTCAATACCTTTATGTTTGTGGTTGATCTTTCCTTGTATTGTGTACACCCTGACTTATATTATACATGTTCTTTGTCGAAAAAAGTTTGGGAGAACAAAACAAGTTTGTGGTATATCTTTTTCATCTTCTTTTTCTTATTTGTAGGCACCACTTTGGTCGTTTAAAAGTACCAACGCATTTGATATGTGCAAGCATAAAGAGCATGGATGTTCGTTTGCAGATAAACTAGGGCAGGTCAGATCTGATCACTCGAGACACACTTGGGTAAACATTTTCATGGCAGGTGTAAACACACACACTACGTACTGGCCAATGATGATATGATTTCACAAGACTCATAATAATGCAAGGTCTGACGGGACCGAAGACCATCTCCAAGCAGCTTCATGTTCCTGTGACTACAGTTATAAACAGTATAAACTGACCTCACAGGATGTGGCTGCAAGACAAAATGTAATAACCCCAGCTCGATCAGGAGGGTAGTGTGGCTGGTAGACAAAGAGCCAAGAAAACACTCAAAGACATTCACCCGGAACGTTAAGGTAATCACCATCTCGTTGTACCATTGGTCACCATTTGAACAACGATGCGCTGCATGGAAGAAGACCCAGGAGAACTTGAGAAAAACAAGCCAAACTCAAAATTTGTTAAAATGCATGTTGGCAAATGACAGACTTTCTAGGAGAGAGTCGTTTGGCTCTATGAGACGAAGCTGGAGCATTTTAGCAAGCTACATCAACTCTGTTTTCACAGACATAAAAAAAAAAGCTCATATAAGGCTCAGTTTAGCTTTGTTTTGTTGAGTCTGGCAAAGGGGGGCCTTGAATCTCGGAGAACACAACAACGTCTCTGGACTATCAAGGCATTCTGGAGTGAAACATGCTGCTCAGTGTCAGGACGCTCAGCCTCAGTCACAGGTCATGTTCACTCCAACATGATAATGACACGAACATTTGTCAAAAACAGCACCAAGAACGCCTGATAAACATTGAAATGTTTTAAAATGACTAAATCCTAATCCTTGTGGAGAAGGCACCTTTAAATCTGGAGCAGCGGGAGCAGTTACTTTAGAAAGATGTTGATGACAGATGGAGGAGTCTCACTGAGAGCTACAGGGGTCACGTTGTAGCAGCAAACTGCCATCCCTGATCCTGATGGATCGTTACAATCTACATTTTTAAATCTTACTCATACTGACGGGATTCATTGCTATGGTATGATGTCTCCTTGTTGAGCGCAGGGAAGTATCACAAAGCTCCATTGTTGTTCTCTATTTAAACTCGCTAGCACTTCTGTAAAAGGAAGTCAACTTAATAGTGCCCATGGGGATCATTCAAACATAGAAAAGTGACCCAGTGTTTATGGAGCTGAAGAAGGATGTTTCTACTTCTTTATTGACTAATGATGCTTGGATCCCATTTCACTGTTTGATTCATAACCATCATCAAAAACGGATGACCTTTTTGAACGGGTGAGTAAACCAATTGACTATAATAACTATGTAAAAGTTCCTGACATGTCTTCCTCACTGAGCGGTCCATTAAGCTGACACTATTCAGAACACACTGGGGTCTCTTCTGTTTGGGCTGGATGGGATTACAGCAGCCTTCAAAAAGCTCATGGGTCAGCTATGTTGTGATATTTGTCTGACTCCGCTGCTGCATATTGGATGACATTGTCATTTACAGTATCACCAGGGAGGAGCCCTCCATCCATGTGGTCGCTCTCTTACATCATCTCCCTCTCTACTTTGGACCCATTAAAGTTTGTGCCCGTTAGATGGTACAGGAGTGTAAAATTAAGTTTTGGACCAAAACAATGTGAACAATGTCAAAATGTGAATCAAAATCGTTTTATGATAGAATGGAATATATGTTTACTGCAAAATGGCCATTAATATTAGTGCACAGGGCAACTGGGCCACGTCAAAATAAATGTCTATTTTAAGCCTGTGACCATACTTAAACATCTAATCCCAGTTAAATGATAGCGAGGATATGGTCCCTACAGACAAACTGAGGTTATTTTTAATGTTTTATTCTTTTATACTTTTTTAATACAAAAAAGTATGAAAATGACCTTTTGAAACTCCACTGCTACAATGGCGTACTGTCGATTGCCAATGTTGTGCACATTTCTGTCAATAAATGTAAAAGGAGGAGAGTTCTTGGCTTCTGCTTAAGTAACACCTCCAGGAACCCTTCGTCTTTTTCCTTCTCTTTTTTATTATTTCTATCAATCTTTACTTGTCAAGTTGCTTGTAAAATTAAAACTTTTGCTTTTTATTAACCCCTACAGCTCCTTGTGCTTTACTGTTGCAGTTTGATACTATTCATAGAGTTTTTCATCCATCTCTTTCTCATTTTCAGTTGTTTCATTGTTTTTTTTTATTTTCATTGTATGTTTCCTTTTGTCTTCCAGTCCACCCTCCAAGTATTTCTACACATGCAGTAGTTATTTCCTCCTGTAGGTCTTTCTTGTCCTCCAATTCTCTGTCCCATTTTGTCTTCATATCCTTCACCTTGTCTATGTCCTCCTCCATTTTCACCATCACCTGTTGCAGCAGTTGATTGCCCTGCTCTAGTTTTTCCTTCTTTTCATTCTTTCTTCTCAATTTCCTCTCATTTATTTTATTTTGCATTTCCTTGCCCTTCCCACTGGTTTCCAGAGGCAGTTTCTTCAGTGTCCACTGGTACTGACCATTGGAAATCAAAGTTAAATCCCGAAGAACCAGACAGGACAAGAATTGGGATCAAAGGACATCCAGGGACATCACAAATTGGGATGCAAGTTGTGAGATTTCCAAGGAAGCATGTGTTTGAAAGGTATGTACAAGTAAATTCTCTGCAGAGTAAACAAAGACTATGAGGAATATCAGGAATATGTTCACTGACCAAAGAGTAGTACCCATTTACACATTATTATTAGATGAGTACCCGGAGCAATCCAAGCTCACGTTGTCGGTGTCTTCTGGCACACTCACACACATTTTTTTTTTCTTAAAAACTAATAAATACATTTAAAACAAAAATAAGTAAATATAATAAATAATTGTTTTTGAAAAAAAAATGCAAGTCAAAAATGTGGGGGAAAAAAAGATACACTGAATACATTAAGGAAGACTGTCAAATTTCTCTCAGGTAGTGTGGCTTTGTTAAAGCTCCTGAGACTCTCCAGACTCTCCAGCTGCTTTGGGCTCTGATGTATAAAATAAAATGTTAGTAGACTGAGTGTTCTCCACTGGCAAAGAAGGACAGACCCGTGGCCATGCTGGTCGAGAGCTGCTCATCTTCTGATGTCGGCTTAATGTTTTACCTTGAGGTATGGCACCTTTGGGATTTAAGCAAGTAAAAAAGGGAGGGTGGCTGTTATCAGTCTTCTTTGGGACAAAATAAGGCACCCATAAATGGAAGGTGGCTGTAAGCTGAGGAAAGTAGCTTTAAGGTTTGTTTTTTGTTGTTTTTTTGTTTTTCAGACAGTGAGAGGAGACTTTTGTTGTTGCCTTTGTTGAACCTGCTGCAACAATCAGTGTTGCTGGTGCTATTTAAATATATATGCTATATAACAAACAAACTCAAAGTTAGATCTACTGGAAAGAAGATTTGAAAATAGACTAAGACTCCTCATGTGGAGTTTATTCATGGAGAAATATACTATCTACCAACAATCATGGTCGAAAAGAATCGCCACAGCAGCTTTATGCTTTGATCGAAGGGGTTGTCAACATCACTGGGCTCGGAGGCCTCTAGGATGTGCATGTACACTGCACTCAGACAAACTAGTATTTCAGATATTTATGGTCAAATTGATGTGTTGTAATAAATAAAGTAAAATTCATGAGAAAACACAATAAATGTATTGAGGTCATACTTTATGAAAAGAAATAAAAGTCAAGAATCACTGTTTTATTATATTGGCATTAGACATGTTTTATTTAAATCTATTCAAATAAAACGAGCTTGATGATACCACACCAGTATTTTAATTAGGATTAATAAGTAAGATTATATGGTGCTGTCATAGAGTTAGTAAAGGTATGAAGAAAAAAAAAGACCCAACACTTCAACTCTCTTCTTCTTCTATGTGACTACACATTCTGGCCCTGCTGCGTGAAGCAGAGCAATAAAGTTTGCCAGTAAGGATTATAATCAAAGTCTTCTCTCATCATAAACCCAAGCAGTCACTGCCATGTCTGAGTAAACATGCCTAAGCAGCAGACAACACAACAAAATCTATCTAAAATGAGCAGAGAAACTTTGCCAGGGCAAAATCCCAGCAGAGTGCAGCAAGAAGAGAGAGCCTTCTGCCAAGCATTTGCTGCGGCTGTAATCACTTGGACTAGCTCTTCACAGAATGTGGCCCCTTATTTTCTAAGCAACTGCCGTAAAACTACCAATCTGGGAAAGAATAATCAGAGATTTGCCAACTTAGTCCAGTGGGTGGTACATTACACAGTCCAGAGTGATGGAAGGCTAATGATGCAAAGAGCGGCATTATTGACCTGTGATTATACCTCTAATCACGGACGGACTGAGCATGCCAAGTGTTTCATAGGTTTATAGATGTGGTGATGGAAAGCAGATGAGTCCTGCTGAGCTTCGAGGCTTTGTCAAGCTTTGTCAGAATATATCACCACTAATCGTCAACTTAAATCATCACAACTAGTGACAAAATGTCTTTTTTATGGTTTTTTTTTTATGGTTTTTATCTATCTATCTATCTATCTATCTATCTATCTATCTATCTATCTATCTATCTATCTATCTATCTATCTATCTATCTATCTATCTATCTATCTATCTATCTATCTATCTATCTACTTATATGGATTCTAGTTGAAGTTGCTTGTCTGGGATCACTGGTCAGTTTTCCAGGCTCACATGAAGACCAGTAAATGGCAGGACGCAGCTTGACGTGCCGGGTTAGACGGTAACAAATACCACTCACTTAGGCACACGTTGTGTCTCCTGCTGTGCTAATGGGAGATTAGAATTGATTTTCCTTAACTTTTATTTTAAATATGTGCCGGGTTTTGATCTTGACTGTTTTTGACATTTCAGGGTCTAAACAATCAATAGAAAAACCATCGGGTCAATCGCTGATGAAAAGAATCATTACTTGCAGCTGCGTGGTATGCTGAACAGGAACCTCTGAACTGAGCTGAGAAGAAAATCTGAGAAAATAGCTCCCAGCAAAGTGTTTAGCAGTCATAAACTGGCACACAAAGCTGAGGGCAAAGAAAGGGCAGAGACTAAAACTAGGCAGGGGGGGGGGGCAACCTTTGTGTTGTTCATTTGAATAAGAGTGCTGACACAGCGAACCCCAATGACTGACTGGGGCTCGGCCACAGTCACCTTAGGTACAAACTGACTTCTCAAATATGAAATGGAGGAAGTATTATACAGAAACCCTGCTGTAAAAGGGTATTCTGCTTTAGTCTGGTCATCTAATTTGGTAAACCTCAAATGAATAATTTATAAATGGTATCAAACGAACTGATTCGTGTGAAAGATTATGCAAACATTCCTCTTTATTGCCATAAGCGGGTCCATAATTGACCCATGATTTTACCCTGACATAACAGTTCAGTCTGAGAATTCCCATTGTCAGAAGCTTGTATTTCTCATCTTCAACCTTTCCACCGTCCTGAGGTCCCCAGTTACAACCATGCTTGTCTCCATGTTGCCACTCCTCATCGCCTGCTCCCTTTTTACCTATTAGCACTTGACATCCAGCCTCCTGATCACCCTCATATTTAAACCTTCATCTGCTCAGCTCTGTTCCCCCTGGTCCAGCTGCCTTTTTGCATTTGCCTTTATCCCCCTCCCCTTTTTTTTTTCTTTTTCTTGGGGGGGGGGGGGGGGGGGACATGTACTTTACTTTCAAGGTCAACCTTATTTTCATCTAGCTGTAGATAGACTGCATTTACACAGCAAGTCTTGAATCCTGTTAACCCCTTTTCTCCAAACATAAAAGTATGGTTTCTTCTGCCTTTAATACAAAAACACACATACATATGTATTTTACTTTCTTACAAATCCTTTGGGGAGATTGTGCATTTTTTCATTCAACTGTCCCAACCTGCCTACAGTTGGGTCCTTGTTTAGAACAACAACTAACTCAAACATCTGTGTCTATAGCTCCAATAATATTTTATGCAGAATCTATTTTAAAAATAAAGGACCTTTGGTTTTTGTTTTTTTTAGCTGCTGCACAGGCTTTTTATAAAAGGATGGGTAACGTCACTGTGACGTCACCTATTTGCTTATGGATGAAACCTTGCTCGCGGTGAAACCTTAGGTATTGTAAAAGCAAAGCATAACACGTCAGCTTTGAAAAGCATTGATAAAATAGCCAAACACTTTCGCAGAAGGACACTGTCAAACCTGAAAAACATCCAGCTTTCATGTGTAACCTCCCTCACGGGGAGACATTTGATTCATTCAAATCTTGGACAGTCTCATAAAAGTGACTTAACCGCCACAAGTCAATTTGTGCCGCTTTAAATTGGTTAATGTATATTATTTAGTTTTAGTAGCAAGAGTTAGTCATCAAAACAGCTATGAACACATGACTGTTTACCTGGAATGAGGCAAATCCCTCTTAAAACTGCTTTATTTGTTATGACACTGTTGTAATATGTGAATAAACCCTTAATCTGCAATTAGTCGCATTTCCGGATGTTTTATATCCTGGAAGGATGAAAGATATATTTAGACTTTTAAATCTGGGTGTAGAAAAATGGCAAAACTTACCAACAAAGTAGCCCTCGTGCTTAATTTAATCAAAGTTTAGTGTCCGCAAATTTAATGGATTAACATGAAGTCTGCCAAGCTCGATCATTGCTGCATGCAACTTTAATTTTATCTAATTATATTGTCAATGTGGGCCCCCTAACTCTATTGATGAACTTGAAACTGAAATGGCTCTCGTAAAGCTTGGGAACTTGTTTTCATTAGGGTTCCTGTACATGCTGAGCAGAATCAGAGAACATGGTTATATCTCTTTCAAGAGCCTGCAGCCATGAATTTTTTTTTTAATTCTCTGTTCTGTTCACTGTGTATTTCAGCACAAAAGATACTGTATGTAATGAAATTAGGATTATGGGCGTTTGCGTGCTGACTTTCAACTTTATTCCTTTGAAGAATATTATATCTACATTGGGGGAACGTTGTAGGAGTCAAACTTTGCCTTACAAATAATAGAAGATGTGAGCAAAAGATTCTTTGTTATGTGGTGGCATAAGAAGAACAAAACAGTCGCGCAATTGATGTAAAGCTATGAAGGGCAGGTTTTTTGTCCTGTCTTCTTGACATTTTACAGTTGATGTAATATCTCACTCCACCACAGGTGTGAACAAGGGCATCTCGTAATCTTTTTTTTATTTCACTCTTTGTGGAGCAAATGTACTAAATTCATCCAATTTTCCCTCAATAAACGGCGCAAGACAGATGGAGTCCTTTCATCCAGTCCGCAAATCATGTTGTGCAAGATTGATGTTCCCTCGCTTTCTCTATCTCACAGAAACACTCACTCCCTCTCCCCTGCCAGATCACTGTGTATGTGTGTGTTCATATGGTCAGCAGCAGGAGTTATAAATTGGCAATCCTGCGCTGATCCTGTTCTCTGCTTTCCCCTAATCATCCTTTTGTTAAGTCGCAAAAACAAATATTTATAGAATAATATCTGTTTGGTTTTTTTCAAGATAGTAATCACTGTGCTTGTTGTAGTTGCCACTAAAGGTGCCATTACTTTATTATTTTCTGAGAAAATATCAGAGCACTGAAGTTAGAAAATGTTATTTTAATATGTGTTTGATATAAAATATTGCAACAATGGTGTACTTTTATTTAAAAGGCCGTTAGTCTGCTTTATGAATGATGCTGTTGAGCTTCATTGATGAAAAAAAAAAAACATTTTTCCTCACTTTTCTTTGCTTTAAAACTAGTCTGTGGATTCACAACTGGCTCTGCAAGAAACTGAACAGTAAGAGTCTGAAAACGCTCTTGTTGTTTTTTTGTTTGTTTGGTTTGCAACGATACCTCATCGATAAACCCTGAGGTTTCATTTTTAACAGGGCGACTTTGTGAGTCACGTTCATGTTCAAGCTTTATCCTAACAGTTTTGCGCTCAAAACTGTATTTGTCTGTGGAATATCATTTAAAACAGCCCTAAATAGTAACTATATCACTAAATAGTAGCCTGGACAGCCATCCCCTGTGGATTTGTCTTTGATTTCCAGAGGACAGTTCTAACGGATGCAGAAGAACCTGCCTCCTAATGCCATTGGACAGGTTCACAATCAGAGGAATAAATGAAGCGTGGGACGTAAGCAGACTGACAGTCAGACTAGTATCAAGGAAAGACATCCAAAAAGCCCTGCAATGAATCACTGATGCTGGTTTTGCAAGAAAAACTTGTTGATTCAAGGTTTGTTCAGTTTGTTTCAGAATGTTCAGAACTGCTGAAACAGATGTGCTACCAGACCCGGGGTACCTGGGTAGGGCGTCTGGGACAGAAGGAGCAATTATTTTACAGTACAGCAACATGAAACACGTTCATTGATCATTTCACCTTTGGTCCAAACATGTCCGAGAACATGGATTATAAAAGAGGTGGGTGTCAGGCTTGGCCGACACACTAACAGATAAAAACAAGTATTCTATAAAACTGTGAACCTGCATTATCCCCCACAGTTCTGCAAAAAAATCCGCTATACCTAAAGAACTAAATCTTTTGACTGACCAGTGTAGTCATAAAGTAAAGATTACTGCGATCAGGGGTCAGAAAATTGATCGTAAGAGCTGCCACAGGGTTCAAGGTCACCGCCTGAAGGGGATGTGAATATCTGCTGTGGAATGATTGATCTAGACTTATAAATAAAGTACAGACATAGAGTCCAAGAGACGCCACATGAACAGTTCCTGTGATGCATGCAGGTCACTACAACTATCATCATTCATGCATTTAAATCTTGTGGTTTATTATTTACAACTTTACCATTCAAAAATCTGCACTTACAAATACAAACCAGCAGACATGGAAATTTTACAGTCTGAAACGGAAAAAGCTGACTCCTTCCCTCAGGGAGACAATTAGCAGAAGCACAATCCTCTGTTTTTATCTCCGCAGAATCTCCACTTAATCTCAGTATTTTCTGCTAGTTCCTCTGCTTTGACTTCATTCTCATTCTGAGCAGCGTCTGACTTTCTTGTGAAAACTTCAATATAGATCTTGTTCTTTTTTCTTCTTCTTCTTATTTTCTAATGACTTTGTAGCTTGTAGGGTCAACTGCAGGTTGGGGCCAACGGTGTTTAGAAAAGTAAACCCAAGATAACTTACACCAGTTATCGCATAGCTTTGTTTGTGAGTGAAATCCCTGTGTGGAACAGCTGTTTTTAGGATTAAGACAGTTAAGGGCATTTGTACCTCTCCTAGGGATTTTTGTCTTGTTTCACTCAGCCGTGTTGTAGAAGTACATTTTTATGACTCTTCTTAAGCAAACGCCTGAGAGACCAGACAGTGCACTTACATTAAAGGAATATTCTGAATTTAAAAAAAAAAAAAAAAAAGCCAAATTAACTAAGAATCCATGAATTTCCTTCAAGTTTCCTGTTAATGTTGTTCCACTTGATCTTCAAGTAAAAATTTTAAAAAGTGAATCTACAAGCAGACAGTACATTTATGGTCAGCCTTGATAACTACATCCAATGTAGCAGCTTCTTCCAATGTAGCTCCCTCACAGCAGCCTTTCATGGAAATAGCTCTTAATTTAGGCCCATCTCCGGGCAAACAAGCTAATACGTCTTTGATCTACATTTCTAAAGGGAGAGATTGCCAATAGTCACTGGAGATGCTTGCCTGCACAGCATAAATTCCCAAGTTAAAAAAAAAAAAAAAAATTCCCATGAAACAGTGTGACTGATACTGGTTTCAAGCTTGGAAAAGCACCAATGCTCCATTCACTGAAGCTAAGGAGAAACGGATAAAGCCAGTGAAAAGGCTTGATGTCAGGCTCTATTAATCCATGGGTGCGCTTAAGAGCTGGCTGTTAAATCATCTGTGAGTGTGCAGTAAGGTAGCTTAGTGCTGATGTTGCACCTCATTCCACAGATGGGGAAGCACTGAACCCCCCCACAAGTAAAGCTTCACTTCCCAATTTAAGCCTCAGAAATCCTGCTGATGTTTTATGTTGTAGCTTCAGCAACGTAGTCTAAATCACTGTTTTCTCTAATGAGCAACTTACTGCCATTTTAATCTAACGTTTAATTGTTGGCCATAAAGGTGATGGGTTGGATGATGAAGGAGTTGGGGCTTTTCAAGCGCCTGTGATCGTTGCATGTGTACACAGAGGCAACAGTTTTATTTCTGAACCCAGTGGTACAGATGTCAGAAAAGGATCATGCAAGGTACAGAAAATAAAAGTCGTAACTGTTACAAAATCATCGTTGACAGCCAATAGTCGATAAGAGAACCTTTTAATAACTTTAAAGTTGGAAGAATTCAGGGGTTTACTGGGAAACACATTCTGCGTTAAGCATGTTAAACCCTGAGAGCTAACATGTATGCAAAATTTAAAAATTTCTAGAACTGATCTGAAATTAGCACTTAACGCAGCAAGTATTTAAGGGCCAATTAAGTAACTGTAATATTTTATGCGCTATAGGCCTACAATGCATTAGCCTCTGATTAACCAGCCTCGCTGCGTGGCTTTGTGGTTAATAACAAGCAAACCAGTTGTTCTGTCTTCATTACTTAAATGCATGTTGGAACATTCAGCACAAATCTCACAAGTGCACTTAGCACTGTATGGTTGTTACATGAGGGGGGGGGGGGCGCCAACAGGGAGTGTCCTTTCTAAATAATAAAAAGGCTTAATTAGAATTCATAACCATGTATCATTCACTGAAGACTTTGTTCCAGTCATTTCAATTAAAATGAACTTATCTCAAAATCAATACGGTGCAAACCTCTGTCTGCCCTGTGCATCTGTGAATGGCCCTTTGGAAAGAAACTTGCTCACAAATTAGGTGATGAGTGAGTGATGTAAATCATTGTGTGGTTTGAGACAACAATCTGTCAGCGTTTGTTTACCAGCTTATGTCTTTTGAAACCTGGTGAGAGAGTCTGAATAATTCATGGCACCAGCAATAGAGCTCTGGTACATATGGAAAATGTGTTATTTTATGCAGCATTTATCATCTCATAGATGTAGTATGCATGGCCAAATAAATGAAAATATCATTCTATTAAATTCTAAGAGGATAATTCATTTCACACAAATAGCCTGTGTGTCACACTTATTAAAATGAATGTCTGTGCAGCACAATCGAGACTGTTGATTGTGTTGCACAACCACAACATGCACAGCAGCAAACTGCAGAAAAGGCAGCTTTTTTTTTTCACTATTTTGTTGAGACTGCAGTTGGTAAAATTGATATGTTAAACTTTATTCATCATAGTCCTATTTCTAAAAGTTCTTCAACAAGAAGGTTTACTGATGGTTCATAAGTTTATGCATCTCTAATATTATATCGTGTTGTTTGAAGAATCACTCAAGACTCCTCAGTATGAATACACCACATCACTTTTCTCTCTTGAAGCATCAGGAGTATCACTGCTACCAGTTCAGGTTCATATCCAGCCAAAGGGAGTGCCTGACTTCATCAGCTCTGATATGGCCTGCCTGCTGTTAACCCGCCAGTCTGACCCGTCTGGGAGCGTCTTAGATGCAAAGGGCAGGCCACCTTTGCACTCACTCAATGCTTCTTGTGTATTCACCAGGGAGTGGTTGAAACATGTCTTTCACACCATCAATCAAAGCTTCTGTTGTTTGTTTTTGTCGTTTTGAGATACTGGCAGGAGTCAGTTCTTAACGATACATGAAAATGCACAATTATTTCTACGTATGACCCAAAAGCCACAGCGGGGTAAACGTGTGAGCCTTCAATGTTGTAGGAGTAACGTTAGTTTCAGTTGCATAAGAAATGCTTCTCTATAAAAGTGATCCAGGTACAGCATCATCCATAGCATGACTGATTACCCAGTTTCAACCTTATTGATTTCTCGCCTCCTGTCACTCATCACAAACATCTTTCTATACTCTGCCATGCCATGAAGAGTTTATTAAAAATGAGACGAAGGAAAGACAAAGTCAGGTCGTGTCATTTGATTTGTATGTTACCGGCGCCGGGAGCACGTCTAGGAAAAAGAAAGCACACTAATGTGAGGTAATAAAGGATGCTTTGATCGTGAAATAAAATGAACACTTCCAGCATTGTTTAAAACTTAAAGACTGCTCACCAAGTTTATTGACACAAATCATTCATGTTTAATCTTGCAAACTTAATCAATAATATTTTAAAAAATAAAAATAAGTCCAGTGAGGTGGTATAAGAGTACCTCATTGCTTTTCTCTTCTGCTTCGGAGTTAGTCCTGTGATGGATTGGTGACCAGTCCACGATGTACCCCACCGCTCACCTCATGACAGCTGGGGTCGCCCCCCCGCTGCGCTGAACGGGATGAAACGGGTACAGAAGACAGCTGGATGGATATGCCTTCATTTTGTGTTTGTGTCATCCCTCTAGCAAGTAGAGGTCAGACCCGCCAGCCAAGACTCACAAGAAAACGTGTAACAGAAACACATTTGTCCACATGTCCAAACCTATTAGTTTTTAAAAAAATAAAGGGCAGAAATCTATAAAAGGAGCCATAGTTTTTCTTTTTTTCTTCATGTTTTTGAGGTCGTGAAGAAATGTCTCTGACATTTGTTACATGTCTGTTACACTCTTCTCAACTATGTCGTTACTGCTTGTGTTCATTGCGGTTGACCAGATTAGAGCAGCTCATCTTAAACATCACTTCGGTGTAGATATGCTGTTATAGGCCTATGCTGCAGGGGGGCACCAACATGATCCACTGAGTGGTGCCTTTCACCTTCTCTGTTTCTCTTTGCCTTCTCTGTCTCTTCTTCACCTCAACCCTCATTTATTAACAATATCCCATAAACTTAATTGTGGTCCATTGTTCTGGTAGTTTTTTGTGCTTGTCTGGCCCTTCTTTTCCTCTTCTTTGCATGTCCTGCGGACCAGAGCCTCAGGAGCTGCTTGCTGACCTGCAGTTCCGCCTCTGACCATCCCAGTGTCTCCCTTCACCTGTCTGTATGGATGTCTGTTGGATACTTGCTGACATCCCGACCTGCAGTCCTCATCCCCTTGTATCACCGTTTATCCATATATCACCCATATACACAGAAGTCTAATTGGACTACCAAGGACAGTTACTAATGTATCCTATCTTGTACCTTTGACGGTGTCTCTATGTCTCTATTCTTTCTTATTTCTTGCTCTACCCGGCTGGCCTTGGGCAGGAGGGTCCCCCCTCATGAGCCAGGTCCTGCTCAAGGTTTCTTCCCTCTTAAAGGGGAGTTTTTCCTTGCCACTGTTTGGCTTAAGGTTTTTCTTCCACTAGGGGAGTTTTTACCTGCCGCTGTTTATGTAATAATTGCTCGGGGGTCATGTTCTGGGTCTCTGGAAAGCGCCTAGAGACAACTTGTGTTGTAATAGACGCTATATAAATAAAATTGAATTGAATTGAATTGAATTGATTTTAGGGGCTCAGCCAAGCCGCACGACTCCACCCCTACAAATTTTTGCAAAGCATACTTGTTTATAAATCAGTTTTAAAAAATTTTTGGTGCAACCCACTTCCAAGGTACAGCAAATGCAGTAAATTGCCAAGCTAATTGAGGTGGGAAAGCTGCAATATTTATTGGCCCGACCACCCCAAGAATACTACCCGAGCAATACACACATAACTCACACACATGAAGCCTTGTCTATCGACCCTTAGATGAAGAACTGAGGACCACAGCAAGTTTTCCAGTTGATGGTTTCATTTCATTAAAATAATTACCATTGAATAAAGGCATGCTTGCCCTTGATTTGCTGTGACATCACAGACTACTGTAAAAGAAACACACACTGTGCTTTTTTTTTTTTTCTTAGTACAGTTTTGTGTTCAACATACTGGAAAAAAAAACTTTTTTTTTGTTACATCTCACAATACCAGACTGAGGGAGGGATGTGACTATCATTGGCTTTCACAGTGGGGATAACTGTGATATATATGTTAATATTGCCTTGCCTTTTATTATTGATATCATTATTATTAATAATGATGATTATGATGAAAGTGAGACTAATAATGTATATGGTGGATTTGTAACAATAGAATATTGGCACTACTGAGATGTTATGTAATGGTCATAGAATTATAACTGCTATATTTGTCATAATAATATGATGTAGAATATAAATATGATGATTTATAGTATATTCATCTTAATATATCTGTTAGTAATTTAATTGTAAAAAGTGACAAGCATCTGACTTTTATGAGGGAATTAACTGGAGGTGCGAATAAATACATTTTACTTCTGCCCACTCCCTTTCGTGCAAACATATTTATATAGGATCAATGTTTATGTATATTGTGTTCATATGTATGTTAAATTGAATTTGTCCACATGCATGTTACATGCTCGGAATAGAAACTAAACCAAAACTGAACCAACTATACAATGCTATCACAGTAATCATACAGACCATATCAAAAACATTGCTCTTTTACTTACTTACTTTTGCTGACAGGAGAAGCCATGTTTATGTAGTATGAACGTTTGAAATCAGAAACTAAACTGAGAAACATTTAATACTAATAAGAGCTGGACGCAAGGTGGTGTGGGAGAAACAGCAGGATAAGGAAAATAATCATTACTGAATAAAGATACTCTTCTTAAGACAACTGCAAGTCCATCATGCTGTCGTCGCTTGGCAGTGTGTTCAGGATCTGAGCTTTCACTTTCTCTAATCACAGATAATGAAAAAGAAAATCATCAAAGACAGTTCTAATTAACAGTGAAGTTTAAACCTGACATCAACCCAGCCACTTCCAAAAAGCTGGTCGCACACTTGGCTCCTGTTTGATGGTTGACTTTATTGTTGCATCATCAGATTTGTTGCCGTGTGTGTTAGGTGCTGTGTTTTAGGTCTAAGAGACAAGCTGAGCGTCTAATGTTTCGCCGCCTAGTGGTAAGTTGAACTGTAGCTTGTAGAAGCGGCTGACTGGAGATGTAGACGCAGAACATTCCCAAACTTCCCTGGAAAATTTAACGTAGGAATGCTGGAGAAGAGAGTTTAGTTTATAGTTGAATTTCAGATTCAAGAGGAACAATTCTGGTTCTATTCTTACCGTGAAGTGCTGGACCAACTCTTAACCCCCAAGAGGAGGTATTGGATACTGGGGCCAATGCTAATGGCAATTCAATACCAATACATATGGAGCAAAAGTTTGGTCCACATTGTCTTCGCTATGTCGGATTTTGTTTGGCTGGGAGCTGGACTCCATCCGGGTCTCCACTATATCAACAATTCTATTCATAAGTTTTATGGTGAAAATTTTTCAGCACAGCCAAGTGATGGAAGAGGTCTGTTCCAGCGGCCTAAGGATCCTTTCATTTTTTTTTTTACAGATGTTGTGGTCCTGTTGGCATAATTGAGGCCAGATTTCCAGCTCTCACTGGGGCAGATTGCAGTTGAGTGGGGATGAGAATCAGCTCTTCCAAATGTGACGCCATGGTTCACAGTTGGAAAAGGATGGAATGCTCTCTGGACTGTGTAATGTATGGACTGAGGTGGAGCTGCATCAAGTAAAAGAGTTTAAGTATCCTGGGGTCTTGTTTATCACTCAGGGAAGAATAGAGCAGAGCCTTGACAGGTGGGCTGGGCAGCATCTGCAGCCGTGCAGACTCTGGACCTGTCTTTGTGCTGAGGAAAGAGGCAAGCAAAAAGTCAAGGGTCTTTCTTTACCAGTCGATCTATGTTCCAATGCTCACCTTTTGGTCACAAACTATGGGCAGTGACCGAAAGGACGATATTACATTACAAGTGACAGAAATGAGTTTCCTCTGCAGGGTAGCCAGATTCTCCGTTAGAGATTGGGTGAGAAGTTCAGCTGTTTCAATCCACAAGGGTACTTGAACAAGATATTGAACCTGACAGAGTCTTCTTTGTTTTTATCCAAATCATTTTTCACTGTAAGTGTCTACTAAATTTTCTATTTATAGGCCAAATGCATAAGAAATGTTTGCTCAATGATTGCAAAATATAAAAGATAACTTCTTTCCCTTTAACTTTAAATGTAGTGTCATTCATCTAAAGTAAATTGTGCCACATGCAGCAGCTTCTGAATCGCAAACATTTATTTTGGACAATTACATCAGGGAACTTTATGATTATTGTCAACAAACATAGGGACTGAAATGAGCTTGTACTAATTTTGGCATCATTTGCTATGATTTCTGTTAAAGATTTTAAAATCAGAAGGAAATGTTTCACTCAGTCAGAGGAGCATATTATCATAATTATAGAGAAAAATGACATTGCTGTCAGGACCATGAATTAGATGGTCATCTTTTAATTGTGTGTGTGGGGAGGAGCACTTTCATCAATGTCAGTGGATGGCACCCACAACATATACTTAAAGGAAATGTAAAAATAAGAATATTTTATTAATTCAAATGAAAACAACTTTTCTTTTTAAAGCTTGGAAACGAAACCATTTTATTGTCATTTCTGAGGGTTTGGCTAAAGATTTTGGAATAGTCATTGGGAGCTGCATATATTTATTTTTCCAAAATATCAAATAGGAACACATTTGTTTATTCTGTACTATTTGTGGTGTTGATTAGGAATATTCTGAATAAGGTGACTGTCATGAATATCAAATAATATTAGCACAATGGGTGTCACAAAGTTTGAAAAAGCAACATGTTTCTTAGTTGTCGCAAGTAACTCCACTGACTTCTGTATTTCCTTCACTTCAAGGTAAAACAGAAAAAGCAACCAGGAGATGAAGCATCGTGATTGTGGAAAGGGAAGCAGCCAGCAGTTCCTACACTGATAATTCAAGTTTAATCTGAGCCGTGCAGGCATGCACACCACCGCAGATTTACTCCCAGTGGTTTCACGTTATCAAGCCACATAACAAATAAACACACAAGGCTGAGAGAAATCTGTATATGACCTAAATTACAGTGATTGCGGAGAACATTATCTTTGATAAGGAAGGAACTGAAGCAAAATAGTGTTTACATGCTGTGGGCTGATACAAAACACTATACCCTGTATAACAAAAGAGCGTGATATAAATCACACTGAGCTATCACTATTGAAAGAAGTGCTGCGAGAAAGAAAAGGTGCAGAATGGTAGCGCTCACAAATAAAGTGAAGATGTTAAAGTTGCCATGGAAACGACGTTTACATTGACAGACTGACTCAAAAGCTGAGCTGGAAATTTAGGCATTTGTAAATTATACATGTACAGACATGCTTTGTCAAAAGGATAGTATATTATAAGGAAGTCATTGGAAACGGGCGTAAAAGTCATGGCCCAAAAGTTTGTAATAGATTCTGTAACAGAACCCCATTCTGGTTAGAAAAGAGAGCAGCAATGTCACTTTCCCCAGGCAGATTCTGGACATTGGAGCCCCCCAGTTCTGTGTCCCCCTCTTTTTCTCCACTTACAACCTCCATGCACAGCTCCATCACAACCATCAAATTTGCTGACAACACCACCATCTTCAGCTGCATCACCCACAGTGATGAGGGAGCCCACAGGGAGGAGGTTGGAGCACTAACTTAATGGTGCAAAGCCAACAACCTCCCACTTAACATCATCAAGACTGAGGAGATGATTGTGGGACGACAACATCCTCATCAGGTCAGCAAGACAGCTTCTCTTCTTCCTGCGGTGTCTGCAAAGGTTTGACATGGACACCAGAATGTATTAACTTTTATTTTGTTAATCTGTCTTAAAGATGAATGTTATTTCCATTATATATATATATCCGGCACGGACTGAACTTTCATCTGAGACTGTTTATTTGACACATGGTTTTTGTCTTTGTGAGTCCTGTGTGAAACCATTAGAAGATTTCAGACCAAGATCTGGGGATTCCTTTTGGGTAACTGGGAACTACAGTGAGTCAAAGTCAAGGGTTATATAGCTGCCATAAAGGTTTCTTTCTCTTTTTTCTACCCTTATAGAAGAACTGCAGCAATATGTTTGTGTGCTAGTGGAGATGATCCTCCGTTGCATCATTAAAACTTGGGAGTTCAATCTCCCAGCTTTTCTGCGCTTTGTTACTTTTATTTTTCCAAAAGAGAAATACTGTTGTTTACGTGACCAAAGTTTCACCAGTGTTCACACAAGTGTTTTGAAATGTATAACCACCAGAGAGAGCAGTTTATGCTTCACCTCCCATTAAGAGATTCTGTTGGTTTGTTTTGGCCATGGGGAGCCACACCTAAGCAATGTGCTTTGACTGACCTATGTATTCCTTGGTGAACAGTGAGCGAAATAAACGGCAACCTTTAAATGTCAACCTGTCTTTCAGAATGAAGACAGTGAACTGCTTTGTGTCTCCAGATTACCTTCAGCTATCATGTCTTGATTGGTGGATGTTTAAGATGTTAAAGTTGTTGGCAGCCTGTTTGCCCTTGGGTAAAAGCAAGTCTTTTGTCAACAGGAGCTGCTGTACCAAGAGCCCAGGTGTGTTGATGTGTCACATTTAGTAAGATGAATGATCACAACAATATATTGAAGCTTACTGTAGCAATTCATCAACATTCCCAGGAGAGAAATGCCCACTGCATGGGCTGAAAGCTTGTGTCTTAGATATTCTATGAATAAATTATGAAAAGGTTAAAAATAAGACATGTATAAGATATCAACAGTGTTGGGATTTGCTTATTGAAGGCAGCACAGACATGCTGTAAACAACACAACAAATAACACAGGACACCCACTGAAAACAATCGGGCAACGTTTTATAGGCAAACTGTGAATCGGTGCACAGAGATAGGGTCACTTTTGTCAAGACCAAAGATCGTCTCACTCATGAATTCGTGATGGGCTCTGAACCAACAAAACCGCCCAGAGTGCAGTGTTAATCATGTGGCCATGTGTCTTCCCTTGAATCTAAGGATCCAACCTTCAATCAGTTGCATTTTGTGGAAACGCCCATCAAGCCAATTCCATCTCCACTCAGGTATACTCCAAAGACTTTCACTTACATTATCATTTAGTCCTGAAAATTGGCTTCAGGCAGCATGGAGTGGTGGGAAAGAATGTTGAATCAAACAGCAAGGGGCATATTTTTTTCTGTTAAAAGGCCAGCCAGCATGGCAATCTTTTACAGGAAATGGGCACTAAACTTCAGAGTTAAGAATCATGTTTGAGCCACCGCCTGAGGTATTCGATGTGAAATTGGATGCTGACTATAATGGAAAGAAACTGTAATGTATACAGAAAAGTGAACAACATAACATAATACAACCAAATTGGAGTAAATTTAGCCTGTAGTAAGTCAATAATTTCTTATTGTATTATAAAAAGTTAATAAGATACAATAAATTATACTCTTTTTGCATTTTACGGCATTCAGCAATGTGCTAGAGGGTTTAGATAATAGCAGATCATTTCAAGTCATTCACTGCCACTGAATAATTCAAGCATGATGAAGAGTTGTAATAATGAGTGATACACTCTGCAGCCCGTAAAGAGCCTCTCTGTGTTGTTTGTGGTATTAATGTACTTCCTAAAGCAATGCACATGCTTAAAAGTCAAATTACTCCCAACAGTGAAATGACAAGGCCATCAGCAACGTTTCATAACTGAGTTAAGTTCGATGGACTCTCCATTTCATCTCAGAGAGGAGTTTGAGTGCAAGGTTTATAAATGCAGACCACATGAAATTTCATTTTTTTAATGAGTGAAAATGAACTAAACAAGCCTTTTGATAGTGTGGAAGCCAAAAAAAACATTAGGTTTAGTTCATAATTTTTCCTCCAGACTGAGCCAGAATATATTTTACACTTTAATGTGGGTGAAAATTAACGTAAAAACAGATCATCGTATATCCTTTTTGGACGTTAGCAGGGGAGGATACCTCAATGGACCAACTAGGCACCAAAGCTCAAAGGCTCTCTGCACAAGTTCCTTTGGTAGACTCTCAAATGGCTGTGTCTAAATTATAACTATGATGAAAGCTAACCAAGCTCTCTAAATATTAACACAAAAAAAATGAACATGTAGGAAAAAAAGGAGAGAAGAAGATTTGAACAGTGTTTTAATCCACTAATCTGGAAACCTGTCTGCACTGACAGCTTTTTTTGACGTGTTAATTCTTCCAGTATTTGACAAAGTTTAGTGATCCGCTTATATCGTGTACAAATTTACCCTTATTTAAAAACATAAATGTAAATACAACTGAAGCAGATAAATGACTCTAAATGCTCTGCTGGTGTAACAATGATTTAAGCCACTGAATCTCCGATAAGGAGGTTGGGTTTTAGGTGCCAGTCAAAGTACCATAAACTAACAGATGAGTATTTGTTCTTTCTCGTGCCTGCTTTGGAGAGAGCTGCTCAAAAGATGTGTCTGTATATGTTTGATATTTTGCTCCTCATTGAGGCTTCATTGAGTTTTGAAGGCTGTCGTGAAGCCTTTGCCGCAACAAAGTCAGTAGGAAAATGTCATAGAAATTGTGTGAAAACACCTGTTTGACCAGAGGTCAAAAGTGCATGAGTCTGGGGTATTTTCATGAATTGAAATGATGCTGACCTGAATTTAGTGTTTATAAGAGATGCAAGCAACAATTACTCACCAGATATAAGGTGTAGTTTGATATAAAATAGTTGACATTGCCATATGGACCCCTGGATTGAATATATTTTATCACATAAAGTGGTAGGTAACCAAATTCTACTTTTAAAATCCTTTTGACAAAGGCAGGTCTGCTCTGCACAATGACTATGAATTTAATGGCAGCAACAACACTAACAACTGCTGGGATAAGGCGATGTTTGCCTCTGGCATGCATTCATCTTGTTACACCAGTGCATATACTTCTGGCACCTGATGAAAGCAGCTTTAGGCCTATGCTTCTCTAATATGCGATCCATGCTGCCTAACAGTCCTGAGTTGTCTTTATAGTATTCTCCATTTCATGATTTTGTGAAAGGTCTCCAATACAGGCAGGTCAATTCAGCAGCTGGACTCCTCTACTACAAAGCCATTCTTTTATTTTGTGCTTTTGCATTGTCCTGCTGAAAGATGCAAGGTTATTCATCTTTTATATTTCCTTTCAAAATGTGCAAGCTACCCATTCCATACAAACGAATGCATCCTTAACCTTCAAGGATGCACGCTTTTGACCTGAGAATTAAAAAATTCCTGATGTTCCCTCTACTCTTTAGTCTGGAGGACACAATATCAGTGTTTTCCAAGAAGACATTTCAATTTGTCTGACCACAGGACAGTTTTCCACTTTGTCACACTCCATTTTAAAAAAGCATTGTCCCAGAGACAGCAGCTTCTGGATCACGTTCATGGATGGCTTATTCGTTGCGAGACAGAGCTTTAACCTGCATTCGGCCTGTGTTTTTGCTCAGACAGTGATTTCTGTAGGTGTTCCCTAGTCTGTATGTTACAGTTATGCACATTTTAAAAACAGTGCTGCCTGAGATCATAGGCCTCCAAATATTGATTTTCAGCCTTATCCCGTGTATAGAGACATTTCTCCAGGTTCTTGGAAGTTCGGGATATGTGTGATAGAGGATGACCCATATTACAAGTCTACTACTTATAATCAGACCCCAGTCTCGCCAGAAAACTGCCAATTGCTATATTTTTCCACATGTAGAACATGTATTAATACCAGAATCCATCAATTGTAGCCTGAAACGTATCCAAATGCTGTTATATATGGTCCTTCTGTATTTTGATGACTGAAACAACATATACTGCATCTGGACAGTCCTATAATTTCCTCATGAGGACATCAAATTTCATAATAGACATTTCTTGTGTTTTTCAGGATCAAGACTGTAAATATTTTAATGTCAAGGCTACTGTTGTAATTCCTTTTAATATGTCAACCATCAAACAAACAAGGAGCTTTGGGATGTAATATGTTTCCCCAAAACCTGTTGTAGAGCTTGCTGAGACTCAGCAATCAAAGCCAAGCACTCCCTTTTTTTTTCTTCTTTTTTTACATATTTGGGTTCATGGGCAGTAGTAATATGATTCCTTTGTACTTTGCAAAAAAAAAACTGAGCCATGTGTCACAATTCATTTCTACTAGGCAACGAAAGAAAGATAAATTTCAACGACTACAATCTCTAATATATTTCTCTACTACATATTTGTACTCATTAACAATGTAACGAATTCCAGTTTCAAGTTAATAAGGAAATATGGAACATTTAACTGCCAATAAGATAAATCTCCCTGAGGAAAAGCCCATTCTCCCATGTCATGGTGACTGGTATTGGACATCAAAGCAAAATCCAATTAAGAGCTGCCGCTTGAGTTAAATACCAAGGCTCTCATCCTCTGGCCCTCTCCTTTAATTCATACCTCTCCAGGCCTGTTTTTAAAGGCAGAGTTCCTTCGCTATAATCAACTTCAAAATTAGCTGAAGTTGAACACAAGCTCAAGTTTTGCCAGTTTTTCTTTGATGGGAATGACTTTTAAGGAACTTTGGTTCTGATAAAGCTTACTTGAAACTCTTAACAGAAACTGCAACCACAAGAGTCCCGTAATACAAAAACAAGCAATAAAAATACATATTTGCGATCATTTGCCATGTGAGGGCCAGCTAAAATGAGCTCATAAAGCCAAATCTTCACTTGCAACATTTACCTAAAGCCAAGAAACTCAAAGGTTCTAAAGTTATTATTTTTTAATTAAAAATTTTTAGTCTTTGAAGATTCAAATAAAAAAAAAAATAATGCTAAATTTTATAAATCTTTTTTTTTTTTTTTTTGTAGAATGCCAAAAAATTAAGTATGGCAAGGCATGTTTATTTATAGCACAATTCAACAGCAAGGTGATTGAAAGTGCTTTACACAGACATAAAAACATCACATAGTAGAAATAAAAAGCATGATTTATAATTTAAATAAAAAGAAAAAAGAACAATAGATAAAATCAATAGTTAAACATGATCAAGTCTTGAAATTTAAGCTTAAAAGTATCAGTGCAGATTTCAGGCTTTATTCAAATTCAAATTTTTTTTTAATTCAAATTCCTAAACTCACCGATAGATCGTGATAGAACACCTTTGGGATGAATTGGAGCGGAGACTGAGAGCCAGACCTTCTCGTCCAACATTAGTGTGGGACCTCACAAATCTGCTTCTGGAAGAATGTTCAGAAATTCCAATAAACACAGTTTCAAACTTTGTTGACTGCCTTTTCAAACAAGTTAAAGCTGTTATAGCTGCAAAGGGTGGACCAACGTCATATTGAACCCAATGGATTAGGAATTAGATGTCACTTAAGTTCATATGTGAGTCAAGGCAGGTGACCGAATACTTTTGGCCATATAGTGTATATCTTTGTGTCATCTGCATAGCTATGGTAGTTAGTTTTGATTCTTTATATCTGTGCCACTGGGAGCTGATGTTAAACAGAAGAGGTCCCAGTATATAACCTTGGGGAACTCCACATTTAATTCATGTATGCTTAGATGTAAAGTTTCCTATTGACACAAGTACTTCCTGTTCTCTAAGTATGTTTTAAACCAGTTTAGTACAGTTCTAGAAAGACCCCCCCAGTTCTCCAGTCATGTGAGTAATATATTGTGATTAACTGTATCAAATGGAGCACTGATATCCAGTAAAACTAATACTGACATGTTTCCACTGTCTGTATTCAGGCATATGCTATTAAACATGTTGTAGTATTACTTTACCTTCTGACTTTTAACCCTTTATGTACCAGCATGTTCTAAGGCTTCTGCTCTCACATGACATCTGCCCCTGTACAGGAGGCTCTTTAACCTGGTTACTTATCAGATCAAAATACCATCTTCCAGCACGAGGACTGTCGTCATCCTAGCTCCTGATTAGAGGCTGCAGCCTAGCGAATCACCACCAGGGGTCGTATTCTTCTTGACTTTCTCTTGCTCTTTGGTTTGAGGACTGCTCACACTGGTTTGACTTTCTCTTTTCAGGTTTGTTTGTAGCACCGGACCCAGGGAACATAGCTTTACTTATGCTTTACAGTTATTGGCTGAAAGACTTGATGTCGGTGCGTGTTGTCAAATGGTAGTCTGAATTGGCTGGCTCCTCCTCATGACTGTGGGATATGAATTCCCTTCAGGTGAAGAGTGGTGCAGAATTGGAATATATGATTGATTACAAATCCTGCATGCCCACATTGCTATATATTTTGAATTCTCTTTTTTTAGGAGTGAAGAGTTTCTCCTTGAGACCCTGCTGCTTTGTTTTATCTGTTTTATCTTTGTTTTGTCTTTGTTTTGCTTTGTGCTGCTTTATTTTTCTTTACTATATTCCTCTGGTTATTCTGTTTTGTTTTCTTTTATTTCTGGCGCAAAACACAGAAAGTGCAGCTTTCCATGCCAGCATGAAAAACTACAAGTGCTCAGGGTTTGTAGCAACCCTCTGACTGTCAGCTTGCGCTGTTGTGAGTTGTTTGGATTAATTGTGTGGCATTTACCATCCACCTGACACACTGACGTTGGACAGTTTGGTGTGGCTCCTGGAACTGTGAATTGACTCATTTTAATGTGTGATTATTGTTGATGTGCAGCATGAACATGAGCATGCCTTATGGTTGGTTTGGATGCTCTGTGACTTCCCTGGGTGAATTCCCCAGAGTGGTCTTGTTGTTATTATTTGAAAATCTATGGTTGCACCCCCCCCCCCCCCCCCCCCCCCCCCCCCCCCCCATGACCCTCTACAGGATTAAATGAGTATAGAAAATGGATGGCGGGATTGGTTGCACCCATATTCACCCCCAGTTTTGCCACATATGTAATAACTGTTGATGCAGGTTGCATCCAAATAGGTACAATAGGAAAGCAGTAAGTTGTATAATATTTTATTTATAGTGTCATTTTTGTTAAACAAATAACAGTGTGGTAAAAAGGTAAGCTTTATACGCTTGTCTGAGGTTCTGAGGTATTTACTTAAGACCCACTATGATCAAATGATATTTTTTTTGTTTTGTTTTTTTTTATTTCCTTTTTACACACATACACAACATAAAGATGGTGTTAGCATCTGCACAAATGTTGAATTAACTATAATGATATCAGTTATTTAATTTCCCAACTTAAAATGTCTTTTTGCTGAAAAGAATGACCTAAAATGTGATTATTATGAGACAAAAATAAGACAAAAGATATCTCCAATTACATTTTAAATCCCATGATATGACCCTCATGCATGAGATATGCAGTATGTTTCTCCCCATGTAAAAGTGAGCTAACACCACATATACTCAGAGTTTTTTGATTGGATAATGAGTTCTGCAGAACTCATAACAATAACAACAGCAAATTGAAAAACAATTAAAAAATTAATAGATTTTGTGCACTCAGTTTTACTTTAGCTACCGATGGGCTTCAAATCTGACAGGTCTGCACAATTCCCACAGGAATCTCATGAATATATTTAGGACTATTAAAGCCTTTTTAAAAAGCTATTTTGCATGCATCCAGGGTAATCATTACAATGCAAATGAGACCGGTGGGATGGTAAATAAGGTGTGAGAAAGAAAATGGAAAATGGATAAGGAAAACCACTTGGATGCACATCTCTAGAGGCAGCCATTTTAGTTTGGATACCCATTTACATCAATCTTGATTTGTGGTTTTGTTATAGTGGTAGGAAGCTGCATTCAGTTAACACACATTTATCATGAGGGAGTGTAATCTATATCATTTAGCACTATTTACTTGTATTACCGTTGGTCTCACACACTGAACAATTTAGTTGTCTACACCTCCTGATTTCCTGCATATTCCATTAGCTCTATTTGAGTCTATCGCATAGATCTATTCCACTGATTTAATTTACAAAATAAACAGCTGTGGAAATGAGTAATATCCTATGAGACATCCAGGGTGACAGTTTTCCCTGCTGCAGTCTGTGATAGCAATCTGTTGGGATGTTGGTTCAGTGAAACGACACTTTAAGTCATCATCCTTATAAACCATTAGCAGTTCTGCTACACAATCTACACACTCAAATAACGCAAGGCAAAGATGGCAAGTTGTGTGCAAATGCAAATATTGTCATCCAGCAGCAGTGGGAACATAAACTTCGTAGAATATTGTGTATATGTAATGTTAGGGCAGAAACAAATGTTTGTTATAGAATTAATTTTCAAATCCAATATTTCTTGTCAATGATTTAGAGACAATGGAACTGTTAATAAAATAAAGGACTGAGTTGATGTAAGGCCTTGTCCGCTGATTACAAATGTAGATGGTGACAGAAGACAGCGTTTGTCATGTTCCAGTGTTCCATGGAAATCACATGTAATCACATATAATCACATGTAATCACATGTCCCTTTGACAAGCAATGCCGACCCTCCAAATAGAGGAAAACTGACTTTGATTTGGCTTGAAAACAAGCATTATCAAAGCAGCTGTACTAGCTAGGGCTGACATGCTAGTTACAAAAGCAGTAAATATTCTTTTTTGTTTGTTTGTTTTCTTTTTTATTGGTTTAGCAGTAAATGTTAATTTTAATTTCAATTTTATTTATATAGCATCTATTAAAACACAAGTTGTCTCTAAGCACTTTCCAGAGACCCAGAACATGACCCTGAGGAATTATTACATAAACAACGGCAGGTAAAAACCTTAAACCAAACAGTGGCAAGAAAAACTCCCCTTTAAGAGGGAAGAAACCTTGAGCTGGACCTGGCTCATAAGGGGGGACCCTCCTGGCGAAGGCCAGGACAGGAAAAGGGAGCTCAGAAAGAGAGAATGAAGAGCAGAATTGGATTCTGAGTTTTCCGGGAACCACTGGAGGGAGGGAGGCTAACACAAGAGAGATGTGCTCTCTCTTGTTGATGCCTATCAGCTTTCGCGCTGCTGCGTTTTGGATCAGCTGGAGGATATTCAGAGAACTACTTGGACATCCTGCTAATAATACACGACAGTAATCTAGTCTAGAAGATACAAACCGAATGAGTTTTTCAGCATCACTCTGGGAGAGGATGCTCCTAATCTTTGCAATATTACAAATATGGGAAAAAAACTGTCTTAAAAACCTGATTAATATGCTGATAAATGACAAATCCTGAAAATAACACCAAGTGAAGTGGGTTATCACAAGCTTGACAGCTCCTGATAGTTGATCATTTAAATATTACAACTTCCAGCTGACAGAAGCTCTGTGGTGTCTAGTCTAGCCCTGCTAATGATGAGCCACGCTAATGGCTTTCTTCTATCATGTTCATGCCCAGCCAGGAAAAGAGACATAGGAGTTACTGTCCACGTCACTGGGTGGTTGCATGCTCGTCTGGCACTGCTGGCCGCTCCAGTTTCAGCTCATTGCTTGTAGCTGGAGAAATAGCCTCCACCTGCATTCCTGCTGAGGAAAAACTCTGCTGACTGCTCAATAATCTTAATACTGTCCTTTTTACTGTGGCATAACCATGGTCTTAGAGAATTTTATCATAATAGCACCTATAGGGAGGCTTATTGAGCAACAAGAGCCGCAGTCCAGGGGGTCTTTGTTTTTTATTTTTATTCATTTATCTTTGCTGTATCCATTAATACAGGGTTAATCTTCAGTGATCTGGCTGACTCTACTCAGCGTATTGTGAAGGTTTGTCCAAACTGCAATTAACTGGCCATTTATACTCTTAGAAGTTGTAAGTATTTAGCACAAAGATATTAAGAATGGCCGTCTTAGCTGGTGGAAAACAGTTCATACTATGTATGTTCACAGCTATAGCAAAATGACTTCAGTTTATTGGAATTGGAAAGCTGTTAAACTTTATCTGAAACGGTAGTCTTCCTTGAAAGAGTTCATACAATTTTTGAAAATTCTACCACAGCCCTGAAACAAGAACAAACCCGGTATAGGAAAACTGTCAATTTACTACCAAAAATGTATTTATATCATTCTAACTATTCTGTGTGACTCTCTTTAAGTTATATGATAGTAACTATGTTTAAATGAAGCTTTACTTCAGTTAAAATCTATGCTACATCTTGTTTCTAATAAAAACCAGGATGGTAAATGTTTCCAGTTATCCAGTAATTATAACTCATTTTTGAAATAAATAAATTAGTGAGCTTTCCCCACATCTTTTATATATTTTTTTTTATTATTATTTAGAGGTCTACAGTTTTGTGAGGAGAGTAGTTATTTCACTCTACTAACCTATATCATTAATCTTATTCTGTGTACTCTGGGAGTCATAATACAATGTTTTGACCCATTTGTATGCATCATATTAAACTTCACACCTAAACAGGTTTGACTTTTATTCATATGCTAAATTTTTCCTATACAATCTTTTTTAGGTGGTAAATGCCTGCATGTCATGTCTTCGTGGTAAATAAACTCCTACTTCATTCAATACTGCACCATCTGCATCATACTTTATTTATTACATTAATTTATTTATGAAATTTGCCAAACAAAAACATTTTCCTGTCGTTATACCTGCTACTTTTGTTTGTTGTCACCTGTCGTTAAGCCAAAATAAACTGAATAAATTGAAATTAAAGAAATAAGACGCTTGTGCGCTTTCCCTTACCTTAAAAAGTTTAAAAATTATCTTAATTTGTCATATACCCAGTTTTCAGTTTGTTGATATTGCTCTACTTTTCAGATAAACAGAAAATATTTCTTTACATTTTTCTGGGTTTTACATAACCCAATGGTTCCCAAAGTGGGGGGTGTACCCTTCAGGAGGGACATAGAGCCATTGCTGGACTTCCCCCTCTCCCTAATATCAGACCAGGTGGAAAATAAACTGAGGCAGCTGGAAAACAGGAAAACTACAGGAACAGATGGCATCGGGCCCAGACTGCTCGGGGACTGTGCTGACCAGCTTCTTGAGGTGGTCATGCATATTTTCAACCTGAGACTCAGTCTCAGAAAAAGGTCCCTGTTGAAGACCTCCTGTGTGGTTCCGGTTCCTAAGAATCCATATGCCTAGGAGACAAACTACAGACCTGTGGCCGGTGATTGACTTCCAAAGAAGAAGACTAGATCCATCCTTCATCTTTCATCCTCACAGCTGTTAGGCTGTACAACTCTACCGTTTAGTTGTGTCTTGGACTTACTTATTTAATTTTTACCTCATGTCAGATGGGTCATGTGCAATAATTATCTTTTCTTTGGTATAATGTACATGTTTGTGTATAGTATTTGATTCTTTGCACTTTGCATTGTTTTTGAGCTGCTATGGCCAGTAAATTTCCCTGCTTTGGGGATCAGTAAAGTTTTGACCAACTTTGAATTGCAACAGAGCAGTGACAAAGGAGAACTTGCAATGACAGTGGTCGGCAGGCGGAGAATGCCCTAAAGGGGCCCCGCCTCTACGTCTGCTCTAGCTGTATCTAATGTGAACAAACCTGATGAGAGCGGGTCTATCGTAATGAAGAGAAGCTATCCATCTGGCAGTGAGAAATGAAAGAAGTGTCACAGTAAAGACACCTTCAATCAACGTGTTTGCTCATCTAGCAGGCTGAAAATAAAATAGCTATTTTGGACCAAACCTGTTCTTCAGCTATCAAATCAAAGCTGTGTCCAGTTAAACTCAACTGTCTAAGCTAAGAATGTTAAGTTATAGAGTTCGTTGGCAAGATATTTAGAGAATTGTGCTACTTAGGTGCTTGGATGGAAATAATTGTGAGTTGTGTGCCAGTGGTGTTTATATTTCATTTTCAAACAATACAAATGTGCACTATTTAAAAAAAAAAAATTTCACATTTTTCATTAATGTCAGATTATTTACTATATAAGGTTGATTAATTAGTTGAAGGGGTCCCCAGTTAACTTTTGCCTAGGGCCCCAAGAGACTCTAGACTCACCACTGAGCATAATGGACAGGTTTTTGACGGGGCTTGTTTGATGGAAAGTTGTTCAAAAATTGGGTCCAAAAATGTTCTTGTAAACTAAAGGGGGGCCCACCAGAAAACGTTTGGGAACCACTGACATAGTCCCCAGGTTATGTGCTACAGAGAGATAAAACAATTCAAGTGAGCTGAATCAGGTCATTTAGAAACCATTTCATCTGTACTTTGGTGGTGCAAATTTGTAATGTAATATTTTACTTTTTTGACCAGACTGCTTTAGCATAGAATCAGGTGGGACTTGGAAATGTAACAAATTTCACAAATACAGTACAACTGGGGGGGATGCAGCTTCTCTGCAGAGCATAAGCAAATGGACTGAACAATCAAACCGTAAGTTGTGATATATATTTTTTAATGTCTTATTCAGTTATTTTCATACAAAAAAAATGCAAAAAAAAAGTTCTTCTAATTAATTTTAGCCTTCATTAACATTACATTTAGGAGGCGGAAAAATACAATAACAGAAATTCCTACTTATCAATCCCTTGAAGCAATGTTTGCTTTTGTCCTTCTTACTCTTACTTCTCCTACTCTCAGAAATGATGCCTCATCTTTTTCTTTCAAGTCTGGCCCTCGTTTGCATCCGCACGCCCAGCCAAGTAGAGGTTCTGAGATGATTCGGTCCTATCAAAGACTTAGAATTATTCACTCTTCTTGTGTAGGATTGTTCTGCATAATAGATTCACAGCGTGATTGAATTTTTCACCCACACACTCGCCTCGTTTCTCATGTCACTCACACCTCACTAAAGCAACACTGTCATCATCTTTTACCAAGCTCAATATTCCCCTACTGGCATTTTCTCTGCTGTCTTCAGGAGAGCTCGAGGAGAGAAAAGCAGGGTAATTTTCTTCCTTTTCTTTGTTAAATTCTACCAGGAGGGAAGAAAAAAACAATGTAAACATTTTTTTTTCTGACAGAAAAATTATGAGGATTTTTTGCAGGAAGCGGAGACCTATCAGATTTTGGTACAGTTATCATCACATTACAGAGCACGATTGTAATGTCTTAGCTATCATCACTGCTGCTGCATCCCTCAACGACACCAGAGGTTTGATCACCCTCCTAGGAACACTCAGAATAAAGTGCTTGTTCAGTTTGTGTTTTTCCATAATAGTTGTACCTGCAGCATGTAGTTTTCTGTCTGCCTTCAAATGTGTGTTTGTGTAGGAGGTGGTAATTTGACACAACTTCAAGGTTTCCCTCGAGGACAGATTCACTGAAAAGTAATCCCAAGATCCAGACTTATGTTGTTTACCAGTTTAAATGTTCCAGCCTTACCTTATACAAAATCAAAAGCCTTGAAAACCTTGAAAGTACTTAAAAGTACTTAAAAGTTTAAAAGTTTAAGTACTTAAAATGATATGTGAAACATTTTGATTTGTGTTTTCAATGCTCACTTTATATAAAACTGCATACAACAACGGGTATTTCAAATTACAATTACTTGATGTCATGTGCTACTGAATGACGCTGACGCTGACAATATATATATATATATATATATATATATATATATAGCTCTTGGGTTCTACCAAACTTGGTATTAACCAATAACATATGTAAAAACAAAGGGAAAAAAATTATTCATCTATGAAAAACATGTTAATATCTGTCTCTTTTTATCATGTTCAATAAAAAATGGGACAATAACAAGTCCATCGACTGATGGAAAGCGCTGAGTCATTTAGTAAACAGTGAGGGACATGTTCATGGGTATGTCCCACCTCCCCACTGCAGACTGACGTGACGCTGATTTCACACTTGTTTCAGAATTGCAACCACAATAAGGAAAAGTGCAACTAAGAAAGATGGGAAAACAATATATATAAAAATGAGAGCAGAATTACAGATTCTGGGTTTTGATTCATTTTGGATTCTGATTCTCAGATTTTGGGTTTTAAGCCACAGTACATTCGGCGATGAATTGACGCCATAATGCCACCTCATATAAAGTGAATAGAAGTGACACTGACAATGCTTCCAGCGGGTACAGTGAGGGGTTGATATAACCTCTTAGTACAATTAACCTACGTCAATAAACACTCACCGTCCACTTTATGAGATATGGCTGGTATGCCTGATAACACGGCCAGTGAGTGTAAATTGCTTTATTGAACAAGATTTTAAAATGTATTTCCACTTAAGTCAAAACGGATGATAGGGTTTGACCGGATAAGGAAAAGAAATTTGACGTGCCATCATCTTCTTCTGGCTCCCACCACCTTGTTTTAACTCTGTACATGTCAACTACCAAGTTCAAAATACAGACATCAGATGCAAATTGAGGAGAGTTCATGGTCTCTGCTTCTAACACTTGCCAATTTTTTCATAAATATCTAAGTACTGATCCAGTTCTATGGAAGCAGAGGCCATGAACTCTTATTGTGTCTTCTGACAGCAGTTTGTGCAACATTGACTTGTCAACTTGGACAGATTTAAATCAAGCTACAGTATCAAGAAAGATATGCCTGTACAAACAGTACGTTTTTGTAAACTTTCTGTACATATACAAAGTTTGAATTATTTCTGTTCCTTTGCCGGGACTCTATCCACACCACGACCTGAGTGAAATGACATGGAGATAAGTAACAAGTAATATTTCGTTGCATTTGTCAAACCTCACAAGACTATACTTCCAAAAAAATGAAGGAAAAGCTGATAAGTGACTTGGTAAAAGATACCCAGGACACTGCAGAAGATTTAAAGGCAGTTTTCTCAGACACTCCTGAACAAGCCAAACCACAAGATATAATGCCATAAAACAATACTGCATACCCTTATGTTCATCAGATGATCATACACGCAACCGGAAATGAAAGGTCGTTTTTCTCAGTGTCCGTGAAACCAGAAATGTAGGTTAAGAAATGATATGGTTGAGATTTGGTAGCTGTGTCTGTGAAGACTGAGCCATGAAAGGAGTATCTGAGCAGAAGCATTGCTCCTTTGTGTTGAAATGATCCAGAATAATTGATACAGGCATCTGATAGAGATGCCTTTTGGCACCTCAAGATTTTCCAGCATGTCCATTTGGGAAGAGGCCTGCGGCTTACCCAGAAGAAACGGAGGGATTACGTTTCCTATCTGGCAGGAGAACTTTGTGGAATGAAGCAGGAGGAGGATGTGGCTGGGGCTCTCTACCACTAAAATTTATGTATATATATATATATATATATATATATATATATATATATATATATATATATATGATGATTGTGCCAAAAAAAGTATGTACTACTTTTAAGCAGTAGTTTGTGATAAAAACTGATATATTCCTAATATATCTAAGTCTCAAGGCGGAGGAAAAAATAAATGAACCCGAGGATTCAACAGCTGGATTCAGGAGGACTTCTTTTGTCCAGAAGGTGGGATTGTTATACAGAACCGCTTCAGCCCAGACTCAGGTGGGACCGTGCGTGAGTGTGTGTTCTCAGTCCCATTCCACTGCACCTCTAAGAGGTTGAGGTTTGGGTCCTGACTGAGCCACTACGAAAGGTGAATTTTACCATAAATTAGTAAAGTTGTATTTGAAATGGTGAATTTTCTTCATGTGAGGTGGATTTTCTCAGGGTCACTTGGTCAGTGTCCTGCTGCGTTACGCAAATGCTAAGCATCAGCTTGGGGAACACTCATCCTGACATTATTCTACAGAATATTTTAATAGACTCCACTTATTATCCGCTATCGCCAAGCGGTCTAGGTCCTGAGGCAGCAGAACTCAGGCTAACGAAGCCTAAATCATGATGCTTCCTCCGCCGTGCTTCACTTTTGATATGATGTTTAGATGTTAGTGAGCTGTGCCATTTTTGTGCCATACATAGTCCTGCGTTTACACCCATTTATTAATGCATTCATTAATTGTTTTGTTTCAATAACAGCAGCTTCCTCTGTGGTGTTCTGTCACCATATCTGTTTAATGACAATCGCATGCTAGAGTCAATAACAGAGATGTTTGCCAGCGCTCTCAGAGCCTTTAGCTTATGGGTTCTTCTTTATCCCATTGACAATGCTATGTTATTCCTTTAGGATCATCTTGGTTGGTGCCTGATTGTAGGGAGAGCAGCCACAGTCCTAAACTGTCTCCATTTGTAGACAGCCTTTCTAACTGAGAACTGGCGGATGCATTTGGGTTTACTTTGTATGCCTTCCCAGTCTTCTGCAGATCAGCTACTATTGATTCAGAGATCTTCCTTTTTTTTCTTTTTTGCAAGATTAGGTTCACATCAGCAGATGCCTTTCAGGAACAGCATATTTAAAATGTTTGAGCATCTTTCATTAATCAAAGTAACTCTCCAAACCTTGCCTTCAAATTAGTTTTCATTGAAGTAATTGGACTGCATGTTCACTTGGTTTTTTTTTTTCCTTCCAGGTCTGTGAATGTTTAATATACACAATCAATGTGGTTTTAAATCTTTTTAGGCCTCTGAGCAAATTAGAAATTGTTCAAAGAAATACTGACCATAATAAAAGCATAATCATAATCCACCTGCAACAGGATGCTCATGTTGAAGGATTATTCTCAGCTATCTCCTTCCTGGGACTCAATCCCTTTCATGAAATTGCACAGGTACTGGTTTGAATACAGAACTTCCTGAAGGGTTGCCATGAAACTTTTCTTTTTTTTAACTTGGCCATGTTTGGCTTCGCACACTCATTTTAATGACATCGTCAAAGCAAAAGGTGTAGTACTGCCCCGTGTTGATAAAACACCGGCTGGGACTTTAACCGGTTCTTTGACGGATAATGCCAAGCAGCAGAGAAGGCAGGGAAATATTTCATCCACACACAAGTGCACACACTCCTAAACTTTACTTATTTATGTAAAACTTTCTCCTCCTCTGCTCTATGACTCTCTGCCTTTCAGTTACATCTGTCCTCAACCATCTCACTCTAGTGCTTCACTACAAGCACATTTATATTTTATCTGTATCCTCTTCCCTTCCTCTAACAGTCACTGTTTCATTCTCCTCTTGCTACCCTCTCTCATCTTTCATCTGCGTCCGCCTAATGCCTTGCCAATCAGAGCAGCACCATCAACATACTTAGAGGGTTCAAGAGAGACAGGAGGGTGACAAGACATGACAGATCAGGGAGATGCAGAAGACACGGGCAGGCAGAGGACATCTGGAGCCTGGCTGCTAACTCACAAATGATTAATGCTAATTCACAAATGATAAATGAGCCATTTTGTGCTTTCTAAGTGCTGAGAGGGGTTTAGACAAACAATACTTTGATTTAATAAAGACATTTAGAGATGCACAGGAAATTTCCGCCTGCCCTTTGAGACATTACTCTAAACTAAAATTGAGTTTGAAAATCCATCCATCCATTATCTATACCCGCTTTATCCGTTTCCGGGTCACGGGGGTCTGTCGGAGCCTATCCCGACGCATATCAGGCGAAAGGCAGGGGTACACCCTGGACAGGTCGCCAGTCTATCCAGGGCCACATACAAACAACCAATCACACTCACATTCACACCTAGGGAGAATTTAGAAAGATCAATTAACCTACACTGCATGTTTTTGGACTGTGGGAGGAAGCCGGAGTACCCGGAGGAAACCCACGCAAGCACGGGGAGAACATGCAAACTCCACACAGAAAGACCCACCGGGCCGGGAATTGAACCGGGAACCTTCTTGCTGTGAGGCAACAGTGCTAACCACTAAGCCACCGTGCTGCCTGAGTTTGAAAATCAGTTAGTTAAAATCCCTCATGCAGAACTTCCACTACTGACTAATTAACACATTTTATCTCATTTATTTTAATCACATGCAAAATATTGAAAAAAAAAAGTATCTAATCAACTATTAATTATAAGACAAAAAAGGCTAGAAGAGTTGTTTTTTTCTCGTCTTCATAGATAACCAGTATACAATACTGAAGCAGTGGTTCTTACACATGATTTAATTTTAATTTCAAAATCACTTTTTGTTATTGCAAACAGAAAAGAGGTAGTTTGCTAAAGCACAAAGAGAGTAAAGTCATCCTAATCCAAAAGATGCAAGAGTGCATTTCACAGAGGATTTTGTTCCTGTATGCCCTGCAGCGTTGATCCTGCAAAGATATTCCTCTGACCAGCTGTAAGTGATGATGAAGATGTGCCAGATATAAAATGAATTTTACTCTGGCAGCCCCCCATCATACGGTCCCACATTCATGTTTGCCATTTATGATTGTGCTCATGCCTATATCGAGCAACGACTTAAACAGAAAAGATGGACTAAAGTAATGTGCAGGAAGTTGAGAGTTTTTTGTGGTAAAATGGTCCAATGGCAAAAAGAAAAGGAAAATGTATTTAACTTACTTACTGCAAAAAAACGTATTTATACAAAAGATGTCAACAGAAATGTCTAATTGGAGCAGTAAAACTGCTTTTTCACTACCAAAATGTCACATGTATAGTTAAGTTATATTTGTTCCCATTTACATTGTTACATTTTCCAAGTCGAAATTCCAACTTGGAAAATTGTTGAAACCTCACCTACTTACCATAATTTTAATCTCTCCTGGCTGCTACTGGCACCAACTGAGTAAACAGCTATTTCTACTGTTAATAGCAGTTCTGACTTATTTTATTCACGTTGAGTCAGACATGAAGACAGTGGATGCGTTGGTACTGTTGAATTTCTGAAACCTGCTCGTTGGAATGAGAAAGAAGACAGAAATAAAGAGAGAAAACTTAAAGTTTTTCTAATTGGAGATTTCAAAGCAAGCTTGTACGAGAACCTTTCTGTTTGTTTTGACAACCTCCCAGAGAAGATCCTTTTGGAAATATGCATAGAGTTGGAGGCAAAAATGCAAATATGTAGACATATGATTACCAAATAATTGGAATAACTGATGGAGAGGAAAACGTGGTTTAGACTTAGCTCTTCCATCGTTGGAGCTTTGATTGGTCCCAATCACTCAGCTCTTTTTGTCTTCTTTAGCTCCCCAAACATTGTGGTCTTGGCCTTGTACTTATATAACCACTCCTGGTTCACTCCCCTTTGGAGCTGTTCTCAAGATGAGGCAACTACTTCACGTGATTAAGAATTAGATACGTAAGCAAGTGTGATACCTTCAAATGAGGAAGAATTTGCATGTGTGGGCATGTGAGCAAGGTCACAAATTCCAACCGATGTTTAGATCTTTATATCGATGTTTTAGTTCTCTGTACCTCTTGCAAAGGTTAAGATACATTCCCACAAGTATATTGTTTGCATGTGCTGTGTGTACAACGTTGTTGTGAATTAAAATTGCTAACAATGGTTCCCCTCTCTCAGTGGCAACTTTATTTGAAACAAAGTGGAATTACGTAATTTCAACTTCTGATGTAGATGGACTGTAACATTGATTGGGAACCAACTGCTTTGAGGTTCATCATTTATAATCATTTGCTTTTAATGTCTACCTTTTATCAGAGTTTGAACCTATTGGTACAGAGGCACCTGGATAAGTGAGTATACGCTCAGTTTCAATTTTATTTATAGTTCACCAAAACTAGTCTGCATTATAAAGAGTGATAATAAAACTACTGTATTTATCCAAAAAACTGGACAAGTAGTATTGGCACATCGTTGCTTTACTCCTGCCTCTTGTCTTCAGGAAATACACAAGCCTCTGTATTTGATGTGCTGGTGGTGACAATGTGTTGAGACATGACAAGATTCAGGAACTTCTGCTAGTGAGTGCCAACGTAAAAATTGTCAAATTTAAGGAACAGCATGCGGCTTCATTGTTTGACACTGCAGGATAATACATGCATCGAGTCTTGTCTTTTGGATGCTCTACTAAAGCTTCCACTCGTATCTCTACCAAACACTGTAATTGTAACAGGAAAAAAATGCTTCAGCCAAGATTTTAAAAAAAAAGAAATTAATAAAAAAAAAAAAAAAGTGCAGCTCTGGACAAAATCTAGAGAATCAGGTTAATACAAAGAGGCAAAAGCTGCACTGTCAGACAACAGGAGACTGACCGTGTCTAACATACTCTCAATGCTGGATCTACTTCATCTTTAGGTTAGTTTATACACTTCAGAAGGCAAGAACTGGAAAGAAATTGGGATGTATTGATTAATTTTTACATATGTAAACAAATGTCTTTTTTTTTAACTTAGCTTAGAAAGAAGGTAAATAACTATACTTACTGAACGCTGAAATTATTGCCCTCTTGTACATGAGAAGGTGATGAAGTACAATCATATAGTTTGAACTGCAACTCCTCACATCACCGAAGGTCTCTGAGTTAAAGATTTTGTATAAAATCCCTTTCAATCCACAAAGACAGATGTTATATTCTAATGTGAACTTTTTCATATCGATGCATCTTCTGTTTTGTTTCTATTTGGCAAAATCTTTTCTTTTAAACAAGCAGCAGACCTGACGTTATAGTGCCAGACACTGTAAGGGAAGAGCAACCCAGCTGTGGCCCTGTATCATTTTATTTTGCCTTAGTGGATGGTAATGAAAAATATGACCTGCATCATACAAGTCAGTGACCCTAATGCTAAGATTTGATCGGCTCCTCAGTGGCCTCCCGAGAGTCCTCCGAGGAAGGTCCTGACTGTCCGCTGGTTCAGACCTGATGAGAATATTCATGACTGTGTATGTTTGCAAGCTGGAAGACCTACATTGATTTGTATACAACAACCCAGGATGCTGCTGCCAGGAGAAACAGCCTGGATAGAAAGAAATCAAATACATGGGAGGAGAGAGGTTTGTCTGTGTGTATAAATGCGTCCGTGTGTGGTAGTAGTTCAAAATTCATCTATTAATGAGTTTATAATCTGATATAACTTTTTCTTCTTTTTTTTTTTACCTGACAATACTGCACTGCTGAAACAGAGATAGTGTTCAGGTGTATACTTTGTAACATGCTTCTGTTTAGTTGTTAATTCAAATTCCTTACAGAGCTTATAACCATAAATGGCAGGGAATAAAAGTGAACTATTTATGTATGTCCTGGTCCATCTATGGAAGAAATGGCTTGCTTCTCAACATGACTGGCATGCCTTAATGGAAACAGAGGCTAGAAGGTTTGTGTGGATACTCGCCTATCACTGGGACTGAGGTCTTTGAGGGAGTTACAATACTCTGCAGGCCACTGGGGAGGATGACATTCAGCGTTGTCAAGTGTTGTGAGGCCCTGGATGTTGCCGGGCTGTCTCTGTCAAGATCCCTACGCATCATTGAACTGAAGTCCAGGGCAGTGCATCGGGACAGGCAGACTGATGCGGTGCTCCTCCCTTTTAAAAAGGAAAGTGTGTTATTTCGGTTCCTTTTGATTTTTGATATGGCTTTTTAAATTTATTTTTTGTTCAACTTTAAAAAAACAAAAATCGTAATAATTACTGTAAAGTGACGTTGCTCAAGAGGGGTAAAGGAGCAAAACAACGGGGATGCATGGATCTATGGGGCAAATGTGAACGTAAATGATTGTTGATACTGGTAAGTAATTTTTTTTAATTTATATGGCACTTTTTATTGCAGTGGCACAAATCATTTTTTTTTTCTTTTTAAGGAACTCCACCACAGCCTGAAGTGCAGCTTTAAATGTACCCGTGCATCTGTTCGGCGTGGGCTTCAACACATGAATACTTGCTTCCATTTTCCCATATCCCAGGTCAAACATGGCCATGGCGTTCCAAAAGCTTGGAAAGCTAACACAGATGCCTCCAGGAAAGCCGCTGTTGCACTCCCCCTCTCGGAGCACAGACAGTAACAAATCAGTTCAGGTGGTTATACTTTCCAATTACTTTCTGATTTCACCTACTTCGATTTTTGATTGATATGTTCATACCTGCAAGGTAGCTGTTTTACAATGTGTTGTGTGGTATTTTGCGCATACAAAAACACACGTCTACATGTCTACACAAACAGCAGCGCATGACACAACAACAGTATGACATCAAATCATTAATAGTATGATAATACAATGATACAGCCGTAGTTGCCATGCAGTTGTATGGATTACATGTATTCTTGAGTTCGTTTTGCAAACCTTCATAGTGTATGGGTTTTCTCCACTGGTCCGGCTGTGGAGCTCACATGTCAAGTGAGCACACTCCAGGCCAAAATACAGAATAAAAGATGTATTTAGGGAGCTTGGATAGTTAAAGCTTCAGAAGTAAACAAAATTCCCAAATCTATGCGTATTGTGTATGAGACGCTAACTGGTAAAGTGTAAGCAGCAATAGAAAGTACCATCCTGCTGTGTGGGACGCATTTATCCCACAGAGCTGAATGCAGTATTTGGTTTTCAGCGTTATGAATAATGCAAACCTGCCACAAGTACTGAAAACAAAACAAAAAACATGTCACATTATCATTGTTTTCTCTTTTCTCTTTATCCTTAGGGGAATCTTTGAGAGCGTGAACAACTAGTCCAGTGTTTCACAACCAGAATAAAAAACAGTATCGGTGCTCTTTTATCCAATCTTCGACAATTTGTGGGACTCTTGTATTTGACTTGTAAGATTCTTTTATACACTTCAGTTTAAATGAAATTCAGAAAAATCCTTTAATAATCCCCGAAGGGAACTGTATTAAAATGAATTAATTTAAACAAGCAGCAGACCTGACATTATAGTTCACACAACGCTTCGTTTCCACTGAGGACTATGAGTCATATTAGGGCTTTTTTGGATTTTCTGATCAGCAAGTTTCCCGCTTTGTTTCAGTCTTTCCACAGCATCAGACCCAGCAATTAACAAATCAGGACAGTGAAGCATTTCAAAGAGTTGGTGAATCCATTATCAGACATTTGCGGAGCTGACAGAAACTTGATTTTCTTTTTTGTTGCTTTGAGGCCACTCTTATTATAAACCTGCAACAGCTGTTTTGCTCCACAATAATGACTGTTCAACAGCTCCACATTATATTTCCCATTGTTGCATCAGATATCAGCATTCATCATTTTGACTTGTGACACCTGGATCTAAGGGGAATTAAAGTGGAGCTGAAAATTTCTACAGGTAGACACTTCTGCTAGTTTACACTGGAAAAAAAAAAGATTTTAAAAGGGTTAACAACCTAAGTTTGCAAATAAACCTTTCTGGCTCATGTCAGGAAAACCTAACTCATTTACTTACACTGGCTTCTGCGCACTCCTGCGATCAAGAAGATCCAGATTTGTCACATAACACTAACAACAGACGATTGCAGTGAAATGGGATGTGCGGAGAAGTTGACTGGGAAGGTCTGAAAAGTGAAGCTTGACAGATTCGGCTGCATGTACAGTACAGTATCAACAGAGTAAATAAAAGCACTGCAGCTCCTCAGACTAGAAGAAGATTGTCCAGCCGCTGTTTCGAGTTTTCAGTGGATTCGCCTTGAAGCGAAGTGTGGCAAATGTGCTTACGACTATGGTTAAAAATATTTATCTCACAATTTGCAAATTTATTCAATGTTTTCTTACCATTTATTATTCTGTATCTACCCCAATTAGTATTTTTTTTAAATATTTAGAGCGAGTGAATAGGAATAATAGTGTCTTGCGCAGAAAAAGGTTTCCTGTTTTCTTCACATGTACAACATGATCAGAAAGTGGTCGAAAATTCTCACGCTTCTCACTCTGTGTCAGGGGTGGTCCCTTACATACACACCCGGTCTCTGTTTTTTATGTCTTTTTGTCAAGCCCAGAAGGTGGGAAAAAGAGGGACTCAGATTTTACGCCTTTCCAGAAAGCGGCTCTTAAATGTTCTGCAAACAAAAGCCAGTATGTGAAGGCCTACAGAGAACAAGTGGAAAAAAGACATTGATCACCTCTGCCACAGTGACTACTGTAGTTCTGCGACCTAGTTTCATTGTTGTTGATGTGTGGCATAGTCCCATAAAGGTATACCCAGCTGTTCCAACCAATGACAGACACAGAAGTTCAAAGTTTCTGGGTTTTGCCAATAGTAGGGAAGGACACCGTGAGACTTAGGCCCCTTTCCCATTATACAGTTTTCGACTTGACTCGCCTCCCCTCAACTCTACTCGCCTCAGTCTCAGTTGTTTTCCACTACAGTTTGATATTACCTCAATGTGGGTGGAGCCTTCACGGCAAGGTCCACAAAACGCGTTGCCCCATCAAGCCCCCTCTGGATGCAGATGTCAGCCACAAGGCACCTCCTTTTTGCACTACGGAGTAGGTTTGCTTACCCTTTTTTATTGTACCAAAGTTTATTGTAAAGTAAATACGGAGGTCGCTGTAGCCAGGTTTCGATATAGCAGGTGTGAAGGAGTTGCAAGACGTCACTCTCTGGCCATTTAGTGGCCTGTAGCCTGGTGCCGTTGCATTTTCAGACCAACTCAGTTCGGTGAGAACCCGTAGACTGTATACAACAATGGATGAAGCATTCAGTCACGTGACCCATTGGTTTCTGAAGACAGTTTTGAAACCGTTTTTCCCACGTACGGGCCGCAGCCATGTGCTCAGCAAGCTGTCGGGAACGACCCCCACCAAGTGGAAACCCCTTAATACAGAGTAAGTGGAAAAGTTAAAAAGCCCCTTAAGGTGTCAAGAAAAATATGACAATTATTTTTTCAAATGAAAGTAAAACTGATCATTTAAGTAGAACAAGTCATTTATACTACCTTTAATATCACATTATTTTATATTCTTGGTCAATTTCAGTGTGAGAATTAATGTGTGGGTTGCCCAAAAAAATTCTTTAACAAACCTCCAGCTCAGCCAAAATGCTGCTGCCAGGGTTCTGACGAGAACTAGCAGGGGATATGTTATTTCCCCAGTTTTAGCTCCTCTTCATTGTCTACCTATAAAGTCCCGAATAGAATTTGTTTGCTCAAGATAGCTCTTAATAACCAAGCTAGAGCTGAATGGACTTGAACATGGAAAAATAACATAGCATTGAGGATTCTCGCAACTTTCCGTTTTGTGAAACTGAGGTCAGACTTTCAGTAGCTCAAAGCTTTGTCTTCCTGTGAATCAGCAAAATCTTTAAAATAAGATGCAAAAATCTGTTTAGATATAAGAGGATCCTGGAGCACACCTGATTGTTTCCTATTAAGTCTCAGTAGAACGAGACACTTGGATTGCCATCACAGTTTGTATTTTCCTCCCTAGGTACATGTAAATTGTATTTCAGTTGTATTAAAATGGATAAAGGAGTACAGAACACCATGCTTCACTTATTTTTTTTTCTTGATGCCTCAAATGCAAATGAGCAAATCTGTTATTATGGTTTTTGATTAGAAAAAAATGTAGAAGCAAGGAGATTGGTTACTGAGGTTCGTAATTAGGGAAAGGGATTCTCTGTCCTCCGTTACCTCTGTTTATAAGCAACAGAACAAATTTCTACTCAGAAATGATCTGCGTTGGCAGGCAGACATACATGTAATGCTGATAGTTAAGAGGGAAAGAAACCATACTTTGGTTTAATATGTGTCAGAATGAGATTGCAGCTTTTTGCACGCCACCATTACAAGGGTTTACTAAAATCCTAATATGCAAATGTGTGTCTAAAAAGTGTATTGATGCATAATTCAGACCCCATTTCTATAGCATTAAGATTAAGCAAGAATAAGACTGGTTGCTAGTGCCGTGTCAGTGAGTCCCTTCTATTTTTAATAATACCATAAGACACTGATTCAAAAAGAAAAAAAAGAACTTTGAAAGTTTTCTTTCTTAAAATTAACATGTTAGGTAAGAGTTAATATGAGGTACCCTATATTTATAGAAAACTAGTGCTCAAGAAGAATAAATCAGATGCATAAGTAGAAGATACAAAACATAAAGATCTGAGGATGTGCATGACATGAGGATAATTTGCGTTGTCACAAAGGTGATTCCCTGCAGGTGCAGTCAGGGGAGAGCAACTGCAGTGCTTGACCTATCTTGACTGCAGCTGCTTCTTTCCCTTGATGTTTTAATATCATGAGACATGGTGATGTTCTCTGATCCTGACAAAAGTCAGACAAGATTTTGAACCATCAAGCATTATGTCAGGACCATCATGAATTATGTCAAATCTGTGCTGCTCAGTACCTCATGAAGTGAAATGCACCTAGTGTGTTACTCATATTGTAAATTACAGAGTGGATTGTGGATTGTGCAAGGCACTTTGAGTCTGAAAGCCTGTAGCGGCTCAATGACACAGTCACACTGGTTTTCCTGTTGCAACGCAGGTCACGTAGGTATACAGTAAACCTACCTACCGGACTAGTTAACGTTTTAGAACCGGTTCAGTTCAAATAAAGTCTTGTATCAGATCTGTTTTGATAAACCTCTCCATCACTGCCTGTCATAACATTTTGCTGTACCGTTAAGATCCACTCAGTGAAGCAATGCCCTTTCTGACCAAACTGAGAGCATATCACAAGAAAGTTCATGTGTCGAGCATAGTGCACCTCTAGTGGGACAAAGTCGTATTACAAGACCACGGACGGTCCCTTTCTCATTAGTACAATAATACCAACACAGCAGATCAATATGCCCCATGTGGTCAGAAGTGGTATTGCTGCATATAGTTGTTTAAATATTTACTTTATTTCTTCTGGAGTTTTTATTATTATTATTATTTATTTATGAGAAAATGAAGGCATGTGAATGTAAAACAACTTGCTGCTTGCTTTCAAGATCACATTACTTAGACTTTTAATTATTATGATGCATAATTTTCTTTCTGAAAAAGGCTAAAGGAAATAAATACATTATTAATTTGTTTTCCTGGTAATGTTCATTATTTTGCTCCACATTTATTTGAATTACCATTGTATTTATTGAGTTGTTTGCCTCATTCAGTGTGCTTTTTTTTGTGCCAATAATCCAGCTCATCTCTAATGATTTTGTAGTACCATAACAAGGAAGTGTAACTTACTGTTGTTTTGTTTATCATTTTAGATATGTTTTTAAAGCACAAGAACTTCTTTTCTCAGAAACTGATTAAAAGGTTCAAAGTCTTGTACAGATTGAAATGTTCCGTGTTGCATTAGTCACAGCAAGACGTTTCCTGGTTAGAATCCCGAATCCCGGAGCCTTCCTGTTTGCATGTTCTGCCCATTCCTGTTGGGATTTTCTTAAGATTCTCCATCTTCCTCCCACAATTCAAAAACATCCATGTTAGGTATACAGATTAGTCAGTGTGAGCACACATGGTTGTTTGTCTCATTTGTCTTGGTGTGACCAGATGTTGGACTGGCCAGCTGTCCAGTGTGTAACCTTCCCATTCATGTCAGTAAATGCAATGAAGTTGCTATAAATACATTTAAAACAAAGAAGCCATTTAAAACATGTTTTGTTTTGCTTACTTGTGTTATACTTTATTTTTTTGTCATACAGACTGCCTCTGCTTAGACATTCTTGCTTCTATTTCTCTATCGCACACCTCAGTGTACTTAATTACAGGAGCAGGTCTTGGTGTGTGTGTAGGTTGGGACACAGCTGCAGCTCATCACTCACCTCCTACATAAATACCTGGTTAATACATCCACTCGCTGCCAGATTATAAAATACAAAACACAGTCAGGCTGGACTAAGCATTGTCAAGCTTACTGTCAGATAGTACAAATTGTATTTTGCTTTTGCCTTGACTCCACGGTACCCAACCTCCCCACAGGCTGCTTCTTTACCCGGCGAGATTCTGCACGGAGCCATGCCAAACCTACACTAGATATTATACCAAACCTACCAAATAATGGTATAGATATATGACACACTTCGTTCAAAGTAACAAAGAGAATAGGTACAACAGACCTATTTTCAGCTCCTCTTTACATCTTTGTTCATAGTAGCCGTTGTTTAGGGGGCCGAGCCAGCCACTTGACTCCGCCCACACCTTCAGTGAGTCATGCACCTTTTGAAGTCTGTGTTACGTCTTTAAACTACCTGCTTCAAAGAAACATCAAATGTTGCAGGAGGTGAAGCTGGATGATAAAACATATAAGAAAACTGGTTAATCCAACTCAGATCTGGTTCTGTGACCTCACAAAATCCTGACTATCTGAATAGCTCCCTGAAAACACACTTTCAGGCTTATGCTGCTGTAAACTAATCCACTTGTTGGTTTTTGTTAGAGTTCTTGGTTTGATAGTTACTCACAATATATGGTACACACGTATATGTTCTTACACACTCACCTTTAATATTACAATATTAGATCATTTCTTGTGTAAGTAAGAAACACATTTAGGTTCCTCACCTCAGCTTCATCCCCCCATTGTCACAAACACCCAACATCTACATTGGAGGGAATTTCCTTCAGCGTTTTTAACTTATTACTCAGTCCAAATGTGGACTGGACCATAACTAATCACACACTGTGTTAACTGTGTTAAACATTCTGATCTCTTTAAACACATTTACTGAATAATTTAATGCAGCATGTAATAAAATAAGGACAATACAAATAAATGGGTGCAACATGATTTCTGATGATGATATGTTTTTCTAGAACAAGGGAAAACTATGTTGAACCAAGAAAAGCAAGGAACTCGATAGGTTCACAACATCAACAAGGAATTCCACTTTGATTTTCCGCTTGAACTGTGTCCGTGTAGCTTATTATTTTCAAGATGACAATGCCCGCTTTAATTTAAAACCTCAGTCTGCTCAGATTTAACCAGTATATTCTATATATACTATATACATTTTAATGGTTAAAAAAAGAAAACAAAAAAAAACATTAAAAACACAAGAAGTACCAGATGCAGCAGGTCGCGCAATCAGTATTTCCTGTCCTGATTTTTTTTTTTTTTTTTTTTTACTTACTGTCATCAGCTTAAAAATATAATCAATTCCTCTTCAGTCCCTCATGTAATGGCAGCTTGAATCCCTCTCTTGACAATGACTACTACAAATTGCATTAATTTGCAGCTAATTTACATTTTATAGGAAAATTCAGACACTGCAAGAGAAAGCTAATGATTGATGACCATTAAAAGTTCTTTTATTAAGGACCTAGATTTAAATAACATCAACTTTCCATTAAGCTTGAAATTCTTTGGTAAAAGGGCAAGATTAACACTATGTAACTGTATCTGCAAAAATAAACTTAAAATAGTTGTCACACCTACCTAATGTGGTGAAATGTGTTTCTGCACATATGTCATTGGACTCGTGTGTGCAAACATTTCCTTTTGATTTTGATATGAGTCCTTTGGTCAAAAAAATAAGCCACTATGTATTACATTTCCTAACACATATTTAAGCTGTATATACAGGATGCAATGTTCTACGTTCACAGCAACAATTTTAAGGAAATATGTATGTTGACTTGTGTCTGTGTTAAAATCTGTGTGCAATTTTTAATTTGATGAAATAATACTTTACTGGCCTGAGAGCAGGAGAGGAAATAGAAAAGATGTGCGTACATGTGCACATGTGTGTGTTGTAAAGTGCAAATGCTACTTTGGTATGAACAGACCCTTTACAATATGTTGGAGAGAATACCTCGCAGAGAGCGCCACAGAGAACAGTTCATTACTACATGATTACCATATGCTTGTGAGAATTTGGGTTCAAACCTGGTTCAGATCCAGAGGGTGATTCATGTCCCGTCCCAAAGCGTTTTCTCCCACTCCACTGTGTGATGTATACAGCACAGTTCACAATCAGCAGGGGTGTTTTCAATTAAATACGGGTTAAAGCTTTCAGAAAATGTTTAGTGTGAATAATGATAATGCTGTATATTGTCTGCACTGGTAGATTTTTGGGCGCAGCCTCAAAAGCTGCGGATGGACTCTTGCCAGTTTGTAGCAGGTGATGTCAAATCGAGTAACTCTTCTCTGTTAGAGAGATGCGAGAGGGAGACGAGGCCATCTGGGCTTATGGAGATTTAGAAGGAAATGAGCACACAGGCTTACAAATCTCACTCTGCTAGATGTGTGCATGTGTGTGTGCGCGTGTGCATGTCTCATATAAATCCCTGTAGTGTAAATCATAAAATTTGGTATGAAGACTTTAAGGATGAGGTGAGGGATTAGGGAAGTGGTAGTCATGGATATAGCTAAGTGATGTACTGGGGAGAGGTGGGGTGGGTTGGGAAGGGGGGTTGTAAAATCCCAACATAATGGCTCATTTTTCTTATAAGGGACAAAAGCATACCTTTATAATCTAAACCATTATATTTAATACATTTGAAGTGAAGGCACATTTTAGTGTTAAAGCAAAAGTTGTGTGTTTAGATTAATCAGGTGAAGCAAGTGGCATTTTTGTTTAAGGTTACAGTAAATCTCCATGAAAATGAGTGCACGTAATTGCGATGATGCTTTCTAAAGTCATGGAAACGAGTTTGCGAGAGTGAGCGCGCGTATGTCGTGTTTTGTGTGCACACTTTAGTGGCTCCCGTGTATTTGTTAGCTGGCAGTGATTCACTGCTAAAAGCCTACAGAAGAACTGTGCAGCGACTGAAAGATTAACAGCGTGTCAGTGTCATATGATTCAAATTTCTCTGAATTATAAATGTAAGGATGAGTTTAAAAATATACAAGACACTGAATTATTCAGCGGCTACCCTCACACTCTCAGATGCTTTTTTGACTTGATGCCAGACAAAGTAAAGAATGTAGAGACCATCAGGTTTTCTTTTTCCGTTTTCTTTTTTTTTCTTTGACTTGTGTGAACAAAATGACTATATTCTGTTTATGACAGAGACTATTTTATTCGAAATGAATAAAGGGTCCACTAATTTTATTAAAAGAAGTGGAATTTTTAGAAAGAACTTAAACACCACGCATGGGGTGCAACTGCGCTGTTGTACACTGAACGCTCCATATCAACATTTTAAAACGCAGTGAGCGATGGACTTTTTAATCAAGAGAATTCTCACTCATGTTTTCTTTGATACCTTCTGCAACTTGATTAGTTTAGCATATATTGTATTTTTATCTTTTATTTTTAACGGTTTTTCTTTGTTTGTTTGTTTAGAAGAAAAACTTCATTGTGGCAGAACATATTAGTTCATCTGAAGGATGCATAAATTCATGACTCAAAAATTATTTAAACTAGAGTCATCAGTGGATGCTGCCTTACATTTTCGTGCACTTCTCTACTGATTGCCATTTCCAATCAGTAGGAGAAAATGCCACTCAGACCATCGGGTGAGCGGTTGCACGGAGCCATGCGTGTATAGTGCCACCTAGTGGAAGCATATAAAACTGAAACCCCGGATGAGTCATCCTTGCACCCGGACCAGCTGCCTTCTTCAGCCCAACAGCAGAAGTACCCAAGTGGGGCCATAAATTACTCTCTTGTAACCTTCATACCTAATGGAGGGATGTGTCAAGATCTGTGAAGACCGGCCTGAAACAGCTGTGTAGACAGTGAATTTGGAGTGGGAAAGTAAGGCGAGGTGACACGGGAACAGAAGGAGGGATTTGTGGCGCTCTAAAGCTGGAGAACAAGTCGGCATGAGCCGGCAAAGTCGGACCAAAGACTGTAAGTGGTAACCACGCAGAGCGCAAGGACATTAAATGTCAGTGGAGCAGCAGGAAAGAGGGAGAGAGATGTTTTCAGGTCGACTTTTTTAGGTTTTTACATGCCTGCATAAGTGCTTCCATTTATTTGTAGAAAGAAAAATCTTTTCAGTGGCTCACAAAATAACTGGTTTCAGGAGGTTTATAATTACATAGAAGCCTGCGTAGTTAAAAGAAAAGGAAAGAAAGACTGGCACTGAGCATGTCCTCAAAGGCAGCAGGCAGTAAAAGTTTCAGCATAATCTATTTCCGCTATAACCTTGATCAGTAACATATGTTTGTAAGAGGTCATGGATGTCATTAAGATTGATGGTTTTTGGGATTTTTTTTTTTTTTTTTTTTACGTGCAATTTCACCTACCCACAGTGTGTCATCTTAATGTGATCGCACTGTGCTTTATTTAGTGTTCAGAAGATTTATGCCAGGGAAATGTTTAGTACATTCATGCTATAATTTAGCCATTTTCCAAGCACAATCAATTATGTTTCACTCAAGCCATGCAGTCGGTGTCTATTTGTTAAATGAAGCCATGTCTTCAAAGCAAACAGTATGTTATCCATGTTAACGGAGTGAGAGATTTTTCCTGACAGGAGGTACTAAAAATTCACCACGAGAGGAGGGAAAAAACAGGCATCGCACAAAGCGCTACCTTGAACACTGCGCTGGAAGGAAATGTCACAGGTGTTTATCCATTCCTTGAACTCCTCTCTTCCATAACCTCCAGTAAAATTGTCCAAAGACCTCTAAATGACTGTAGACTGTAGTCAATTTCCAGAATCAGAGCCCCATGAAGTCAAGTAATAGCACACTCCAGTCCACCATGAAAAGTGTTGAGGCAGGCATTCAGTTCATCTCAGAAAGAAAAAATCCCTTTTAATTGTGTTTCCTTTGCTAATGAATGTTCTGTGTCTTTCATTTAGTAATACAGGAATAAGTAAGCGTGCTAGACACTTTCTTTCAGAGAGCGTTCCTTTACTGTCTGTGTTCGCTCGGAACTTGAGAAGCTATATTCCATCACCTAATTACTGCGTGACATCTAATTTTAGTTGAGTACACCCTGACTACATAGATGCTGTTTTTTTGTTTTTTTTTAAAAAAACACCACAAAGAGATGATAAATAAGATTTAATCATTGTTATTAATAATGTTCTGATGCTGTCCATGAGCAACATAAGTGAGACGCTGAGTCAGAATAAAGACATTTTATTTAAGATAAATGGCTTAAGTCATCTAAATTCTCCACCAGTCCAACATCTCACTCTCTGGAAATTACATCATCACGACATTTTTGACAAAGCAGCCTCATGCTCTCCCATCGTCAGTTGTCATCCACCTCATAAACCCTGTCAGCCCGAACAAAAACACAGGAGGAAAGCCAAGGAGACGCTTTAGGAAGCAGCAGTGACATTGACAAAGTGAGAGTGTGGCCGTACTGGAATGTAATAGCACCGTGCCACTTATGGAAACACCTGCTACACACTGTCAGCAACTTAACCTTTTATCACCTAAATCCCCCGAGGAGGATTAAACGTGACTGATGTAGGACAAGACGGGGGTGACAGGGATGAAGCTGAGGGTGGGGTTGATAGGAGTGACTTCCAAAGCAAAAGTCTTCTGGTGAAGGATAAAAACAAGTAAAAAAAGGAAAAAAAAAAAAAAAAAGCTGAGAGAGGTAATGTGCTGCAGGTGAGAAGAAAGAGTTGACAACCGCGTCGACAAGACAAGTAATTAGAAAAAGTATAAAGTATGTGCAGAAGTCAGACATCTCATTAGGTTGTACAATGCCACAACATATCTGAGCCTCTTGATACAAAATTCCTTTCACTAAACTTCCCTCTGCTGCATTTGTTACAATAATTGATGGCACAAATTGTGTGTTAAGTCCTTGTGTATTAAGTTACCTGTCACGGTGAGGTACATTTTCATGCTAGCTCTTGAGTGAAGACAGGGTGTGCCGAAATCTCTCTGTGTGGAGTTTGGATGTTCTCCCCGTGCTTGCGTGGGTTCCCTCCGGGTACTCCGGCTTCCTCCCACAGTCCAAAAACATGCGTGCTAAGTCGACTGATAATTCTACGTTGCCCGTAGGTGTGAGTGTGAGCGTGTGCGGTTGTTTGTTATGTATGTGGCCCTGCGATGGACTGGAGACCTGTCCAGGGTGGACCCCTGCCTCTCGCCTATAAGGAGCCGTGATAGGCTCCGGTAGACCCTCGTGACCCTGCAAAAGATAAAGCGGGTATAGAAACTGCATGGATGAATGGCATTATCACATTTTTTATTTTTTGCATAATTCCCATAGGAAGATTTCTAACAAATGAAATATTGTACTTTACATCATTTTTTTATAGGCTAAAATTGTGTTAAAAAAGACATATCAGTAAGTAGCAGCATTTTCATGCAAACAGTCTTTGATCAGAATTTCCCCGATGATCTACATCTGTTGTTCTATGATTATGACTCTTGATCTGGAGACCTGTAAGAACTCCATCAAAGTTTTATTGTCGCCCATGACCCTCACGCCAGGAGGACTTCAAAATCCAACACCAAAATCAGTGAGACTCATTTTCTGGAGAGCATGGTTGCGTAAAATATCGTGTCAGTCCGTGCAGTCTTATGCTGTTACGTTTCTTACTTTAGATCAAATGGGTGCAAAGTCAGACTGACAGACCTTAAATAAAAGCTAAAGTGAGTAAATCCTTTTTTGGCAGTGTTGTGGGTCCGGTGCTGTGTATATAAAGGATGATAAATGTGCTTTTTTTTACAGTTGAAAGGTAGCTGACGGACCAGGGAGGCTTGTCAGACAAAAAAGGCCCTTTAACAAGCACATGAAAGACACAAAGGACATCGGGGTGTTCCTGAATTAACTTATGCTTCAGCAGATGACATAGCAAACATTTTGAACCCTGACATTTGTCACACTGTTATTTCTATAAGTTGTATCTTCCTGCTTGTTCTGACAGCCTGAGGCTTTCTCCATCCAGTTCTTCACACCGCTGGTAAAATATTGGATGCAATATATATACTTTACAGATGAGGAGACCGACCTCCGTGTATGACGGCTTACTGACCACATGTTGGTGTTGCGGTTAACACTGTTGACATAATCAGAGGGTTCTAGAGTAAGAAAAAAAAAAAAGACATGGTTCTTGTTATCATTAGTTACACACTGTTTTGCTTCAGCACGCTTTCAGTACTTATGTGCTTAACTACTGAGCTCTCCCAGTGCAAGTTAGGATTGTTTAATCCCACCAACAACGGGGATTGCTGTCAAAGTATTACTGAATTTGACAAATGACAGGAGAAGCACTACTGGGGTTTTGTGCAAGGTAAAACGTTGACTCACGACTCCTTGAAAACCCCACTTGCTAACTTCCTTCAAGCTTACAGGAGTTTTCTGACTAAATTAATCTCCCACATTCTGAGCCAGCTTTTTCCCCCCCAGCAACACAGCATCACCAGGAGTCTCTGCTGCATCACAGTCTCTTCACTGCCAGGTCTGTGCTATCCTGCTGAGTTCAAATGTTTCCCGTGGTCATGGTGGGCCTTCTTAAGTTTGTGTTTCATGGTAAAGTTCTCCAACCAGCTGAGTTTTACTGCTGTGAACAGATAACACAAGTCAATGTCTAAGTTATTTTACGGCTTGACAGTGTCCACAAATGATTTATTACCTCCTGTCACAGGCTGTTGATTGGGCCGTTCCTGTTTAACGAGGCAGCATTACCATAAACGCTTATAAGAGGACACCATCCATGAGGTCAACTTCATCCCACCCGCCAACCCCACCCACGCCTTCATTACTGCAACTGTTTGTGCCGTTGAGAAAAGGGTCTCAGGGTCTACCTCAGAACATTGTACAATGTCAGTGTGTTTGTGGCAAAAAAGGAGACAAATGCCATTTCTTCACACCATGACTTCAGTGCTGATAATAATAAAATTACTCTTGCTTTATGGTGTGTTATATTAAAATGATCTGTGATGTACCAAAGGCTTAACTTTTTAATTGTCACACGCAAAAAATTGGATTGCAGGACTGCTTATTCCCTAAAAGATTGGGTGAGATTCCACAGTTAAGGTGGATTGGGCATCTGGTTTGGATGCCTCCTGGACAGTTTCCTAGGGAGATGCTTCAGGCATGTCCAGCTGTGCAAAGGCCCTGTGGCAGACCCAGGGCACACTGAAGGAATTTTATACCCTCAGAGAAGCTAGTGACTGGAAAGAAAAAGGCCAGGGCCTCTTTATGTGGGCTGCTCCCATTATATAGGTGGAAGTTAATGGTGGGTGGGTGGGTGGATAGATGGATGGTTATTTTCTTGTAGTTGGTTTTACCAGGAAGAAGAAAAAAAACTTTAAGATTAAGACCCCCCCCCCCCCCCCCAAAAAAATAGGGGCATGTGGGTGGAGTGCACCTACCTGCTGGATAAATGTTTCTTTCAGCGCACCATATTTCTCCTCCTGCAGTTGTATTAGTAGTGTGTTTGTATGTAGGGAGCATGAAAGCACAACATTCTTAGAAATTTTTAATGAAAACTTAGTTGCATGTTAGTTATATTTGCCTAATCCTAATATTTGCCTAAATAATTTGTGACAAAGTATTGAATGTACTACATCACAATATGCAGTTAAATGTATTTTGTTCCTCTAGGATTGAGCATTTTACTACAATTTAGGAAGACATCATGATAAATACATTTGTACCTATCCAATTTGATTAATACTCTGGACCATGGTCTCCGCAACAAATATCTAATTTTGATATTTATTTATTTATCTTTGGGATGAATCAAAGTTTTACCGGATTTAACTGACGTGTGCCTCTGCGGCTGCCGTAGTTTGACACAGCTTCGTGTTTACTCGAGAAGCTAACTGCAGATGCTCGGCCAGGTGAAGAAATGTCTGAATATTCCCGTGTAAAGTCCACCAAACTGATTTTGAAAGGCCAAGGTAAATCGTAAGTATTCCGTGTATTTGTAACATTAATCCGAATTTTCTGCGACTGTCCGGGTTTATTCTTAAATTGCAGCTGCAGCGCCAGGCTAAGCTAAAGTGTATTAGCAGGAGCTGCTAAAGTTAAAACTAAAAATGTGGTTTTATTTAAAAACAGCGAACTGTCAACATTATAGAAACCGTAATGTTTCGAGGATTGTTTGCTGGTTCCGAGACTGGTTTAATGACATTCATTGCTGATTCAGAACATCAGTCACCTTCTGTGGGATTTTTTTTTTTTTTTAAATACTGAGATGGCTTGTCTGTTATCCAGGTCATTGTCCTCCTAAAAAAAGCTGTAATGGAGAGCAACTGGGGTTTACTTTTTTTCCTTTTTTTGGTTCTTGAAGACATGTCACCTGTCATACAAAAATGCTTCTTTGGTCCTAATTTAATGTATTCTGGTATTTTTTTTTTTATCTCCACAGGAAGAAGAAGAAGCACAAGGATAAGAAAAGAAAAGGTGCAGATGAAGAGGAAAAACCAGACATTGTTGGTATGTGCAAAAGAAGGCAAAGAAGGCAATAAAGATATTTTACATAAGATATAACATTTTTCAAGTATTGCACGATGTTTACCATATTGTTGTTGCTTTATGTATTTAATATTGAATTAAAGCCCAAAGTCTTCGCTTCAATATAAACCTGTAAAAATCTGTTAATATATTACACACATTTATTTTCAGGTGATTAAATTTAACAAGAAAAATGAATACAACCAGAAATTGGATGTTAATTTTTCATAATCCGTCAACGCTTATCAGGTAATGACAATTTCACGTCTTAGACCCGTGGACATCACCAAGGAAGGAGTTTCTTTGTGATCTTTGTCAGGTCTTCCGTGCAGTTTTTGATTATTTATGGGTCTATCTGCCGGTATTGTTGTCTTCAGCAAGTCATATGATGTCTTATTAGATTGATGTCTTATTGATGACTCATGATGCCTTCACAATGTAATCCAGTATCCGGTCATCTATGCCTATGACCAAATCTCAGATGGTTTTATATCCCTGCGCTCTTCTGAATTCATCTGGTTGCTTCTGTCACATCATCAATATACACTATTGACACATACTCTTGTTAAGTCTTCCCTTTGCTGGAATAAAAATAACAATTTGCCAGAGAGGATTCTTTGCCTGGCTGAGTGCTTTAAAGGGTTTTTCTTTGTCATAGAAAGTCATCTGATAAGTCGCTGCTTTTACGTTGCATATTTCACCAGTACAGTCTTTCAGCAAGTGCTTTCAGCCATTCATGTGGTGGATTTACTTGCTGCAAGGGTCATTGCCCTGCTGCATCACCAACTTCTACTAAGCTTCAAATGGTGCACAACAACTCTGACATTATCCTGTAGGACCTTTTAAACATAGCTGTTACTCATGGGTTTTTCTTTACCTCTTTGATGCTTCTGTGTTGTTCCTTTAGCGTCTTCCTGACTTGGTGTCATGCAGACCAACTGCTCTGGATCTTATGTCTTCAGCGATCTTTTTGCAAGTCACAGTTCACATGAGTTGATGCCTCTTATAAACAACACGTTTAAAAATATTGGGTGTATTTGTCCCTCAAAGGAGCAAATTATTTTATTAATTTGAACTTTTTTTCCACCAGCACTTGTGAATGCTTATTAAGGGAGTGGAATATATATATATATATTGTTCAAAAATATAAAGAGAAAAAAAAGAAACAAAACAAACTTCAAGCAACATTTGACCTTTTATTTGCTTAATAAAAAAGGAGCAGCCTACACCAGTCTGTGAAAATGTGTTCAAGTGAGTTATCCAATTATTTTGTCCCCGAAAAAGGGTAAGAGGCCTATTAAAAGAGCCCCAACTGTCAAAACAAAGTTGAAAGTGCAGTTGAATTTATATATAAATAAATTCCTATGACTTGATTGTGTTTTAGTGAATAGTTACAATTACAGAAATGGGCCAAAGACCAGGTGATGTTACTCTTTATCATCTTTGAGAGCTTCAGATATTGTCCAAAACAATAAAAAAAAGTATGTATACTATGGTAAAATGTGTTTTACTATAATGTGAGTTAATATTTCTGACACATGAGTGCACGAGTTGCATTATTTTTTTCTTTCACTTCTTCTTACTAGATGGTTGGTGGATTGTCACTAGTTTTGGGGAAATTGCAGGAACAGTTGCAGTAGAGATGCAGAAAAACTCATACATCCATGCCCTGGATACCGGGCTCTTCACTGTTGGTGCGCCACACAAAGGTAAGAGGAGAGACTTGGCAGAATCACACATTTGATGAAGTTGTTATTATTATGGAGGTTCAACTTCTTCACTGTGCTTGTGGCTTTGTATCAGTACAATAGTAATAAAAGTATAATACACAAACAAATGTAATTGCTTTTTACATGTTACATAAAAACATATTTAAACTATGAAATCAATGTTATTGCAGTTGTATGTAAGAATACTTTTATTTTCTATTTTCTTCTATTACATCAGTTGTTTTTTTTTTTGTTGTTGATTTATTTAATCAGGAGTATATTTTCACACAAGTAATTACCATAATTCATTAACCCAAAATGGTGTAAGCGTGAACTTCTACATACAGAAGACACTTTGTGCAGCCGTGAGAAGGATTTGACAGTAGAAAAAGTTAAAACGAGTGTATTGAAGAGCTAAAAAAAACAAAAACATAGTTGATGTACAAAAGTCTAGGATGCAAGACCTTATTTTGGGGCTTTAACTGTTTATTTTTGCATAGAAATACAAAAACACCTCATAATTCTCTCTCTTTTTTTTTTTTTTTTTTTTTTTTTTTTTTTTTTTTTTTGACATAGTGATAATGTGAAACGTACAAATTCATCAATGCAGCTCTCCTGATAAGTCCAGAAACAGTAAAGCATGCCATCTCCAGTTTAACAGGTTGAAATTTAAACTTGTGCTTATGTAAATAAAAAAAAAGGATGAGGGGTTTGCTTTTTTCCTTCAGTCCACAAAAAAGTATGTAAATAATCTAGTGGTCAATCCAGAGACGAGTCAAACAGCCTGAAAAAATGTAAGTGAATTGAGAAGTGCAGAAAAAAACCATTCTTCATTTATTTTTGCCTTGAGGCACTTCTAAGGCAGTGATGCCCCTTAGAAAAAGTCTGTGCTGAAAGAGACACTAACAATTAATTCATCTAATGTTTAGTGAGCAGCATTGAAAACGTCTGTGAGATTGGAACATACAGTTCTCTTAGTGGGCTTTCATCCTCTGCATGCATATTAGTCCATTTCTAAGAGATGAAAGAGGTTGCAAGCTGGCTATATAGAATGGGAGATTAGAGACTTCCCCCTCTTTCTCTTTCTCTTTTTTCTTTTAAGTGCACAGACATCACACTGTGGTTGTTAGTCTTTTAGAAAGCTGCAAAACTGTTCACATTCACTTGCTGGTCAGGGAAGCCCCGTGGACGTTCTTTCAGGCAATTGGAAGGGTCACAGGGTGACATTTCCAAAGATGATTAGCCTTTTGAAAGAGCAGCATATGGCCCATTATCTCTCTGCTTTATCGGTGCTTTTTCATCAGTGTCTTAGCGTTGACCCGATGTCTGTGTTAGGCGCTACGCATGTCTAAAAGTTTTATAAATGCCAAAAAAATGGAGCAATCACGGGCAGGCCAGTGTTATGAAAGCAGTTGTACCTCGTGGGGCTCCAGTATCAAGTAAAGCATTTAAATGCTACAAAAGAGATCTTTTTTCATGAATATCTGTTTTCTTAATTGCACCCAGAGCAGAAAGGCACTTTGGAGTAACCAGGTTTTTATTATTAATGTTAAGAATTCATGAGTAGAACAGGATTTTATTCAATAATTGTTGCTTTTATTTGTTTGTACAAAATGATTAATCGGAAAATTAGGTCTCAATCACTGCTCCTAACAAAAGAAGAGGAGGGGTAAAATATAGCGTCACCTAGAGTAGTTATAATGAGTCCAAAGTCTTAAAAAAAGGTTAAAGTTTCATATGTTTCAGATGATGAGGGACCAGACCCACCGGAGCAATTTACTGCCATCAAGCTCTCAGACTCACGGTGGGTTCGCCTCTCTCGCCAGTGGCTTTATTACCCCATTTCTTCATTTTATATTAATCATCTGTTTTATTGTCCAGATGTACGCTTGTAATTTACCAACCAAGAAGCAGTCGGTCCTTGAAGATGTGCTGCCTGTTCCACAGCTGTTTCTTACGCATTAGTTTCAGTGATGGATCTCAGATTCATACTGCATTTATTGAACCTTTCTTGCCACTAAGAAAAACATTTGCTTTGGAAAGCCAACAGAAATTGATGTGGTAGTTTTTGCTTTTATAGGATAGCTTTGAAATCTGGATATGGAAAGTTCCTGGGCATCAACTCTGAGGGTTTGGTGGTGGGGCGCTCCGATGCCATCGGCGCAAGGGAACAATGGGAACCAGTCTTCCAGGAGGTGAGTAAATCTTATCATTTTCTTTCTTTTAATGTGTGCAGGCCAGCAGTTCAAACGTTTCACAGGGTTCCGGTTCAATTAGATGTTAAGCAGTGTATTTTCAGAACCCCTGGAAACTGGATGTTAGTGTTAACCACATTTACTGCTGCAGGCATGTTGATTAAAATGACAATACTGCCTTGTTTTTATTTTCTTCATTATCAGAATGTTTGCTTGAGGGACTCCTGTTTGATTTTCCATTTATTTGTAATACTTCAGCCTCTAGACTGTGTGGCTTTATGGTCTGAGGAGATGGTTTGGGTTTAATTTAATTTTAGTGGGGAAGAGCATTATTACATTGTGCCAACATTTCTTTTTAAGAGAAGCAAAAGGCAGCAGCATAAACATTTCATTGTTGCAATTTTACTGAGCGATTAAGTATTTTGTCTTAAGAATATCAAGAATACTTCTTAGTTGTACTTTTCAGAACTTCACTGGCTACGTATTTATTTTAAATACATTTGATTGTTTTGTTTGTTGTCAGTCAAGTCAAGAGCTTGTCAAATCTTAGGGTGTTTTTCAAGTAGCAGGTTGAGAAACAAGAAGAACTTCTCAGGTATGACCCTTTGTCAGGTTTTTGTTGGTCATTTGATGGAAACTGAGTAATTTGGGTCTTAGTTTAGTTTAGTGGCAGTTTAAAATGATAGTGGAAATAATCTTTGGTTTCTGGTTTAGTAAAGGTAAATCAAACTACATGTTGGTGTAAAGAATATTTTTAAAAAAGAAAGAAAGAGATTTACTAAAATCAGTAGTCACCAGTTAGGTTTTGTCCCGAGTGTCCTGGACTCACTATTCAAAACAACCAAGATTTCAATAAAATTGCTGATAGTCCCCTGGATCAGCAACCTTTGTGCTGCAAAACCAACAATGCTCTTTTGGATCCGTTTTGGTGATAAAAGTCTGGTTGTGGCGCTGCTTACGTCACATGCTTCGTTCCTCCGGGCCAGTGTTTTTCCGTTGCTACTGCCGCCTGGAAGTCAAAGTCAGTTGTTGAGAAACCAGATTAATTCTTTGTATGTAAAAGAAACATAATTAGGATGGCTGACCAGACAAGCTCACAGTAGCGTCTCTTGTTTGAATTAAGTCCAAACACTTTCCTGTTAGGCCTGAATTGTGTGTGTGTTTATTTTTTTCTTTCTTTTCTTTTTTAACACTGTCCACCAAGGCTGTTGTTTAGCTTGACAAAGAGCTTTTACCTCCAGTCATAAACAACTAATTCGTCGTGCACAGTGCATGCATGTTAACATGAGATTACACAGCTTCCCTTGATGATATGTTGGGACTGAAAACCTTCAACCTTCTCACTCTGCAATGTCAAATATCTGGCAACCTTTCATGCTTGCGGCCATAAAGATACCTTGCAATTGTATTTTATCTATTTCCTCCTCTGTTTTGTCTGTGACCTGCCTCAGGGCAAAATGGCTCTTCTGGCGGCAAATAGCTGTTTCATCTCCTACAGTGACAGTGGGGACATTGTGGCCAAGAACAAGACGGCAGGAGATGGCGAGATGCTGAAGGTGATGTGTAAATTGAGTTCCTCCCCGAGGTTGCATGTTAATCCTTTGGATTTAAGCACGCAGTCTCTGAGGGGAACTGCGTGTTGAAAGAGAGACGGGAAATGTTTGTGTTTCAGAGGTCACAGTATTGTTATTTAAAACACAGCTTGTCTTTCTTTTTGTTATGTCTCCCCAAAATGGTTTACAGATCCGAACAAGTACAGAACGGGAGGTCAAACACAAGGATGACCTTGCAGATGAAGACCGGGGTAACGTGAAATCCTGTGAGGTCAATTACGTGTAAGTATCTTGGGCCGCTTATCGACATAATTCTTATTTAATACACAAGTGAGCGCGTCAAAAAGATCAAATGAATCCACACTGGATTCTTTCTGCATATATTCTAATTAACTGTCTGCTTTCTGTAAAGTTTAGTTTAAGATTTGTTCTGTTTGATCAATAAGCCAATGAGAAGTTTGTTCAAACGCGTGCAGTCAAATGAGTGCAGTCTCTGGAGGATGCTGCACATATGAATGTCAAATACGAACCAGAATGCTCTGTCTTCCGACAGGACGCGTCTCAGAGAAGTGTTTTATTTGTGAAACGTTCATGTTGAGCTAGAGGAAATATTGGAAAAGCGGTCATTAGGTGCTTATGAGGGCTTCAAGATGGATGCAGAGCAGAGACTACAAACAGGGGTTTCATTTCAGCCGAATCTTTTCCATCTCATTTGCAAACCAATGAATCGTTTCAGCACTGAATATGTGATTCAAATAACGAAAAAGTAATCTTCAGAGCAGTTTGAATTGTTCACCAGCTGTGAGACAGAACTCGGCACTCTTACCGATCAAGTTCTGTGCTTTTCGTAATTACTTTTCGGTAACTTTTTACTTGAAAGTGACATTTTAGGGATGGTGATGTCCTCTCGACGAAGTGAATCACTTGCATAATAAAGATACCATTCATTTACTGTGAACGGTCAAGATGTGTACAGAAGGTGACGATTATCCAAAATGATTATAATATTTTGAATCTGTTGAACTTGCAGAAGTTTTATGTTTGATACTTTCTGCTTTTCCACATAAGTAAACCTTTGATTTCAGGACTTTAACATGAGACAATATGTAAAATTTGTAAAGTTTTCTGTGAATTATTAAATCTTCACAGCTTGTGAAATTAGTCATAAAAGCTGTTGCCTCGTTGTATTAGTAGTGGTGCCACATGTGTCATTATACTTTGATATGTTACTGTTTTTGTAAGGACCCCATGCAGCCGTCTCTGAAGTCTGCTACAGGACTTTGTTCAGATAGTGAAAGGAGGAAAGAAAACAAACCCAACATTTCTGATAATTCTCACATTGTGTCTGTCTACATTTGCAGGATTTTGACAACAGAATTGCGTTCTTGATTAAGATTACGCCGTTAAGCATTCGCCTCATCAATCCTACGCCTCAGAGTTACAATTGATGGTCTGTTGTTTGAGTGTGATGAGAAAGCGGGCAACACCACATTTCAGCTTCGGGACTGCTGGTGTTTTATATACAGCCTGTTTGCGGCCTATTAAGTTCCAGGCAATATGTCTGAAGCCGCTTTTTGCTTGGCATGCTTTGGCTTGTGTTCCTACTCTATTATTTGTTTTAGATGAATGTTGGGGAAATGGACTCATCATGCTGACATGTTGATAATGGCTGCCCTTGAGCCTGTGTCGTGATGTAGTGTTTAGCTTCTAAAAGGCTTTTCAAGACGGAGTGCCATCTCCGACTCATAAAACACGGGCTGCGCAAACTAGAAATCAAAGAAGTTTCTGACAACAGGCCACAGTTGTTTATTGCACTGTTCTGTAAGATTTTAACATATTCACAAGATATCTTTTATTCAGATAAGGTGTTTTATAAAGCTGACATCATAATGTTCACGTCCCGGAATTGCACTGCGACGTTTCTAAAAGTCCTGTAAAACTTGCACACGGTGCTGAAGATGTGAAAATGGGGCACGGTGTATGTTGGTAGGCTCAGCCTTTTGCTGCCAGTGTCGGAATTTAAGTACTCTGTAGCTGTAAGTTAATACACGTACACATTATCTGGATTTCATTTTTTAAGACTTAGCAGCTTAGAGCCTCAGTGTCAGGAAGACTGGTGAAAATTCGTTTAACTTTTAGTGCGCGTCAGTGTTGGCATATGTGTTGGTAGGGAGTCATTTGCCTCTGTGTATTCGTTTATGGTAGTCTTATGAATGTTTATGTGTCTGTTAAAGGAAAAAGTTTCAGAGTTTTCAGGATCGGCGGCTCAAGGTTAACGAGGACGACGCCTCCACCCTAAAGAAAGCCAGAATGGATGGAAAATTTCATGAAGCTTTGCTTGACAGGTATGAAAACAAGAGCGCTGCCTGTGCTCTCACCGTACTCCACTCTGCACCAATCCAATGTCTAATCCTGCAAATAGACAAATAAGGGGATGACAAAGATCACCCTTTAAAGATCACTTCACAAGATCTGCCCCCACTCTGGAAGGAATAAGCTCATTATGCTCTTCCTGTCAAACACTTATCATAAGTTCTTATGTGATTATCTCAAAAAGAGCATTTAAATAAGAACATACCCAATTAAATCTCTAAAATAGTGCTTTCACTCCCTACAGTTTCTATTAAATTGCGATTAACAGAAAAAGAAACTGTTAAGTCAAACACTTTGATACAAAGACAGCAGAAATGTGTCATTTCAGATCACCTCCTCTGGATGAACGCTGGAATTTCTGATTTGATACACTGACATCATTTAAAAAATGATACACAAAAGTCATAGAAAAACTGAACACAATAGAAATTCAACTTGATCGATTTTGTCAATGTGAGCACTGACCAAAGCAGAACTTTCCAAGTTATTGAAGGAAAAAAACCCCAGCTTTTTACATCAAAGACTGAAAATACACGTATTTGACTAGTGTTAGAGATGTTTACATTGGTTATGAATGTAATACCAGAAATGAACAGCACTGTCACAGTACAACACTGAGAACAAAATGTCTCTTTGTCATTACAGGAGAAGCAAAATGAAAGCAGACAGGTACTGCAAATGAAAACTCGCTGGACTGCTGCCATGTCGATTTTAAATGTTTAGATTTTTGTTGATGTAGTCATCTGACAGTCTACTGGAAATTACTTTTTTTCCACTTTTTGTATTATTGAATAAACCTTTTATGGTAAAATCAGACTTTCTTTTTTGTTTTTCTTCTGCACCCTTATATCCATGTTTTGTGAAGACCTAAAAAGAACTCCATGTTACTCAGTGACCGTTTTACTGTGAATAATTAACCGTGATGACGTTTTGTCCTGGACTTACCACTAACCAGGACATTGATGGCTATAGTTTGTGCTTTATGTTTGGAATACTTCTACAACAATCTTTAGTTTTATGTCTTAATTGAGTAGTGCTTCAGATGTTACATAAACCAAGGATGGGTAGGTGGTAAATAGCGGCAATAGCAACAAACTGACCTTTAACTAATTTGAGTTTAGACTGTAATATATAGCCTTTTACAGTAATTTATTCAGATTAATTATATGTTGTGTGTTGCACTGATTCTTATAAGGGACTGTGTTGTGTAAAAGAGGTCATTTAACTGAGTCAGAATGTGGGAAGATAAAATCAGGGTGGGTGGAGGGTAACTGTAGGTAAGTTAGCTGCAGTGGCAGGTTTCAGACACTGTGTGATGGTACAGACAGTTAATGTGTGTTTGTTTTAGCAGAATGTGAACTGTGTCCACTGCAGCAGACTAATTTCACAGGAGACTGAATACAGATTGTACCCTTGCCCACAGAGGACAAAAGCCAGATGTATGTGAAGAGCGCAGCTGTGGGGGCGTTTTTACCCACGATCTCATCTTTGATTAATCCGCCCATGTTACGGCCATATACTGTAGGGTATTACTGAGCTGACAGAGGACCAAATACAAAGCTGCTCAGTGGAGATAAATTGTGGTTATCAAACATGTTTGGACAATGTTGAAATATAAACTGTTGAAGTCACATGAGGAAACTAATCCTATCTACCAGGAGTGGTTTACTCGTTTATTTTCATAAAGTCTGGAAAAGACCAACACATGGGAGGGTGAAAGTACTTACGTCGCGTTGTAAATCATTTTGTAAGAAGCTATGGCCTTTTAACTATTTGTTATTTAATATTTTATATAAAATATGTGTTTATGAATCTGTATTATTATAATTATTAATTTATAATGTGTTATTGTATTTTGGGGAGTCAGTATTTCCCCCTCTAGGAAAATGGTTTGACTCAGTGTCACGATGCACACGGAAGCAACTTCCGTACATAACAACCTGCCGCTGCTTGCAGCTAGTTGTACCAGTTAACGTCTACAAAATGAAGATCCACGGTTTTGTCCTTTTAGCCGCTTTATTATCCGCCACATCGACACAGTTTATACCACCAGTAAGTGTCTTGTTTTTATTTTTTTGCTCAGGGAATTTGGAGTTTTATTGTTTATGTGCACTATGTTGTGGTGTCGTTATTTACAGTCCTGTCATTAACTCTTCACAGTTTACAGAAGACTGTCGGACAAACATGTATCCACCAAACGGCCCCACGTAAGTGTCAGAAATGTTGCTAAACGCTGACAGAAACTGAGTCACCGGCGTGTTTTATCACGTTTGTTTCCTAACTCTGCTGCCTTCAGGTGCTGATCGTAAATGTAAAACTCTTTCAAGTGCGGCGTTTACGTGCACCGTACATATACATTGTCCTACGGTACTTGTGGGTCGGCGTTCCTTTTACAAGCAATGTGATGTCTGTTTTCGAGACAGCCGCTGTCTTTTGTAACTACTGACAACACTAGACTGTTATCTGCTTTGTCTTCTGTGTTGAAACTGATTCGACCTTAATCAATTAATCATTTAAGTCAGTTATCAAGCAGAAATGACAAATATTTGTGTAGACATCAGCTGCCTTTCCTCACTATGTATATGTGTGGCTTAAAGATATGTACCTTGATTTTTGGACTATTATACTGTTGTTATTAGATGTAAAAATAAATAAACATTAAAATTGGCCTACTATTTAAAAATCCTTTATAACTGATCATAGTGATTTGGTCCGTATGTCAGTGACCCCCTTTTCCTAGCAGCCACGCAGAGTTTTAAAGGGTGTTTTTAATGTTTAGGATCCATTTCTTGTTCATTTTGACCTGCATATCTCATTCTGCTAGTATTCCTCCCTGAGGGAGCTGTGTGGATGATTTGATGTTATCTGGCAGAGTTGCCAGCTGATTACACTTCCCAGCTCACCTTCCCTCACTAGCAGCTGGGAGAAATGGCAGTTGGATCTAAAAAAAAAAGAAAAATTCCTTCCCCGATCCAATATTTGACTTGTTTCTCATTTTAAATTTTATGAAAATCAAACACTGATGAAATAATTTGATTTCATTAATGAAAAAAGAATGGAAATGGAAAAAAAAAGATAAAATTATTATTATTAATATTTACTCCTTTAGGGCAGTGTCCCTTAATCCGTCAAGATGTGTACATTCCCTTTATAACCAAGTTTGTTTGTTTTAATCTCATTTTCTAGTAGTAACCACATACAAGCACACCGCATCATTACTAGCTGTCTATAGGACTTGAATTCTTGTTTTTCTTCCCATCTAACCATCTAGTTTTGTTAAGAAAATAAACTTCCTTTTACATTTATATTTCAAATAGTACTTGAAGGCAGCATATCATATTTAGGAAAATGTTTTCCCTATAAATGTGGTGAATTTAAGATAGTGGTATCTTAATTGTGGTGCATTGTCTTTTATATTTGTTTGATTTATAAATAAATAATTTTGTAGATAAATTGTCTGCATGTTGATGATAGTAGTAGGAACAATGTTGGCACAAATACATTTCTACTCACATAACTGACTAGTTGCTATATCAAAACATGTTTTACTGGTAAGATTAAATGTGCTCAGTTAAAGGTAAATGATTTTACTTGATTTGTAACCCAGATCACTTTCTTTCACAATAAGGATAGCTGCCCATCTCGTGATGATATAAAACAAATTTTAAAAAGTCTTCATACACTGCCTTGGCTCTGTAAACTGGAAAATAACAACCCTGGCCTCCAAAACTAAAACAAGCATTCCTCCAGCCAATCAGGCGGGGGAAGGGTTCGCGTCTGTGCATTTGGTAATAATAGTATTGCTGTAAATGGCAGACCATCGTTTGTGTTTGTTTTTACACGTTGTCTCTTCGTACCAGGTTCAGAGGGCCTGTCGGTTGGTACACGGTGGACCTCGACCTGCCGCCCAGCAACAGATGGACAGATGTGATCACTGACAAAAAAAACGATGTAAGACAACTGCCAGATTTTATAAAAAAAATAAAAAAATAAAAAAAAACATTTCAGGTCATGCAGAAATGTTAAGTGAAGATTTCCTTTTCAGCTGGTGGCCATGATTCAGGCCATCAAAGACTTGGCTGACGCTTTCGTGCCCAGTGGAAGGCTGGTCGAGCTGGTTGAAATCACACTGGTGAGGGTTATTTCATGCTCCGAAATATGTTTCTCCTGTCAATCTTGAGTATATTGTAACTATCACCATGAAAGTTTTTTTTTAAGAATATACCATGCTTTCTGTTCTGCAGCCTTTAATGGTGGAAACGCTCCCAAACCCATTTAAGGACGAAATAAAAGGAATTGCTGCTGTTTCAGGGGTTCCTCTTGGTAAAATAACATCGATGAATTCTGTAGATGCAGAAGGAAAGAAGTTTGCCCCACTGATTTATGTCCGCTTTTTTCGTGCGATTTAGGTGAAGTTGTCTTGTTCAACGTCTTCTACGAGGTGTTTACCGTGTGTACATCTGTTGTTGCAGAAGATGACAAAGGTGAGTCAGCAGGACATGTCTAGTTTTGTCAAAGCCGTTGCAATGAAAATAACGTTTTAGTCAAAGTTCTGAAATGCTTCGGGTCTTCACACTCTTGTAGGTAACCTGTATCATGGCAGAAATTTAGACTTTGGATTATTTTTGGGGTAAGAGCATGGCAGTTCCTGTGCTTTTACATTTCTAAGCCGAGTCTGGGCTCAGACGGGTTCAAGAACATGTGCCTCTTTGCAGCTGGGATGTGAAAAACAAGTCGTGGACTATCAGCGAGAAGCTGAAGCCTCTGGTGATCAACCTGGACTTCAAGAGGAACAACCGGACTGTCTTTAAGTCCACCAACTTTGCCGGATACGTTGGCATGCTGACTGGTATCAAGCCTGTAAGTGTTTCCATGTCATAACTGAAGACTCAGTCGGCATTAAACATCATAGAAGGCTGGAAATAGCATTTGATGCTCTTTGCAGTTTGGGATGTGGAACAAAAAAAAAAAAAAAAGGTAAAAATCTCTCTCTCTCCTGTCTTCAAGCATGTCTTTACTCTGACTATGAACGAGCGCTTCAGCATCGATGGAGGATACATCGGTGGGTTATTAGTCTCAGTTTTGACACGCACTACGAAGTGTTTTCTTGCCACCGTATTTATAACCTGCTCACTTTCAGGAATCTTGGAGTGGATTTTGGGACAAAGAGATGGGATGTGGATGAGCTTTTTCACTCGATCTGTCCTCGAGAATGCAGTCAGGTATCCTCCTTTTACCCGAGCGTTTTTTTTTTGGCCTCCGATCGTTGTCAAACCATCACTGCATCAGCATATATTCAATAAATATGAACGTGCTGCAGTGCACCAGTATTTAAGAAAAACAAACATCATTAAGTCATTCACGTGTTAGAAAAGCAGGCTTTTTTTTTTTTTTATTGAAGTAACTTAAATCTCGACGGGATCCCTGAACAGAACATTTGTTCCATATTTGTGCATTGAAACTGAATATTAAGTCTCATCCTGATCCCACCAGCTACGAGGAAGCCAAAAGCCAGCTGGCTCAGACCAAGCTGCTCGCTCCAGCCTACTTCATCCTGGGAGGAAATCAAACAGGACAGGGCTGTGTCATCACCAGGTCCAGGCTGCTCAGCATAGATGTCTTGGAGTAAGTACTGAAGCTCGGCTTTTTAGAGCGTTTTCATGTAAACCATCATTTTTGGATTCTGTGTGTTTTCCTTGTTGGGTTGTTATGCAAGTTCCCCACCGGAAGTGAAGTTGGTGGAAGAAGTTGATCACAAGTCTCTTGACGTGTTTATCATGTGAACGTCTTGCTCAACCAGGAGTTAATGACATCTTATCATTTGACTTTTACTGTTTCACAAGGTAGTTTTCTGTGGCTGCGGGTCACATATCGATGTTTTAAATGACTTTTTGAACGTCAGGATTGATGTGAAGCTGGGCCGGTGGTACGTTCTGGAAACAAACTACGACCACTGGAAGGAGCCGTTCTTCCTGGACGACCGCAGAACTCCTGCCATGAAGTGCATGAACCAGACCACACGGACGGTGAGTGCCGACGACTGTCCGCAGCTTTGTTGCACGGGTCTCGTGATGCTTTTACCGTTTCACAACACTGCTGATCTGTCGCTTCTTCTACAGAACATCTCGTTGAATGCTCTCTATGATGTGCTCTCAACCAAACCAGTGCTAAACAAGGTCAGCCTTTTTATTTCTACGCGAGCATCTCGAAGTAGTTGTGTGCATGTTATAATCATGTTTTTTTTTTCTGTCTGCTCAGCTCACCACATACACAACACTGATGCAAGTATCTGAAGGGAAGCTGGAGTCGTACATCCGCGACTGTCCAAACCCGTGCATGCCGTGGTGATCCTCCGAGCAACCAGCGCCTGTGGGTGCGTTTACGGGTGGAACAGCTAAGCTGAACTTGGCATCAGTCTGAGCTTCAAGTGTTTGCACTGTAAATGATACGAACCAGTTTGTGAAACTGTTGTTTGACCTCTTTTCGCTGAGTATAGAGAGTAACTTTAACCTCTGAGGATACTAAATCTTCATCACCAAAGAATTAAACCTGTAAATGTAACTTGCCTTTCAATGCAATTATATTTGTATTGTTGAAGAGTTTCAGGGGTTGACGGATCAAGGAGTTTTTTTTTAGTTGCTATTCATTTCACCTTTCAACTGAAACTGACAAATGTGCGTTATTTCCACTTTAGTTTGTCCTTTTTCAATGACTAATAAAAGAATTTACAAATTTGATGCTCTGCAGTTGGCTGCATTCATTTGAAAATACACCAACTTATTAAACATACTTCACAAATAAGTGAATCATTATTTTATTATAACAACCCCTTAAGTTCATTTATTACATTATAACAACAAAACAAACAAAAAAAAAAAAAAGGCAGAAAAGTATTACAATTTATGAAGGCCAAGCTCAGGAATGGCAGTCATTTTTTGACAGAAATGAGGAAGTGGATGCAAAAATGCTTTCATTTCCTCTGAAACTTCTGAAAGTGCCATTTGCACATTTCCGCTGTAAGCTGAAGTTAAGCCCGCTCCCCACCTGAAAACCGGAGTACCTCTTGTTTGCCCAAGAAGTCCAACAAGGCGTTGACAACCGTTCAGCAGCAGGCCAGTATTGATTCAAAAGGTTTTATCATGACTACTTCAGCTACTGGTAAAACTGGTTATGTAAAAGTAAGTTATTCCCAAAAAAAACGCTAATGTTAATTAAAAAGGAGGACAAGGTGAGAAGGTGGAAAAACAAACTACAGTATCAGCAAAGCTTATTTTAACACAGGACAACAGCAGCGTTGGTTTTTTTCTTTTAAGTTCCAGCATTTTTATTAAGGAAATCTTAGTATTGTAGTGAAAATTCTGTTTGAATGAAACTCATGCATGTCTTAAACATTAACAGCAGAACAGTGTAAAAAGATGTCTGAGGGGAAAAAGGTTACAGAACCTAGGAGGAACAATTAACCGATCCCAGCCAGGTTATGTCTGAACTTTCATCCTGCTATAATCTATAAATAAAAACTCAAGTGCAGAAAAGATGAGTTGTACAAGAACAGGGAAAGGCCAAGACAAAAAAAAAAAAAAAACCATTTATGTCAAACTGATCCCAGAACCAAAAAGAAGATTAAGGCAGGTATGAACAGTGGTTTTAGCACAACAGAAACTCAAACGCACACTTACAGCTGGTGATCAGCAGGAAGAGATAACTACGCCCCTAAGATCATGAAATATCACTAAACATTCAGGAATAGAAAGAACTTAAAAAGTGTTGACAATTTCTAGAAGTTTTCTCTGTCGTCTGCCACAACTAATGTGTAACTTTGCTTCTTTAAACTAGCGCATTAGGGATCAGCTTGAGGGTTTAATGTTACTAAAAACAGCAGTTTGAAAAGTCTCTAACTCCTTACACATTCTGGGCACCAACAGTCCCTGAAAAAGAAAGAAACAAAAAATTTTGTATAAATCACAGCTTATACTAAAAAAGAGAAACTGGTTACAGTACAGAAAAAGCAGCTGTTTGACAAGCACGCCCCCCCCCCCACCACCACCCCCTTACCTGGCTCCTTCAGTGCCTGAGCGTTTCCCACCAGCCCGATCAGCAGCTCAGAGTTGCCGTTTAGGATCTCCACAGAGAGGTTGTTATTCTGCTGCTCCTCCACTATTCTCTTTTGAAGCTCCTCCTGATAATACAGAACACACAGTCTCAATAAATGCAGACCAATTCAATGGGATTTTATGACTTATCTTCATTTTGTGTAGTTTTAAAGGACTTCGACTTCTCAGACTCATAGAGCTTTACTGCATTAGATGGATAAATATTGAATTCCAATTCAGTTTATTTGAATATAGCCAGAGAAAACGTAAAAACGATCAATGCAATTTCATTTAAAGCCCAATCTGGTCCAATTATAATACATAATATAATTACAGTGTGCTCTAGTTCATTCCAAGTTGTTATAATTTCATTTCTGTAATTTCAGTTCATGAAAAGCAGCAGAACACGTTGAACCTTCACTTTGATTCACTCCCCTGTCCTAAGGGTGGGTCTGAGTTGGGGTTATTCGAGGTGACAAGCAACAGCTGAAGGGGAAAAACTTCCCATTTTTCCCTCTGATTACACACCTCACACATGACGGTGATCTGCAGTGGTAAGTCATCCACCTTGACAAAATCCTCCTCATCAGACTTTTGGCTTGTGTTACCTGATCCCATCTCCTGCAACAGTAAAAATCAGACCACCAATAACAACATTTGCATACAAATCCTTAAGAGTAAGCACAAAAATACCGACAAAGTTCAATGAAAGTAGCATCAGCAGACATGGACTCACGTCTACACTGACGAGGACGGGCGAGTCTGTGTTTGGGCTGCTGGTGGCCGTTGACTCCTTGGGGACATGTGGACTCTGGGAGGCTGCAGAGGTTCCCTCTGCTGCAGCAGCTGCCTCAGGTTTACCTTCCTCCTCGAGGCTCGGGCTCTCCAGCCCAGTATGCAGCTGCGCTGTGGAGCTTACAGTCCCGGTTGACTTGCTGATCTCTGCAAAAAAGAAAAAAAAAAAAGATACATTAAGACTGGAGGGCCTTAAACACCTTGAAAAAAACAACAAAAAACAGTCAAGCAGAAGCAAGACGTGTGTTGTTGGCAGGTTCCATCTAAACATAACCAAGTAAGCCTCACCATTATTATTCTCTGAAGTCTGCTGTTCGGTTTCTATTTCCTGGATTTCGCTGCTGGTTGTTCCCTGAAGTACAGCACAATATCCTTGTGAGACAACAAAAAGTGATGAAAAATGGAAGATACGAACATCTCTACGTAGCTCACCTTGGCGCTGGCCTCCTGCTCCAGCTGGACATCAGCTGAAACCTGCAAAGACGTTTGGACTTCTACAGGTTCTGCTTCAAACTCCGGTAATTCCTCCTCATCATCTTCATCCTCTCCACTGCCATAGTTTGTTAGGGCTTGAGTCTCCGCTTTGGAAAGACCTGGCAAAACAAAAAAAACAAACAAAAAAAATGTAAGCAGATCTGGGTTGAAGTCAGTGATAAAGTCATGTAAATAATCAGAAGATGGACACACAAAAGCTGAGGAAGCTGTTGATCATGTATGAAATGGGTTTATTCCAGTGAAGTGACTTTTTATTCAGTACTGTGAAAAGGAGATGTTTATAAATCCCCTCTCCACGGAAAGTTTTTAAGAGCAGTGCCTTGCAATCTAAAATTCTTTGCAGAAAAGGATTAAGGGTCTCCAAAGTGTGATCGCACAGACCAAAATGTGAGTCAAGCCCCTCCAGCCTGACAAAGAAAAGGTGGTGGTTCATTCTGCAGGTTTATATTAAACCCTCTGCTTTGTATCTTGGTGGATAATAAGTCCTGGAAGACCAAAAAAACTCATGAAATTTCCTCAAGTACCAGTCAACCAGTCGTCTTGAAATGTGAAATGAAAAGGATCTAATATAGTTTTTTTATTTCTGTTTGCATGGTACTGAAAACTAGGTGAGAGACAAACAGCATTTTGATTCTTCTGCATGTACTGTAGATAAATCGTAAAAAAGAAATTTATATGTCCTCAACTTTTCAAAAAAACAAACTCTCACTTGAAGTGTTTTTTCCCATTTTTTTTGAAAGAGCAGTCAATTCCCATGAGGAGATGGAAACACTTAAAAAAACAATTTTCACTTTGTCATTTACAAACCTGACCACATCAAAAACGCTGTTTCTTAAGTGGTCATAACGCTTTTTTTTTCTCTTCAGTTTTCACTCACTGATTGACAAAGGCACTCCCTGCCCATGTCCTTCATCCTCGTCCTCCTCTTCAGCATCACTGCTCATATTGTTCTTGGTATTGTTCTGAAGGTAAAGGTCTCGCCGTGCAGAGGCTCCTTGCACTGCCTCATTCTGATCCTGGAAGAAATCAAAGAGTTTCATTTGGTACTTAACAGTGGCATGAAGGATTTTTTTTTTTTTTTTATCAGTATGACAATCGTCTACCTTGTCTTGATTAGCATCTGATCGAGAAATAGATTTATTTGTATCACCGACCAAATTCTCCTAAATGGAGGAATTAATGAAAGCAAAGCTCAGATTAGTCTCATTCAAAGTCATATGTTACAAACGGTAAGAAATTTAAAAAAAAAAAAAAAAAAGAGAAAGAGAGAGAGAAGCCCACCTCAAGACTCTGGTTTGTTTTACTGGGCCCTCCGGCCGGTTTCTTATTTTTGTGTTTTGCTGCCTGGGCGGTCGTGCTGCTGCTGTCCAAATCCTGCATCAACTTAAAGAAGGCCAGTTCATTGAAGAGAATCTCTGAAATCTCAACCAGGAGGTCCTCCCCACAGTCCTTCAGAGTACGACCTACAAATTTACTGAGAGAGTCCTGGACCAAACCAGAAAAAGGCCTCTTGAAGTTACTCTCTCCCACAGCTGTTTGGGGTACATTTAAGGAACGTTTCGAGTCCTACCTGCAATATACCACTGAGTTGTTTGTGGAAAAAGCGGACAAACTCCTTGCTCTCATCATTCTGCTGTGTGAGATTAAGGACCATGCGGCGCACAGACGTCAGCAGCTGATGGGAACACACCTCGTCCATGTTCTCCTAATAAAGGATAACAAACTATTAGGTTGATTCAAGTTTTTATTAAATCTACAGCCAACATTTGAAGTGGATCCAAAACATTTAATCAGTTGTCCTAAGACAAGCTTGGATACTGTTAAACTCTTGCGTAACATGCTTGTGTTTTTGATCCACTTCAAATGTTGACTAATGTACGTTTACAATGCACCTTGCATGAACCATCAGAGAAGAAGGATCATCCTCGAACAAGCCAACCTCATTCAAGTACTAAATATGAATTTCTTTTACAATAAATCTATGGACCCAGTGGTGCTCCATTGGTACCAAGAGGGTATAGAAAAGGGATGGATGGATGGATTCAAGTCATTAAAACGTTACAATCACAGTCAGTTTAAATTAGGAACAATTTTTAATTAGTAAATTAGCACATAGACCTCATCTTACTGATGTGAACCAGAACTTCTATTGGAAAAAAGTTCAGCTCTGCACACCTTAAGGAATGGAATAACTTCTGTCATGATGGCTTTGATCTGACGATCCAAATGCTGTGTGTCGATCTGAGGGCAGTGCGCATCACCGGTTGCACTACCTGGTAACACACAAATATCAACATGTTTTTTTTTTTAATCCAGACATCAATTCACCCATTTTTGAACAGGCAAATTAAAGATCACATTTGCACAAGTTAAACACAGGCTTTATGATGTGACTCAATACCTTCCACTAGGTCAGCGGGGTTAGCAGAAGGGCATTCAGCTTTTGAGACTTCAGAGCTGCATGCACCTGTAGTGTTGGCGTTGAAGGGGTTAAACTCAGCTTTACGCTTCATGCGCTCATACTCCCTAATCCTTGCCAGGGCTTTGTCTAAATGAATCACGGTGTTGCCTGTCAGAGCAGCATATCAAGGAGAGCAAGAATTGATATAGAAGGGATATGTGAAGTTCAAAAATCAATGAAACTGGGGAAAAGAAAAGAATGTAATAGATATGAATGCATCTGCAACCAGGTTTACACTCCAGGACCAAACTAAGTAAACCAGCCTCATACCTAATCTAGTATGCCATCGTTTACTCATCAGTGGTAATATTGTTTACTTGGCTGGGCAGTATTAATCCCCAAGTGTAAACTGCCTGCTTTATCAAGATAAAACTTAAGAAGCCCTGCTGCAAAAAAGCGTTAAAAAAAAAGAAGCATAACCCTTTCTGTAGTTCAAAGCAATAAACACAGCATTTCTGCTATTTACTTGGGTGGAAAAAGAGTACGATCTAAGCTTTCACCTTATTTCAAAAATCAAACGATTAACGCATGCAAAACTATACCCAGGTCATCATTAGCAAAAGGTTCCAGGATGGAGGAGGTTGACATGTTGCTGTTATTTTCCACAGATTCTGCATCATCCCTCCTCTTTGTTGTTTCCTGTGCATGTCTCAAGTTCTTCTCCACCACCTCCTGAAAAGAGATTTTTTGTTTTTTTGAGATTCACACACAAGCACCTGTTTTACATTCAGCTCTGACTGAGCTGATTGTTAGAGAATAGAAGATTAAAGACAAATCCACTTTTTAGAAACAACTGTAATCCCACTCAAAAGTATTCAAAAAGGCAAGAGAAATCAGGAGCATATATTAAAGTCTGCAATGGTGGCTTCTCCAGCCATTCTCAAACATGAAAAATCAGACATTGCACCAACCATTTCTGAACAGAACAGTATTTAAACCCTCGTAAGACCTGGCTACCAATTAGTACAAATTTGGAAACCTTGTGGCAGAACAAAGAACACATGTTTAATCTAGCAAAAGAGACATGAGGGTAATTTTATTTGATCTTTTTAAGGACAGGCTTCTGAAGCCGTTCTGTCAAGTTAAATTTAAAGACAATGAGGAAGGTGGGGAGAAAATGAAGGAAAAAAAAAACTGAAAGGATGACAAGAGGCAATATGTAGAGAAATGAAAAGAGACAAGCCTGAGACAGAAATTAATGAAAAATACATTTAAAAAGAAACGGCATAAGGCAGAAAAGGAAGGGCTTAGAAAAAATGCCAAGAGGGATTAGTCCTTATGAAAAAGGCTGGAAAAAATACATAGGTCATTCTTCAATGTAGAGACTGATGGGACGTACAAAACAAGAAAAAAGATTCTATAAAAATATGAGAATGTTTATAAAACAGTGGGGTGAAATCTTACTTCATCGCTGGTAGTCAGACTCTGGCTGGGTGTGAGCTCAGACTGAGAACCTGCAGTCCACACCACAGGACCATGAGTGGGCACCTGGTCCTCTGCAGCATTCGTCACTTCCAGATGCCTGGACAGTATGTCCTTAGAGACACGAGGATTAAAAGTTCATTACTGCGGGTCGACGCTTTCAGGGGTACAGTCCGTCTTCCACCCACTCCGTGTGATTCCGATTGGAATTTAAGCTCACACTAATAAACACGCCTCAGATTACAAATGCACATGTATCGGGGCATCCGCTCAAAATTAAATAATCATCATCGATCCTGAAATTACACGTATTCGTATTATTACATCTTAAAAAGATAATAATAAAAAAAAGAAAAATCAGCTTGTAGAATGTAACATCACGATGGGAGCTGTAACTGTGTCTGAATAGGTAACGGCGTCAACCAGCCATAAATCCAGATATTTTTTGCAGTATTTCAACCTGGATTTTCCAAACACTCTCTTTAGAGACAGGAGGTCAAGAAATTAACCTAAATAGCTAGTAATTTGAGCCCCAAATAAAAGATTTGTGAACTTGGTTCAAAGACCAGCACTCAGAAGAATGTGTACACTTACTTGAAGGGAATAGAGTGCCCTTTGGCGCAAGTAGTCTGTGTTAAGTAGCTGCAGTTCATGGAAGAGCTCGATAAGAAAGTGGGGCCGTGACTCATTCTGGGATATCAGAGTTGCCACCTCAGAGTAAATGGTCTCCCTCAGAGCTTCGAACAGAGAGAACTCACTGCTGGCATCTGCAATTTAGAGATTTTAAAATATGGGATTAAGGGTTTGTCTTTGTGCATAATGAACCTCATAAATAAAATATAAAATGCACTAAAATTATGATATAACTAAAAGCAACATTTTCCAAAGTCAAAAACTCAGCATGCGCACAAGTTTGGAAGTCTTGGTTTGGATTTAGCGACATAAAGACGATGCGTGATGGTTAGATGAGATAAGAACTGAATGACGCTAAGATTTGCATGGTGACTTTACCTGGAGCTTCTGTGCATGCAATTCTGTTAGAGAGGAAGGGTGTTCTCCAAGTATAAGCTGTGAGTAAAATAAATTCAAAGTAAAGTAAAATTAACTACAAATTAAAATTAAACTAGTGGTCATGATAATTGTGCTAGGAAAAGCAAATTAACGAAAGGATGAGATGTAAGAAGTACATGAAGACATATAAACCTCCCGTTGTAAAATTGTGATAACATGTAAAATGGAAACAAAATAACATGCAGACTGAAGAAGGGAGCAGTTTCAGTCGTACCTGATGAGAGGTCATTTCTTTTGTTCCCAAGCTTAGATTTCCTGTCGAGTTTTTCTTGAGTCAGTTTGTCCAACAGAGTCTGATTCTGATCTCTGTGATGAGACGGTGCTGCCCTCTGCTGGGCGAAGTCTGCAGTGCTGCTGACACTGTCGGTCTCGTGGTCTGGGGAGGAGAAGAAAGAAAGAAAAAACGCCTTAAACAAGAAACACATTCACATTCATTTGAGGAGCTTGTTTCATTAGAGTTTAAAACGAGCGGCCAGCAGTGTTGATTTCAATTTTGTACCTTCACTGTTCTTACTGTGCCCTTTGTTCCTCCTGCGTCGGTTCTTGGCGGTCTTGCTCCGAGAGGCCAGGTTGGTTTGCGCAGATGCTTTGCGCCCAGCCTTAAAAGTCTTGGTGACTGTGGTGGGATCAACAGCGTCAGGCATACTGCTGGAGCTATCCTGTGACGCCTTGTCAAACTCTTGCAGTCCTAAATGGCATTTTGTATAGGTGGGCGAGGAAGGGGGAGATTCTTGCGTTTCCCTTTTGGACGAGTTATGCCGTGCCATATTGTTTGTGTAAGATGTGTTAAGTCGACCTGCTGGCCTAATGGAGAAAAGTGGAAATTAAAAGGTATAAATAACAATGTTAAGCATGTGATATAAATACACAGCATTTCCTACCACAAATGAGGACATACCCCCTTTCTGTAGAAGTGTTTAGAGGAGAGCGATGCAGTGGAGGGGGGAAACTCATGTACTCTGTTTTAATAGATGAGTTGGGGTCCAGTTGCACCTTCTGATGTTCAGGAGTGGCTGGACCAACTGCACCTTGAGGAAAGTGACCCATGGCAGCAGGGAATGGAGGACATAAATTGAAACCTTCACGGGGAAAAAAAAAAAAAAAAAGTTAATTATTCAGAACTAATAAAAAGGCAGAATTAAGTTTATACAAATGTATGTCATACTGGGAGGGAAGGGGGCTAAAGGAGACACTGGCATGTTGTTGGCTGAAGGATGCAGGGTGGAGGAGAAAGGGAGGAAAACACCAGGAGAGGCTGAGGACCCAGAATTGAATTCCTGTGCAGAGCCTTGCTTCTGGGTCTGCCAACCTGCTGCCGAAGTAGACGGCTGCTGCTGCTGCTGCTGCTGGCGAAGGAGGTCATTCAGGACCTGCTTTAGTCTGAGGGAAAAGTGACTGTAAGATACTTAAAAATACCCAGCATCTAATTTATCTTTAGTGAATATAGTTATTCATTTCACCTGTGTACATTGTTTTGTTGCCAGGCCAGCTGGGTATAGCACTGGTTTAACTGATGCATGACCAGGTGAACCTGTGGCGATGACACGTTGTTGGGTACCATGCTGTACTGACCTGTCAGCAGGGTTTGCAACATGTACGATAGTGTCTGTAGAAGTAAACAAAAATCATTACTTTTAGTACCAGAGAAAAATGTCATTCAAAAGGATAAATCAAAAGGCTTAAAACCAAATGTAACCCTTGAAAACCACATACACCCTGAGGGAGAGCACCTGTGATCAGATCCTAGTCAGCCGCACTGTGTAAAACTCAGTCGACACCACACAGTCAGCTGAGCAACAAATGGGACGCAAGTGGGTCTACTTGTGTTTCTATAAACCACAAATATATTCACCAGATTGGTACGAGTTGCTTCTAATGGGCCATTTTTCAATAAGCTTAGTTGATTACAGACACAATGTGAGAGAGCCAGAGAAAAAAAAGAAAGAGGAGGAAAAAAAAGAGCAATAGATACTTTATCAATGCCAAAAGGGAAATTGATTATTGATGTTGCAGAGCTCAGTGTTAGCACACGTTTGCTGACTGAGGACAAACAAACTGAAGCTTTTAAGCACTGCAGTTTTCATTCTGAACCAGTCCCTGAAGAAAATGCGTGTAGTAAAGCCTGTAACTTACACACAGGCTTTGTTCACCTTTCAAGCACAACAGCATAATGGTCCCTCATTCGTTCATGTAAATAAAATACTAGTAGTAGTTGTTCTATGGATGATAAATCATGTGCTTGTGGTGTTTATCACAGAATGTATTATTTCTGAAAACTAAAAGAGTGAGGAATGCCTGCTGGTATAAAGGGAGTTCAAGTCAACTGTCCTTTAATGTGGACCAGGACATGCGTCAACAGCAGGTCTGAACAATGCCTCTTCAGTGCACTAACCTGCTGGTCCTGCAGGAGTGTCTGAAACATGCTGGTGCTGAAGTCCAACTGTCTTTGTAACTGGTTGACTTGCTCCTGCCAGTGACATGTACCCTCAGCAAAGGAGAGCTCTGAGGCCCAGCGCAGGTTCTCCTGTCGGCGAACACCACCGTGCTGGCTTGCTGGCTGGTTCAAACCTCTGGACTGCTGCTTTGATTTGGTTTTGTTGTGAAGATGCACACTGTTCACCCCTGAAAAGGCTGCTGGAGGCTTCAGATTGCTGGACACACAGATGGTGAGCAAAAAAAAACACATTACCGTGAGAAACAGTTATCCGAACTATGAGGTTACAGTAATTCTTCTTATCCCACTCGGTCTGACCTTCCTTCATTCTTCCTGTTACTGTAGGAGCACTGATTACTATTTGGTGAAAAGACATGGATGTCATCATCAGAGCTGCTCTCTGTACATTCCTCCTGCTCCTCTTCCTCCTCTGCACCCATCTCTGAGCGATACTCATCCTCTTCACCGTCATCATCATCATCACCGTCATCATCAAGGTGGCAGGGACTGGAACCCCAGGTGGCCATTGTTCTAATGACAAATGATAAAATCTGGTATCAAATGTAGCAGCTGGTGAAAGAAAAGTTCATTCATGCCTTGAAAATACTAGCAATGTTTTATTTTCCCATGCTGTCATCAAACACGGAAAAAATACACTAACATTGTTGTGTGCATCTAAAGGGCCGTACATTACTGTCCAACTTATGAAAGATGTAAAGTAACTCAAAGCTAACAGGGTTTCAAAATGAACTTTGATGAGACAGGCTTTCTGAGCAATGCGTCTCCTACCTTTCATCCCTACTGACGGGGTGTGAAGATGCAGCATTCTCTTCGTGGTCTTCGATCGGGCAGGACGAGTCATCAATACGACTACGTCTCTGGTGTTCAGCCATCAACGACTCTAGGTGCTTTCTGCGCTGTCGAAGATCTTCCCGCAAAATCTGGTGGCGGTGCATTTCTGACCAAAGCTGTTGTCAGTGAAGAAGAATAGAGGCGCAGCAGCAATCACATCTGGGCTGAGTTATTTATAGGAGGTTTTCTGGTGTGAAAGATGGAATATCTCACCTCATTGTCAGTTACTGAAGAAGCGGCTGCCTCTTGAGCAGGGGGTTTGAGGACAGCCAAGTTAGTTTTGGGTCCAGAGGATGAGGAAGCCTGGACAGCAGCAGGAGCTGAAACTGCAACTGGCACCTTCCTCAATAAACCTTGCTGACTCACTGTGCTGGACACAGATGACTGGAGAGAAAAAATAAATAAAAAATAAAAACAAAACACCACGGGTAAAGCATAACCTTCCACACTCTAGTGATCTCCTTATATGTATTCAGTTAGATTAAAATATACTCACTGAGTATAAAGTTCTTGACAGACTATTAAAAAAATTAAAGAAAAAAGTTGCCATCTGGGATTGTTAGTTCTACACTCTTAAAAAATATGGATTTGCATAGTTTAAAAAAATTTAATTAATTTATTTATACAACACCAATTGAAAAAAAGACCACTTTCTACTCAGCTTGTACTTGGTAGAAGAGGGAACAAAAAAAAAAAAACTTCCCAATACCTTTATTTTTTTTTTCACCCTAACATTAAAGATAAGTCTGAGATTTCTGATCATTCACAGTCATGCTCTTTTAATTCAATAATTAATTCAATTAAATTCAAAAGGTTTTACTTATCACAACAGAAATTCCTAAAAGCTAGTGATTCATAGGGAGTATCTAGTTTTTCCATTTTTGTCTCTCTTCATTTAGTCTTTTTTTAATCCTCTAAATTGTGACAGCATAATACGTCATATTTGTCCCTGTAGTTTGCATTTGCATCATTTTAAGATCTGGTAAGGACCAGATCATTTTTTTTAATTGCCATGATACATAAAACCTTTGACCTGAAATTGGAGTCCACACAGTCGTATATGACTGTATATAAACTTCATTGAAGTGGTTAACAGCTAAAATAATACAAAATGTGGTATGTGTGTAGTCGTGTGGAGAGATGCTTGAGTTAAGTACCTGGAGGTCGGGGCAAGCCCACTGCAGGTCCTGGATCTTGCCTTGAATTTCACTAAGTCTCTGCCGCTCTTCATGCAGCTGCTTCAGCGTCTGCTTCTGCTGACGCAGCTTCTCCTCATACAGTTTCTCTCTGTAAGAAGAACAGAAAAGCTACACTGTGATGAAAATTACATCCAAGCCAAGAAAAAAAACCCACCTGGAACCAAAAATGACTTTTTACTTCTCATTTATGGAACTTTTTGGAAAAACTACACAGATTGTCAGACCGGTCTTTCAAATGTTTAATACACCACACCTGGCCTTGCTGGAGCGACTGACGTCTCTGGGATTTTGTTTAGATCCAGTCCCAAAAGTTCCAGGAACAGGAGGCCTGGTGTTATTTGGCTGCTGCTGTAAAGCTTCATCCTCATTAGCTGTTGTTACATCTGTGTCATCACTCTGGATAGAGACAGAAATCAGTGTTTCTTTGCCAGAATAACGTGTCATTCTTAATGAAGAGAGACGGGCACCAGCTTTAATCTCACTGTTGTTAAAATACAAATCGCACATGTTTTTCTTGCTAGTGGGGCATTTGTTATATTTCTTAATGAATTTTGTGCACACAACAAGAAGCAACATCTACAAACAGACAACAGAATCTGAAGTAATCTAGCTTTCTGTCGTCCACCTTACCTGTACCATGGCCACCAGTTCCTGAAGCTGCCAGAGTTTTTGCTTTGCTGTTTGGCGATGAACCTTCTGAGCATAATCTGCATCATTCCCCAGACTGCTTCTCCGGCTGGACTCTGATGCACTGTCAAGAACCACAGCCTGCGCACCTGCATCATTATCAAGACAGTCTTCATCGCCATCTTCATCCTTCATCTGATTGTAAGGGATGTCCCTATTGTACTGGCATTCTAAAAGAGAGAAAAGTTGAAATGTCAGTGCTGCAAAAATCTCAACTGTGTGCTTTGGAAATGCTGGCACGTTCGATGATTAACAGAGAACAATCAAGCCAATATGACTATTATGTATTCGATCATTTATTCTCAAAGTGATGGGAAGTGGTTACTCCTGTTGATGATGTATTAAGGTTTAATGCTGCCCCAGTCACAATATAATTTGACATTCTTAAATATGTTACAACATAAATTACACAGGATATAATGATGAAAATGTCATGCAAATGCTATTAGATCTTATTACATTAATTAGGCTTTAAACTGCATTTTTTTATCCTCACCCACAAATTGTAGTTTTACACCAAATATATTACCTTAGATTTACTTAAAACGGATTTCAACACTACGCCATAAAGACTCCTTGGAGGTCAGATGTTAACAGTGCCTTTGGACCGTGTGTGTGTGTGTGTGTGTGTGTGTGTGTGTGTGTGTGTGTGTGTGTGTGTGTGTGTGTGTATGTGTATAAGCGTACCTATGGGTGTGCTCATGTTAAGGCTGCGGAGGTTGGCTGCAGCCCGGTTGTTGATCTCACACTCAGTGTTAAGTCTGCCATCCCGGTTGTTAACTGCGCTACTCCTGGCTACGCGCCCATTGGTCAGACTGTTCAAGTCTGTCCAGTTCCCGCTGCATTGTGGGTTTCTGAAGACACAAGGTCACAGTGACTGTTACTCTAATAAGAAAGCAACAGTATTACAGGACATGGTTATATACTGAATACTATGGTATTGTAACTCGAGACCAGTTTAAAAAAACAAACAAAAAAGAACCCAACACATTTGCCCTTCCAACTAAGAGTGTCATCACTTTGATAAAAGTTATCTTAAGACAAAAGGGGTTTTTCTTGATTAAACTCATTATTTCTTCTTCACACCTACCTGATGTTAGTTACAGGTTGGCGATTCTCCTGCTCTGAGTCAAACATGGCATCTAACATAGATCCATCCTCTGTCTCATCCTCCTCCTCGTCATCGTCACCCTCTTTCACATTTTCGTTGACTGCATCCACCATCATATCAGAAGTCTGCTCATAGTACTGAACTAATTCCCGCAGTTCATTCAGGCGCTTGTGGACCTCTTTAAGCTTCCTGTGAGAAGATGTGAACAAAACCTGAATGGATACTGAATCTAATTATGTGCAAGGTTAGGATGCACTTAGAAGAATGTTATTTCATTTCCCTCTTCTTAAAAAAGATGCAAGTACATACACAGTATTCATACATGGAAAAGCACATCCAGAGGGTGAGTGCTTTGTTTCAAAGACAGACTTGTCAGTAACATTTTTGTTTCCTCTTTTGGAAGGTAATAAGATACTATTTCATCCATCACCCTGCTGCTGATATCTGAGCTGCCTATTCAACTGCTTAAAGATGTGTGTGTGTGTATTTTTGTATGTACCTCAGCTTGTCAGCCGAGTTGGAGCAGTCCTGCTGCTGTACAAGTGGAGGTTGAAAGGAAGTGGAAGCTGACGCCCCATTAGAGCAGAGGGCAGATGGACTCTGTGAAGATCCTTGCATACTAGTGCTACACTGTGCTGACAAACCACGACCTGAAAAGACCCACATGCCATCCATCAACATTTTGAGAGGATCAAAGCTACATAATGGATTTCAAAAAGCACCTACATGAGTTATTATTAAGTGTCTGGTCTCGGAGTGAGTGTAACTCCTGTAGAATTTTGTCCATGGTTTGCTTTTTCTCTTGGAGTTCTTGCAGCTTAGTGAGTTTGGCACTTGCAGCTGTTGCACCACTGTCTAGACCAGCATGTGGACCAGAGGCAGAGTGAAGAAATGGTCTGTGCTGAGGTGGTCCAACAGCCTGAGGAGTCCTAGACCAGCACACTTCTCTGGAAAGGGACAGGCTCTGTGCCTGACGACGGTTATCTGGCACTGCTTTAGTCTGCTGAAGAAAACATAATGGCTGTTAATAATAATGCACATTATGGACTCGCCAAACTTTACATAATGGATCCCTGGACATACATTCAATTTGAATAGCTGAACTGACTGTTTTTCATAATTATTGAAAAATGACATTGATATGTCAACATGCTGGAGTTCAATTCAAACTAATTCTGAATGATATATTGCAATCATCCACACAAAATGCAGCCCCCTAGTACATGTTCAGTACCTGAGAGTCATGTAACTGGTTGTGGAATCGCTGGATCAACTCATTTAACTCATCGTTCAGTTCTGACGTGATGCTTAGACCAGAGACACTGCCAGTGGTTTCTGTGACAACTAAAAGGCAATAACACAGCTTTAATACAGTAAACCAAACCAACAGATTTTGTTTTTTATGTTAACTATTTAATCCAACTTATAATGTATTCAAATACATTTACCTGAAAATACAGACCCACAAATACCAATTTGAGATCTGCCGCTTGTGTTAAAATGCGTGCGTATGTCTCACCAGTGTCTTCTATCACAGCAAGTGCCTGTTCTGCACTGTGCTGCATGGCCATTAACGCTTCCTGTCGGCCCTGAAGGGCCCTGAGCTGCTCCTGCTGCTCTAGCATCTTCTTCAGCAGCTCGTGCTGCTTACGCAGGTTCTCCAACTCTTCCCTCTGGTCAGTACGCACAGATTCTGGCCTACCACCCTGAAAATCCACACCCACGTATAAATATGAAAAATGGACAAACCAAAACCCATATCAGCAATAACCAGTGGGAATCACACAAGCAGCATTCCACAGCAAACTACCATAGAGTGGTCTGAAAAAGGGGGATGTATGTGGTCTAGCTGAAGAAAACAATTGCAACATTGGGTATTAAAGCAAGCAGAAAATAAGTAAATATGATGCAAACACTCCAACACAAATGTACTTACTGTTACATTTAAAGCATCTGAGGACTGAGCCTCAGTGTTAAGAGAAGTGGTCTCTACCAGTGAACCTGAGCCAGCTGTTGAGTCCACAGTCCCCACGTGAGCTTCGTCACTCTCCTGCGCCTATGAAAACAATTAAGAACAATTAACAGCCAGTCCTACAAAAATAGAAGAACTGGAAAGTCTATTGCAAAAAAAAAGAAATGTGTTGCCCATTCACTGAATTATCTTTAGATATAAATGCCTGTTTGTTAGATAAATACTGCACGACTATGAAGTTAGGAAAACATGAAGTGAAAAACTAAATGTTATCCTTAGTGCTTTCTATTATACATTTGAAAAGAAATGATTTAATCACAGTGAAGGAAAAAAATGTTTTAACACATCCCGAAAGGTGACTTTCCATGCCCCAATTTTATAACACTAGCATGGCCCAACGTTTCAGCCTGTGATGGAAAAACAATGATTAAAAATGCATCTATGCCACATGCCGGAAAAAAATAAAGACTGGTTCCATCTCAGCTAGAAATGAACCAAGATGCATAATTTACATAAGACACATGTCCTTAAAAATCATGTAATATTAGTCTCATGGCATGTAAAAAAAACAGAAAATAATGTTTAACAGACGATGCAGGTAAAACTGCAAAAAAAAATGAACTGACTTACAAGCATTTTTTGTAAGAACCGCAAATAGGACTTCTCCTGCTCTTTGAGGTGGTCAATGAGAAGAGAAAGACGCTCCACGTTGGCTGGCACATCGTTCTTTTCCACCAGATCATCCCTCATGGAGCTGGCCTTACTGATGTAGTCCCGAATCTGGACCAGTTTGGTCACCACCTGAAGATGTACAAAGAGAGGAGGAGTGGTGTACGGGTGTGGGTTTGAGAAAGGAAATAAGGCAGATAATAAGGCAAAGCTGTGAGGAAAGGTGAGAGAGCATCTGTGGCGCTGGCTCATACTAGGCTACACAAGGGCAGGAAGGGGGGCTGGGCTAAAACTCACTGGGCACCCAGTATGGCATATTTATAAATTGCCCTAAATACAGCCTAGTTTTAGCTGCACCAGCCCTCCCTCACTTTCACCCTAGTTTTGATTTTTCTCAAGTATTCTGGAGATCAGCTATGCACGTGTTATATGTACAGCGGCTATGAAGAGAAACTATCAAATTAAATGTACAATTTGCACCTTTTGAGACATCGAAAGTTAAATTAGACCAGAAACACCATAATTGATTGGATCATAATGACCACTGGGACTCTTCTCTGCATCTCAGTCGGCCAGCTCAGAACCTGTGGATATTCCACATCTCGATTTTCTGAAGCAGACATTAGTTTTTATGCATTTGATAAGTGGAGGCTGCAGTTAACAGTACTTCAGCTCTAACATACTTTTTTTTTTAAGTCCAAGTAATTTCAGCCATGTCAATTCTGCACACCTGGCTGGAACATAAAAAACAAATCCCACTGGTTACCTGCCCTATTCCCTCCTTCTCCACATACATTTAAGTATATGATAGCATTTATTTATCATTTTGATCAAGTTACTTTTCAATAAAAATGTTATGTTGTCTTTTTAACCCCCCCTGTTGAACACATGGTAAAATGTACAACACACACATTTAAAAAAAAAACTATCATTTACAGGTATGTGTAAAGCTTTTGGTAGTGAAACTTTTTTTTCTTGAAGCTCTGCTGCTTCAGTATTCTTACATCACGTTTTTCAGGTGTTACAATAGCACAATGAAGAACTTTTATACGCTTTTATGATGTTTCATAGGGCCCTGAACCGAAAGATAACTTTCACCTTTTCTTCTACAGACAATCGATTTTCCATATTTCCAAAACAGCAGGAAGGGGAGACTTTATTGGAGAAAATAACTTGGCACCAGTCTTATGCCATCTGACTTGTATCTTTCCTGTCAAACTTTAGTCTGTCTTGGTGTTTTTATTTGCTGGCAGTGACTTCTTTGCTGTCCTTCTGACACCATGTCATTGTCCAAAAGTCTTCGCCTTTGTGCAGATGCATTCACACCCACCAGTAGTCTTTGTTGCTTAACCTCAGTATTGATGGGGACACAAGTTGAAGTTGAGCCTCTCTTTTTGAAATTCTTGATAATACTGATTCTTTCAGGTGCTATATTTTTAGAAGCAACTTCCTCACATATGAGAACACTTGGTACAAGTCAATGAAGGCTGGATGCATTTCTGTTACCACCCAATGCCAGAAAACAATGCCTTCTTTTGTAACAGTCATTTTCCTCCTATTATTCAATCAGAATGATGGAGTGGTTTCAGCTGACTTTGTACTTGTTAACAATTACCCCTGTGCTGATCACTGGATTGCCAAAATTATGTTAACTGGTCAGGTTGTGCAGGGAAAAAAATAAAGCTAAAATTGGACATTTGTGGTCATGTCCATTTTTATGTCAGTTAAGCTCTTTGCAGTATTTTTAAGAACATCTGCTCACTTTACAAAACAATATGAATCACCACCACAAAAGACTAAAGCAGCAAAAGTTGTTAAACACAAAATTTGTATCACGGGTAACAACTTTTGATTACAACAATACTACAATTAGTCAGACGATGGATGACACTATATTTTTTTTTACAGCACAGCACCTACAGCACAACCAGACAGTCAAACGTTTTCAATTTTTCAACAGTACTACGACACCATTTTGCACAGATAAAATCTCACATTTGTATAACTTGTTTTAATTCTCAAAATAAAAATATAGCAAGTGGTAAATACACATGAATTGTCTATGATCTTAGAAACCATAAAAATATTACCTGGCTGCTGTCTATTCTTGGCTCTCCTCTTCCATGTTCTCTCTGCACTAAGAGCCCTCTCTCTTTCCCACCAGTACTGGGCCTTGGAGAGTCTTTTGAAAGAACCACGGGGGTTGACGTTTCCCTGAGTCCTTGGCTCTGCTTTTTAATTTCCTTGGCAATGGCTGGGGTGGCTGGGGCAGATGCAGAGGGATGAAGTAGCTCCTTACTTTTGTTAGTGTTTACATGCAGAGGCAGGAAATTATAAGGCTTCTTATTTTCTCCAGCTATCTGCCGCTGGTTGTTGGCAGCTGTGACCCGCCCCTGAGAGTCACTGCCGATGCTCCTCTGAACGGGAAAAGAAGATGCAACAAGTTGTTACTTGAGGTTCGAGCACTGAACTTCAGAGCAGAAGTTTAGGTTTATGACAGTTTTATTATTTAACAGTATTTATCTATTTATTAATTACTGTGGAAAATGTTTTTGTTTACAAACATTCTTGCACACAGATAAATAATGTCAAGTGGATAACTGTATTACAGATATACAATGATACATTGGGCACCAATTACATTGATATAAAATCCCCTCTATGCCTACTCTGAGGTAGTGGACCGTTTAGTCTAAGGAAAAAATGGTCCAGATGTACACGTGGATGTGTTTAATGTTCACCCACTCATAGACAGACTCTTATTCTTAATGTATATATTGTATTTACATAGCATTTGCTTATCTTCAAAACACACACACACAATTACACAAATAAACATATTACAGGCAAATGTGGGGTTCAGTGTCTTTCCCAAGGACGCTTGGAAGGCCTTGGAATTGAACAAAGGCCCTACTGACAGAAGTAAGACCACATTTCTGTCAGAGCCACAGCTGCCCTCAAGGGCAATATTTATAGTATTTACACCTTCAATTCAATTCAAATCAATTTTATTTCTATAGCGTCTAAAACAACATAAGTTGTCTCTAGGCGCTGATTCCAGAGACCCAGAACGTGACCCCCGAGCAATTATTACATAAACAACGGCAGGTAAAATCTCCCCTAGTGGGGGAAAAACCTTCATAAACTTGTTTCTTTGTGTCCTTGCATTTATTTCCCCATTTCCATTCTGCTCGTCATATTTCCAACCAAGGCCTAACCCATTTCATTATATATAAAAGTATGACATCAGAGCCCAATGAAAATTACATTTTTAGGACAATATTTGACACGTTACTGCATATTGTACAATATTTTTTTAAACAACCCACAATCCACATAGTTTTTAAATAGAGTAATAATGAAATGCACATTTAGGGCTACCTTTTTTTAACTCAAATGTTTAAAGAGTATACTTGTATAACAGTGCAGGTTGTATGCAATGTAATAACTCAGTCGCTGCCAGGCTACAAACATTCCACTGCATTCATAGCAACCTCCACGACCTCTACACATGTCTCTGTCTACTGTGCTTGCAACTTTCCAACACCTGACCAAGTGCTCAACCAGAGAAAGTAAAAGACTAGATTTGTACTTATGCTACTCCCCTGCCTATCCCCTACTTGGAAAATCAGATCACAATTTTGTACATCTCTCTTCCACATATAAACTCATTGTTAAGAGGCAACCAGTACTGTAACCAAAACGACTGCAGGTAGGTTGGTCACAGAAAGATGAAGGACTTCTATGGGTGTGTTTTGATCCCACTAACTGGGATACACTCTGTGAGCCACTTTAAGAAGATGTCGATTCAACATTTAAGACAGTTTATTTGCCAATACAACCAGATACAAGTATATAATTTACTAAAATAGTGGCCCTAGGTCAAACCTAGTGCATGTACAAAGGTATAGCTAATATAGAAAGTAAATGTTGACAATAAATAATTTAAATAATATTGATGCAATGGATTGAGTGAGAAATATAATTCCCATCAGGGACATGAAGTACTTCTAAGCCCTGAGAGACCGGGATTAGCTGATTTGGTAGAAAAGAGCCTTCAAAAAGGAAAATGGGGAGCTATAGAGGAGCAGGCTCAGAGAACCAAAACAGAGAGATAGTTTTGTGAGATGGTGTGGGAACAATCGCTTGATCTCAAACTAAAAGAAAACAAAAGAACTTAATGTAGATTTTAGACTTTCCATCTTGGGAAAAGAGGATGCTACAGATACTTCAACACTCATTTCGACAACAAAGGCTCAATTTTTTCCCCCAAATGAAATGCAACATGAAATAGCTTATTATGTTAATTTAAGGAACTTGATATTACTTGACTTCTCCCTAACAATTTCTCGCACCACATTTCCCTCCTTCACTTTTTTATGTTTTCTAAACTGCAATTTAGTTTCTTGTTTTGCGTAGCATTTATTGTCAACACACACTGATGAGGCTATTCTATAACCTAAACTACAACTCATGAGGTGTCATAATCATATAGTCTACACACCATTCTTGACTATGTACCCAGGATTAAGCAGATGCAAGTCAAACAGTGTGAAATGTAACAATGTTATACGAATGCAGAAATTGCGCACAGTATATGAACCTTTAAAGAAGGGACAGAGCATACCCTTTTACTTGAAGAAACTTCAATCCTTCTGTGTTTGCAGAAAGATTAATAGAATATATTCAACATTTTTCTAAAGAAAGTGTAATTGAATCTGCAGTAATCTGTTGGAGCAGCTGAATCAGTCAGTGACTCAAAGAAACTTGACAGAACACAAAAAGAAGGATCTCGGGAGACCCTGGAGCTGATTGTGTAAAGAACAATGTTCTGTTTGAGGATTGCTAAGAGACGACAACATACTGAAAAAATAAGAAGTACAGATGCAATTTACCTCATCCAGGTCTGTAAAATTGATCCTCTGCCGGAGCTTGTCAAGCTCAGCTTGGTCTGGGACAGACATTTGGGTAGTGTATTTGATGTGGGGGAAGGAATGAGGGGTGCGAGCTCTCCTGCGGCCGGCGCTTGGGGTGGACTCTGGTGAAATATCATTAGTCAGGCGGCTTTCCACCACCGCAGCAGAAAGCTTTTTCTTGTTCTTCTCTGAAGATCGGTTGGCTTTCTTTTGCTGCACGCCCCAGTCCTGTTCAAAAACATGAGATCTGTTGTTTACCAATCGCAACCTTCCAGTCAGTACACGTCATACTTAACATAGCACAAATAAACCGTGACAGTAGTTTCAGTTGAGCCCTTGCCATGTTGTTGAGTCTGTCCTCCAGACTGCCGTTGGTGACAGTCCAGTTGTGCAACTCTTCTGCACTTCCATCAAAAGGAGTGCCTCCTGTTGCCATGTCACCCACTCAGCTTACTGAAATTCACAACAAAATGAATGCTGGTGACAAAGCAGAGATGAAAATCCACTTTCATGTGTCTATATCAAAAACAAGTACAACAAAAATAACAATAATCAAGACAACTGCTTCCTCTCAACTATCCAAAACTCGTAACTCAAGTTCACTAAATTTAAGCACACCTGTCAAAAAGTCGTGGATAGCAGTTAGATGACGAACTTCAAGGAATTCCGAACATAATTACCAATTTGACCAATTTGACCTTAAACAATTAAGTTATCATAAAGATAACTTAATTGTAACGTGCTTTTGATGGAAAGTCCTTCACATGATAAATGGTTGCTTTTTTTTGCCGTTAAAACGTAAAAACAAACGCCAACGCTAGATATTAAATGCGTCGATTCCTACCGAGAGACGTTACCCTCGTTCAATGCAGCAGTACAATAATCACCAACAGCGTGAAAACGCCGCGTTGATCCCATGAACTCGGAGTGTTTTGATTTAACGTCTGTTTTTGGCGTTAGCTGCCGGCGGCCGTGTGGCCCGCTCGGCTTCCCGGGGAAACACGTAAAACATCCGCGCCTCTCTCAGAATTCAACAAAAGAGTCGTGGCTTTACCACATTACGAGTGACGCGCCATTTACTGTCACACTCGTGCTTTAAGAAAACAAAACAAAAAAACAAACTTTTAACTAGTGGGGATGCAGATGTGCCGGACTTGTTTATTAGCGAGAACCTTATTCGAAAAGCGCTCGTGACCTATTTACGTTCAGCTATCGCCATGACAACACACAATAACTCAGGCGCTTCGCGTCGACGAGTGCTCTCGGAAACAACAAGCTTTTACTTTCAAAGAGATTAAATAACGTAAGGCTAACGCACCATTAAAGTTGCAAAGCTCGCTGATTTCAGTGGCTAACCCCACTTAGCCTGCTACCAGCAGCGGAGCCAACTTCAAAAATGTGTCGATAAAAAGTTGAAGCAAACGAGCATCTCGCTTAAGTCAGTTGAACATTATGTCGGTTACCTTGCATAAATACAGTTTGCACACTAGCAGGGTTAACATGCGATCGCAGAAAATTACACCCTGGATTTAGTTATATTATCTTAACAATTCGTGCTAGTGCAGCTAGCTTACGATTTAAGAGGAGAAACGTTGCTGATACCATTCAGTGTCTGAAACGTCGCTGCGGGGAATCGGGTATAAATCCGCAAATGTTTCAAATATTTCGGCCGTGTGTGGTAGAAGCCATTCCACTAACAAAGTCGGCACAGCTCTCAAAACGCAGTTACCCGATGGAAGTGATTTTAGACTGATATATTTTTTTGAACACTCCTGACCGGTAGGTGGCGGTGCGACGGTCGCTGACACCCCACCGCAGGAAGTGTGTTTTCAGGAAACGACAACATCGTCGTTCGACGTTCGTTTGTTGAAGTATCAAACTTGTACAAACGCGTGATATCGACGGCGAACCCGCTCTGATAAAACATCAATCTACGCGACATCCGCTTGGATTGCTATCGGGTTTCGAAAACGAGACTTTTGGTTTTTCTCCGAAATGAGTGGAGTGGGGGGATCGCTCAACATTTAGCTTTCAAGCTAAGTAGCGTGGAGAAGCGAACCCACATTTTTTCAAATTAATTCAATCAGAAAATACTATTTAAGCAAGTGCTTTTTTTTTAACCCCATTTTTTTCTGAGTAAGGACAGTTTTGAGCTAACGAGGAGACAATGGGCTCTTCCAAGAAACACAAGGAAAAGAGCCGCGACAAGGACGCGGAGGAGCGCCGTCGGGAGCACAAGAAACATCGCCACAAGGAGCGAGAAAGAGACACTTCGGATCGGGATGGGACTCGCGATAAAGACAAACGTAAACGCTCCAGGTCCAAAGAAAAAAGCAGACGGGAGAGCCGCAGCAAAGGGGAAAGAAGTAGCGGCGAGCCAAGAGTAAAGAAGGAAAAAGTCGATGTTGGATATGAGGAAAGCAGTGCAGACGTGCAGCCTCAGAGTGCAAGTGGAGATGCTTCTCTCAGCATTGAAGACACGAACAAACTCAGGGCGAAGCTGGGTCTGAAGCCCTTGGAGTTAAATGAGAACAAGAAGGAACTTGGCACCAAAGAGGAGCCACTTGTGGCAGAGACCATCAATCCTGTTCTCATCCAGCAGCAGAAAGAAATGCGAGAGAAACTTGCTGCTATGAAAGAGAAGCGCCTCCTCAATCAGAAACTGGGAAAAGTGAAGAGTCTCGCTGAGGATGACTGGTTGGATGACACAGCAGCTTGGGTTGAGAGAAGCAGAAAGCTGGCAAAAGAAAAAGAAATGGCAGAGAAAAGAGCCAAACTTCTGGAAGAGATGGATGAAGAGTTTGGTGTCAGCAGTCTTGTGGAGGAAGAGTTTGCTCAAACTAAACAGGAAGCGTATACATCCCGTGACCTGAAGGGCCTCAAAGTGCAGCACAAGCTGGAATCTTTCAGTGAGGGACAGACTGTCATCCTGACCCTAGAAGACAAGGGTGTACTTGAAGAGAAGGAAGATGTGCTTGTAAATGTGGGACTGGTGGACAAAGAAAAAGCAGAAAAGAATGTGGAGCTGAAAAAGAAGAAGCCTGACTACAAACCCTATGAAGAAGAGGAGAGCGTGGATGACATGGTTGAGATTAAGCCCCGTTCTGTACTGTCAAAGTATGATGAGGAAATTGAAGGTGAAAAGAAAAAGAGCTTTAGGTTGAGCACAGGGGGCTTTGCTGATGGGGAGAGAGAAAGGGAGCTCCAGTCCATAAAAGAATCACTGAGAAACCAGGCCCAGTCCTTGGAGATGCCTACTCTCTCCATTGCCTCTGAATATTTCACACCTCAGGAAATGGTGGGTTTTAAAAAGACAAAACGCCGAGTGAAGAAGATCAGGAAGAAGGAGAAGCAGACAGTTACAGGTGAACTTCTTGATGACACTCGCAACACTGATTTTGGCTCCAGGTCGCGTGGCAGGGGCCGCAGAGAGATGGATAAAGAAGATGGTGAGGAAGTAAAGCAGGAGGAGACATCCAGCTTGCCTCATGAAATCCCGCAAATGTCTGATGATGTCAGAATGGCAGAAATGGACATAAGTGATGATGAAGACTTTATACCTCCAGAGCCTACTGTAATGGAGGAGGATGAGGCAGAACAGGAGTTGCAGAAACAACTGTCCAAGCAGAGGAAGCTGAAGCAAAAGCAGCTTCTCAAAGACTCTGGAGAGAAAGTGGCAGAAAAGATTACAGTGCATGCTGAAGGTGATAACGACAATGATCCAGAGAAGAAAAACAACATCGTTTTCAATGCCACATCAGAGTTTTGCAGAACACTGGGTGATATTCCAACTTATGGACTATCGGGTAACAGAGAAGATCAGGAGGACATTATGGACTTTGAACAGGAAGAAGAGAAAGATGATGCTGGAGGTTCAGACTCTGACATGGATGAAAATGTTGGATGGAGCACCGTTAACTTGGATGAGGAGCAAAAGCAGCCTGATTTCGCCACAGCTTCTGCCACCATTTTAGACGAGGAGCCAATTGTCAACTCTGGCCTTGCAGCCGCATTACTGCTGTGCAAAAATAAAGGCCTGTTGGACACTCAAATGCAGAAGGTGGCTCGTGTCAAAGCACCAAAGGCCGCCCTGCCCAATGACAACTACTGCATTGAAGACAAGATGGGCTTTGATGACAAGTACAGTCGCAGAGAAGAATACAGGGGCTTCACACAGGAGTTCAAGGAGAAGGATAGCTACAAGCCTGATGTGAAGATTGAGTATGTAGACGAGTCTGGGCGGAAACTCACTCCAAAAGAGGCTTTCAGGCAGCTCTCGCACCGATTCCACGGGAAAGGCTCTGGAAAGATGAAGACTGAAAGAAGGATGAAAAAGCTGGATGAAGAGGCACTGCTGAAGAAGATGAGCAGCAGTGATACTCCTCTTGGGACGGTGGCTTTGCTTCAAGAGAAACAGAAATCTCAGAAAACACCATACATTGTGCTGAGTGGGAGTGGGAAAAGTATGAATGCAAACACCATTACCAAATAAGTGCTGAGGGAAAAGAGTTTATGTACCATAGAAACATACATGCATAGATTTAGATGCACACAAATATCTTTAAAATCATTGCTACAATTTCACGTCCTAGAATGAGACAAGCTTCTTTGTTGTATTAAAGAATTGTTCAATAAGATGTGTGCAGACATAAAGATGTTAAATTTGCTTCGGTTGACAAAAATTCCATTTTGAACATCTAGTTTCACATGTCTTTCAAATCTAAACCATGCAATCACATGTCTCTATTGGCTTTAAAAATACATTTGTTGGTATGGTTTTGATTTTTTTTTTTTTTTTTTTTTTGGTAATGATTGCATTGTAGTTTAGAGAAAAGTGTAACTCGTAACTATAGATATGCAATAAAATGTTTACATTTGAATCAAATCCAGTGTTGCAGAATCCTTGGTGACATGCTTCGCTTAAATGGTTTTACTCAAATTTTCGGTCCGAGTACTTAGTGTTTGTCCTTTTTTTTATTTACTATGTAGACATTACCAGGAAATCATAGCCATAGTTAAAGTCTGTTGATTTTGAGAGTAACTAGGAAACTGTTTTAATATATATTTCAAAACTGAAAAACTCAAATCATTTGATAATTGCGCGTCTTATGTTGCTAAATACAGACTGCCTGCCGATTACTTTTTTTTTTTTTTGTAGGACAATGTTTACATGTGGGTAGTAACTGGTTTGACAAAATAGTAATCATAATTGGGTTACATCTCAAAATGTCACATTTATGATATTGTGAAATACCAATTATATATTTCTAATTTGAGATTTAAAAAAATACATGCCAACTAGATTTTAACATTTTTGGAAATAGTGTAATTACAGCCATGTACAACTGTGTATGTGTTTTATCTTATAAATGCTCAAGTAACTTAACCCAAACCATTTGCAAATTTTGCTGGACAAGACTTAACTTTCCTTATGATAGACCTGTAAACAGTTTGTAACCTATTTATGCAGAGAATGAAAAGCAAAGTGTAAAGTCTTCTGTTTGTCAGTTGAGAACAGAAATTTTGAAATTTTAAAAGCATTTAACATACTAAAGAATACATGCAATCCACTTGTAATGTGTTAAAGTAATAGTAATTTCTTTTGAGTGTAGTTTAATGACCAAATTATAAATGTTAAATTTCCTATATTTATTAAAACTAAAATTTTTATCTTTGTAATTTTTCCTAAATAACTACATTAAGACGTTATACCATGGGTTAGACTATCAAAAATGTATTTGGAGAACATTTACATTAATATACGGCCAGACGACAGCGGAACTATAGTTGAGGTTGAAGGGGTTGGTCGGACCACATTCCGATGCGCTACCTGTAGCTAAGCAGTTAGCAAAATAATAAGCGTTTTCACAGATTGTGGTCCAACAGGACATGGTCACGGAAAGGTAAGTGCTGCAAAAAGTAATATATCCTCTTCAATTAACACCCCGGGCAAACAACAGCTGTAAACGGTTACACAACTACAGATTTGCGTTGCCGACGACATTGTCGACTAGCGGGGAGCTTAGCGGCGGAAACGGTCGTAAGTATCTTTCAGCCGGAGCTCGTCGTCTCCCGCCGTGTAACTAACGACGGCGTTTCACTTGGCAGTCGCACGAAATCACCTCAATAATGGGGCTTTTCCTGACGTATCGGCGTTTTCTGAACCCGAGTACCGCGTCGGAGTAAACGACACTTGGTTTAGCGGATTATTTTGTCGGCGCCCCTGTGCTCTTTTTCCGATTAATTTACGCTCCTAATTAGCAGAAAACTGCCCCCGAGACTTGATTCGTTAAGATGCTCAATGTCGTGGAATAATAGATGCTGAATATTAATATTTTATTAACGATGTAGTATACGGATAGCATCCACGGTCACGTGGTTCGTACTTTTAGGACAATTTACTAAAGCAGCCCATCATAATTTACCTTACGGGTTAGTATTCATCACAATATAGTTTAGTACAGTATACTATGGTGTACTATAGTATAATATACTCAATATTCTCCCATTTTAAACAGGCGTAGTAAATTCAGTACAATGTTTTTCTGATATATTACGCATTTATGAGTGCTCTTAAATAGACATAAACAACCCCAGTTATTCTCCTTTTTGCGAATGGCTGGTCTATAAATATTGTATCAAATAACTGAATGAAGGTGTGTCCCAAATTAAAGATACAATCTCAGTATGTACTGTCACTCCACAGTCTGTAACTTCACCCAGTGAAACCACAGGCTGTTGTGATGTCTGAGCCCAAGAGCCCCACTTCAACCGCGGGAGACTCCTACAAGGGTTGGCTCTTCAAATGGACTAATTACATAAAAGGTTACCAGAGGCGCTGGTTTGTTCTCAGCAATGGACTGCTGTCTTACTACAGGTACGTCATATGTAACCCACTGAAGTTGTAATTTATATGTAAAGTAGTACTTAACAGTTAAAATCAAAACCAAGCAACGCTTTGTAATGATGCAGTTATCACACTGCTCGCTGGTTTCACAAAGTCTTAATGTCGTCCTTGTGTTTAAGTGCCACCAGCAGTTAGTAGCACCGTTCTTCATGCCCACGAGTCAGGCTAACTAATTTAAAGGTTAAACATACAGAAGTAGGAGAAGCATAACATGTTTCTGTAATTTTCACAAAAATGGCCTCCGTTTCCCTTAACAGCAAAATGGGAGATGGGTCTAGAAGAAAAGCAGGAATTCTGTATTACAGGCATGTTTCGGATTTAATTAGGGAGACATATGGCACAAAAGGACGTTGTGCAAGATGTGCTGCAAATCAGCTGCAACAGTCAGGGAAACGAGCCATGATTTTGGAGGTGTCTGTCACAGTATAACTGTATGAAAAAAAAAAAAAAAAAAAAAGGTCTTTACAGAGGCAGAGGGAAGAAACCAACTCTACCACCCACTTGGCTAAAAACATGGCGTCTATCAACCGTCAACCCTGTGACAACATATGGGCCTGAAAACTTCAGCAGAGCGTTTGACAAGAGATGGACCATTTCTGCGTATATGTACTTTGAACCAAAAAAAAAATGTGTAGTTTTATCCCACAGCAACTCACCGTGGTCGAGAAGAATCACTCCACATCGCTGTCATATTGTGAGCTTTGTTGACGCTGACCTTCAGTTGAAGAAATCAGCATACCAGAGAATCATACACTGTAGCCTACACCATAGCCTGATGTTCTTCTTCCCCCAAAAAATAATGTACTGACTTGTGGAATAATTGGAACACAACAACTGAGTGGTTCATTTGGTGGCTTTGTCTTGTATTGTATATGGTGTAACAAGTATGTAGTCGTAACACAGAAGCTTAAGTCACGATTAAGGATGGACATAGTTGCTCAGCTGAAAGCATCATAAAACTGAACTGATGAGAAATGACATGAGGTTTTCTTAAGGCTGTTGTGTTAGACAGTTAACACCTAATAGGTATACTTGTACCCATGTTTAGAACCTTTAAGATCAAGAATTTATTATTCCTCAGGAGCAAATAATTGAGCAGCTATCAGTTATTGTGCAATTATAAGGCCAACAAAAATAAACAGATATATGAAAGTGTAAACTTAATCACACAATTATTTAAAAAAGAAAGTGTGGCTAAATAAAAAAGGTTTTTGGGGCTTAATAGATTTCAATATGGGGATATGTTGTAATGATCAGTCTTTTGTGTTTTAAATGATAACAATTATAATGCATGCAACATATATCTTGTAAGAGTCTGTCTGATAGTATAGTTTATAAAACATCAGTGTGAAACCTTTCCAGTCATCCGTCTTTTACCCGTCTTTTTCCAGGACTCAGGCAGAGATGGGTCACACTTGCAGAGGCACCATCAACTTGGCCACAGCCAACATTGCTGTGGAGGACTCGTGCAATTTTGTCATTTCCAACGGTGGGGCACAGACGTATCACCTGAAGGCAAGCTCAGAGGTGGAGCGTCAGCGATGGATCACTGCTCTGGAGCTTGCCAAAGCCAAAGCTGTCAACATGCAGGCTGAATCAGGTGAGAAGGAACAAAACAGTTTTGGACAAACCAGAGGTCATATTAGAAAATGACAAAGAAGGTGTTATAATGAATTTTAAAAAAAGCATGTCATAAATGTATGTATGTTTTAGTGTTTTTGATCAGTTATTATGCTCACATCATTTCTACAGATGACTCTGGTGATGAGTTTCCTGCGGTTCCCACTGCACCAGGACAGGGTGCAGGTTGTCGTAATTCAGAAATCCAGTCCACTTTACGCACCTTGAGCAGTAAGGTGGAGGACCTTTCCACCTGCAATGACCTCATTGTCAAACATGGGTCTGCCCTTCAAAGGTATTGGTTAATAATATTACCAAAGTGAAATTAATTTATGGAATTGATTCTTTGTGAATTTATATTCCTTTTCAATTTTACAAATTCAGGTCTTTATCAGAACTAGAAGGATTGCGTGTCGGAGGGGACATGGGAGAAAAGATCAGACAGGTCACAGAGAGGGCCACACTTTTCCGAATCACCTCAAACGCCATGATCAATGTGAGTGCTGCTCGCTGTGGAGTGAGCAACCCTGCTGCTGCTGCTGCTGCTGCTGCTGAGTTTGTTACTGACACAATTCTCTCGCAATCATCAAGGCATGTAGGGACTTCCTCTCCCTGGCCCAGAGTCACAGTAAGCGCTGGCAGAAGGCCTTACAGACCGAAAGAGACCAGAGAATACGTCTGGAGGAGACCCTGGAACAGCTAGCCAAACAACACAACCACTTAGAAAGAGCTTTCAGAGGAGCCACAGTTCTCCCTCCGTCGTTCAGCAATCCAACCTTAAGTAACAAAGGTAACATTTGAATTCCAGTTTGAACTTCTGCTTTTGGACCCTGATGCTGCTCTGCCATGTCACAGGTGCGACTGCCTTGTGGTCACTCACTCTTTCACTGTTCCTCATCATTTTAGGTGGTGTTTCAGGAAAAGGTGATGTCAGTGATGAAGATGATGATAATGAGTTCTTTGATGCTATGGAAGACCCCGCAGAATTCATTACTGTTCCTGCAGACCCAAAGTATCACAGGTTGTTTACTTTTTTTTTTTTTTTTTTTTTTTTCTTCTCCCCTTTCTAACAACTGTGAGGTTTTGCTTGTTCATTTTGAAGGAGATCTGGCAGCAACGTCAGCGGCTTCAGCACCGAGACTGGAATGGATGATCAGTCGGTAAATATGCTACTTGTATGTGTTCTGGTTCGTATTGCACTATGAACTTCCATGTAACCATGTAAACCATGTGGATATTTCATTTTTTCTTCCATCAGTTTGATGAACTATCTTTGGCATCCAATCCAGAGTCTCCGCAGCCTCTTGAGCTGGAGCCAGTTAAACAAAGACGAACTCGGATCCCTGACAAACCCAACTATTACCTCAATTTGTGGAGCATCATGAAGAACTGCATTGGAAAAGAGCTCTCAAAGATACCAATGCCTGTAAGAATCCTGTACCCTTGTTAACACATGAGGGGCAATCAGAAAAAAAAGAAATCAGAATTGTAACTGTATCTTGTAGGTGAATTTCAACGAGCCCATATCGATGCTGCAGCGTCTGTCTGAAGATTTGGAGTACTACGAGCTCCTGGATAGAGCTGCCAAGTGTCACAGCTCTTTAGAGCAGATGTGTTATGTTGCAGCTTTCACAGTCTCTTCCTACTCCACTACCGTCCACCGCACAGGAAAGCCTTTCAATCCTCTGTTGGGAGAAACCTTTGAGCTCGATCGCCTTCGAGAATGCGGTTATCGCTCACTTTGTGAACAGGTATGCAGAAATATAGACTATAGTTATTTCTTCTATAAACTCAGGAATTTTTAATTTTAGTTACATACACAGTGTCACGTTTAGATTTTTTTTTTTTTTTGCTTTTACTTCAAGCATGTCTATCGGGGGAAAAATGTTTTGGATTTGATTCCTCTGCTCTGTTTTCACGAGATTCACCTCTTCTCAGGTGAGTCACCACCCACCTGCTGCAGCGCATCATGCCTTCTCTGTTAAGGGCTGGACCCTCAGACAAGAGATCACATTGGCCAGCAAGTTTAGAGGGAAATATCTCTCTATCATGCCACTCGGTAAGTGTGTGTGTTTTATATGATCACAAGTAATTACAGCATGCAAGGAAAACACCCCTTGCTGTTTTATAAGGGATTAGTCCTTACAAAGAGTTTAACCAGTGCATTCTGCTTCAGATTGTCTATTTGAAACACATTACTTGTTACATTGAATCTTATTTTAACTTAACAGGTTAGAACATATGAAATGGATTTTATTAGAGCTGTCAAAATTTCTGTTAATTATTGCACAATTTCCCTCTCTCTCTCTCACCAGGTTCTATCCAGTGTTTGTTTGATAAGAGCAACAATCACTACTCTTGGAAAAAAGTTACCACAACAGTACACAACATTATTGTTGGGAAATTATGGATTGATCAGGTAACTGCAAAGCTGATGCACATGCATCACACTAATGTCACAACAATAAATATACAGATGTCTGTTTATCATCGTTGTCTCTGTTGTGTTATTCTAAATAATCTGTTGTAAAGATGTAGGGAGCAGTTTGATGATCAGCAACAAAGCATTATTTGTCTTCGTATTCCATGACAGTCTGGAGAAATAGACGTGGTGAACCACAAGACAGGAGATCGCTGCCATCTCAAGTTTGCTCCCTACAGCTACTTCTCCAGAGATGTCCCAAGAAAGGTAAAGCAGTTTTTTTTTTTTTGGTATTGTATTGCCTTTTTTTTTTTTTTTTTGGCACACCCTAAGCCGAACCCAAATTACACCCGCTTCAATGCCAACTGTCACATGTAAGTATGAGTTTTAAAACAGAACTGATCCATTGTAGAAGCTTCATTGGAGTCCAGCGTTTTCATTCTTACTCGACCACAAAAGATTGAGAAAAACACATTCGGTGTGTTCACTAGGTCGCCACCGGATGTCATGATCGCTGCTGCACATGGCACATGCGTGTGTCTGTGTACTTGTTTTTTTTGTTTTTTTTTTCTTTTTGCATAGGGATTGACGTAATCTGTGATGTCTTATTGAGACATGGTCATTGCTGGTTGACAACTTACAGATACCAGCTCTTTTCCTCCAACAGGAGATGTTGGAGCAAATGCTGATGCAGTTATTTACTCCATGTGACTTAGCAGGCTGAAAAAGTGGTGAAATCTAACCAGATTTATGTATTTGCTATATGTTCTTACATACTTCCATCAACAGAAATATCTGCTCATTAACAAGAGAACTTCCCAGCCCTCCAGGGTGCTACATGGCACTTCTTCTGAGACTGAAGAAAAACTGAAATGAAAAGAAGCTCCACACATTCACATGAGAAACTTAGTCTCTCATCTTTATCTCAGTTCAGTAAATACTCCAGCGGGCAACAATACTTCTTTTGAGATCAGTCCCTTCACAGGAATAGCCGAGGTCAAGAGCATTACCTGAACCACACCAACGACTTGAATTAATATCTTCATATGACATAAATCTAGCATGTTTAACATTTATTTGAATGTCACTATTTGAAATAATGTTACAAATCGCCAGTATCAGGATTGTGACGTAGTCAAGTACATTCCTATACATGCAGTGACAGCTTGGTCTACACCACCTTTTGAGTAAATAAATCAGTTTGATTTAAATTCATTTTTAACTCAAAGCTGTATGTTTCTCTCAGGTGACAGGAGTTGTGATGGATAAAGATGGAAAAGCTCATTACGTGCTATCAGGGACGTGGGATGAGAAGATGGAATTTTCCAGGATAATGCAGAGCAGTAAAGGCGAGAACGGCAGTGAGGGCAAACAGAAGACTGTTTATCAGACCCTCAAAGCCAAAGAAATCTGGAAAAAGAACCCTTTACCGTGAGTATTTGTTTGGTGGAAGACCAAATATTGAGAACGCGGAAAGTGCAGCACATATGCATTGACGCTTTGTGGTTCTGGTGTTTTTATGGTGATGACTTTTCAGAGAAGGAGCAGAGAATATGTACTTCTTCTCCTCACTTGCTTTGACACTTAATGAACCTGAAGAAGGAGTGGCGCCAACGGACAGTCGGCGACGCCCTGACCAGCGGCTGATGGAGGAAGGCCGCTGGGATGAAGCTAACGCAGAGAAACAGAGGCTTGAAGAAAAACAGCGCACCACCCGTCGAGAAAGGGAAAGGGAAGCTGTTAAAGCTGCAAGCTTACCAGAAGAAGGTAGAAAACAAACTAAAGAGGCTTTTTTTTTTATCTGTTTTTCTTGTAATTCTGTTCAGCATTTCTTTGTCCATTCATATTTCTTCTTCTTTTTTTCCTAATCCACTTTGTCTATCTTGGTATTCCATGTCTGCTCATCCTTTTTTCCTTAACCCTAAGCCATCACTGAGGGTTCAGTCAATGACTCACCTTTAAAAAGCAAGTACCTTTCTCAGTCTTTTCTAATCCATCATCAACACTTCATATTGACTTTAATATTGCACACATAAACATCAGTGTGCTTTTTCCAAATTTTAATATTTCTATATAATCCTCTTCATTTAGCTGATGCACAAAACACTGGAACCGAAGCAAGTGAGGTTTCTGATGAAAGCAAGTATTAAATCCCATTTGAGCGTTTACGGAGTACTTTTAAAACGGTGTAGCATTTTGACAGAGCTGTTAATAGAACATGATTTCAAATATCCATGAGGTGCAGATAGATTTTTGGGTGTTTTGTAAAGTAGATACGCTAGATTCCTCTCTGGACATTTTAAACTATTAGACGAGCTCTAATCTTATTTTGCTAAATTTTAACATTTTTAAAATGTCCTAGTTTCATATGTAAATTTAGTGTGTTTTGTATATTATTATACCTTTTTAGAGGGAACCCATGGCACTTTTTAAAAATGTAAAGAAAAAAGGTGCGTCTGTTGACTTGTGGATTTACTTTTCTTTTTTTTTTTTTTTTCTTTTCTTTTTTTTTTCTCGTGCTGGGGTTTGCTCAGCTGACACAGAGGACTCTCCTCCTCACACTCCCGTTGCATGCAAGTAGCCCTTATGTTTTCACTCAGTTTTTGTTGCATTAGTCATATTTAGGTTGTTCATTCATGTCATAACTCCCATAAGGTCACCCATCATTCTTTTCTTTTTTTTTTCCTCTTCAGCCCCTTATGGACCATCACTTGTCTCATGCCCATGCAAGTATTCTGATAATACACATGAATGGAATTATGCCACATTTGCTAGTCATTTCAAACCCTCCCGGCCAATATCCATCAATTAATTTTTCTCTTTACATACTTTTTTACTCGCTCTCTCTTAGTCGAAGGAAAGGAGGGTCCTAATGGAGCTCCAGCCAAAAGCAAGTAACATCTGTCCTGTTCTACATGGGCATTTATGTCTTAGATACAGTAACTAGTTTTATATGAGCATAAAATTTGCACAATAAACCTAGCACTAAATATCTAGAGTAGCTGATCTCCATCCTTTTGATATCCTGCAGTTTGTGTATTAGTTGTGAGGGTTTGTTACATGTCTTTATATAAGCCTTTTTCAGACTACTGATTACTCTTTTTAAGCAGCAACTGCAGCTTCGGCTCTTCGTGTGATTCATATATTAACATTTACCTGCTCTCATCCACTTCTGTTTTATCATGACACAGCTGGTTTATTGACTTAGCTCACCCGACAAACGGCATCGACTGTGTCCACAGGTTGAATAAACAACCACGTTTTTTCTTCAGCTGATTCCAACTACCGTGTTACAATTGTGTAATTAAACTTTTGCGAGTATAACAGTGGCTGTTTAGTAATCGTAAACGTGTAGAAAATGTGTATTTTTCAGCTGCTTTTGTAAATAAATGACTATGGCAATATGACATGATGTTGTGAGCAAACTGGATGTTAAAACCCGTGTGATATACTGAACTGAACCGATTGCATTACCTTTATGCATTTAGCAGGTGCTTTTATACAAAAGAGACTTAGAAATGAGGAACAATACTCAGGCTTTGGTACAGAAGGAAACTTTGGCCTGTAAATTGAGTTGTTAAATCTGTTTATATCAGAACAGATAAGCTTTTGCAGTTTTTAGCTCTTTGGGTCCCATCACAGAAGTGCTGTTTAAAGTAGCTTTTGTAACTACAGCTAATACTTACTTTTGTTTGGTCTCTTACTCTGTCGTGCTCTCGTTTTCTCTCCTGTAATTACTTTTGTGAGTCAGTCAAGAGATGTCCACTGTAGCGCCGTGAGGTAGTTTCATAGATGTGACATGGTGGTGTAAAATGCTGTGTAGTTGTCCCACCAGGATGGGATTCTTTGCCTGGTTTTTGCTTTGCCTGTAGCAGAAATGGGAGGAAGCTACAGGTAGATGATGACTCCTAAAATTAAGCAAATATTCCTTTTCAAATGAAATCAAAAAGGTTGGAGTGAACAAAAGTCTTTTGTGCTGCTTTGAATGACAAAATAGGTACTTGTGGCTTCTTAACTCTCACTTCATGTTCCTCTAAATCTCGCTCTTGGTAAAAGACTGTCTTTTTTTTTTTTTTTTTTTTTTTTCTCCCTCAGGCGCCCATCCAGACAACTACCAAGCACTGTGGTTTGAGAGTATAGATGATCCTGCGTCCGGAGAGAAGTTGCATGTCTACAAGGGCGGTTACTGGGAGGCGAAGGAGCAAGGCAATTGGGAAATGTGCTCAGAAATCTTCTGATCACAGCAGAATCAGTTTCTGCTGGTGGTGTGCAAATGAGTAGTTGGAAAGCACAGCTCTCCTCTGTCAAAATAAGTAAAAAATGAAGCCTGATGTAAACCTAGCCCCAGTGTTTTTAGATTCATCTGATAACCCCTCCTGCAGGATCAGGGTCCTCCAGACGCTCAGTGCCCATGCAGCATTGTTGTCACATTGCAGGTGGTTAGTGCTCAGAGTTGCGTCACACTGCCTCTCAAACACTGATGTTCTTCTTCTGCTTACTGCCAGTTGTGGGTTTATTTGATCCAGACTTTTGAGTTTGACTTTAGTAAGAGGTTATTCTGCATAATTTCTTAATGCATTTTCTTTAGACATGCTTATGTCAGAAGCTTTATTCACCCTGGTGATGTACGACAATATTCAAGGATAGCGTTGTAGCGGGAGTTACTAACATGCATTTTTACTTGTTTTTGTCATGAAATTGTGATGTGGATTATCCTACAGGGATCTAATTACAGCAGAGCACCACTACGCACATCATTAAATTTATTAATTTGAGTTTCACGAACACAGACACTTGCAGTTTGCCTTGAATTTCTAGTCATCAGTGGTGCTTTTCTGTTCCCTGAAGTGAAACACCAGCTCTGAAGGTATAGTGTCTCATCTACATAGAAGCCTTTATTTTCTTGTCTTTTTTTCTTTCTTTTTTTTAACAATTACATAATGAAATGTACATTTTTTTGTTTTGTTTTGTTTTGTCTGAATGTGAAAGATTAACATGTCCATGTGCATCCAGTTAATGTGGATATACCTTCTTAATTCCATATGTTAATATACTAAAGCTCATGAAGTAGTTACAAACAAATTTGTTCCATCATGAGTTTAAATATATTTGGCACATTTGGTAGCAGTTGGCAGCGAGACAGTTTAAACCCTGTCGTCTTTTTGTTATAATTAACTCATTAGATTGTAGCTGTTGATGTTTGAACTGTTAAGTGAAAGAGCCTTGTTAGAGTTAAATCATTTTATTTAAGGAATCATTTAAAAAAAACCTCACTGTAATCCTTAAACATATTGTAAAATGTTAGATCCTGTTTCTCTAAGTGCATGATTTCCAGGTGTTTTTGTGGAACCACCATCAGCCGTTTGAAGCGACGCGACAAGGCTTTTCATGTTCACGTCAAGTTTAATACGTGAGAGCTGTGCTCCAAGTTGATTAGTACTGACTGACTTGTACTTTCAAGCGAGAGAAAATGATGCAAAAGTATTTTGCCTTCAGGGTTTCCTTCAAACTTGTAGTCATAGCTTTAACTCTGCTTAACCCCTTAAACCTTTAGGTGTTGTGTAAAGCCGTACTTTTCCACACCCTGTACCAGGTTGAAGGGGTTATGGATATTTTGATGTTTGTGTACACGAATTAATGATTTATACCAGACAGCAATAAGAGTGCCTCTGCTCAAACAGGTGGCACGAAGTGAAATGTGAGGTCGTTGTGAAGTAAGAACTCTGAAGCTGGCAAAAAATGACTTCTGTCATAGTGTTTGTCGCTGTTGTGTGTCGCGAGTTAAAGGACCCGGTTGGTGAATTTAAAGAAGAAAAAAAATCACTTTTCACATTCAAGTGTACTTAAAAGAACACTGAAAATGAAGACGAAGCATAATGTTAAAAATATTAATGACTAATGTAATTGTGGTACAAGCTATAGATAATCTAACGGCAGTAAAGCACTTTGAAGTTTTCTTCTGTTTCTTCTGAAGTTTGGGTTATCTTTTTTTTAACTTATAAAATCTTACACGTGAGATTTCTCTTTACCAACAGCTTTCTATCTCAAATACTAGTTTAGCTACATGACAGTATTTTGTATTACTTTAACCTATAGCTCTATGCTGTATTTAAATAGATTCACTACATCTTTTCAAATGAGTTTACAGGTTTCTTGATTGTATTTAAAAAAAAATATATATATATATATATATATATATATATTAATGTTTATTTATTTTCGTTTCCCAGTAGATTATAATTGGGTGGTTTTATGATTCAGTTTGTTTTAATTTCCTGTTTGTTACCTGTGATTTTAGCCTTGCACTGTGGAGACCATCACTGTCCATAAGGTCACAAATTCTTACATTTCTTTAAAAGAGATGTAAGAAGTACTTTAACTTAAAGGAGACATATTATGGAGACTTAGAGGGGGAAAAAAATATTTCTGTGCAACTCAATTCCCACTTTGAGACCACACATGTCTGAAAATATGTCATTCAGTAGGCTGTTCAGGTTTGTGGGGTTCTGTTACATGACACCGAGATATATCCACCAGATTTAACATTTATGGCCTTTTACTTCCGCACAAACAATTGATGCAAATTTTAAGTGGTAGGCCTCATTGGAAGAGCACTTTGAAATAGGTCACTTTAACCCCTAAAACTGGCTGCTTTTTAATTCATCTGTGTTGCATCTATTGAATTAAGAAGCTCAGGAAATGATGTCCACTTTTGAAAGAAGTAATATGTCTCTTTTAAGTATGGTTACTAAAGTAATTTTAGACCTGTTAACACTAATGAATGAGCAGCTTTTGATGCTGGTTTCTGAAGAGTTCTGTCCTTTGGAGAAGTTTGTATTTGAAAGTTCTTAAATTATGTTCAGCAAATCCAAACACATGGGATGTATTGATTTATGAATCTAAACGTGATCTTTTCTGTCCTTTTTAATACAGTTATTTTTGGGAGGATTGTGCTAGATATTTATTAAAATTTGAGTGGAGATTAACTTCCTGTTTTGTGGTTTTGTAAACATTTATTCAACAAAATGTCACATGTTATTTTTAAGTCAGTCGTTTAATTTTTAAATCGACCCGATTGTAGTGCTGTAACATTGGGCTGCTTCTCTAAAATATGGGCAATTAGATGTTGATGCTCAGTGGACTATTTACTTATGAAGTTCTGTCTTTTACAGTTGAGCAGAAGTCTTAGGATTACAAATTGTAGACTCTAGGATGAAAAGAATTCAGTTTCCTTTAGGAGATCATAGTTGAGTTTGTTTTTTTTTGGGGGGGGGGGGGGGGTTGTTGTTTTTTTTTTTGTTTTTTTTTTCAGTGAAGGAGCACAGCTCATCTGGCGTTATTGTCTCACCGACAGTAGACACAATATGTTCTGGAAATCCAGGGGTTTTCTTGGAACTCAGACGGGAAAGATTTCGGTTCTTTCTAAACCTTTGGTTTGGAGGGAACTTTGCATGTATATGAGAACTAAGCCAGTTGTGCTTCGTGACGGCCCGCCGATGCGGTGCAACCGGGTGTACAAACTGAGCGCTTCTCAAAGTGACGTCAGCAGCTTTGTTTACGAGCCGGATACAGCTGCTGCCAACCGACACCCGTTGTAGAAACCGCCTTTGTGTTTCGCGATAGCCGCCTTGCTGCTGTTTATCAACCGGGACTTGTTTTGTTTTTTGGTGGGCTTTTTTTTTTTTTTTTTTTTTTACCGTTTGGTAAGCGGCTTTTTTTGCTGGCTCAAAAATGTCTGAAAACGGAGCTGAACCTAGAGAGGACGCTACGGACGCGAGGGTCGGTGACGGACAACAGTGAGTAAGCCAATTAAGTCGGTTACGACCTTTAACCGCAGCAGGCTATTGTCGTGTTTGAGGTTTAAAAAAAAAAAAAAAGAGGGAAAACTAATGATGTTCAGTGTCTTGTTCTACCACGGTCACCTCTTAAACTAATAAAATAAACGGTTACCGTGTTGAACGTTGCATATCGTTTCAACATTGACTTGCAGGCCTTTGTGTCGGTCTTTTTAACGTTTCGTCATTCAGCTCGCTGCTCACAGATGTTGTTTTTAATCGTGAGGAATGTAATCCTTTCTTTGGTTTGTTGTCATCCAGGTCGGGGGGATCTTCGTCTGCCCCCAGTCCCAGGGGTGTTAATCCAAAGCCCGCTTCTCACAGCTTCAGATACAGCATGAACTTCCCCAGCATCGGCCAGTGCGTTGTCATCAACAACAAGAACTTTCATATAAGCACAGGTGATCCATACACCTATTTGATTTCACCTTTCGCCGTGTTTATGCATTTTACAATTGTAAATTACTATATATGTGTGTGTGTGTGTGTGTGTGTGTGTGTGTGTGTGTGTGTGTGTGTGTGTGTGAGATCTTTGTAGTGGTGTAGTTTTTACAGAACTGAGACAGGGCGTGGTTTCATGTTACATGACTGATGTCTACGTGTATCATTAGAATGTTAATAGTCAAAGTTTATTGTCAATTCTACCACATGTGAGATACATACAGAGAATCTTTTTTTTTTTTTTTAAATGTAGATCCCCGGTTGGAAATAGAAGATTAGATATTATATTGTTGTCTTTTCACATATTAAATTCTGAATCCAAACTAAAGCACATCCATTTAATGGGGAAGTCGAGAGTTGTTTCTGGTTGTACTGTTTTACATGATGTCTGTTGTGGTGGATTCACTTGTCTTTCAGACACGCCTCTTGTAAAACTGGGTGAGGGTGAGTCCTTAGGACATAGACTGTGAATGTGACTCTAATTGCAGAAAAGATAAGCTTATGTTTTGTTCAGCAGAGTACCAAGTCTACCAGTGATTTGGGATAAATTTTGTAATTGCATCACTCAAACTTGTGCATATGGCAGTACACAACCTAGGGCAGTCATCTTAACCCAGAGCTAAAGTTCAACTTGTGAATACAAGCCTTAAGTTTTCACCCTCTCTTTTTTTTTTTTTTTTGCATTATTTATGCAGTCAGGCTTCCACCTCTGTTTACAATAAGCAGCAGGTCACTCATGTTACACACTTGCACAAGGTTAGACATGCACTTACACTTACTGCTGTGGATGCTATTTAACTGCATCCCTAGTCAGTTAATCGAATAAGTATTAATCTTTGCATTTGATTATACAAGTCAGTAACTGTTAGAACACTGCACTCATTCACTCATCAGAAAGTTCAGACACCCACATAAATGGTGGTGTGAGGATACATACAATAACCACATGCAAACCTTGTTGTTTTATGTTCCTCTCACAAGTTTGTTGTTCATTTGTCAGCTCCAGTTCTCATACACATGCAAAACATTTGACTGTAATACTTGTTCTTTTGGGTGAGAGAGAATGGATCATGCTCCTTTGCCATATTTCTTTTTATACTGAAGACTTGGAGATTTTAACATTTTAAAGTATACTAAACCTTTTATATTTGGATGTATTCCTTAAGAATTTAATTTGTGACATGTATAATATCTGGAATTTGTAGCTGGCTCTTTCACTGGTGTTGCTCCAGTGTTTGTTATATTTTGTTGTTAATGTGCCTTCTTTTTAAACGTGTGGAAAATGTGGTTAATGAATGCAGCATGAGGCTTGTCATTGTGGGGAAAGTACAAGTGGTGTGTGAATGTTGCCAGTGGCTCTTCTTCAGTCAAGCATCTCAGTAAGTCATGACAGTGTGATTCTAAACCTGAAAATGAAATTCAGCTTTAGCCTATTTTATTAGTTCCACCTGTATAGGCATTTTAATACTGTTTTTTGCCTGATTTTTTTTTTTAATTATGAAAGTGGGTGGAATGTGCTTGGCAATGCAAGACTAATATAAAAAAAAAAAAAAAAAGGGTTCTCTATGAAATGTCACCAAACAGCACTGTTTATAGTGGCTACACTTGGGTTTTTCTCTGATCTACTGGACATACCGGGTGACTTACTGCAGCACACAAAAACCTAGTTATCAGGAGGATCATCAATACCGTTGCTCAATGGAAAAACATTCACGTTTCTTATCTGAATCTATATGGACAAGAATCTGTCACCGCTTCCAAGCTATAAATAACTTGATTCTGTGTTATTGTGAGATTGCATTTTACTGAAATGAAATCCAGTTAACAGGATGTCAGAGAAGTTAGCACCTGTTTTTTTTTTTGTTTTTTTTTTCAACTTTATATTTCTCTTTTTTTAAATTCATTTTTTTTACTTTTTCTTAGGCATGAATCAGCGAAATGGCACCGATGTTGATGCAGGGAATGTAGTGAAAGTGTTTTCAAGCTTGGGATACAAAGTAAAGGTTTACAATGACCAGACAGTCAAGCAGATGGAGCAGCTTTTAACTGCCGGTACGTATGATCTATACTCGCATTATTCAAAAGCATTGACCCAACTATAGGACAACCCCGCCAATGGGACGACTTCCTTTCTTCAAAACATGTATCTTTTGAGGGGAAAAAAATTACACAAACATCAACTTATTTGTAAGAACTATTATTTTATTTTATTAATTTTATTTTAAATTTCATATTGTTTGAATCAGGCGTGACTGGTGCAATGTGTATATACATCTTACCCCCAAAAAAGTGATTGAGTGCGTAAACATCGGAATTACAAATGTGGCCCTCTGGCGCTCCCCTCACTCAGAAAAACCCTAGATTCACCACCGGTGTGACCTGACTGCAATCGCAGTCCATTACGTTCAACATTCACCTGCACCAGCTGAGGACAAGTTTACACTTAGTTGAAGCCTTAGTTGAATCATCATACCTGAACACACCCATCACTGAGTAATGGCTCAAGTGACTGGCAGTCCTTCTTTCTTTTTTTCAATCACATGCGTGCACACCCTCCCCTCGGTTCCATGGAAGCAGACTTTTTTTCCTCCTTTTTTTTAACGGTCTGCATCTCCAAAGCATTCTTTTTTTTTAAGCTTGCTATTGCCGTGCACCATATTGTGTGAGGGCGTGTTTTTTCCGTTGCTTGGCAATTATTTGACGACTCTGCAGCACTTATCACCGTCATCTTAAAGCTGGCATCAAAACTTTTTTCTAATTTGTTTCGTCACATGTCCACATATTTTTTTAAGGCTTTTTGTTCAGGATAATGCCGTCTTTCTGCATGCCTCAGACGTTGTCAATACGGGCTATTCACATATTAGATGAATCATAATACACCCTAATGCAGCGGAAATTTATCAGTTAGGGTCAGCATCTTTTTTTATTTTCTTTGTTTTTTTTGTTTTTTTTTTTGTTCTCTTTAATCTATCCATTAGCTATTCCCGCTTTATCTGTTACCGGGTCACGGGGGTCTGTCGGAGCCTGTCCCGACGCATAGTAGGCAAAAGGCAGGGGTACCCCCTGGACAGGTCGCCAGTCCATCCAGGGCCACATACAAGACAAACAACCAATCACACTCACATTCACAGCTAGGGACAATTTAGAATCAACAATTAACCTACCCTGCATGTTTTTTGGACTGTGGGAGGAAGCCGGAGTACCCGGAGGGAACCCACGCAAGCACGGGGAGAACATGCAAACTCCACACAGAAAGACCCACCGGGCCGGGAATTGAACCGGGAACCTTATTGCTGTGAGGCAACAGTGCCTCTACTAACCACTAAGCCACCGTGCTGCCCCGTTCTCTTTAATATATTTCTTTATTTTTCTTGCAGTGTCTAAGGATGATCACAGCCACTCGGCTTCATTCGTCTGCGTTCTCTTGAGTCACGGAGATGACGGTGTGTTCTTCGGTACTGATGGCGCAGTAAAACTAACGTCCATAACCTCCCTTTTTCGTGGTGATCGCTGTAAATCGCTGGTGGGAAAGCCCAAACTCTTCTTTATCCAGGTATTGTAAGAGTTTATCTTTTTGTTCACATCCACTTTGTTCAAATCCCTTTGCTAAAATGTCTTGCCTTTAAATGCTTAGGCTTGCAGAGGCACTGAACTAGATGGAGGCATTGAAGCAGACGGCATTGAAGATGGCATTGGCAAGATCCCTGTGGAAGCAGATTTTCTCTATGCCTTCTCTACAGCCCCAGGTCAATACTTATCCGCAGGTAGTTTGGTGGAATAGCTTCTTTTTAAAAAGGTATATATATATATTGTATTAATTTGCCCTTATTCTTTCACTCATACATGTACAGGCTACTACTCATGGAGAAACACCGTCTCTGGGTCTTGGTTCATACAGTCTCTGTGTGATGTGATCAGGAAGTATGGAAAGGAATTGGAGCTCCTACACCTCATGACAAGAGTGAACCACAAGGTGGCAGTAGAGTTTGAGTCCACCTCCAACTTACCAGGATTTGACGCAAAGAAACAAATCCCCTGCATCGTGTCAATGCTGACCAAAGAGATGTACTTTTTCCCGTGATGTGTCTTCACATGAGAAAACACGAGCATGGCAAGCACAGGAATACAGGAATAAGGCTTGGGAATGTGTTATTTTACTTTACAGTTTTACTTGATCTCTCTTAAAAGTTGCATAATCTTTGAGAGCAGATGTGATGCAACATTTCAGTCTCATTTCACTTGCTTGGCATTAAAAGATTCTCTCTATAGAGAATTTCTGATATGCAGGAGTTTCAACTTTCTGTCACAACAGCCTGTAATTTTACACAAAATAACCTGAAAAGGGTTGTTTTCTTTCTTTTTTTTTTTTTTCTTAATGGAGCAAATTCAGAGGACACTAGAGCATCAAAATCCAGCAGTAAAAACTGATGGGCTTTGTCAGTCTAGTTCTTTGTTGTTTACAAATATACACATTCAGGGGTGTGGTTTGAGAGCCAGTCTTGTAGGAAGTTGAATTCCTTGTGTGGAATCATGAAAACCTTGTGTGGAATCATGGAAAAAAAGGGAAAAACGTTTTTTTTTTTTTTTTTTTTTTTTTTTTTTTTTTTTTTTTTTTTTTTTTTGTCTACCTTCTTGTTATCTTTCCAATCATATTTCAGTGTAGTGACTACAAACTTGAAAGTTGTGTGTCTAAAATATAATCAGACATTTGCTGAATTAGTAGGCTACCTGATGGATTGCGTGACACCTAAATAAAAGCAGCACTTAAACTCAGTAGGAAAATTGTGCAGTTGAGCATCCTGTGAGCCGTTTTTTGATATGAGGGTGATAAAATCCAGAATTACATATATTTTGTAGCCTTTTATTTTCTGAACATGGATGTCTTTTAATTAGGTGCTTCCTGTGAATATCCCCAAATGAAAAGGTACAGAAACTCCACAGCTTTCATGAGTAAGGCCTGACTGTTGCCTGAAGACATTTGTACTTGGATTCAGCTTCACGTTTTGTTTTAAGCTGTGCTTTAAAAAACAGTTTTAGGTAACAGAGTGAATGAAAGCTAGTGTGGAGGAGCACTTGATGTCACAGGAAGACAAAGGGGGAAAAATCTAATTGTTAAAATATCCCAGGTGCTATGATGGTTAATCAATTTTTATCAAAAATCTATTTGATATTATTTCACTCTTCTTGTTCAGTTAAGCAGAAATTGCCTAAAAAGTGAATTTCATAAGGTTTTCAAATATCAACGTTTGGTTTATTTTCGTTTTACCCCGAGTATAAACTCATGGTCTTTAAGTTTGATGCTTTTGGAAAATAATGAGTGCCTTTCTCATTAAACGGTCATTTCAAGACTATAATTGTGTTTCGAAAAGAAAAAATGTTAAGTGACAAAGTCTCAGGTGCTGACATGTACCACGTTTTTGTGTATTGTCTTTATTTGTTGTATTAATTGTATGAGGGGGAAAAACATGCAAATGTGAAAAATAAATCCAATGATGTAAAATGGGACACGACTTGCAGCTTTAGTATTTTGCTGGTAAAGTTTTGTGACGCTGGTAACGAGGCTTTTCTTCATGGACTTCTGTCAATTCACTTCAATCGTGCATTGAGCCGGTTTGTGGTAGTTTTTGTGTAAGCTGAGTTTTTACGACATCCTACATATGTCTATCAGTAATGCTGTTTTAGTGAATGTGTTCTTCATGTAGCATAATTATTTTAAACTTTGCATTATTTACTACTTATGAACATCATTTTAAGGCTTTTTATATTATCACTGGTCTCTACAGCTACAATGTGAGCTTTGGTGGATTTCATTTTACAATAAAGATCACTTTCCATTGTGTGCTGTGAAGCATTTTTTTTCTTTTGTTTTTGTTTGTTACATGCACTGAGATAAAAAACTAGAATTGGACAGAGTAGGTCTGTCAGTATTGTAAGCACCTCCTAGACAAGACAATGTGTACAACAGTGAGGAATCTGTTTGTGTACACCGTCTTATGTGTAAATGAGCAGGATTACTGCAGATCTGGCATGCCTGAAGGCACGAAGAACTGGGCCACAAGATCTAGAGGCCCAGAGCCAAACCAAACTGGGCCTCTGATTCCTTTGCTGCAAACACAGATGAACTTAACCTAAACTTGCCCCCATGAAGAAAGTTTTTGAAATTCTGGGATTTGATTCTACTTTAAATGGATCTGCTGGAGCAGACTTGTTAAGTGTTCCTCGTGGAGGGTTAACCAAGTCAACATTTGTATGCGAGGCCCATCTGAGATATGGCCTGGCCAGCCAGACCAATTCACTTTGCAAAAATTCTCTCTTCTGAAACGGTCTGGTGTTTCATTTCCTCTGGCATAGAACATACCAAACCAATGGCAATGCGGCAGGGGGTGGGCTTTATGCAGCGACTCATATAAAAGCATCCAAGAAACACTATTTAAAACAATGACGATGTCAGCAGAATTACTAATATCAACTTGGATCAACAAGTTATATCTGCAAAATTGACAACCGTCATTCACAGGCTTTCCTCTTTCACTGCGCACTATTTTCTTATCTGTTGTTGATACTTGTCAGGTTTTCACCTTCCCTGTGTCACATGCTTCTTTTCTCTGATTGGTTGTATTCTTATCTGGTGGTTTCCTCAGACAGGTTCTTCTGGGCCCGTTGGCACTACCCCCTGGAATTCAGATTTGAATCCAGATGAACCAGACTATTTTTTTTTTAATCAAAGAGGAAAAGAATTAGGATGGCGGGCCAAGCTGTCTGAGATATACATGGGCTATAAAATGGGGCCCCATGTGGGGTTTTCCTCAGATTCCATGTTAGTGGGAATTGCTCACAGTTGTTGTACTCAGGTACATAGGTAATAAATAAGTATGAGTTGAAAATAGCTGTCTCATCTGAGTCCCTTTTGGGCCAACCACTTAGCTCGAACCAGAGTGGACAAATCTAACGGGGTTAGTAGGAAATTACATATAGGGTCCCAGTTTTCAGCCAATTTATGTCTCACCCACATACTAATGTTGGCTGGGAAGTGTTTGTTGTGGCATTTACTATTCATGTGCAGTTTCTGTGCTCCATCTACTCAATAATCAATTAATCTCACGGTAACTGAAAATGACCATGATGTCATTGAATCTTATGAGAAGTTAACTATGTCTCAGAATTTCGAAAACTTTGAAATGGCCTCAGGGAATTTTAACTAAGGATCTCATATACTTGATTCCCATCTCAAATTTTGTTTTGGGATAATAAAAAAAAAAAAAATTCTGACTTCGGTCAGACTTGTGACCTAAGGGGAAGTGAAGTTGAGTAGTTTACGAGGAGTACCTGAACGCAGCATAAGTCCTCGCCTCTTTTGTCGCTGAAAATACTGAAGGTCTTAATCCTCTTTGACAATTACAGTTGGGGAGAGGTGGCTGGCTGCAGTGAACGGTGTGTCATGGTGCTAATTTCCAAGTTTTACGTGGAGCACTTTTGTTTTCCCATCCACAACACCGTGCTTCTGAGTCAGGGTTAGCCTTCTTTCCACAATTATATTTCTTAAACATGCCTAAACTAGTTATGATCAAGTGCCAGTTTATGGGTATAACCGCAAGAGCGCTGGAGAATGCGCTGCCGTTGAGAGGCTTTAGATTCCTCCCAGTTCCAGCATGACTGAGGCGAAGATGGAGAAGTTTCTCCACATAACTCCGCACTCTCTGGCTCTGGTGCTGTCGCGGGCCCGTGGGGGAGATGAGGAGGACTCACCATCACCTGAGCATCACACCGGCTACGACGTCTTCGCCAGTTTCAAAGCCGTCAACATGCTGCACTTCTGGAACAAGGCGCTGACACAGGCTCTGTCAGAGATCTTCTTCCTGGGATGGATAGATGAGCACGTTCTGCTGATCCAGGGAAGAGAGGTGCACCTCCAGGTGATCAGGAACGGATGGACAAGGCGGACCCTGAAACCCCCGCAGGGCTTTGATTTCAGATGCATGGGTGGGTAAACTGTTGCAGATTGTTAAAGCTCCTTGTTCAAACTATCCGCAGGGAGAAGAACAAATAGAACAAAACAAAACTGATGTAATTTTTAAGTGACATGTGTCGTGTGTACTGTGTATAGATACACGTGTGTTTTGATATTGTATTTATTTATTTTTGTCAGACCTAACTTGAATGAAAGTTGAACTGAGTGAGTCATGGTGTCCACATTGACAGAGCTAATTCAGATCCAATAAATCTCAGGAGCAATTGAACATAATACAGCTGCACATGCAAATATTAAACCAGTGCAATGAAATTTTGTGGTGAATGAATTATTTCTGCATACTTAAAAAAATATGAGTAATTTAATTGACTAAGCATGTGGATAATTAAGAAACCTCAACGAAGCTTCATGTTATATTATATATACTGTAAGAGAGTGACTACTTCATAACTTTGAGATGGCGCAACCTTATCACTTTCTTTGGAGCAACTTACTGCAAGTCAGAGGACACGTCTTTCAGCGAGCGGTTCTCATTTGCAGGGTTAGATAATATCATAAGCCCAAATTGCCCAGGTCTTTCTCATCTTCACTCTATCCACTTTCACATTAGTGGCCGTGCCTCTGCAGTGCAGTGGTTGGGGCAAAGCTGTAACCAAGGTGCAACATCCGGTTTTCAAAGTAGTCGAGAGTATCGAAGTAGGAAAATTGCAGTGCATCAAATGTTAAATATGGGCTTTCTAAAGAAGTAAGTCCTATGATAGAACTTCAAACTTTACAGCAGAAATAAGCTCATTTACAGCCTTGTACAAGAAACTTTTTTGGCCTCCAGAGCTTGTTTTTACATCCATGACTCTATATGGGAGGGGGTGGAGGTCTGCCACTTCAGGTACTTTGTAGTTTGGGTGAACTGGTCCTTCTGATTTTAATATGGCGTATTGTTCTGTTAATTGTACCGCCGCTAGCCCTGCAGCAGCTGAAACAGCTGAGCCACCTTTCAGGTTGGTTGGACGTTTCCGTACTGACTGACCTGACTGCTAGTCAACGTGCAGACCTCTGACAGGATCAAGTTCAAGCTGAGCTTTGGGGATCTACCCAGTTGCGGTCGGCTGTTTTCCGTTTTTTTGGGCAGTGCTTGTCGCTTCTCTAGCGACATGTGAAAAGAAGATTGACCAGACTGAATGTAATAAAACATTATTTTGCATCATAGCTTCGGAGGACCTAATCCAAGATAAAAGCGCCAGCTTGTGGTGACCAAGCTGCAGCACCCTAACTTCTGTGCTGTATCCATCCAGGAAGGAGTTTTAAAAAATGCAGTTCCTCAACTGATCACTGGGGGAGTATATAATTTGATGGGCGTGAGCTTTTGACTGTTGCCTTGCTTAGCCAATGACTTTCATCCCTTTTGCTACTTTATGCTTGGCAGTATAATGACTTCTGGGGGTAGCTTATCAGCTGTGAACAAATGCCTGAGCATAGTCATTCATATTTAAAGAGAATACATTTTGTTGTGCCTTTCATTTTGCTTTTCTTAACAAACCGGTATGACTGGCTGTGGGTTGGCCCACAACACGTGGTTGTGCTACTCACGTGTTTACTGAAACGCTGTCATTATTCATGTTTCCGCCACCAAAACGACATTTGAAATGGGAGATGCCGTTGGGAATTCTTGCTGGCATTGGAAGCAGTGGCCTGATATGCCATAAGCAACAGATCAAGTGATTAATAGGGCGGCAAATTAAAGCCAAAATAAGGGGTTAAAAAGGTATGAGTGTAAGTATTGCCATACATGGAAAATAACTTGATCAGTGTCCTTGTTTAAACTATTTCACCAATAATAATAATAATGATAAAAAAAACAGAACTCTTTTAGTCCTTGTTTCAACTCTGGCAATACTCATGTTGGATTTTGTTTTTAGTAGCTTCACCTGAAATTATGAATTTTGTACAAATTTGATTTGATTTTAACGAATGTAAAGGAACATTGATTAGCATCACACGTTACCATAAGCTAAGTCCGCCAAGCTAAAAACGCTAAATGTGGTTGAAGTAACGTAGTCATGTTCCAGCCAGGTTCCCAGGACTTTTTGTTCCATTCATTTTTTTAACATGTCACCCTGCAGTACCAGGTAGAAGAGGCTTCATAATCAGTCTTAAGAGAACATATGGGAAACGCCGCTCAGTAATTGTACAGTGTACGGTGGTGACTGAGGTTAGGTGGGCATGTTTCAACCAGTTTTTGAAATTGCTTATTCTGCTTTTTTCCCCATTTTTGGATTAACTAGGGTTGGTAGGAAGCAGCTCTTGCCAAGATAGCTTTGTCCATCAAAGCTAATTTCAATTTCAAAAAGCTTTTTTTTTCAGAAAACCTATTGGTAATGTCTCAGGGTTTGTTTGTTTTTCTTATGCAGTCTATGTAACAGCAGTATTAAAAGTGGTTTCCTGTCAGAGATGTTAACTCCACCTTCTACAGGCAGCTACTCGAACCAGGACGTATGTGGTTGAAAGGGATGTGTCACCAAAATGGTGCCATACACATCTAATACCCTATTTACGAACACAAGGGTCCTGAAGGGGCATGGACGTTTGCCCAACTGGTATATACGTGGTTTGTAGACTTAGAAAAAATATTCAGCCGTTGGGGTCCAAAAAGTGAACCAAAGTCACCAGACACTGCTGATGTCTGGTCTGACGGCAGATGCAATAAATGACTTGCAGTAGCGTTCCTCCCATCGTGGGAGCAGCAGTCTGCCACTGAAGGAGCTGTTCATGTCTCCCAGTGTCTGATGCAAGGGGTGGGAGGGGTTGTCCATGATCAATGTCAGCTTTGCCAACATCCTCCTCTCACTCACCTCCTCAAAGGTGTCCGGAGAGCGGTCCAGGACAGAGGTGGCTCGTATGACTGACTTTTTTAGTCTCTTCCTGCCTCTCTCTGAGATAACACTGTTCCAGCAGACCACTGCATAAAGGATGCCAGAAGCTACCACACAGTCATAAAACGTGCTGAGCAGGTACCTGCACAAACCAAAGGAACTCAGTCCTCTGAAAAGGTGGAGACACCTCTGGCCAGGGTACAGGGTATGTGTGTTTTGTGACCAGTCCAATGAGTTGAACACCCATGTATTTTTACTGCTCCACAATCTCAATGTCCAAACCTTGTCTTTGTCTTGCTGGGATTGATGTGCAGGGGATAAAGTTCACACCAATGGACAAAGTTGGTAATGACGTACCTGAATGCCCTCTCTGGTCTAGGAGTGAGGCGCTACCTGAGGTGAAAGAGTTAGAGTATCTTGAGGTCTTGGGAGTGGGAGCTTGACAGGCATACTGGTGCAGTGTCTATAGTAGTGTAAGCTCTGTACTGGTATGTTATCGTGAAGAGAGAGTTGGGCTAAGAGGTAAGACTCTCTGTTTACTTCTCAATCCATGCTCTTACCCTTACCTGTGATCACTAACGGTGCATAGTGACCAAAAGAAGGAGATTGCCAGTAGAAGCATCTGAAATTAGTTTTATCCACAGGGTGATTGAACTCCCCCGTAGAGATAGAGGAGAAGTTCTGTCTTTCAGGACAGTCATTTGAGGTGGTTCGGGCACCTGGTTAGGATGCCTCCTGGACCTCCCTGGGGAGATCTTCTGGGCATATTCAAACATGAGAAGACCCTGAGGCAGACTCAAGAGACGCTCCAGAGATTACATTTCTTGGCTGTCCTGGGAAAGCCTGGGTATTGCCCCAGAAGAGCCGGAAGAGATGGTTAAGGAAGTGGAAGGCCTGGGCCTCTTAATCTGCTTAATCAGCTGAATTTTTTGTAAATTGTGGTTCTTCAGATTGTCTTACCTGAAAAAAAAAAAATTCCTGCCGCTGAGTGGTTTTCACGCACTAATGACCCTGTCTTTTTGCAGCTGCGACTTAAAAGACTTTCTACTTAGGTTTTCATCATGTTTTCTGTATGTGAGTCAGGCAAGGCTGCCGCTGGGCTGCGTGAAACCAGTCATAGCTAGTCTGAGTGAAAGAGGGGAGTTTAGGCATCATCTCACCTTGTAACCTCAGCTGCTTCATGTCATGTAGGCTTACTCATGCAGACAGAAGGGCTCAGGACTGAGGCCCAGTCCTACTCCAGTTCAACATTCCGGCACTCACTCTCCTTTTACTCTGTCAAGGCCATAAGTCATGTATGTGTTGAAACAGGTTGAGACGACTCAAGGTTTTGTTTGGATCTCTAACCAAAGAACCTATTATAATACATTTACAAACCCCCTTGTGTGGGCAAGCATGTCAGAGATCACCGTAAAAGTTGTGTATCTGGCGTGAAAAAAATCCACTACAAGCCTTCTAAGAAAAGTACAAATCAAGATACATTCATTTGGCACTAAATATTTAACAGTTATAGTAGACCAGCTCTTAGTCAAGGTTATAGATCTAAAGACGTTTCACTGCACAGTTCACAGCTTGTTTTTTTTAGGGGTTGTAACTCGCATCACTATTCTTATTCAGTATAACATCTCATAAGTGTCAGCAACAGATAGGCGATTTGTAAGCAAAGAAAAACTCCAATAAATCCACTGTGAGGTATCTTGATGGCAAGAAATGTTAATGAGCTGAGAGCATCACTTGATACATTCGAAACACAAAACACTTGTGTCGGTTAGTTGAAAATACGGTGAAACTTCGAGTGGACTACAGGTTCTAGTCAAAGCATCTGTAGAGCTTAGCTTGGCTGTCCATACTAGTTCTTTTCCTCTTTGATACAAGGGATTTGTCTGGTTTCCCAGATTCCAATTTGATTTCCAGAGGGAAGTACCAATGGACACAGAAGCAACTGTCTCTGGTCGCCTTCGGCTAATCATACAACCAATCAGAGAAACGAAACATGTGACTCAGGCAGACTGATAACCAGAAAAGTATCAGCAAAATAAATCCTAAATGGTTTGCGTTGGACCAGAAACGTCGGTGAAGAACTGTTGTTGGTTTTGCAGCAAAAGCTTGTTGATCCAAGGTGTTATTAGCTATTCTGCAACCATCTTGGTTGTTTTAAAAAGTGGCTCTTGGACGTTCCTTTATGAGTCTGCACCCACCCCATTATGATAGGTTTGGTACGTTCATTACAGGTGGAAATGACTGAGAATGAGGAAGGTACCCGACGCATTTCATGAGAGAACTTTTGCCCAGTGAATGAATCTTGCTGGCCAGTCTATGTGGAGATAGTTGTTTTTGTAAAATAAAACAAAGGCCAAGAGTGAACAGTGGACGAATGTGACTATATAACTGGTAATGTTAGTCTAGTAATGATAGTTTTTGTGTCTCATGTTAGGGTTTTGGGCTGAAATCTACACAACGCTTCCTGGGAGCATCTCTGAAATGTGTCCTCAGCATTGTTTTTCTTAGCTGCAAACAAGTGAATTGCTCCAGTCAAACTTTAGTTTGTCTCTGGCCAACCTGTGTTGCTTCTGCAAACGCAGAGACCTGATTAGACTTACGCTCAGACTAAATATGAGGAGTGTTGACTTTCTTTTAGTTTGCAGGTGTTTGTAATAAGCTGCTGGTTGTCAGTCACATTGGAAGGGAATGTTGTTAATATTTCTGTTACTGCATAAAGTCAGATTGTAATTGCTTTACCTGATTGTTAGAGGAGGTAGCATGGCTTTATTGATGACACTGAAGCAACGTTGATAATGGAATGTGGAATGTTTGTCTTGGTTAATAAATCACCCAACTTATACAAAGCTTAAAAAGTTTTTGTTCAGATGTAAATTAGATAAATCAGCTATTACGGAGGTTTTCACAACTAAAGTCAAAATGTTGTGCTAGTTGAAAATCATGTGATTATGGCTCTGATATTGAAATTTGGATGCGTGTAGACATTACTGCTGGTTCTGTTTTTGTATTCACCTATTTGGCCACTAGACTACTGGGCAGCTTAATCAATAGTGAGCTTAGACATGAGGCCATGTGATGTCAACTAACAGTTAACTTTTAACCATTGGGTCTCTTTGAAATTACCTGAAACAGTTCAAACTTGCAAATAATGTTTGGACACAAAATAGTTTTATCTAGTCTTATCTAGAGTCTGCACAATTTTAGTATCACGATATTAGTAACAACTCCATGTAGAATACATTTGTGTAGTACAAGTGTGTAGTGAGGGATTTGAACTTCCATAACTTAGAAACACGTTCCAGTTATTACAGTGTTATAGAGTCAACATAGTCTCCTTACTTATACAAATTCCAAACTTCACACAGTCCAGATAATCCATCAAACTGTCTGAGCCAAATGCAGCAGGATTAATACATGCAGACAAAAGTTGTAGGTGTTTAACTGTGTGGAAACAAAGTGTTTTTAAAAGACAGTTCAATCTGATTAGCAGAGGCTAAACAATGGGCTGGGGGGAGTGTTTGCTCCTTAGGAAGGAAAATGCAACATTTGTTCAGGAAAACTCTACCCCACTGTATTTCCCAGCTATAGCACAGGTCTGCACTGGAAGGAAAGGGAGGGTCTCCTCAGAGAATTGGGCGAAATGTTTGACGCAGTAGTTTGTTGCCATATATCCCAGTGTAAGGTCAGCATGGCGATGATGATCTGTCTCTGAACTTACTGTCTGCTCCAGAGAGTATGCTTTTTAAAACAGTGTTTTGGAATAATGTGCCACTGGAGGGCAGACGACATGGAACAGCGTTTGTGTTTGTAAGGAAGTCAGATGAGAGCGATACAAGCCACAGATATTATCTCTTATCTATGTTTCATGTAGGGTTATTTCCTGCAAACTGATTTCATTTGGTATTGCTATAGATATGAAAAAACATTTTAGGATCTGACAACTTTTTAACTTCAAAATGTTTTGGTGAGTCGTTTTATGTGCAAGGTATTTCTTTTTGCCAGTTCGTCCATCTCCTGGATCCAGTTGTATGTGGGACGTTGAATTGTTTAACATGATGTTGTGTCTATTTGCTAATCCCCACTGGTAAACTTCTAGTCCCATTCATTTTTATATATATAAAAAAAAAAATCACATCTTTCATAAAGTGTGGCACATATGCTCTTGTTCTATCCATCTATTATTATACCCCCTTAATCCAGGTTGAAGACAAACCTGTTATCCCTATACTTAGGATAAGTACCACAGGTTTTTACTTTTAAAAAAAACCTCTCTTGACCCAGACATCTTACCGAATTATAGACCAATTTCCAACCTTTCCTTTGTATCTAAAATTCTATAAAAAAAAAGGTAGTTGCAAGTCAGTTGTGTGACCATTTGTATAGAAATAATCAGCTCTAGGTTTGTTTAATCAGATCTATCTGACAGATTCCAGTTTTTCATGTTCATGAGGTTTCTTCAGTACAAACAAGGATCTGCTATGGTGTCCCACAGGGTTCAGTGCTAGAGCCAATCTTGTTCAGTTTACACATGCAGCCCTTGGGAAGTATTATCCAGAACCACAGCAATAATTTTCATTGCTATGCTGATGATATGCAGCTGTATTTGTCTATGAAGCCAAATGAAACAGAGCCATTAGCCAAACTTCAGGAATGTCTTAAGGACGTTTGTATCTTCTAGACTAGATTATTGTAATGTATTATTAGCAATATGTCCAAGTAATTTTCTGAATATATTCCAGCTGATCCAAAATGCAGCAGTGCGAATGCTGACAGGAATCAACAAGAGAGACCACGTTTCTCCAGTGTTTGCCTCCCTCCCATTGGCTCCCTGTGAAACTCAGAATCCAATTCAAAATTGTATTACTTGCGTATAAAGTCCAAAATGGTCTAGTGCCACGATATTTGCAAGACCTGATAATCCCATATGGTCCTAATATTGCTCTCCGTTCTCAGAGTGCAGGTTTACTCTGAGTTCCTAGAGTATCCAGATGTAGATTTGGAGGACGGCTTTCTGTTATCAGGAACCATCAATATGGAACCAACTAACAATTTGGGTTAAGGAGGCTGACACCACCTCCACCTTTAAAACCAAACTTAAAACCTTTCTGTTTAATAAAGCATATAGATGGTGTAAACTTTAGTGTGTTAGGGCCAGTAGTCATAGCTGCAGCTACAGGACCAGACTAGAGCAGCTGGTCTTAAACACAGCTTCATCTTAGATATGCTGCTGTAGACCTGCTCTGCAGGGGGACCCCAACATGATCCACTGAGTGGTGCCCCTCACCACCTCTGTGTCTCTTGCCCTTCTTCAGCTCAGTCCTCGATTATTAATTAGAAGTATCTCATAAGTATAATTGTGCTCCATTGTTCTTGTAGTTTGTTGTGCTGGTCTGTCCCCTCTTTTTCTCTTCCATGCATGTTTGCAGACCAGAACCTCAGGAGCTGCATGCTGCCCTGCAGTCCCACCCTCTGACCATCCCAGTGTTTACCTCCACCTGTCTGTATAGATGTCTCTGTTGGATACCTGCTGACATCCTGACCTGCAGTCCCACCCTCTGACCACCTCAGTGTCTGCTGTCTACACCTGTTTATGTAGTCATCTCTGTATATCACCAACTAACCATGTATCAGTCATATATACATTGAACTCTTAGTTCTCCTCCTGACAGATATTTAATACTAATATATCTTGTCTTTTGTACCTTTGACAATATATCTGTGTCTCTCCTCTCTCTGTCCTTCATTCTCTCTTTCTAATCTCCCTTTTCCCGCTCTTCCTGGCTGGCCTTCAGCAGGAGGGTCCCCTCCAGGAGCCAGGTTCTGCTCAAGGTTTCATCCCTCTTAAAGGGGAGTTTTTACCTGCCATTGTTTATGTAATAATTCCTCTGGGGTCATGTTCTGGGTCTCTGGAAAGTGCCTTGAGACTATTTGTATTGTAATAGACACTATATAAATAAAATTGCATTAAACTGAAAACTAATGTTAGTACTAATATTTGTAAAAACCATCGACTGTAAAAGAATAACTGGACAGCCCATCCCCCGTGATGTCAATCATAGGTTTTCTACTACCAAACAACTACCAAAACGAGTGCTGCCAGGGCTGAAACGACGACTAGAAAAGCACTGCTGGTATTATCAGATCAGCCTAAAAACTTTGAAAGGGATGTGAACTCTAGCAATGTAGACCACAACCGTTGTTTTAACCAGGCATAAATGTTCATTTTTGCTGTAAACTTGGACATTTTAACATGCCGGTTAATAGAAATTGACTCCCTTTTTTGGAGCCACCCCCAGTGGTCAGTTGAGAAACTGCAACTTTTCTTACTTTCGAGTTGGATTATTGGTACTTATTAGTAACAGATAAGTGAAATAAAGCATATAAAAAAGAAAAACAATCCATAACGTTTAAGCACATCTAACATGCTTTGCATCAACAATTACAACACACAACTGTACAGTAACTGTACACAAATATGCACACATTCATATTAAATACAAAATTACAGTTTTGAATTGAAGTTTTCAATGAAGACACATCTTTGATTGACCTCAGATCAACAAGCAGTTTGTGTTATAGAACAGAACCACAATAACTGAAAGCACCTTGGGTTTAACTCTGGGAACAGCTAAAAGGCTTGCACCCGATGACCTAAGAGTCCTGATTGGCTTATAGACAGTGAGCAAGTGAAATATGTACTCGCGGGCCAAACCACTAATGCTTTATTGACTAGTGGGAGGATTTTAAATGCGATTCTATAGTGTATCGGGAACCAATGAAGTGACTTCAATCCTGAGGTAATTTGTTCAAATCTTTGTCCATGTTCATGTAAGAACTCTACTGCATACTGAGTGACTTCAGTCAGCCTAGATTTTACTTGTCTATTCTTACTAATAGAGCTTCATGGAAGTGTAACCTGCTAAATAGGATTTCATGGACAATTTTCTCAGTAGGTTTTGGATGAATGTTCTAACTTTTAATGTAATGTTTAGCTGTTGAAAGCAGTCTTGGTGATGTTGGTAATGTGCTTTTCAAAATTCAGTCCTTAAAATAAGATTTCTAATAGACTTATTAATAGTCTTTCATGGACAGCAATGGCAAATACGGTACTTTATGAACATATGTATTGTCTCTGTTCCTTAAAGGTTTCTGAGCATTTAGCAATTGTCGATAAAGTTTATCAGTGGTAGAATATATTAAGATTTGTTGTGATAATACCAGCTCAGGGCATGTGAAGAGTAGAGAGAAATGGACAAAGAACTGGCTCACGTTTTCTGTCCGTATTTTGTGATTCAAACTAGCTAGAAACCTGACCTGTTAAAGCAACAGATCCACAAAGAACATCATTTCCTCACTGTAGTCAGTCATGTCTATACATTGTTTTTGCTTTTATTGCTTTCTCTGTGACTGTGATCTACCAAACAGACAGGGCTCTGAACTGCACGTGCACCTCTGTGCATGACTTTGCACAGAGTCCCATTTAAAAGTGTCGGCTTCTGTAAGGAAATACTAGATCTCAAAAGTTGTGATGCAAGTTATTTTCAGTATTTGAACTAATTCCCATGTGAAAAGTAGAAAACTTTATTTAGACTCTAAAAAAGTTGCCAAATGTTGTGAGATGACATCATGAGGTAATTATTCAATAATTCAGTATATCATTACAGACAATTGCATTCTATCTTGTGTCAAACCTTTAGATTATTGTTTATATTATTATTATTGTTTTTTCACTCCTCTCTCTGCTCTCGTATAGTATACTGTATGTCAATACAATCAAATTCCATTTAAATCTGCTTTCTTTGACATATTTTTCTGTTTCTGAGTTCTGGCTTTAAATGAAGCTTGATGATGATGAGGAGACCAGCAGCAGCAAAGAAGATGAGCGTGTGTGTCCATGATATCCTCAGATATAGTAGACACAAGTTGGGAGGGCTTAGGCTTGTACAGGAGCTGCAGATGCACACTTGACAGCGTTCAGGTTTGACAGCCTACAGTGGAGAAAAGCACCAAGACTCACAGTTGGTGCACAATTGGGCCTGCTGGGTCAGTTGACCACTTCAAAAGTACATTTTACTGTGAAAGTAGAAAAATAAACATCATATTAAATTTTGAATACATATTTTAAGCCCAGGTTATTGGAGAGTTCTTTCAACACCAAAGCTTTCTTCCTCATGTCAGTGTGTCTTCAAACTCTTATTGTATAGTTCATGCAAGTGAGAAATCACCAAAGCCATCTTCCCCTTTATTGTCTTTGTTCTGTGTCAGAGTATCTGTAACTGGATGTGCCAAGGTGCCCTGACAAGGTGTTGCACCATGGTGAATCCTTTTTTAACAAGGCCACACAGATTGCACATGCATCGTTGCGTCCTTGCCTCTTCTTTGCAGTTCCAAGCTCCTCTTGGTCCAAGCACAACAAGCTATAGAGAAAGGCTGATCTGACTATCATCTTGTAAACCATCTTATTCTCTGTCAATGTACTCTCGATGCTACTCTTCTATCACTGATACCTCTACTCTTTCCCACATTCCCCATTACTCTAAATAGTTAAGTGTCAGTATTTAAACTCCTCCACTTTCTTCACCTCTACTCCTTGCTACAACTGTCCACCATTCTTCTTCACTTTAGCACATATCTCCATCTCTCCAGGCGTTCTTACACCTGCTCCCTGCTCTCTCCTCAGATCAGTATTTCATCTGCAAACATCACGTTCTGAATGTTAATAATACATTTGGCCAATCAATTTATTTTTATTTATTTTTTCAAAAAGATGTTTCTCCATAATTGTTGATCTTTACTCATATTTTCTTCAACACTGCACAAACTATTAAGGAGCATAAAGATGAAAGTTAAAAAATAAAAAAGGGATCTGAAAATTCTCTAACTCTAAATACAAAGTCATTATATTAGCATTAGCTCTAAGTGCAGCATGCTGTATGGGCATTAGTAAAACATTTTTTTTTTCATTAAAGTTTATATTTTTACATATATTGTAAGAAAATATTTTAACAAATTTCTTTTAATTTCAGAAATACATTTAAACAAGTCATTTTTTTCATCAAGCACTTTAAAACTCGATGTTATTCAGTGTGTTTTCAAAAATTACAATGACCAGCATCACACTACGATTTCACAAATACTGCATGTTAAATGTCTAAAAGACATTGATTATCAATGCGATAACCACCAATCAACGAGTTGATGAACAACTATCAATTTTCTATAAGTTGCGTTGTAAACTTAATACTTTAAAGTGTGATTGGTTTGAAGTGTGGTGGATTGATGGTCAGTCCTTGTCTATGTGCTGTCAGTCGACTTTCTATTTTGAGTAACTGGCTCTTTAAGGGAACAGCACTTAAAGGTAACAGCTATGAGATCATCGGCTTGCGTCGTCATGGCAACAAAGGCTGTTGCAGCACTACTGAGAAATAAAATGGCTGGCGTGGTGTCGCTCTGCCTCCTCCTCCTCCTCCTCCTTCCCCTCCTCTTCTCTTTCTTTTTGATATCAGTGAACTGGAGCAGATTGGTTGTGACACCATCCTCCCTCCGCCCATGCTCCGTCCTGCCCTCTCACTTTGCTCCTTATTCTGTCCCTCCAACCGTCCATTCACACTTCACACATGTGAGTCAGCAGGAGTTTGTTGGGAGCGTTGGCTTGTTCTCTTCTACTTGCAGCACCACGCAGTTTTAGTCACTGAATCCACTAGTGGGAATCACAGATGAGAGGGAGGCACAAACCAGCATCCTTAAAACGATTCCCATTGGTTGCGGGTTTTGTCTTACAGTCAGGTGAGACACAAACAGAGGAAGGATGGTTGTTAAAGGGGCCCTCATCCTTCTAGAGTAGAGCCACTGATACAGAGGAGGTAAGGCAACAATAAGAGGAAGGAGAGTTCAGTACAGATTTAGCCAAAGATCGAAAGTTCTTGCTCTTCCCTGGACATCATCTGAGGTCTGAATATTTTTTTTAATTCTTTTCCCTGTGTGTGTGTGTGTGTGTGTGTGTGTGTGTGTGTGTGTGTGTGTGTGTGTGTGTGTGTGTTTCGATCTGTTGATATTTGCTCTCCTCTGCCTTATGTATGTCCTCGATCTCTCTCCCTTGCATCCTCTCCTCCCCTCCCCTTAGCCTCAATCACCCAGACACAGACGCATGCATGCTCACGCAGAATCGCGCGCAGCAGGCGGATGCGCACATACATACTCTCTCCCTCTCCCTCTCTCTCTCTCTCTCTCTCACACTCTCACACTCGCACACACACACACACCACACACACACACACACATACACACACATACTCACACACCCTTCCTGGAGGTGCTGGGAGCAGCTGCAGCATTAGCGTTGAAAGAGATTTGCCGTTGACTGGAGTTTGCATCCCCCCTCCTCCTCCTCCTCCTCCTCCCCTCACGCTAATGAATGGATGCTACGGCGATCGGCTCGGGAGCTTCTTCTGCTGGATTGCGGGAAACTGTGGATATCTGTTTTTGAATTTATTTAATTATTTCTATGCTCTCCATTTTTTTCTCCCCACCCTCTGCTGGTGTGCTGTTGTCGAAAGGACGATGGGGTCTTGTTCTTGATCGGATAAAGATGGAGGTGAATGTGGCGTCTCCAGAGCTTGGCATACTATTGAGGTTTCACTGCCCCTTGGGGTGAATGGAGCTTCTATTTCTGTTTCTTTTTTAAGCGGGGTCTTTTGTTTTATGGGGGTCGGCCGAGCACTCCTGTGGTGAATTGAGCTATTGTCGAAGACTGGGCCTCTTAAGCTTAGAATCTGTGACCAACCATTCATCTCCTGCTTTCCTCCCCCCTGTTGCCTTCTACTGAAAAGGGACAAGCAGATCCCAACAGCTCCACTCAAACCTTTTCTCACCGTCCTCCTTGCTTCCAATGCCCCATTTCCCTCATCTCTACCCCTGCCCCCCCACCTCTCTCCTGCTCCCTCCTCCCACATCAGAGTGGCTACGTAATGTGCCTCCCTACGCATGCAAATGGGGATGCTACAAATGGTGGCTGGGACTGATGTCGATGAAAGGGTGATGCCTCGCGCAATCACCTGCACCTCTGCCACCACTGCCATCGCTCCAGATCAGCCTGGGAGAGTCCAGCAGCCGATGACAACCACTCACAGTTCGAACACGGTCGTTTGTAGCTTGCTCGTGGATGTAAATGAGACGTGTGAATGTGTGTGAAGGTGCACACTGGTTCCTGCCATGTCTGGTGTGTGATCGCTCTAGCGGGACGTTCTCACTGATGCGGGGGAGGCACTGAGCCTGAGGTTGGTCGACCTCCCCCTTCCCCACCTCCCTTTTTCCTTCCCCCTCCTCCCCATTCCACCAATCCCTCCCACCTCTGCCACCTTATCCCAGAGGCCCCCGGGGATTGAAGGCCATCTGGTAAAGGGGTCACAATGAAGAAGACCCGCAGCAGCAATTTGCGGCGGGCCTGGCCCAGCTCTGAGCTTCCCGAACGGCCGCTGGAGCACAATCTCTCCCGTAGTGAGAAAGACATCCGTGTGCAGAAGCAGCATCTTCCTCCTCCTCCGCATTTCTCTCCGTCCCCGCCAAGTTATCGTGCGCCAGGTGAGTCTGACACTCCCCCCTGTCAGAAGCTCCACCCTCTCCCTGCAAGGCTGCTCAGAGTTAGAAAAGACCGGGTTTGATGTGGCGTTCACAGTGGATGAAATTGTTGTCAAGAGGAACTTGTTTATAGTATCTTTTTTTTCCCTTACTTTTCTGGTGTTTGGGGATTAACGTAAAAAGAAATACAAAAAATGATTTGCTGTAAAATACGCTTGGATCTCAGACCCTTCTGGTTTCTTTCAGTGTGTAGTTTCCTTATCATGACATACTTCAGCATCTCCTTCACCTATCCATTTACTAGTTGTAGAAAATTATTAAAAATTTACAATTAACAAGTCCGGTGTATTACAGGTGCTTGAATATTCAACAGTTTTATTGCCGGCGAACCACATTTTGTGACTAACTCATGTTTGGTGTTCTTTTAGATTACATAAGAGCTTCATTGTCATCTCAGTGAAGCACTCAGACAAACCAAATTCAGCCTACCCATTTCATTACAAATGTTTACCTCTTTCTCTGTCCATTGTTGTACTTCAACATAAGCCATTGGATTCTGTTGAAAAAGCAAAGGCAAGATCTTTTGCTTTTGCAGATTTGCCGATAGAGCCGGCTTTGCTTGTGTTTAATATAAACCAAGTAAAGCCCCAAACAGCCACATAAAGCTTAGGGGGCTGTGATACTGAGCAGAGATAACGTCATCGTGTTGCTTAGCTGACCATTCGGCCGAGTGTGCCGAAGAGGGAGAGCTGTGTCCACATTTCAACCAAATTAAAACAGCTATGACTGCGAAATGATCAAAATAAAACTTTAAAGCGGTGACCAATAACACTATGTCAGTTGTTAAGCTGTTATGATAAGGTTGTATAATGTCCATTCAAAATGAAACATATAGGCCTTGATGTAACAGCTTCTGCGCGTCTCGTGTGATTCTCAGATGTAGGTCAGAGGACAGGGTCACTACAGCACAGATGCTGCAGTGGTGCATTCAGTGTGGTGCTTTACAACCTTCCAGCAGGACAGATGTTTGCTCTCAGAGGGGGTGGTTGAAGCCGGGCATTCTGGTCGTCAGATGATCTCATCTTTCACTGCTGCCGACAGTGAAGCTATCAGAGAATATTTGTGTGTCAGCTCTCAAGATGGTACCAATTTCAGTAATAAGTAGTTAAATATCAAATATGCCGGACTTGAAGGATTGCTTGATCTTTGCCGTCGCCGACATGATGTGAATCGGACGAGAGGCTGCGAAGATTCAGGTGATCTCATGCTGGTTTCCAGCTGCTCCTGCAGCAGCTGCCTCGCTTGCTAACCCATGAGAAACAGCAGCGGCGAGAGGCTAAGGAAGCACAGAGAGGAGGGAGGAGCCGTTCGTTCCAGGCAGCATGCACACTGCTGCTGTTTAACCATTACATCATAGCTTCACACGCTGTCCCTGCTGTTCATTCATGATCTCACAATCGTGCATGTGCCTTCTGCTCCTCCTGCAGGTGATGTGTCTCCAATCAGTATGTCACCTATCAGCCAGTCACAGTTCATCCCGCTGGGGGAAATCTTGTGCTTGGCCATTTCTGCTATGAACTCAGCCCACAAGCCTGTCAACCAGGAGGCACTGGTGGAGCACCTCACTGCCAGCTTTCCAGGTAAACCACCTCTCTGAGTCCTACCTTCAGACTTGATAACGCACAAAGCTTTTCATCCGCAAATGTTTGAATACATGATATATTGTCTTCCAATAATTAACCTCACACATATAACAGACATATTTATTTTTAACCCTGCTTGGATAGCCTCCAGCAGACCCCCGTGACCCTGCAGGGTTAAGCGAGTATAGAAAATGGGTGGATATTTATTGATACACATGGTTTGTTGTTCAAACACTGATATTGGTGTCAGATTGATCCTCCTCTTAATACATTCTCCATAGTTTATTCAGCAGTGATTCTGACATTTTTTTTACTACTATTTCTTTCCAGACAGTTTGAACTCAAGATAGTTCATGTTTTTTTCTCATCAGCTTAATGTTTAGTTTGTTATTATACATTAGATTTTGCATTTCAAGCCTCCAATACATTCAAAAGTTGGGACAGTAAAGTTTTTATTTGCAATGTACTTAAAGGCATTCTTGTATTGAAGATACCAAGTATTACAGTTATTTATTTAAATTTTTTTTTCAGAATTCACCACACGTTCCTTGTTAGGGACACATTGGCACTGCATGCCAGCCTATTTAGTACCTGTTTCCTCTTGTTCCTTGGCCATGCATCTTTTTTGAGTTTTGTAATGTTGAAAAGTGGATGGACGTCTCTGAAAAAAATGTTGTCTTTAAGGCAGCAGCATATGTTGCTTTAAAATTTCAATGAACTTTTTTTGCAATAACGCTGCCATCACAGAAATGTAAGTGATATTTGTCCGTTTCACTGATACAACCCCATTCTATCACAGAGGCTGGATTTTAGACAGTCCGGGTGGTCCGAGACGTCAGAGACGTTGAGGCAGCCTCTTGTCAAGACTACTATAAGGCTTCTTGTTTTTGCACAGTATAGTTTTAAGCATCACATATAAATGTAATTCTGTATTGTACTGCTTTACAAAGGTTTTATCGAGATAATCCCATCCCCATGTGGTTATGTCAGCTACTTATGAATGATGGCTCTTTATGCACTGCCATTGGTTGGTTTAGAGATCACAGTTGTCCGGCTTAGGCTTCTGCCTTTGACCTTAACACAATCAAATTGCTCGAGATTCCTTCATTTGTTTAATAATGACCACTGTAGAAAGAGAAATAGACAATCTCTTCCAATATTTCCTTAAAGTGTCTTGTTTTAAACATCTTGATAAGGTTTGTATGTATTTGTTCAACAAAGTGTAAATCCTCTGCCCATCTTTGCTCCTCAAAGACACAGCCTTTCATTGATAATGCTTTTGAATGAAAATATCATTTCAATCATTATGTTGACATGAAATCTTTGAAAATAGAAGTTTTTTCTATGAAGCTTTTTATTGGCAATAAATGGACTTCGCACCAACCTTTTTCTGGTGGCAGTCCTGTAATGCAAAAATGGATGTACAATACCAAATGGTATGACGTTGACAAGACAATACTGTCATCAATGGTCATACTGTCTAAAAAAAATAAAAAATAAAATATTTGACTGTTTCTCTTATAAAACAAATGCAATGGTAACATTACACGTGAGTCTGTGACCTATGGGACATTCCGGTAGATAGTTTTCAGTTATCTCTGATATTCTATGGACACATTTTTAATAAATTACAGTTATATTCAGCACATTTTCAATATATTTATGTGTAACTAACATTAAACTTTGTTACATTTTTTGGTTAAACAAATAAGCTACTAATATATGACTTTATAATGAATTTATTATTTTAGATGATAACCCAAAAATGTTCTTGGTAGTTGTTGTTAATTGGCAAGGCATTTGTCAGGCCATTTATGCTTTAAGTTTTTGAAATGATAAGGTCATCATAATCTAGAATAAAAACTACAAGAAGTTCCATCTTTCTTAGTTTGCTGTCCCATTATTGTTGTTCTGTATTTGAATGGTTTAATATAAATTGCATTGTGAAACAAACTGTTTAAAATGTGTGTTTCTTACAGGCGTGCCTACACCCAGCTCAGAGGTTCTGCGACACACCCTAAACATGCTGGTCCGGGAGAGGAAGATATATCCAACTCCAGAGGGCTACTTCATCGTCACTCCTCAGACCTACTTTATCACGCCGTCCCTCATCAGAACTAACAACAAATGGTATCACCTGGAAGATCGGCTGCCAGACCGTCAGCAGCAGCAGCAGCAACAGCAACCTCAACATTGTACTTCACCTCAGTCTGGCAGTGTTACACCATCCACACCTGGATGTCTAAGAGAAAGACCTCCTCGCAAGAGTCACAATGACTCATACAACTCCTATCGCGAAGACCCAACCAGACTGCATGCCCCTGCGCTCCAAAGTAAGCCACCCAAAGAGCACAAGGGAGAATCCTATCAAACCAAGCCACCCAAGGATCACAACGGTGGGGAGCCTGTACCGAGCATGTCAGCCAAGGAGCACCGAGGAGAACCGCCGTCATACCCCTATCCTCCGGCTCCCACTTCCCCTACTGTCCAGCAACCGGTGTCTCAAGATCAAGCTGATAAGAGCAAAAGCATCACTTCCTTCCCTTATAAAACTGACACTCTGACCAAAAAGAAAGAAGGGGGTGGTGGTGGTGGAAATGGCGAGAAGCAATCCAAACGGTTTGGACTCAGGCTTTTCAGACTAAGTTTCAAGAAAGACAAAATGAGGCAGCTGGCCACCTTTTCAGCCCAATTTCCCCCAGAGGAGTGGCCCCTCAATGACGAGGACGTCCCTACCACGCCCATTCCCCGTGAAGTGGAGATGGAGATAATTCGCAGAATCAACCCTGACCTAACAGTGGAGAATGTTGCACGGCATACAGCTGTGATGAAGAGGCTAGAGGAAGAGCGTACACAGAAAAACAAGGCTGGGTCCTCGGCCCAGCACAGCGCACGCAGCAGGAGGGGTAGAGGCCACCGGAGAGCTCCACATGGTAAGTCGCGCTCTCACAGCAAACCCCGCACGTCCAGAGGAGACCCATCTGAGGGTTCAAACTGGGATCTGGTGTTTATGGAAAGGGATTACCGCTTCTTTAGCCACTCGTTAGTTCGCTCGCCCCGGGAAGCTATGTACACACTAGAGCGCAGACGAAGTGGGGGAGCGACATATCTGGTCCACAGCAATCCCAATATTACTGAATCATACTGCCCTGTTACCCCTGAGTGGGATGTGTCTGGAGAGCTAGCCAAGAGACGGACAGAGATGCCCTTTCCAGAGCCTTCACGTGGAACATGCCAGTCCAGAGTGCAAAGAAGTCACAGTCACAATCAGGACAGGAAATCGCGACATGAGAGGTCAGATCAAGCTAAAGAGCGATCTCGGTCCATGGACAACTCTCTCAAGGGCCCGTCACTTGGTGCGCCAGAAGACTTTGAACCCAGTCTGGAGGAGCGCAGTCATTACTACACTGATGATGGCACCTTGCGGGCCACGCAGAAGACCTCCCATTACTCAAGGATCATGTTCTCTGCTGCTAAGTTCCACTCTGACTTTAATGTGCCTGATTTGGGGAAAGGGAGTTTGGAAGAGTCAAGGATCCGGAGTACAATGGAGAGGAACAAAAGCAGAGACAGCTTGCCGACGTACAATGAGTTAATGGGACTTTCTCCTAAGCCCTCAACAGATGAGTACTTCCAGTGCAATACATCAAATGAAACAATCCTTACTGCCCCTTCGCCTCAGGCAAAATCAGAATATGACACATTAACCTCATCAGGGGGACTCCGAAAGGGCTCCCCAGCTGACCGACAAACGCCTCACCTCACCTCTTCTCATACAGTGGAGTACAAAGAGGACTTGTCGGCAGCGAAGGGACAGAGTGGCTCTGCACGACTGACACCAAGCCAAACACCAGAGCCGGTGCAAAATGCCCGTTTGACGCCACACCAACACAATGTAGATCCCGGAGGGGGAGGAGGCAGTATAGTGATCAAGAGGAAAGAGATATTCAGCAAGGACACTTTGTTCAAACCTCCACATAATGCCTTGTCCACTGGCTTTGTGGACAGCAGCTACACCAAGTCTGGCACATTGCGGAAAGCCTCACATGCCAAATCAACAGAGGCCCTAGACAATCCTGAGCCCCAGCAGCCTTCCAATTCAGCCACTTCCTCAGCGTCACCTGCAGTTTTACAGAGCTGCTTAGAGCCAACGGTCCCCTCTGCCTCCTTTGACTATTATAATGTATCAGACGATGAGGAGGAAGAAGAGGTAGAGGAGGACTCGCACAAAGAGTTGGTGACGGCAGAGGACAACAAAGACCATGTGGAAGGGGGTGGTAATGGTGGAGGCACTGGTGGTGGTGGTGAGGGAACCATGCAGTGGCTGCTGGAACGGGATAAGGACCGTGATCTGCAGCGGAAGCTGGAGACCAATCTGACCCTACTCAGCCCTAAGGAGACGGAGAACAGCAGCAGCCAGAAGTCAGCCCACTCTGCCCGTTTGGACAGCATGGACAGCAGCAGTGTCACGGTGGACAGTGGATTCAACTCTCCCAGGTATGAACTGAAATGACTGTATATCACAGAAAACTGCGAACCCAGTGTTTCTCGGTACGGTTCCTTAGGAACTACCCTGCATATTTTGGATATTTCCCTGCTCCAACACACCTGATTCAAATGAACAGATCACCCCATCAGCTTGTCATCAAAGTCTGCACAAGCCTTTTAATGACCCAATATTTGAACCAGCTATGTTAGAGCAGGAAATCATCTAAAACATGTAGCACACTGGTGCCTCAGGACAAGGGTGTGAGAGGACTTGACTGTATGCATGTCACAGCTTTTTTCCCATCCAGTTTTATAGTAGCCAAATATTAGTTGTGGGTTTGTGACCTAACAAAAAAAAAAGACTTTTTTTTTGGTGTGTTTTGTGCCTACTCCATTGCTTGCCATCACACAAAAATCTGTCATATCAGCTTTTAAGGTTTTTATTTGTTTTCTGTTTTCCATTTGTGCCACACGCAAACGTTCATACCAGTCAGTGCCATGTACTTACGCTTACGGGCCAGTTTTTAGCTGTAACTGCAGTCATCAATGGTGGGAGATGTTCACAGGCTCTGCTTGTGTCTGCGTAATGAGTTGAGTGTGTGAATGTTTGAAGCTTGCCCGTTAGAGATGGTTACAAGCATATGCACTGCTAATATTAAGTACTGAGGAGGTTTTATAAAGGGAGTCTGAGGTCCACGAGTCCACGTAAAAGGAAAAGGAAAAGGAAAAAACAAAACCAAACAAACAAACAACCCTCTGCTTAACCAGTTTAGTCATGAAGTAAGCCTTTTGAAAGTTCTCACTAAGTTTGTCAAAGAAGGCCAAAGTGGCGTAAGTGTGATACCTTGCATTAGCACCAGTTTTATGATGTAACACAACAAATCTATAGAGCAGCACTCAAGCAGTTTAGATAGATAGATAGATAGATAGATAGATAGATAGATAGATAGATAGATAGATAGATAGATAGATAGATAGATAGATAGATAGATAGATAGATAGATAGATAGATAGATAGATAGATAGATAGATAGATAGATAGATAGATAGATAGATAGATAGATAGATAGATAGATAGATAGATAGATAGATAGATAGATAGATAGATAGATAGATAGATAGATAGATAGATAGATAGATAGATAGATAGATAGATAGATAGATAGATAGATAGATAGATTAGTTGTGAGTCAACAGTTATTTTTCCAGGTGGGGCTGAGGCTTATATGCGTTAATCACCTGTGGTTTCAGTTTAATGCAGAAAAAACCCTTCCTTTTCCCACTGCTGTGCTGATAGCCCCACTGTACTGCCCCTCTGAACTGCCCATAATATTGCGTCGCCCCATATCGCCAATTTGCAGGCACACCTGTAGATTGGAAGGGGTGGGGGGTCACAAATGATGAAAATCTTTTGAGAATGAACTGAACCGAATTGCCTACTGAAATGATCCTTTCACTTCACAGTTCAGCTGAGCTCAGTTGTGAACAAGGCAGCAAGCAGCGACTGTACGAGACTAAACAAACGTAATTGTTTCTCTGCAAACAAGTGACTTTGGTGGATCAGTATCCCCGTGTTCCCTGAGCTAACAGCTGATGTAGCGGATGGGACTTCACGCAGGATGATTACACCTACAAAGTCACAAACACAAGCACATTCTAGTTTCCCATTTATTTAAAAGACTTTCTCAAATAACTGCAGCTGCATCTACATCAGGGTCAGTTCTCCATTCAATGAATGTACTTAAGAAGCATAAAATTAAATGTACTAAAAGCCATCAAAGAATGTGAGTTTCCAGTAAATATCAGGGTTTAAGGTGACAGAATCAGGTTTAACAAGTACTACAACAATGCTAAACTTAAAATGAATCTACAAGCAGTGTTTATATTTTCTACCCAGTGACAAAACGTCTATGATGTCAACATTTTTGGTGTTTGGCGTTTTTGTTAAAGCAACAGCACAGCTAGAAGGTGACAATCATGAGCTGAATCACGAACTGGTCAACTGTATTTCAGTTCAGCGAGTCTGATACAGTCAGACCTCTGATCAAGCACTAAACGATTCAGTGAAGGAATATTTTTAACAAACTGATTCTTGTGATTCTGTTTATGGAAAGGAAATGCCGTGCCCATTGCTATGTCCAACCAGCACAAAGATATGATGCAAAAGGTTGCAGGAGTTAATATAACACTGAATCTCCTGAATCTGTGACAACAATGTTAACAAGTGTTGTAATCTAATCAAGTCTATAATGAGTATAGTTAGTAAGAAGAGTCTTAAAATAAACCGAAGAGTTGCTGAATTATAAAATTCCCCTTTTACTTTGACACAGCATCCAGCCCCGTTAAACCCTGTTTGGGCACTCAGACAAATGAGGCCAAAGTCAGGGACCAGTGTGGCCTGGATTGGCTCTGTTAAGCACTGGAAATGACAACAGGGAAGCAGCTGGCCTGGCTCAGCGCCAATACAGACGGCTTTGGCTAGATAGTGGTAAGGTGGTAAATATCTGAATATTTTAAAGACCATTTCAGCTAGATTTCACAGTTTTAGTTATGCACTTTCACAAGGTTGTGGTTTGTTAGACACCAAAACAGGTCATTTCCATACTCTCTCCATAAATCCTCATGTAATCCACAGTATGTCATTAGTGGTCAGTGCAGTGAACTTCTTTACAGATGACTCAGTGCTTGTATACAAGCTCATTACTGAGGAGTAACTATGCATGGTAAGCATTGCAGTCCAATACATTTAGCTGAAGGAGTTTGTTTTCTTTTTCCCAAATAGATAGCCTGCTAGGTATTTGACTTTCCAGTGCGTGTTACCACAGCACATGCATTCTCTTCCATAATCAGAGTTTACATGTTTGAATTCACACAAGGCTGATTACTGTTCGAAAAACACTGGGAGGACCTTCGTAATGACGCCATGTTGCAACTGGATGGAACAAACAGGCCTCGGAAGCTGAATGGAATACGCCCACCTTGTGTCAATCAAAGTTAGTCATGGCTACCAGTATGGCTACCAGCTCCTTCTTTAGCTGATCCACACCAGAGGAGGTGCAGAGCTGAAACACATTGTGTTTCAGATGTCGTTTTGATGGCAAAACAAGAAATGACGGCTGTGTTTAGGCGAGGCTGGGTTAGTACAAACTGTTGATTGCGTTACTAAGCTTCATAGTATATTGATGACCGATGAGAAAGTAATTATAGCTAGTCATTGTACAAGTCTACTGCCAATCAAAAATCAGTGTTGGCAGATCCTCAGTGAGAAAAGTAGCTATAGGTCGTTCTAAAAGTTGCCACACAGTCATTTTCATAATTGGTCATTTATATGTCATAATAGATGCTGTAAGAGAGAAGAATAACATCTTGGGAGAGATAAAAAAGGAGTAAACACTTTTTTTTTTATTGTCATAAATCCAGGGCTCCTCCTTCATCCTGACTATAGGTCATTGCAGCACTATATAATAATTACATTAATTAGAATGATATATTATTAATTATTATTTACTGACACTGGGCCAGTGTAGGATCAGCCAGTGGTGGCTTCATGCATGCACAATTCATTTGACGTGTGGACTTGGAGGAGAGAACATCTCCTGCACTGAGTGGCTGCTGTGCGAGGACTGGGTCCCCTGAGAGCCCTTTGGGATGGGGGAAGGACCCATGGTAGCACCTGCTGCTCACTGAGAAGAGTAAGGAAAATATGTGTTCGTGACAAAGTCTTCACCAATACCTGAAAAAGTTGCAATATTTGTCACTTTAAAAAAAAAGGAGGTCGGAAACTCAGTAATTATGGCAACACAGTTGCTAAGTTGGAAACATTGATCAAAAGGCTACTCCTCATACCAGAAATTTAACATTTTAATATGAAAGTTGATGGAGAATGACGCACTTTTGGAGCCAGCACCGCAATTGCAGTTTTTGTTACTTCTGGGTTGGCCTCAGTGTCGAAGTTAGATTATTGGGACATTTTTCGGAAACTCCCAACAGTCACAGTTGAAGTACTGTTTCCATTCCACAAGTCCACATCCTAGGCAAGTACAGTCTAAATGACAAAAAGTGTTCTTGCTCTGCTGCGTCCAGTAGAGACATTTGTGTACATTTGAGATGGTAAAGTGTCCCAGAATGTATTTTTTATGAATTAGTAGAAGTTAAGGCAAAGGAGAAAGTTCACAATAGAAAATGACATGGTACATAGTCTATTTTGAGTCCTAAGCCTTGTGTATTTTGTGTGTAAGTTGTTGTTTTTTTTATTGTTCAATGAAACTATAGAAATGGGTTAGCCTTCATCCAGATAAATTGTGATCAAGTACACTGATGGTCCAATGGCAGAAAAACCAAACTCTTTTTCCCGCCAACCAGAGTACCTTTTTCCAGGCCAAACTTGCCAAATATTAACTACCAAGTATACCACTCCAAACTTGGTAAATGTACTACAGTGAAACAGTTAGAGATCATGGAGTTTCCCATAGGAATGAATGGAATTCTGACTATTTCTGACTACTGTGACAAAAGAGAGCCATGGTTACAGGTTTCAGTCACAGCTGGTTTAAGTCTTTTTTTCATATGTAAGATTGATGTAGTTCATATTCTAAAAACGTAGGCCTCTTAGATACTGTTTTTGTTCCCTGTAGTATAAGTTAATGGCCTCGGAAATACTGAAAAAAACAAAAACAATTGCCAGTTATGTAACACATGTAGCAAGCACTGTTTGATATTATATTAACAGCTCTTGGACTTAAAACTTTGAACTATAAAGTTCTAAGTCCTAAGTTTAATGACCTGCTTTAACATATTTTTAAAACTAGTAATTTTCATATCCTAGAAGGAATTCACTGGTTTTATTTCTATTGTCAATCAACACAATGTGTTTTAAAGTAGTTTTATAGCAGCATTTTTGTAGGATTGATAGAATTGCATGCTGAGTGTGAGCTGTAATCATTATTTTATGCTTCACAGTAGTTCATGGTGTATTTTAAAAGCAACTTCTTGTTGTCTGTGTCATGCAGAACACGTGAAAGCCTTGCATCCAACACATCCAGCATTGTGGAAAGCAATAGACGGCAGAATCCAGCGCTGAGCCCAGGCCACATTGGCACCAGCAGTATTGGTCTGCCATTCAGCTTTCGCGCCATCCCAGAACCGCCCACCACTCAGCCTGAGAAACTTCAGAAGTCTTCGAACTGCCTGGCCTCCATCACCAGCGTCTGACAGGCAGCGCAGACTGAGACGGTGAAGGTGGTGGAGGAGAGAGGAAGTGAGGTGTTTCACCCTTTTTCAAACTCACTTTCCTAAGACAAAACATACATAAAACACTCTCACACATGCAAACACACACACACACACACACACACACATCTTCAGACTCCTGAGGATCCATTTCCTGGGACTGTTATTAAAAACAGACATGGCTTCAAGAGACTGTTCCTACAGCATCAAGAACTTAACTGCAAAAAAGAGAAGAACAGAATATCGAGGCTGCAGTAGGTGCAGAAACCTACCTGAAGGACTTTGATTTTGGTGACATGGACTCAAGTTTGGCTTATATCAAGATTCTTGATTATTGGTATTGGAAAGTAGTAGACAATAGGTTTCAAGTTACATTTGGAAATATAAAAAAAAAAAACTTTTTATATTGCTTAACAATACATGTCCAATTAAATGTTCTCCTTCCTGAAATAGCGTTGAGTTCTTCAGGACGATTTAATGTATCAGCACAATGTCAAGATAATAAAAATTGATCCTGAGAGCTATGAATGAAAGATAGAAAAAACATAAATCAGCTCAGATTTGTGTACCGCAATGCAAATTATGTATGTATACTCGATACTTTTGATATCCTAATTATTATAATGGTGGTATTAAAGATGCTATGTGACCAAAATGATGTTTGTATGAAATGACCTGCACCTCACTACCAGCACGGACACATGGCAGACCACAGGCTCCGTTTATCGTCTAATCAGCTGACATGTCACATGACAGCATGTCTGATCACATGACCTATGTTGGGAGTTGTTCATATTTTCTTTTTTTTCCTGTCACACTTTGAGAGCTTTATATCCACGTAGGAAGAAAACAAAATATTTAGTTCGTTCTTAATGTGGAAATGGAAATTGTTGTTCTGGAAATTTGGGAAACTAGTTTCAGGAAATTCATTAACAACAGTTCCTGAACTGTCAGTCATATCAGCGATCTTCCTCTGGAGGTGGAGTGGGTTCAGATATGATATATAAATTGCTGCAAAATCGCTATACAGTGATATTGCTGCAAAGAGTGGCTAAAAAACAAACAAACTGATATACAATTAAACTGCTGTTTTATTTTTTTTTTACCATTAGTTTTAATTGTTTAATACATTATTTCCAGTACAAACACATTCACTCTGTGTAGGGGTTTTCAGACCAAAATACAAGATCCGGGAATCAGGTGTGACCAACAAAAGACAAAGTCAAAGACTTACTGAAGCGCAGGTGGCTTCAGAGCAAGATCCAACCAGATGTGGATGACGCATCCAAGGAAAGAGTTTACAAAATGAGAACAGGGAACAACTATGGCTATACATCAATATGCTTTTACTTGACCTAGAAAAACATATTGACAGCTGTAATAAGAGCAGTATGAATTCTCTAACATGTCGAAAAGAAACTAAAGAGCTTCCTTTTGTCTCCCCTTTAGAGAAGGAAACTATTGAGGAGATAAAGTCATGATTGATTATTTTCATCCAGTCAAACTACACTATATTGCCAAAAGTATTTGCTCACCCATCCAAATAATGGGAATCAGGTGTTCCAATCACTTGCATGAAGACAGGTGTATAAAGTCAAGCACCTCGGCATGCAGACTGTTTTTACAACTATTGTGAAATAATGGGTCGCTCTCAAGAGCTCCGTGAATTCCAGCGTAGAACTGTGATAAGATGCCACCTGTGCAACAAATCCAGTCGTGAAATTTCCTCACTCCTAAATATTCCACAGTCAACTGTCAGCTGTATTATAAGAACATGGAAGTGTTTGGGAACGACAGCAACTCAGCCACGAAGTGGTAGGTTATGTAAACTGACAGAGCGGGGTCAGTGGAGGCTGAGGCGAATACTACGAAGAGGTCCCCAACTTTGTGCAGAGTCGTTTGCTACAGACCTCCAAACTTCATGTGGCCTTCAGAGAGCTTCATGGAATGGGTTTCCATGGCCGAGCAGCTGCATCCAAGTCATACATAACCAAGTGCAATGGAAAGCGTTGGATGCAGTGGTGTAAAGCACGCCATCACTGGACTAGAGCAGTGGAGATGCGTTCTCTGCTGCTTCCACCTTTGTGGGAACAGTTTGGAGCTGGACCCTTCCTCTTCCAACATGACTGTGCACCAGTGCACAAAGAAGGTCCATGAAGACCTGGATGACAGAGTCTGGTGAGGATGAACTTGACTGGCCTGCACCGAGTCCTGACCTCAACCTGACAGAACACCTTTGGGATCATTAGAGCGGAGACTGAGATCCAGGCCTTCCTGTCCAACATCAGTGTGACCTCACAAATGCATTCTGGAAGAATGGTCACAAATTCCCATAAACACACTCCTAAGCCTTGTGGACAGCCTTCCCAGAGGTATATGAACGCATATGGATATGAACTACAGAAGCTCATATGCGAGTCAAAGCAGGTGAGTGAATACTTTTGGACATATAGTGTAACTGTGACTTGTGTAAAAAAAATATGGGAAAAAAGGAAGAGGAGTACGAGCAAACTGTGGCAATGACATCTTTCACTTTTGTGGCTTTTTCTTCGCACTTTTAATGCATCAACCTTGATAGTAAAGTAACAAATGATATTGTTTTCTTTTACCAGTATGATATAATGAAACCTCTGTGAAACTACTTCATAAAATTTCATTAGGTGATGTACATAAAGTGCTTTTTCTGTAATGTTTTCAAAACATACTGAGTTTGACTGACTGCAGAAGCACATGACAGCTAAGCATGGTCGGATTCTTGCTGCAGCGTAGTCATTTTTTCTGAATTGTTTATTATAAATTAATGATCTAATGAGTTTTATATTCAAAGTAAATTGATGTTTGAATATGTCAGCTTGGGCTCACAGCCTGACTGTTAGTACATAAAAAAGGTCATACTATTATTTAAAAATATATACATATTTCTTCACTGTGATTGGTACTATTAGCTGCAGCGATTTGAAATTTAGTAAGACAAATTATCAACTGTGTGCGTCCCGTACCCTATGAAGGGTAGAAGTCCTCCAGCAACACAGAAAGCTTCTGCTTGTGTGTCAGAGTATACCTTGTGTTCACTAAGTGAGTTATCAATGCATCTAATTAACAAAAGATTGTGTCTTTTTCTTTCACTAAAGCTGCTTTTGAATGATACTTTCCGTATTATTGTAACATTGTATGAATGAACCCGCAAAGTTGTTTTTTGTGCACCTTATTCTCAGTATTTTTGGAGCCATTAACTGATTTCTATTCATAGAGGTAGGTGCACCTTCAGGGACTAAAATCCTCATCTAATTCAGCTAAAAATGGTTTACATCATTAGACTGTGGTAGGTCGGCTGAGCCGTCCCTTAAACAGGACAGGATGGTGACGTCAGTCAAGCTGCAGTTCCCTGGATGAACTCTAGGCGGAGACGTGGAGACATGTTTGGGCTTTCACACACTGCTGCAACAACGTTGCAACACCGAGAAACCAACATGCCAGCATGCAAGGCCCCTACAAAGCGACCCAGTCTCACAGTATGGGGTTGGAGACTTCAAAACATCTTAGATAACATGAACACAGAATGCTGTCCTGAATATAAAACCTTATAAGAACGCCATTACTTTATTTTTTAAATACATATTCATAATGCTGTAAACGTTAGGCTGACTCTTCAGCGTTCATCTCTGATAAACCCCTGAATATTATTTCCTTTGTTAAAGGTTGTTTTTGTTTGTTTCAGGTTAGACACTTTTTAAAGCCCAATAAAGCACTGGCCTTTGAAAAGCTCGAACGTGGCGCCCTCTAGTGGCTGGAAGGAGGTATAACAGCATCAAACGTGTTTGTTATACAAAAACTGAAGCCCTACAAAACTATTCTATAAACATAAGGGACTTGTCCTTACGTGTGAAAATGCTGCTCTGTTTAAAATTTGACGAGCTATGTTAACAGAAGGAGCTGAAATATGGAAAATAAAACATTCACAACGTGAAGTGTAAGAGGTGGTCATAACAAAACCACGTATTTCCCAGCCAACTATTTATTTAATGTATATTTTCAAAAATAATTATAAATGGCTGTCTAAGTCTATTTTGTAAATAACAGAAAAATGCAAGATCTGATCAGACAGCTGTTACGCGATGGACAGATCTGTGGCAGGATTTGTGCTTGTTGAACGGATATTACACTGTGACCTAAATTCAAAATAACCATGCATGATGGACGAGCTGTAAAAAAACAAAAAAAAGGTCATACAAAAAAAATCCAAAATAAATTAAAGAAAAACAAAATCACAAAATATTCAAAAAGAATTGGAAAACACTTAGTAAATCTTAAACAAACAATGAATAAAATAAATAAATAAATGGTGGCATTTTTCTCAAAAACCAAGAACATGCCCAGATGGCAAAAAAAGCTTGGCCCAAACATCTGGAGTTCCCTTTAGCTCACATTTGGCCTCAACTGAACGTGGAGTGATTAAACTCAGCCACATATCCATCAGGCACAGCCTAAATCTGAATCATTGGTGGACCACTGGACCACATCTGGTGCTGACAAAGGTTGCTGCTCCCCATGTCAAAGCTGGATTATATTTGGGAACCAGAGATAGCTCCAGCTCATGGCCTAAACATTACTTGTTTTCTTTAATATTAAACTTTTCTTCTCTTTAAGTGGCTGTAATTATTAATAGTACACACAGCACAGTTTTCTTTTATGCTTTCCCTCTTTTGCTGGTTGCTCTCAACTGCAGGTCTTCAACTGTAGGTCTTCAACTGCAGGTCCTTTAAGAGCTGGGCTGAAGTGGCCAACCATCAAAGGCAACGAAAATATCTGTCAGCAGTTTCTTTTGCGTTACTGTGGGTGTGAAGCAGCTGTCCGATAACAGTAAGTCACACAGTTCAAGGATCGAGAAGTCACAAAAGGCTCTGAACTCCCTTGTTTTCGGATGCATTCTTTAGTTTCTGTAGCATTCATAGTTTATAACTGGGAATATGAGTTTGTTTTTTTGTGTGTTTGCATGTCTTTTTGCTTTTGTTTGTGCAACCACGAGTATCTCCATAACTGATATGGATCTCCTGCAGCTTCTCCACACTTGCTATGCAGTCATCAAACCTGTCCCCCAAGTCTTAAGTTAAATAAATGTTGTTGTTTTTTTAAGGAGTAGTCAGATGACCACAACTTACGCTACAAAAACAGCTCCTCTAGAAATAAGCATAATATTCCATAAATCTTGTCATAATAGTCCCATCCATCCATCCATTATCTAAACCCGCGTTATCCATTTCCGGGTCACGGGGGTCTATCGGAGCCTATCCCGACGCATAGAAGGCGAAAGGCAGGGGTACACCCTGGACAGGTCGCCAGTCTGTCGCAGGGCCTGTCATAATAGTTTTAAGCAAAAATATCTTTGCCCATGGGGGTAAGAGAAGTTTTCTTGAATAGAGATCTTAAAACTAGCAAAATGGTCTTAAACTGGTTTTTTTTTCTTACTTAGCAATGAGTTTTTGTAGTTTTACACGAATTTCAAAACAAAACTCTGAACAAAAAGGGTCATAAATATTCAGCAATTGATTTGAAGGAGCTCAAGAGAGGAAACTACACTGATTTTATTAAATTGTACACTTCTGGAAAGATTTATTTTAAGTGTAAAAAACATTCCTTATATTTACAAATAAAACATGTCTAATTACTCTGCAATATCTTTGAGACTTTAAACAGTTAATGCGATATCTTTGTTAAACGCTTTAAATCAAAGCTATAAGGATATGTTATAATTGATTCAAATCCATTTTTGTGGTGTGGAGGGCAAATTTAAAGAAATTGTTCTGTGTATTTAATTGTACATTTATAACAAATGCAAAATACATTCAATAAAATCTGAAGCAAACAAGCAGTTTGAATCTGTCTATTTTAATAAATGATGCAGAGGATGTGGCATCAGAGTCTCTGAGCTACAGACACGCAGGTGGAGGGGATAAAACAAAAACTAGAGTAGATCAGGGTCACCTGGAGCTTGGCACGTACAGCAATGAAAAATCCAACTTGAACAAGGAGAACTTACACACACGCGCGCGCATATTTTCCTGTAATCAGCCACAACACACACACTTACACCTTGGAAGTCAACACAGAAACAGCGCAGCTGATATTGATTTGATTCTTGTCCGTTTCTTCCTCTTCATGCTCCAAATACACAAAATTCAGATGTTCAAATATGGACAGGAGAATACACTAAGACATGAGGAGGCCATGTGAGCGTGCGTGTGTGTATATATGCGAGAGCAGCTACAAAAGAGACACAAACACACATGCACTGTTAGACATGCCTCCTCGCACACATACGACACTTCCCAAGTTATTACTTTTTACAATAAAACCATTCAATATCTCTAAACAAATGAAATATTCAGCCATAAAACCTTTATAACACTTTGTTGATACAACAGGACACCTGTGCGAGAGCATAGGAGCAGCCTGTGAAAGCATACATTTGGCTCTAAGGCATTATTGTAGTTCCATAGGACTAGAGCTGTGATGCAGCGTGCTGCTCACACGCTGGCGGCATCTCCATTTGGAAACCTTCATTTAGTTTTAGTTTAGCACCATGTAAGTCTCTCCCTCTATCACTCTCTAGCAAGAGACCGTTGTGAAAAAAATATTCCCTTCTTATATCCACTAATAAACAAAACAAAACAAAAAATCTGTACTGGGGAGGAAGGGAAACAAATATCAGTGAAATGCGTTCGTTACAGGATGGTGCAAACTCAAAAAAAAAATAAAAATACACAAACGAAATGCAAGGCTTAACATCAACATCACAGATTATTTCGAAACTCTGCATTTTTATTTGTTCTTTTCTTTCCACTCCACAATGGTTGTCTGCAAAAGCTTTAAGCAAAAAAAAAAGAAAGAAAAGAAAAGAAATAAAGCCAAGAACAGGCTCAAGCGTTTTGCTTGTTCTTTTCTACACACACACATGGACGCACGCACGCCACGCACGTGCGCACGCACTCACACACACACGCACACACACAGTAAACACAATGGGTTTTACAATACAAAGAAATAAAATAATCTGCAGCCGTTCTGAGCTGGGCTGAAGTGGCCAACCATCAAAGGCAATGAAAATGTCTGTCAGCAGTTTCTTTTGCGTTACTGTGGGTGTGAAGCAGCTGTCCGATAACAGTAAGTCGCACAGTTCAAGGATCGAGAAGTCACAAAAGGCTCTGAACTCCCTTGTTTTTGGATGCATTCTTTAGTTTCTGTAGCATTCATAGTTTATAACTGGGAATATGAGTTTGGTTTTTGTGTGTTTGCATGTCTTTTGCTTTTGTTTGTGCAACCACGAGTATCTCCATAACTGATGTGGATCTCCTGCAGCTTCTCCACAGTGGAACTTGATATGCAGTCATCAAACCTGTCCCCCACGTGAAAATGGCTCATGCAAACTTCAGCCAAGTTCTCTTGTTGTCTTTTCCTGTCCTGTCTCAGAATGTGATGACCTGTGTGGAGCCATAGAGGGAGACAAATATTCACATTCGAAACCGTCCTCCCTCTGGTAGCAGGCCAATGTCGGCGTCTGTCTGAAGCTCGGAGAAGCCGGGATGGTCTCAACTTTTCTTATTGCTGTGGTGACGGTCAGGGTAACAGTGGCTGAAGCTGCACGGAGGTCTGACGTTATGGGATGGATCTACGGTCATTTCCTGGCATGAAGATTCTCCTGGAACTTGGTGCTCGTGTAACGGATGTGGAAGCCCTTTTTGCTGATTGTGTCGTCACTATGGAAACGGATCAGCATAACATCTCCAGGCGAGTAAATCCCCTCTCTGGGCTGAAGATGGGAAGACAAAAGGAGACACGTGAAGGATGATATCAGTGGAGTTTGCATGTTTTATCAAACGTATTTCATTTCACACTCCGAAGAAGGTGCAGGACCGAGTTTGAGTCTTTTATTAATAATAATGTAAACTGGCAAACAGGATGAACTAAAATCATGATTGGGATAATATTAGCTCATAGGATCACTGTGCCATGACATGTCTGCAGTGAATGTTCAACACAGGAAAACAACTTTTTTTTGTTGTTGTTTTGATCTTTTTTAGAGGTGGCCACTATATTCCACATATTGATTTGAGAAAAGTTTTTATGTTGGATATCCTTCCTGACAAAACCCTCCGCATTTATCTGGACTTCAGAACATTTATTCTACTTCTCAGAGGGTGAAATGTCTTCAAGAAGGAAGAAAACCAAATCAGTTTGCCTTGATTCAAACCTTTGAGAAGGCAAAGCAAGTTTATTTATATAGCACAATTCAACATTAAGGTGATTCAAAGTGCTTTACTGAGAAATGTAAAGATCCCATAAATAAAAAGCATGATTTAAAATGTAAACAAGAAAGAACGAAAAAAGAATAATAGATAAAATCAGTGGTCAAAATGTAATCAGGTTTTGAAACTTAAGCTTAAAAGTGAAACAGTGTGGATTTGCAGCTTTATTCAAATGCAGCTGAGAACAGGTGAGTCTTCAACCTGGATTTAAATAAACTGACTGTTTCAGCTGATCTGAGGCTTTCTGGGAGTTTGTTCCAGACACATGGAGCAGAGAAGCTGAAGGAAGCTTCTCCAAGTCTTGTTCTGACAAGTAAAATTAAGGTTCTCACGTCCAGATAAATGGGGAGGATTGTATCTGGACCTCTTGTTTTAAACCCCAACTTTAAAAAACATATTTTACAGTATAATCTGAATAAGCTGGACTATTTCGTAAGAAAACTGTTGTTGAATTGTTAGCAGAGATGGAAAAAAAATCAAAATGTGTTCAACCCTCCTTGAAGAATTTGCGTATGAGCACACAGAGGCTTACCCCGGAACCGCAGAAGCGACCAAGCCGGTGTGAATCGGCATCATATCCGTTATACAGCTCAATGTAGTCGTAACCACAGTTGGCCTCCTCTTCCACCTCAAACGTTACAAAGCTGAGCTCGATGCCGTAGCCCTCCTCTGAGGTCAGCAGCCACTCGCAGTCAGTGTGACCCGGGTAATTGTTGTCGCCAAACTGGGCGTGCGAGTAAAGGTTCTTCTGGTGAGCCTCTGCTTTCAGACGACCTCCACACTCTAAAAAAGACGCAGATGAAGGAAATGTAACGGTGATGCAGATATTTAAGTTATAATTTCCATTGTTTTTTTTCATTTTTAGATCTAATGAGGATCTGAATTAGTTTCATCAATAATATGAACCACTAGAGGGGGATATTACTCCAAAAGAAACGAACCCCAACTAATCACACTTGAAGGATATGTCTTGTCAAATTCATGCAGACTCTAAGCTGGCGGTAATAAGTGATACGTCTTTCCAAAGCTCAGACTCCCTCTGTATCCCACATACAGGCTGAAAATGTTTTCACAGCAGTATAAATGCTCAGATGTGCTTCAACACTGACACGCACCTGTGGAGTGTGTGGCTTGGAAACCCTTCCTTTGCACCGAGGCATCCGAGATGAAGCGGAGGTACATCTTGTTACCAGTGGAGACCAGCGGCTCCGGTATCTTACTGCCACACAGTCGGCCCAGGATGGCTGCGGTGTCGCTTTCGCCGTCAAAGGCCTCCAGATGGTCATACGCACATTCCTGATGCTGCTCGATCTCAAACTCATTGAAGGTCTACAAAGACGGAGGCAGGGATGGCAAAGCGGAGTGAGACACATTCACAAGTTTACCACTTGGATTCCTGGGAAATGGGAGTTTGAGTTCCAAATATTTAAATTTAACACATAACTAAACTCTTGAGAGAAACATCTTGCAAATTGTTTTCAAGTCGAGATGTTTTTTTTTATGAAAATGACCCAAATGATTTGACAGAAAATATTTCTACTGGATTCTTATGAGTTCCCCCAAATTTACAGCTATTTCCATAAACAGTCACATAATCTGAGGTAAGACATTACTTAGAGAAAGATTAAGCTGTTGAAGTTTTTTTAAATACTTTCGACGCACTTACCATTTTTTTTTTCTCAGCAGGACATGTTAATTGTTATTTCATGAACCTGGTAACAAACTCTCTGAATGTCCTCACATTGTTTCTAGAAGTAGTTTGTTTTGGGGTAAAAAAGGCTGTTTAAGTAGTTTAGTTTTTTTTTAATCACACTTCTTCATCCAGCTGCTGCACTTTTGCTTTATAAGCAAAGTCAGTTTTGCGTAGCAAAGCAAATCTGTGTATGATGTCCAATAATCCAATTCAGTTTGTCCAGCTTGCACACATACAAACTACCGGTCTGGTGTATGAAACAGCACGACATGTACATATTACATGTATTCTGAATACATACAAGCCATGAAAAAACTTAAAAGGCTAGAACTAAAAAAAAAAAAAAAAAAAAAAAGCATGATTATGCAACTGAATCAAACTGATTTAATAGGAAATTGAAAATTCACAATGCAAACCAATAATATGTAAACTAGTCCCCACCAGTCGCAGCAGTTTTGGTTTCAGTCTGAGGTGAGACACTGTAAACCTGCCAGGTGAAAGATGAGGCGGGTGTTTTCAGTGATCCTAAACTGTCTGTGACTCACGCTTCATGGCTCCCCCCCAGGTGGTCAGCACTACGCCTGAATCTCTGGATATAAATGAATAAACACTAAATGTATTTAAAGAGATAATTGATAAGGGAGCAGCCAAACTTTCAGACACATTGTTTATTAAAAAGGACTTCGAAGCTCTTCCCAAACTGCCTGTACTGACTGTACTCCTGATCCACAACTAATCAAAATATGTGCTCACTCCCACTCAACGCTGAAATAAATCAACCCTGCAAACGAACATTGAGTTTTTATTTCACAAACTCCTTTGCTTGAGTTCAGATTTATCCAACAATAACACAAGTGACAATGACGAGTTTGTAAACAGTAAACTAATGTAAACAGGAAGATGCACGTCTGTGACACAAGCTGAGAAATGAGCTGGTTAGTTATGAGATGCGCAGGTAGATGGCATTGTTGAGCTGTCACAAGTTTCTCTAATCATACGTTGACGGGGGGCAGAGTCGGCTTACTCATCTGCACCACGGCGTCGGGATTTTTGTCCTGCCCTAGATATTCTCAAAGGGAAATCTACGAAAAACTCCACGGTTGGGCTCAGCAAACTGTCAGTCTAACATAAAACATGTTTCAGTGCACATCTCTGAACTTCCTCTGTTCTGACTTGAAAAAAGCAGATATAAAAAAAAAAATCATCACATCTAGATTCTGGTTTTAAAACGTAAACAGTTGGACTGTATTACACAAGGCCCTCTTTGTAACTACATGCCTTATGTCTTGACGTTCAGATGCAACATGTGATTTACAGTCAAATCAAATCAAGGGTTCTCTTACTTTACTTCGTATCACCACATCCATTTCAAGAAGGTTTCAGGGGAAAAGACGAGGAAGGTGCCCTGATGTCAGGATGTCACCCCAGAGAGGAGAGGTATTTGATTTCAGGATGTAAATGGCTTCCGGTTTGTTTCTGCAACCGGGGTGAGAGGCTTCTCTGTTTGTGCTCCTGTTTACCACATCCAAGGCAACTTTGTGTATTTGGGTCTGTGCATGAGGTAGCGGGCGATAAAGCAAAAGCAGAATGACCTTCTGGTCTGAGTTCAGATTTTGTGGTGTTAAATTTATCCCGTTGTGACGTCATCACTGCCCCTACTTATCTCACTCTCAGCTCCGACATTCCTACCTTTTTGAGACTTTTGACTCTCATTTTCATAATTCATTCCAGGCGAACAACCTAACTTTTTAGCCTTTCTTTAGGCCTAAATTATACCTGCATCTACAAAACAAAATCTAAAAAAAACGATTCAAATAACATAAAAGGTCTACTTCCAGCCTCCAGCATGTCCTCTGTTCTCAAGTCTAACTCCATCTGCACATGCATGCATGCCCACATACACTTAGAGCAGTTCATAAAAAGTCAACGGGTGAAAACACAAAAGTTCACCAGGACTTCAATATTTCCAAGTAAATCTCGTGGAGTCGCACGTCAAAGGCAGGTGCATAAACTTGCAACTGTCGTATCACAGCTGTCGACATAATGTGATTCCGCTTACATAAGCCGTCGTGGGAGATTATCAAAACTGATCATCAAATGATTGTTGATGTCGATTTTGATAACATGCAGCGTGCCTTACATGTGGCTGCAGAGTGGAAGCGAGCTGAGGAGGCAATGCCTAAAGTGTTTCAGCTTTTCAGAATGTAGTGTTGATGTTAGAGCAAGAATGGGAGTGTATTCAATGTTGCTTGCAGGTGTTACACTACTTTTATCAGTGCACACATGGCATGTAGGAGGACGTGACAGTGTGTGAGTGACTCTTTCTGTATTTGTATCCTTGTGAGGATCAAAGTGGACTATTACTTGAAATTTTAAAAGCGCTTCAGAGCCGCAATGAGCAGTTGTCAAATGACAGCTGTTTTTTTTTGTCACTGGTGGTTCTTTATCAAACTTTAAATTTAAACTGGATCATTGAAAGGAACCCTCTGTGACGCAGCTGTAGGGTGACTGATTCAGACATTGCAAGCCTAAAGGGCTTGTCTGGACGTTTGGATGAATTACTAGAACCCGCTATTACAAATAAAATGTGTAATTATCAGTAAAACGTTGGCGATTTTAACAATAGTTCTTAAAGTCAGCAGTTGGTTATAGTATTAGGCAAATACAACCGCAGACAAACAGTAACCTCACATTTTTTTCACCGTCATTACTTTTTGACAAAAATGAAGCCTAAATGAAAGCAAATAATCTGGGTAATGCTAAGTACTTCCATGATTCAACAGCCTGTAGATCCACCTTTAGGTAACCAAGTGTTGCAGCTAAAAAACAATCCCTTCACCACCGTGCTAGGCAGTGGGAATGAGGTATTTCTGCTGAAATTCCTTGTTTGGTTTACTTCAAACAGGACTTTGGTGTTATGTGTCGACAGAACATGGTTCCAGAAGTTGCAAATCTTATTTGGGCTTTCATGTTGTTCTTGCTCAGATAAAGCTCTCCACCTGACAACCCTTCCAGGCCTCTTCTAACTGCGCTGCCATGGACTTAACATGCTCAATGAAAAGTATGAAGTCTGACATGTAACTAACTTTTTTAAAAATTTCTCTGAGCATTGGTCGGTCTGACCTCGGAAATGGTCTTATAACGCTTTTCCAGATTGATGTACAGCAATAACAACTTCTCTAAGATCATTGCTTATGTCTCTCCCTCTTGGCATTGAGTTAATATACATGTGAATGTTCCAGATCAATGAAATGCAAAATGATTTACTTTTATAAAGGTTATCACACCTGATGATGATCAATTTATCAAGCACCACCTGGCTACAGCTTATATACTACTATATACTACTATAAATAAAGTTCCATGTTGTTGTTCGTCTGGGATTGTACTCTCTACAGTCTTAGTACTATGACCTGATCGTCACAGGTTCATCACTGACTAACTGGTCATTCAGTCAGTTAAAAAAAAAACCTCCCCGTGTAGGTTTATTGTCCTTTTGGGAGGCTCCCAAATCCTCAAAAATGTCAGAGCGGTCTTAAAGCTATTTGGTCTAAATTAATCTATATATCAAATTATGAGAATAATAAATTCATTAAAAAAGAGACACAAATGTTAATTGCTAGTAAAGACAATTATTAAACTGGAGTCTTATAGCTTTTAACTGCCCCCTTTTTATATTTTCTGAACTTGCCTAACAGGAATCAGGGCCTAAACAAGGAAATAAGGACTTCAACTTCAATTGTAGCACAGGATTATCTGTTACTGTTTGTGAATGCAGCATTCAGTCTCAGCCATTCATGCCCGCTTCAGTAAGTGGTTGAGGTAAACAGCACTGCGAGAGCTGTTGTGGTCGAGTTGGCCAAACACATGAAGCAGGAATTGAGGACAAAGTGGCAAATCAGGAATGCGATGTCACCTAGAAAATGTGAAGACAACAAACCGTGTGTGCGTGTGTGCTTGCAGAATACACACAGGCAAATAGACACACGGACCCAGATGGCCACTGCCCAAGGCCTCTTACTAACGCATGAGCACGTGCTTGCAGTTAACCTGAATACCCAAACATGCACTTTCTCCCCCATTCACATTTGGGTTTCATAAGTGGCACGTTAAAAGAGAGACCACCGAATAAAAAGTGTGTGAGGTGTGTGTGTGTGTTGGGGGGGGGGGGTAGTCACATGCAGTATGTCCCTGCAGACAGAACAGTGCATTGTTATAAGGAAAAGAGGGCCAGCCAGGAATGTCCTGCTTTATTTAGATGCACACTTACAATCTTGACTCTGTGTCCCGGCGTGGCCGTGATATCCCAGGTGCACTCCTTACGGCTGGGATACTTGTCTGGCCAGTTAGGGCTGCTCAGGGTCCCACTGGGGCTGTGGATCTTATGCTCACACTCAGCTGCACACACACACACACACGCACACAGAAGCACAAAAGCACACACATCGGAAGGATGTTAATATCGTGGCTGTACAGGAAACGATCAGGAAATGGAAAGGGAACAGGAAGATGAGAAACAAGAGAACCAAAGGACAGAGAAAGGATTTAAAAGAAACACATCCTGGTCAGAAGTTCAGTTTGAATTTCACCTTAAAGCATGCACGCATGTACGGCACAACCGCTCTTCTCGACTGGAACAGCTGTACAGTATATTTGTAGTGTAGTTTTGTGTTAATGAAATACTAAGCAAAACAAACAAAAAAAAACTTTAAATTTTCCTCCACTGACTTTGTCTAAACATGAGCATACATATATATTTGATTTATAAACATTGTTTTACAGGAATTGTCAAAGATTTAACCACTGACAGGGTAAACAACATCCAAATAAGCACAAAATTCCTTTCTTTAAAAAAAAAAAAAAGTAAATAGAAGAAAATGTAAAACAGCCTTGGAAATACTAAACCTACATGAGTATTTATGTACAAACGGTAATTATGAGACAAGGACACTTGACCTTAAAGCTCTCATGTAGCAGCTCTGACACTGCCTCAGTGACACATGACAATCTGACAGTTCACATCTGCAGCCCTAAATGAGAAACGTTGTGACGATATGAAAATGCTAACTAGGAAAAGAAGAGCATCTCTTTATTTTTCTTTGACCTGGTGCACTGCAGAGCGTCATTATTGTTGCGTTTTATGTTTCAAAACTAAAATCACACATACTCTAAAGGTACATGTCCCAGTCCAGTACCATTACCCTCCTCTTCGGCACTCATGCCTTTGTAATGACTGCTGAAAGTGGTTTTTCATTGTCTTGTTGAAGAGTTCATAGATTTTCCTGGAATAGATGTGGCCTTGAAGGCAGCATAAGTTGCTCTAAAATCCCACCGTGCAACACAGTGCTACATACAATCACACCCGCCTGCTTTTCGGCTTATTGCTGCTAACAATGTGGATTAATCTTTTTTAATTTGGATCAGAGAAAACAAGAATCTGTTTTTTTTTTCTCAGATATTTTGTTTGTTTATTAATATAGTGAACTGTACAGTTAATGATAGGTTGTTGCCTCAAGTGAAGAACTTTAAGCATCTTGGAGGCACGTTCATGGATGAATGCAGAACGGGGCACGAGATTAGGAGGACCGAGAGACACCGTCTGTAGTTATGCCCATGCTCCAATCAACTGTCACGGTAAAGAGAGAGAGCGTAGCCAAAAGACAGAAGTGGTCATTTAACAGTCAACCTACATTTCAGCAATAACCAAAAGTAACAAGCTGTTATTATTGCTTATTATTGCTTTTTTTTTTTTTTTCATTTTTCCTTACATTTTCAATGCCTAGCAGTATATACGTCAACTAATCTTTTCCATCTTTGTTTGTTCCCGGCCTGTTTCTCAATTTCCTCGCAGCTGTACCCAGATCATCTCACCTCTGCTACTGCGTCTTGCTACTTGGTCTTCTTTGATCTTCCTCTGCTTCTTTTTCCTTCTGGATTCCAATCCAAGGCTTTGTCTAGTGATAAGTGTCAGGGTTTTTCTCAGAGGGGGGATTCTCATCCTCAGTTGGGGCTTGTTGAGTTCCCCTCTACAGCACCAGATACGGGGTCTGGTGGTGTCAGCATATACAACAGATTCTCTGGCAACTTTGGACCTTTTTGTTTTGTTTGTTATTTTAGGGAATTTTCCATTACACGCCATAAATGTGCCCTTTCCAACTTCTTTTGGAACGCACTGAAACCACTCACAGTGCAGGGATGGATGCGTAACAGCAAATGTAATGAAAGTAACAAGACAAACAAAATATCTCGGGTTCAAACTGTCTGCCATAAAATAAACGTAGAAAAAAATGTAAAAGCACAGAAGCCTTTTTTTTCTTCTTTGTATTTTCCATACCATCTTAGGATTTTCTGAATTGGCACTGTATGTGAGGGAGATGTCAAAAAATAAATAAATAAAATTGTTTGAAGAGTCTGAATATAATATATGGTGTCCAAATTTGCAAAGGTGATCACTAATAACTTGACAGCCACACATAAGTCTACCAAGAGTTGCACATACAAAAGTGTAACAACAAGTCATTTGCGCATCCACTGTGTCTCTCAGTTTCAGTCTCCACCCACAAACACCCAGCACACAAGTCTCAATGAAGCATCGACACCCTCAGATGGGTTCAGGACAGACGATTATTTTGTATTATTTTGTCAACACTTGAATGCTGTCTGTATTCCTTTCCATTTAGTCAGTTGATTGAGACAGAGATGTCCTATTTCACACACGTCATGGCTACATGAAATCTTCCCAGTTTTGTTCAAGTGCAGAAGATGAAGTATGTACTTTATGTTCTATTCAGCTCTGCCAACTCTATCTGATGTTACAACAAAAACAAACTCTGAGTGGCATAGTATCATCGTGTTAAACTGAATGTTTGTATGTACATAACAAAACACGCTTTATGATGGGAATATGGATTTAAATGACTCTTGCATGTCAACAAACAAACTCTCTCTCTCTCTCACACACACACACACACACACACACACACACACACACACACACACACACACACACACACACAGGAAGTGAGCACGGCATGCAAAGTTTTCAAGGTCCCAGATGTTTGAAACACGAGTCTTTTTATGAGCAGCACAGGGTGCCTTTAGTGAAGTGTACATGTGAGTATTGATGTGGTGTTTTGTGTGTGTGTGTGTGTGTGTATGTGTGTGTGTGTGTGTGTGTGTGTGTGTGTGTGTGTGTGTGTGTGTGTGTGCTTGTTCAAAAGTTCAACTTCAAAGAGATCAGCATGATATGACAGTTCAACGGTGTGTATTTGTATGTGTGTGGGAAAGTACAAGCAGTTTTTAATAAATAGTGTTTTCTGTCAACCTGTAACCTTTTTCACTTTGTGTGTGTGTGTGTGTGTGTGTGTGTGTGTGTGTGTGTGTGTGTGTGTGTGTGTGTGTGTGTGTGCTTTAAACAGGCGTCACAGTGAGTGGGTGTAGTGGCTACCAGGCTGTCTGTTGGGGTGGGTTTAAGTAAAGTGTCAGTTTATTTGAGACACCTTCTATTATAAGTATTGAGTCTTTTAAGAAGAAAAGGAAGTTAGTCTGGCTAAGAGAGTATGCCACTCACATGTCAACCATGTAGACAGCGTACCACCCAGACAGACCATCTGGACCAAGCTTAAAACCTGGCTGGGGGTGGGAAATCGACGAGTAGTCTGTCGCCCACCGGCACTCGATTGTTAAAGAAGTCATCTCACAGGACTGCTGATCATTAGCTTAGTGATACCAAATATCTGGGACTATTGAAAGAATCCCCATTGGAGCTACAATCACAAAAGACCGAGCAAGGAATGTGCTGATGTCACCATGAAGAAGGGAACACCACGGAGAAAGGCGAAGACATTGTAAACTTTCAATGAAACACAAAAAGCCAGAGCACCATTGGAGCTGGTATTTACTTTAATTACAAAATAATCCATTCTGTTACCCATCTTCATTGTTTTTTCTTTTTCATTTATGTTCTGAACATGCAACCATCGAAAAAAAACAAACAAACCTAGAGTCACAGAAGGTGAACGATTAAAATAAAAAGGCGAAATGATGGTTGACATTGGTTTTTCTTTTCCTAGATGATGATCCCTCGAAGCAAATGAAGGAATGAATTATGATGCAGACTGGCAACGTTTCTTTTAGTTTGGTAAGGAGGTATAATTATTGTCGTTAGTGTTTGCTAATATTCATTAAACAAATATAATGTTAATTGTTCCTCAACATTGTCACTGCTCTGCATTTCTACATTCACTGTTGTGCCCGTTAAAAGTTTTCGTGGAACGGTGTTGTAACTTACCTCAGTGGCTGAGACATCAAGTTTCTTGTGGTATGCTGCCCATATTTGATCTAGAGTGGTATGATTGCACAGTGTGCCTTTAAAAATAAGTACTTTCCAAGGATTTCATCCTAGATGGGTCCAAAGTAGTTCTTCAAGGTAGTTTGAGGTCCTGTAGCAGTGTTCCCCAGACAAGGTCCTTGCGGGCCATTGCCCTGCATATGTTCAATGTCTTCCTGCCCTAAACAGATTCAAATTAATGTGTCACCCCGACGGCGAGCTGAGGGTGATCCCTTTATTTGAGTTGAGTGTAATGCAAAACAGCATCTAGAAACATGCAGGGCAGTGACCTTCGAGGACCAGGACTGATGAAGACTGTTCTACAGGATGATGCAAAATTATGGTGGCAGAAAGCAAGGTCTGACAGAGAAAGTTCAAGTTAGGTCTAATGTATTTCCATGTAAGACAGGTCCCAATTCTTCCATTTGGCCCATAAAGGAAGGACGGAGCACATGACCAATGACCTTTGATTCCCAAAAGAAACTAAGCAAAAAGTAGGGATGACAGGGCCAAGGCAGGAAACTGGGACTCAATCTTATCCGCCTATGTCTTAGTTTTAAGCCTCAGGTTGACAGCTATGCACTCAGGCTTTAAGTGAACAAATACATGTTAAAAAATAAAAAACTTCTTTTAATCATAAATGACCATCCTGTCGTCATGATGATGTGGACAGATTAAATATGGGCTGCAGCAATTGACAGTAACAGTTTTTTATGACGCACTTGCACGGTCGATTTAACAACATGCAGATGCACTTCGGTGCTTTTACGCCACTGTGTGTGTGGGGGGGATGTGACTGCATGTGGAACCCACCTTCCTTACAGTCATGTTTGTTCTCATGCAGTACAAAGCCATGGCGACACTGACAAACGTAAGAGCCCACTGTGTTGATGCACTCGTGCTGGCAGCCGCCGTTGTCCTTGCTGCACTCATCTTTGTCTGTGAGAGATACACATGCAACACATCACTTATGTGGAAACATCAGACGAGGGGTGGGTGGAGGGAGGGAAGAGAGGGAGAGAGAGAGAGAGAGAGATAGAGAGAGCGAGAGCGAGAGACGAGCAGAAAGAGGCCCAAAACAAGGGGATGTGATGAGGAGAAAATTCAACTAGACAGGTCAGTGAAGTGAGGGAAAGTGGCAGAAGTGGTGAAAACATTAACATGCTCAGACAGAACATTATTCAGCTGTCAAGTTAAACCTTTTTGTTGTTAGGCTGAGAGTTGAAGCCCTAAAGGATGGTCAGAAAAACAAAACAATCTGAGCTTTCAAAACTTCCGATGTTACCAGAGTAACATCTAAATAATTTAAGACTGCAGATAGAGAAAGCATAATGCATGTCATGACATAAGTCTATTCATGAGGCAAAAGCTTGTATGAACAGACGAGACAAAGTCCAAGTCGGGTCGCTTGTGTGTTAATACTGAAATATCTGAGGTGGTAACAGCTGATTTCAGATCAGCTGTGTTCGCCTCAGGTCAGAGCACCGCTGCTGGATCAGTTTAGAGGAGACAGAGGAGAAGCCGTAAAATCTGACACGAGTCTTAGTTCTGTCTTCACAACAAAGATGACACCACACCTGCATTGGCTTCATTTTAAGCCCAGAAACAGCACATGGAAAGATATATGGAGTATAAACAGTCCAATACCAGTACACTCTTCTTCTTCCACAGCTATGTCTTTGGGATGTGAGCAAAATGTGGTTTTATATTGTTTTTTTTATGGGAATTGAATTGCATTGTAGGCATGCAAATTATTGCCCGAGCAGTCAAGTGTTAAAAACAACATCTTAAAATAGCAATAGTCAGAGTGTTTGTGTCTCTCCACACAATAATTTTGACTCTTCCATCCTTTAATTTATGTCTTCTCCTGACCGCTGGGCTTCACCTCCAGAAGCTGGGGTGGAGGTGCAGTTGCAGCAGGGAGGGATCACAGCATTTAGGGATGCCACGTTGGGAGATAAAAAAGAGCTGGGGAGGGAACAATGACCACACAGGAAAACGGGATCCGAGGGAAGAACGCGGGGGAGACAGCAGAATGCCGTCACGTATTTTTTCCTGGGAGGGAGATGCATATTCCTGTAAGAGGTGTGAGATTACACACAGGCGCTGACTTTCACCTCAACTCAGCTTGATCAGATTTTAATGAAACTGCTAAATCCTCTTCTGTCTCTCTTGATCTGCGCCTGTGTGTGTCTGATGTCGTATTACAGTGCTATTGTAGGCTCAGTCTCACCCTATCACTGGCTAAGAAGCTTTGCGGTGGATGCTGCACAGTGCTCATTGTAGCTGTCTTCAGGTCAAGCACAAAATGTCCACACACACTCACAAGCACATGCACGCACTCACATGGATTAGTAGTATGTGGGAGGCTGGAGGGACCTCCCTAAAGATGCTGGCTTTTTGCCAAGCGAAAGCTATCCCTGGAAGCTTCTGTAAAACAGCTGAGCAACAAAGCAACTCTGAACACACACAGACGGGAGCACGTTTTCCGTATCTGAGTCATTCCTCCAAGGGACCGCGCTCCACTGAGCTGGGAGATACAGGTACTCTGCAGGTAGCTGAATTTGTCTGTAACACCCCCCACCCCCCTAAAAAAAGCTGGAATTCTGTGTGAAATGGAAATAAAATCCAAACGTAATCATTTCCATATCTTGTAAACAAATATTTTATTCCTAATAGAATAAATAAATTGTAGAAAGTGTTAAAAGTGAGACATTGTACCATTGCTTGAATTTTTTTGTTGTTGTTCATTTTCAATTTCATCACAGCAACACATCTCAAAACAGCTGGGACATGGGCAACAAAGGGCCGGAAAAGTCAGCGTGACAGAAAAAAGACAAAAAAGAAGAGACAGTTGTAGGAACGTCTTACAGCTAATTAGGTTGATTTACAACCAGTCATTATCATGACTTTGGCTTCTATGAGGCAAAGTGGAAAACTGTCCTGCAGTCATACAAATCCTTAATTCATTCATTTTCTATACCTGTTTAATCCTAGGCAGGGTCACGGGGGTCTGCTGGAGCTTAGCCCACCTCACTACAGGCAAAAGGGGTAGAGCCAAGACAGGTCACCAGTCCGTCACAGGACCACATATAGACAACTAACCACACACACTCTCACCTTTGGGCAATTTAGACTCATCAGTCATGTTTTTGGATTGTGGGATAATGATAATGATAATGTCTCTATCTCTAGCCTTGCAACTTTAAGTACGACAATTCAAAACGGGACACTGTGTGCATTACAAAAGCGAGCATTGTAATAGAGGAGTCCATGTGCTGGACTGCCTGTGGTCCAGACCTTTTTAGGTCAAACCGTGAAATGGAGAATACACAAAAAGAAGACCGAGGACTGTTCAGCAGCTTGAATCTTGTATCAGACAACAATGAGACAACTGAAAAACATCTCTTCAGTTCCCAGACATATATGGACTGTTTCTAAATGTAAACATCACCCTGTCCCAACATTTTTGAGAAGCGCTGACGCCCTGACATTTAAATTGTTTTATTTTTTTTTTATTAAGATGTTGAGTAGAAGAAAGGTGATACTTGGTAAACATGGACGTAACCAAACAAAAGTCGAGTCGAAGATGAACGTTACTAACTTTTTCAAGAATTCAAAAGTCAATAAGAGTAATAAAGATCACATCTCAAAGACAGATTTTTGAATTTTGTGTTCAAAGAGGCTGCTTTTCCACACCACAATGCAAAATTAAAATGGATGGTGTTTTTTTTGCTTTTTTTTTTCCAGCATGCGTGGAGTCAGTCATTAAGACGACGGGTAGAATGATGCCATGGCAACATCGTTTCATCGCACTGTGACTCAAGTGCATCGAGACTTTTAATTTATCGCCCAAGCTTGGTTGATATTTAGTAGCATAGGTAAGAATGGGCATGTTTCCCATTGGAGGAGAATGGATTACACGCGGATCCATACTGATGCAGCAAGATCCATCCATTTTCCTCAGATTACATGGCGCAGCAGATCCAATCGGAGATCCGATTGCGAGGCCATGTTACCTCTGACCTTTGAGGACGTTGTCAGCCTGTTGTTGACGAGGCCGCGCATCCGTGAACAGCTGCGCTTTAAGTCCTTGCATGACTCAAACACAAACATACGCTCCTGACACAGTGCCAGTCTGTCTGAGGAAGAGAGGGCAGAGCGCAGGGTGGGTGCAGGAGCACGTAGCACGGGTGGAGGCTCAGGAGATACAGCATGACACACGAGACACATGTTCAAACACCTACACATACATATTCATATTTCTCCAAATACTAAAGCACTAAGCAGCTGCAGTGGAAAGGGGACATGAGATTAGACATCCATGTGTTCAGGCTTGAGAGATTGTTATTATTCTTAGAAATCACAGTTTTTACAGTCATTACCCAAAAAACCTTCTTTGACATTATTAATAATCAATAATAATGCAGTAAGTAGCTGTGGGGTCAATCAAAGTGTTATGACTTTGAAAATACAGGTCCCCAACAAACCTTAATATGCTTTAACAACAGGAAGCCAAAAATCAAATGATAAGAATTTAATATGCTGATATTCACTTCTAACTAAATAAATAAACACATATAAATGCTTTTGCACATCCAAGAAAACTGGGTGGGCTGTAATCTTTTCTGTGTATGAATCACATATTAAGGGTGATACTCTTAGAAAAATGTGTCTGATAAATATAAACACTCAAAGCCCATTAAGCTTTAAAAACTGCAAAGTTCAGAAGGGGATAGGTGCTGAGCTCAGCTTGAGGTTCTGGCAGTTTCCGTGAATTCCAGCGGTATCAAGCGTCAAAAACCACAAACCACTCCTGCACCATATTTCACCTCTCACATGTCTCTCTGTGCTCTCTGGGTTTTCTCAATTTAAGGAAAATCAGATGAAAAAAACAAAAAGACATGTATGTGCACAAGAATCTTACCTGAGAAGAAATGAGCTTTGAAGCCCTTCTTGGAGACAGTGTTGTCCGACTTGAACTCGATCCTCATGTTGTTGTACTGTGAGGTGATGACCTCTGGGACTTCAGTGCCGCAGTATTTACCATGGAGCTTAGAGTCAGATGAGAGGCCGCTTCGTACCTCCACATAATCGTATTTACACACCTAAACACACAAATACTTGTAAGGCTCTTGCAACACACCATCCAAAAGGTGGCTGCCATGTTTAGCAACTTACAAACATAGAAGCCAAACGCACGGACATGCTCACCTCGTTGCCCTCCAGCTCAAAGGCCTCAAACTGCATTGAGATGCGATACTGAGTGGGAGCGACCACCTGCCACACGCAGTTCTTGTTGGGTGGATATTCTTTGGGCCAACCGGGAGTGCTAATGGTGCCGTTTAACTTAGACAGGAGACCACCGCATGCCGCTGCAAACAAATCAGGAACAAACGCAAACACATGAACTATCTGACACCTGAAACCAGCTGAGGGCGCTGATATGTGGAAGAAATTATTCATGGTGGAAACTGAACATGGGCAGTAAATACACTTCGGTGTAAAGTATTTTGACTCCTGCCATTCAGTCTACAGGTTTCCAGCTGCAACTGACTCAAAAGCGGTTTCCCAGACGGGTATGAGCTATACCTTCACTATTTGTTCATTAATGAATTAAGTTATTGGTCTGGCGCTGAGTTCAAGATGGTATTCATAAGCTGTTAGTGTAAAACAGATAACACACAGTCAAAACAATTCAAAGTGCAAGGGAGTCAGACCATTTTTCTGCTGCAAAAACACATTAAACCATCACAGAGATAATGGGAACAGATGTGGTGAATGGTCAGCACTTACAGTGATATGCAGGATTTAGTACCCTTCTTTTAATAATACAGTATGTTTTTGCCATGTAAAAACATGATAAAGATCATCTGAACAGAGTAGGTCTTAGTATTATCCAAATACAACCCCAGATGAATAAAAATATATTACATTTTCTGTACCATTATTTATTTAACATGAAACAACCATCAAAATATAAAGGTATATTTGTATCATGTCAATATTTTACATATTTTCGCTTACTGTTACAGAATATTATATATATATATAAAACTTAACCAAAAAAAAGAAAAATATATAGCTATAAAACATAGCTTTTGTTCACCGTGCCATTATTGGTCTTACACAAATGAACCAAATAAATAAATAAAAATCACAAGGGCAATTCCAAATACCCCTGCTTCCCTAAGTTGTAGCCAGATGCTGATAATCATTAGGCCTTAATAAACTGATTATCTAAACTGGTCATCAAAATGCAAAAGCGAATTACAGCTTTGCTAGTTTTAAAACAGTTAAGACATTAAGAAGTAGCAAGGTCTTGTTAACGAAACACATTTAATTAACTGATTAACTGTAAGTGTGAGCTCGTCTATAACAGACGTTTTGATAGTTTAGTGGTTTATCGTGAGGAGGAACGGTGGACCACAGGAGGGACGGTGGACCACAGGAGGAACGGTGGACCACAGGAGGGACGGTGGACCACAGGAGGGACGGTGGACCACAGGAGGAACGGTGGACCACAGGAGGAACGGTGGACCACAGGAGGGACGGTGGATCACAGGAGGAACGGTGGACCACAGGAGGAACGGTGGACCACAGGAGGGACGGTGGACCACAGGAGGGACGGTGGACCACAGGAGGGATGGTGGACCACAGGAGGGACGGTGGACACCAGAGGAACGGTGGACACCGGAGGAACGGTGGACACCGGAGGAACGGTGGACCACAGGAGGGATGGTGGACCACAGGAGGGACGGTGGACACCGGAGGAACGGTGGACCACAGGAGGGACGGTGGACCACAGGAGGGATGGTGGACCACAGGACTTTGGCAAACTGCAGTTATTGAGTGGACCATGAAATCTATTGTATACTAAAGTATTCTAGAAACAAATGTGAGGACATCAGTCCAACAGTTTGGTCCATGGTGGGCTATGCATCAGGACAAAGATCTAAAGCACATCAACATCATAATGGTTAAAAAAATGTAATAATTGGGGTTTTAGAATAACCCAGTAAACGCTAAAGCCTCGACCCCACTGAAATACTGTGACAAAGGGGTGCAAAAGCAGATAAAAAAAACCTCAGTGTTGTAAAGAAGAGTGATAAAATCATACTGGAAACCAGTATCATCAGATTATATTTCCTTTTGCCTTCATTTTTGTTATATTAATGGCTCAGTTAAAAAAAAAAGAATATAAGTTGCTGTCTGAAATTTGATTTGCCTAATACTAAAATCCACTATTAGATATTTTTTTAATTATGTTTTTTACACACACACACACACACACACACACACACACACACACACACACACACACACACACACACACACACACACACACACACACACACACAGACAAACAAAATACCCCCCATGGGATTAAAAGATGGGGTGTTCTTAAGATAGCATTAAAAATGAACATTTTAACACAAGAGCCCCTTTTCACATATTAATGCATTATAAATCCGTAATCCTTCCTCCAGTTTGAATGTCAGGAGCTTAATTTTCATAAGCCTAAAACCCGTTCTTCTAGCAGTTGTTATTTCAATTGGGAAGACAGCAATGGTACATAATGTCTAATATTCACAGACAACACCTGTCTGTCTGTCTGTCTGTCTGTCTGTCTGCCTGCCTGCCTGCCTGCCTGCCTGCCTGCCTGCCCCCCTGTCTGTCTGCCTGCCTGCCCCCCAGTCTGTCTGCCTGCCTGTTTGTCTGCCTGCCTGCCTCCCTGCCTGTCTGCCTGTCTGCCTGCCTGCCTGCCTGTCTGTCTGCCTGCCTGTCTGTCTGCCTGCCTGCCTGCCTGCCTGCCTGTCTGTCTGCCGGCCTGCCTGTCTGTCTGCCTGCCTGTCTGTCTGCCTGCCTGCCTGTCTGTCTGCCTGCCTGTCTGTCTGCCTGCCTCCCTGCCTGTCTGCCTGCCTGCCTGTCTGTCTGCCTGCCTCCCTGCCTGCCTGTCTGTCTGCCTGCCTCCCTGCCTGTCTGCCGGCCTGTCTGCCTGTCTGCCGGCCTGTCTCTGAGCTGTCTCCAGCCTCTAACAACTCTCTCATATGAAGGTATCAGTGAGATCTGTACTTGTTAGGTTTTGTCTATTGTGCTTTCTTTGTTTGGCCTTTTCTACATATGTAAATCTTCCAAGAATATTTCATCGTTTAGAAGAGTAATTGTTTATAAAGATTTTTGTTTGTTTGTTTTTGCTGTTAAATCCACTTTGTACTTAAATTTCTCACACCTTGCTCCATGTGTTACAGAATGTGTTTCGAGCGTGCTTCTTAATAAAACCCACGACTCAGACATTTCACCAGCACAGCTTTCTCTCTGTTTGCCTCAGAAGTGGTTTGTTCATTTGCTTCAGTGTGTTCAGTGTGGGTTGTTACACAGTCAATCTTTTTTGTGGGATTATGAGACTTTAATGGCATGTGTGGCGTTGGAACAACAACGCATGTGGCATTGTGTGTTTTTTCCTGTTGATGACGGCAGTTCGGGTCTTTCTCTTTTTTTTTTTCCTTATTTTTCTTTTGAGTTAGACTCACATCCTACAGAAACACAAAGCACCTCACACAGGAATGTTAATAGAAACATACACACAGAGAGGTATGCACACTCACTGTTACCTTCACAGCTCTTCTTGTCAGGGGCCAGCTCATATCCAGGATCACAGGCACACTTGAAGCTGCCGAGAGTGTTTACACACCTCTGCTCACATCCACCATTGTCTGGCTTGGCACACTCATCTTCCTCTGAAAAACACATGTAAGAGAGCGCATGACAAATTCTTTGTTAAAAATGCAAGTTTAAAAAAACAAAACACGCCAATCATCGAAAACACACTAGCTACTTCTCTCACTCACGCTGATTCACAAACCTTTGAAAAAGTTAGCAGCGAAGCCCGCCTTGTTCACTGTCCCGTCTGAGACGAACTTCATCCACAGAGTGTGTGAAGTAGAGCGCACGTCTTCGGGTTTGTCGTAGCCGCAGAATCGACCGATCAAAGGGCTTGTTTCGAGCGGGCCATCCCGGACCTCCAGGTAGTCGTAAGCACAGCTGTCATGTCTCTCGATCTACAAGATCAGTCACAAATGATGTCCTGACGTTTAAACATATGGCCAGTTCTAAGTACCCCATGATCAATAATTCATAGATCTACCTTTAGCAGTCATTTGAAGTTGGTTGTTTAGTTGCTTTTTTGTGCAGTTTTTAGTACCTTTCTCTCTGTTTTTTATTGTGTCCTTTTAATTTTTGTATTGTTTTTTTTTTTGGTTTAAATTGGTAGCACTTTGTGTGTTGAGCAGAGAGATCTGTAAGACATACTGCTGAGGGGTTAACATACTTGCGTGGGAGTGTCTAACTGGTTTATTTGCATTTCTTCTCTTACAGACTTTTTTTTTTAATGCTGTTCTGGATCCTTTATTGTGACCCCAATGAATTCCACAAGCTGGAAGATGTTAGCCTATCATTAAAGTCTACATGGAAGTTTTGCCGGAGTCTCGACTTTGTCTGAGAGGACATGCCAGACTTTGTGACTGTCACGCTCAGCCTCGGCAAACATCAACACTATGGCATGTGGATTTTGAAAAATAAACTTGCAACTGTATCATATTCTATCCTTCCCATCACTCTCTTTTGTAATATCTGAGTGCCTGGAGAAATTGAAAAAGAAGGAGCAGCAGAAAAGCAAATTCAGTAAAGGAATAATACTGAGCTTTCAGCAACACTGTATGTGATAATGCAATAGAAATAAGGAATAATCTGTCAAATGTAGTTGACAAAAGGGAAACGCCGCTCTGTCTGCATCGTGAGGGCTCTCAATAACTCCTATGATGTAGATGCATGAGCTTCCACTTATTTCCTATTAAAGGTAGGGTATGCAGTTTCTATCCCAGAGCAATTTTAGTCATTCAGCGAATATATTCTCACCATCCACCAACTGTCCATCATGTGAGTAAACAGGTCTTCATACCAGCCTGTGCTTTGTAAATTGGAACCAGAATGGGAGAGTCCTGCCCCTTAAACCATAACAAAGCTCCAGCTAATCACTGACAGGCGGAGGAGTTGTGTTTGCGCACATGAAAAGAGGGAGGAGGGTGAATCTTTAAAGAGTTCAGGGTGTGTCGTGCTTTCTTGGGGCTCACTGGAGAGAAGAGGAGAAGGGAGGTAGTCCTTCATGTTTTGTTTCAAATATCAACACACATTATGTCATGCAGAAATCACTTATCCTGCCTTTTAAGTGTAGCACTTTCTACCTCAAATTCATGATCAACTAATGCTTTGTAATTAATTGCCCAAAACATGGAAAAAAGCACTTGAAGGTATGTACCTTTGAAAAAAGCTCTGCCACAATTTTCTTCGTGGGTTCTGTCAAACTAGAAAGTACTAGTTAGAGGCCACTCTGTTTGTTGAAGATGCCTGACACACGCCTTTTTCAGTGTAGTTATTTAAGTCAGAAATACTGAATGGAGAGCAGGTTTGATGGGATGCTATCAGGAGTGTTTTGATGTAAACACGACTTTATCAAATACCTGCAGCATCACGAAGTTACAAGCATAAAGACTCATGAGCGTCTCCAAGGGAATGGTGCTGAGCACATTTACGTATTGGACACAACATCGGTGATATCAACACTTATTCAGGATAATCCCCCAAAGAGAGGGGACTATTGCAGCCATGACATCCAGTAACCATCTGTGGAGTTCCACCCGGAAGACCAGTGGACTGTCCTGACAGCATCACAGTTTTACAGCTGCATCATTTGTTACGCAGCAGCTGCCATCAGAGTCCTGCGCTCCATCACAGCTGTGTGGATGTTTCTGTTTTACGATTACCGTTAAACTTTTTCATCTACCGTTGTGATGAATATATCAACATGAACCTTTAATTCTTAAAGTGCAGTAACTAACAGTCAAAGTATGGCAAGCAGTAATAAAGTAACAATTTAAAAAAAGAAACATTTTAAGCCATCTGTAGTTGGATTAATTAAGACAATTCACGAACAGGCACTGCAGTTCATCCCAGACACTTATGTCATTTACAAAGGCTCATTCTGGCAAAAAACGCCTAAGGGCTCTCTGAGGGTTATAGGGACCAGGGCTCCCCAAGTTACAACATCATTTTGGAATTTTTTTTTTTTCTCTGAACATAGGAACACTGAAGTGACACAAAAGCCAGCTGGGGAGTGAAAATCACACTATGATCACTCCGTCTCACATCAGCTCAACAACGTTTTGGCTCCATTCCTCAGTGCTTCCAGTAGCGTTTTTATCAGAATAGCACTAAGAAGTAGTCGTGGTTTACAAGCTTACATTTTATGATATTTACTTTTTTCTCAGTGTACCACTGTACACCTATGTAGTCTGGAGAAATCGCTGTGCAATTAACAATTAACATACAGTTTCATCGCAGATGGTTCCCTTCACTCCAGATAAGCTCTGATTCTGAACCAGGGGCTAAAAAGACCTCATAAAAACAGTTCTATGGTGTGCACACAAAGAAGAAGGGGAACCATTTCCTGTAGTTAATAGAACTTTCAGTCTAATACATTATTACAGATTGCAGGAGTGGTTATGAGACCAAAATCACGATTGTTGTCTAACGGCTTTCTTCTTTGATATGCTATGATAAGCTGTTGACGCAACACGTTGAGCCTCAGACGTAGTATGGTACATCAGACGATCTTGTGGTCAACAAGGGCTTAGATAACGGCATAAAATAAACGGCACCTCAAAGGCCTGGAAGCTGAGCCCGACGTTGTACCCCTCAGACACAGTGATCCTCCACACACACTCTTTGGATGGTCTGTAGTCATCGGGGTAGTTGGGAGACTGAATCTGGCCCGAGTCCTTGGTGATTTCCCCTCCACAGATTGCTGCACAAGAGAAGAGTGAGACAGTGAGAGAGACCAGACAGAGCGAGACAGGATGAATTAGCGTCAACAGCGCTGACCACAGACACACCTGAAACACATTCTGTGTACACCATGAATAATAAAAGCGACCAAGAAAACTTCTTCCAAAAGTCACGGGTTCATCAAATTCTGCTTTGTGCCCATAGAGTGGCTTATAACTCACTAGAAGAATGAGCATTTGCAATTTTTTGTTTTGTTCTGTTTTGTTTTTTGTAATACATATTGATCAGTGATTGGAGATGTTACCTTCGTAAACAGCGGCGAAGCCTTTCCCCACCCAGTTGCTGCTGCTGCGGAACTCGATCCACATTCTGCTATCAGTTGAAATCAAAACCTCAGGAATTTTGTCTCCACAGAACCTACCTGTAAAACACACGCAAAGGAAAATACAGTAAATCATGCTGACAAAAGGGGAAATGTTGTTTTTGAAACATGATGTGATGTAAGAATGGAAATGTAATATCACTACTCCCAGTTGGGAGTCAGTGAGCAGAAATCACCACGAGTCAAACGAATGTAGTCTTCTTTGCTTCTATTTGATTACTGAAGGTGGCGAAAAAGCGACACATGTTCAAGGGTATTTTGCAAATCAAAAGTCTTTATGTCTACTTTTCATACCCCACATGCCACCGAATGTATGCAGAAAACTTAAAAGTATGCGTTATGATACCACTTTTTACCATGCGAGCTACTGGATGAAAGAGCTTAGATAATTTCATCTTGAGCAATTTCTGTGATATAAAATCCTCCCTCGGTGAAGTAAAAACAGCTGTGGAGTGTATTTGAGTCTCATCAGCCTTCACCTGCAGTCAAAGCCAGCACATGTATTTGTTGGCTTGGACTTGGTCTTCTCACTGACATTTGTAGCACCGTATTTGTGTCTCTGAGGCTTATTGTGCTTTTGTCTAAAAACATTTTTTTCAAAAGTAACTAAAAGACTAAGAGAATCTTCACTCTCCAGCTGAAAGAATGACTGTTTAGGTTTGCAATAAATGTTTAATGTAACAAGGTCTAATAAAAAGAAGGTGCGGTCGAGCAGTGACCATTGACAACCTGTCCACGTCCTCCATGTCTTACCGAGAAGCGGTGCTTTCCTCCAGTATCCATCCCGGACCTCAATATAGTCATACCAGCACAGACTGCTTTTATACAGATCCATCGTGGTGAAGTTGAGAACAATCTGGAGAAGCAAAAATTAATAAATTAATAAATAAATAAAGTGCAGAATTACAAAAAAAAAAATGTTAGTACAGAGCTCTGAACGTGTTAAAAGTACCTGTGGAGGAGGCAGCGAAGGTGGTGGTATAAGACTTTATTAATACACAGTCGCTCTGTTAGCAGCCTCTTATTTTTATTGGCCATGCATGCACATTCCCTGCACTTCAGGGTGCTGCTTAATGTGTGTGTGTACCTTTTCTCCAGGTGTAACAGATATTCTCCAGACACAGTGCGTGTACGAAGGGTATCCATTGGGGTAACCAGGAGATGAGAAGTTGCCAGTCGACTCTTGGAGTGTTTCCCCGCAAGCTGAAATACGCACAACATGCACGTGGTAAGTACCGACGCTGTGCACTGGTGGCTTGTCATTAATAAGTCAGTAATGAACACATGGGTATCTGTCTATTACTGTTCTCAGTCTGAAGAAAATCTGTTTATGTGCGAATGTACTAATTAGACTGCGAATGTACTAATTAGACTGCGAATGTACTAATTAAGGCTGCGAATGTACTAATTAGACAGTTGTTTCCATGCAGAAACAGAGACACATGCATTTCAAATTCAGAAACTGGCAAATGATTTATGATTACCCTGCAAAATAAACTCGTGCTTCATGTTGTCTTTGGCTTCTTTCACTTTAGAAACTACAGAAACTACATTGTGCATGCTTGCTTTTCTGTGTGTTCTGTCACCAATTACCCAATAGTAGAGTAATGGCATTGCAAATAAATATAAATGTCAGACTCATATATTTCATCAGTTCAAAAGGCCTTTATGGAGAACTATGATACAATATCACGCTCGTTCTCCTTCATTCTGACTTTAACAGTGTCTCTCTCTCTCTCTCTCTCTCTCTCTCACAGACACACACACACACACACACACACACACACACAAAACGAGGTTAGCCAAATGTGCCCCTCCTATCCCATCATGCATGCTGCTTTCCCCCACAATGCCCTGGGGCTCTGTTCATCTGTCAGTGAATATGGTATTGCTTAAATATGACCTTATACGGTTGAAGCTGTATCTATTTCCAGCTTGGAATTACTAACACAGTCTTGGTCTTTCCCCATTTCAAATTGATTTAGAAAAAAAACGATCTAATATAAAGAGAAACTAATGGGTTGTGTGAAGATTTTAGTTATCATTAAATAATTATAACGATAGTAAAGACACCACCTGGTCTTTACAGGGTCTTAAAATTAAAGAAATATCACTTTGTATTTAATCAAAACTAAGTCGAAATGAGGATGTGGAGTGTGAAAAACTGAGCACATCCTTTGATTCATCACCTTGTAGCAGTAACTGGAAGTAACTGTTTTCTATGTAAAAGTATCAGCCAATTTGTGGTCAACTTGATGACTGCAACACAACCCTTCTTCTACCGTGTTTGACGGTTGGTTTGAGATGTTTGTGCTGAAATACTGCATTTGACTTCTGAGCAACATCTTTATTTTGATTCTGTTTGTATAAAGGATTTACAGAGTCAGAGACATCTTGCAGAGTGTGATGCAATGCTCCTTACGGAGAGAGAAGAAGCTTTTCTTGGTTACCCTTACAAACACTCTTGTTCAGGGTTTTTTAATTGTGATGCAATTAACTTTTCATTGTAGAATGGTAGACTCCGAATTGGCATCATAACCCTTCCCAGATTGATGGGAAGTAACTTTTCCCTCTCTGGTATAATTGTCATTGTCCTTTTTGGTAGATCACACATCTGAATGCTCAAAACCAGCAAACTGCCAACTTTTCACAGGTAATCACACCTGGCTACTTTCTTTGGAAGCAGTAGGAGTGTTATTTAAGTTTTTCATACACTGCTTTTGAATTTTGGCTCCGTTTTTGTTAATGACTAAGTCTAATAGTTTGTGTGCTGATTTTCATCTGAAGTTGTCTTTACCCAATATCCATTATCATGACCTGGTAGGTCTCAGATGATTTTTCTTTATTGTACCCTGACACATGAAGCCTATGGGTGAAGACAAGAAGATTTTACTTCATCTGCTTGCCTCATCTCATCTCTCGGTATTTAGCATGTAACAGTGTGTGTGTGTGGCCCGGTAATCAATGGCAACGTTTTCGATCATAAACCTTTATGACATTACTGCACTCTCGGTGAGAGCAGATCCAGATCACGTCAGAACAGCTCACAGGGGACCAGAGGAACGTCAGAACAACACGGGCGTGCACAAGAACTGTGTTGAGGAATGTGTTTTTGTCTGTGTGTGTGTGTGTGTGTGTGTGTGTGTGTGTGTGTGTGTGTGTGTGTGTGTGTGTGTGTGTGTGTGTGAGACTCAAAAATACTGAGGAAACTTCACATAGAAAAACAAATGACTTAACTTCATCTCTGTATTGCACACAATGGACTGATTTTACAGCAAAGATACAAGCAAGTAAATAATGCCCATTTCTATATTTTGTGACAAATGCACACACACCCTCCAAACACACTAACAGTGGCGTCATAGTAAATATATCAGTACCTGGACATCTATACAGCTTCCTTGCCTGTGCAATGTCTCCTTTGCTGAGCCTTGTTCGCTGGCCAATAGCAGGCCTGACCCCATTTTCATCTCTGGACGGAAGGATGGTGTCAAGGAACATGCCGCTTCAAGGGAGAGAACAGGCATTAGATGTGGCATTACAGCACATAAATGTGTCATCAAAACTCATTATGATCAAAGAACAGTCTCTTTTTTCAGGACGTAGCAACCTCCAAGCGAAATCTGTTCCCCCGGTGGTTTGTTATGTTCTGTGTGTTTGAGCTGACTGTGAAATGTCTTATGAAAATGGGTATGGCACTGATAAAAACAAAAGAACCAGCATGTTGAAAGCGTGTAAAATGACTCAGTTGCTATTCTGTTTTTCTAAACTCAAACCTGCTCGTGTATAGATGCATAAAAGAAAACAGAAAAAGATTCCTCAGGGCTGTAAGCATCCCTTCCATTTCACAGCATCGCGTGATCTCTTCCAGTTTCTGAAGCAGCAGATGTGCATCAACTGGAAAACTCAACACGAGCCACAAGTCAGCTGGGTAAATTTAGCTGCTCAGAAGATGGCGTTAATGATTAGATTTTCGTATGATATTTGGCTTTTATAAAACTTTATGTTTAAGGCTAAAAAAGGTCAAAATTAGGGTCTTTAAAAAAAAAAAAACGCACCCTAATAACCAGTTACCCGAGTGACAGAGAATATCATTTCTTAGTGTATTCACATTACACAAAGTCTACAAATGCACTTATGATTTAGTAAATCTGCTGAAACCGCATTGTCTCTTGGTGATAAAACCCACACAGTTTTGCACTTTTTGTGAGAGGGTTACTTTACTGTTACTATGACAGAGTAATTAAAATGTGTTGTTGAACATTTTTGCCATGGAAAATACAAGCTGGCAGTCCTCTGTGCAATCATTTTCAGCACGAGTGATAAAAAAGGGCGATGAAAGTCAGTGGTAACTCTAACCAGCAGTTCTAACCACAAACAATAAATCCAAGCATCAACACAGACGAACACCAATAAACACAACATTAGAGTCACTTTTTCCAGAAATTACAGAGCAGGCTTTACTGTTAAACCTGTAAATTCAGCAGACAAGCTGTTGCCTTAGATTACCGTGAGAAGGTGTTTCTGGCATAGTGCATGATGCTATCAAAATCATAAGGTTCCCCGAGAGAGTTCACCTCTCCTGGCTCCATCTTGAGGAAGTTGTATTCCTGACCTGGATAGCACAACATGCACAGAGATTCATCGTTCAAGGAGGCATAGCAGCGGTTTAAGCTTTATTTTCATTACATATCTGAGGAGTGTGTTTTCATACGTGCACATAAAATTATTTTCAAACACGAAACTCATCTTCTAAATGACTAAGTCTACTTTAAGGGCATTTATCAAAACAGAAGAAGTTGAAAGCTTCTAAATAAAACCTTGGGTCAGCTCTGAGACACTGCTTTGTAATTTGATGTAACACTTGTCAAATTGGATTGCAGTGCAGAGAAGTAGGTCTGAAGAGACTTCACAGTCATTAAAAGCCCCATTCACACTCAGTCAAACCCAGACATGAGTGAGAATTTGGAAGCGTCATCGCCTGTCTACAAAGAAACAATTCCAACAGAGACACAGGTGCCTCTTGGGTAATGAGCCTCACCTGGTTGGATGTTATCCCGGATTATGGTCACGTGATCGTCACGATCAGGTCGCGTGTGCTCATGCCAGAAGCCTATGACATGGCCGAGTTCGTGCACCACAATACCAAATTTGTCACAGTTCTTTCCTATGGAGATGGCTTGGGGACCGTTGCCACGGCGGCCCACATAGGAACAACACCTAATAAGGATTAGTGGGAAGTTGGTGTGAGGGAGAGAACCGGATGATATTTACTACAAATTTGGCAGTGGAAAAAAGAATCAGCAGTGTTGCATTTCATTAACAACGCACAAACACATTCATGCACACGAGAACACAGTCTTTCCAGGATTTCCTGCCCCGTACTACTCGCACCACAGGAACAGAGGTAGGAATTTTTCACATACAACACTCCAGTAATGCTCCAGTTTTATAACCCAGTGAGAATAAGCTGTGATAATTCACATATCACACTGAGCACACAAGGACACACATACACACACACACAAACACAATCACACACACAGTCATTCTCTGCTCTGGTTAGCAGAGACGTTGGTACCAGGCTAACAAATCTGATTAAACTTATCCACTGAGCTGATTGCAGTATAAGGATCAGGAGTCAGTCAAGTAGATGGACTTTCTTTATGTAGAACTTGCAATAACAACATCAGTAACTCAAACTTCACAATTCCCACTATAGATCTAACCCTAGAACCCAAAAATGGAATTCTGCTTTTTTAGGACCAGTGTTTGATCCCCACATGGAGTACTGATCCTAACAAGGTCAGAGATTAAACTGACCTTTTTAAGTTAACGAACACACGTACACAGCAGAGACACATACATACACACATATTCTTCTCTTTTATGCATACTGAACATCCAAGCTGCAAGATGTTTATGCATCCAATCAAATTGTCTAACGCAATACCTTTCACAGAACATAAAAAAAACATAACAAACAAACAAAAACAAAACACCACAAGGTAAAACGAAAATCATTTTCTCCTCTACAGGGACTCAAATATTTAGAAAAAAAAACTTCATGTAGAACATGATTCAGTTAGAGTTATCACTGTCTAACACATAACATGTCTTGGGCAACCAAGTACAGAAACAATTAGACATTTAACAGCTGGACTATGAATGAATCTTCATCATGTGAGCAAAGAATCAGCGTGGAAAGATCTGGATCACTGCCTCACTGCCAGAAGTTCTATTAAAGATCTGACATGATGGTTATTTATGTATGCAAACATCTATTTTCCTATATGATTTCATCCTTTTTACTTATCACTTTGAACACGTGTCACCTTTTACTATGTAAGACATTAAGCCTTACGTAGTAAAAGGTGATGGAATAAAACACCTGGCATACAAAGAAGTCATTTCAAGTTGTTGAAAGAAAATGTAGACACTGGGCTTTGTAACTTTACACAAAACTACACATTACACTCTGGGACAGGCAAAACCCAAAAAGTAAAATATAACCTCTTTAACTTTGAACCCCAGCTGTGCTTATTGGTATTCTATGTTTCTATTTCACTTTCAGATCAGTCTACTTCCATAGTGCCAGCTTTCAAAAAAACTAATTGCAGGACACTTTTACAAAGAAAACAAACCCATTTAATACAAATCCAAATCAAAACAGAGCATTTCAAACTAAAAATGCACTCTATTTTAGTTTTTAAGACTTTTGGACTAGTGAGACAGGAAATGGGAGCAGACCTGCAGCAAAGGGCCACAGGGTGGGATTCAAACCTGAGCCATCTGCAGCCTTCTGCTTTGGTGCACCTGCTCAACCAGGTGAGCCACTTGGTGCACCGAGGTTTGACTGTTTCTTGCCAATTAAAAACTATATGTTCAAAACATCAAGTGTTCCGAGCGAGTATGGACACAACTCCTGTTTAGTGGTAGTTTAGGTTCTGTGAAATGATTACGCTGTGCTTAGTGAGATGTAGAAGTTTACATTAACAATCAGAGCCTGTTTTAAGAGAGAGTCCTTTGGAGACTAGAAGTACCAGATAAAATAAAGGGAAATGCACGAGGACTAAAGTGATTAAATTACTCATAATCAGCCATCAAGTCTCCAGCTGGGCCCGGGTTCTCAGATGACTGTGATAGAAATGTTGTACGTTGTGTTCAGTGTCTCCAAAGGGGAAATAAGAACCCAGCTGATATAACGTTAGAATGCCATCTTTCTGTGCCTCCTTGTTTCTGCAGCGTTGGTTAGTGTTAAACAGTAAGGACACCCTAGTACAGTTAGGAGCTCCAGTCATGCAAAGATATTAACAGCACTTAAAATATCAAGTGAGTGGAACACTACCTTTTAATTTGCTTGAGGATGAAGCATTGCTGTTCTTCACTGAGCAGTGAAAGGTGTAGTTTGTCATATATTACGAGGATTGACACCGTTGTGATAGTTTTGAGCTTATCTTTCATGAGTTATGTCACCTGGATATGTGATATCTTCTTCCTGATTTGTAAAGCTGGGAGCCAATGACATAGCAGTGGGACAGGATTAAATTGAATCTGCTCTTATTGAATTACATTTGACGCCCCTGATACATACAGTACAATGTACATACACAGTATAAAGCCTGTAAAAGATTATACATCTTGTAAAAAAGGTCAAAATGTTGAGAAATTTCCATTTTAAAATACTAGTTTCTATTATGGGAATATATCTGTCCGGCGTTAAAACTTGAAAGTCACATACAAAGCTGGATATGCTGTGGCAGACGTTGCCTTGGAGCGTAAACCCATATGTCCTCATCTCAGTCACTCTGAAGCCTCACCACTTAAAACAACCAGTGAGTTAAGTGTCACCACTGTACAAACACACTCTGACCCCACCGTGCCGCCACTCGACAGAACAATGCACTTCTGCAAAGTACGGACAAAAGAACTGCACGAACATACAAACACTTAAACGGAGCGGCGTGTTTGGTGGGGTGGGGAAACAGGAGCAGGACAGGAAGGAAAGCGGAGTCATTGTTGAGTGACCGTATCGTCTCTCACTGTGACAAGGTCATCAGTGAACTCTAGGTACACGCACAATCACACACACATGCACAAACTCCAAGATATACAAAGAACAGTCTTCCACACTCACCCGCAGGGTCTGTAGGTGAAGACTATGTAGCTTTCTTCGTCCGTCTTCTCAATAAAGGTTACGCACGTTTGCTTCTCCCAGTGACGCATGGCCTGTTTGAACATGGCCCTCTGACTACCTGAAACACGCACATTTCATATCCTGCTTTCACAAAATCACACATCAGTGTGCATTTTATTGCTGAGTGGTAAGGGGCAGCTGTCCAGTGAAGTTGCTTACCAGTAAAGTTGCCTCCGATGACGTAGGGAATGACTCCCCCGGGCCATATTCTCTCAGCTCGGGATGTGGCTGCTCGAGGAATACGACTGTTCACCATTTTACCAGAATTCCCCGCTTTCCCGGTTTGGCTCTTTTGACTGGTAGCTCCTTTGCTTTCATTCTTGGGGAGATAGTCTAATAAAGAAGTGAGGCGGTGGGCATGAAACCGCCATCTGCAAGTATATCTTGACCACCAGTTATGGACTTTACTGTTTTTACAGTTACACGGGATCAGTATGAGTAAAAGAAATACCCAAGGTTTGCTACTCTGAGAAGATCCAGGACCATAAAATACTTCCGAACATGGTAAACACCACAGATTTAGTTAATTTAAAGTCGCAGAGGATCAACATGCACAGTCACTAGACTGGCCCTCGTATAAAAATGATAAAAACATGGGATTTTTCAAATTTCAAATTGCTTACCAAAACCAAATCTTCGTATTCTTTCCAGCAGTAGGTATAATGATCCTTTCTTCACAGTTTCATGCTCTCCCATTCCACCTAACACAAATGAGGGCCCACAATGTCAAAACAAAAAACAGTGCATGATAAATTCTGATTTCCTTTAAGTGACTTCCTGTCTGCTTGCTTCCTAGTTCAGCTGCTCTACTGCAGCCGACGAGGAAACATGAGAAAAAGCAATGCAGGACGATTAAAGAGTGCGAGTGACTTGCTGCATCCACTCACCAGATGTGTGCCCTTGTCGGGAGTGTGTGCGTGTGTGTTGCGCCAGGTCTATTGTTCTGTCAATCTGGAACATGCGCAGATCCTCCTCATCTAAAGCGATGTCACCCCAAAATACAGCTGGAAGTGAGAAAATAAATCATAATCATTGTCAAAAGCATTGCCATCTTTGTCATGACAGCCCTCATTCTTGTAAATAACCACAAAAATCCAAACACGGAAATGATGTGTGTTGTGTTCGTCACTTGCATGGATGGTGTACAGTTCAAACAGAAGATTTCAAACCTTTTTTTTGTTGTCACAGGCCAGGGAAACGTGATGCACCAGATAGCTTGTTTACAAAGGACCATCCACAAGACCCTCTGTCCGTTTTGAAAAAAGGATGACCACTTTCAAAGAATGCTTAGTAGCTGATTGGATGATCAATCACTGTCGATATCAAAACGATCTTCAACCCATCAGGTCAACAAAATGTTGGAAGCAGACCCAGTCAGTGGATGGCAGCTGCCCCTGTAGTTGCCCGTTTAGGTGATTGGTCCAAAGTTGTCTGGGTTTTCACCTCACATAGATAGGATGGAGCTTTAGAAGTCGAGTCGCCAAAAATTGTTATTTAGAGGCCCTCACAGGAATTTGTCAAAGGTCTAAAAAAATGGTTGTGGAGACACCTCCTGTAGACAAAGCTGGTTTTATGCATCATGCCACCTGTTTATGTGTCTGGCCATCAAGAAAGTGGAAAAAGCAGTCATGAAACTTGACTTCAGAAAAATCTGTGAGCTCTCACTTATTATTATAGAAAAAAAAACCTACTAATGAGTAGAGAGGCCTCAGGTTACACGGTCTCCTCCAATTTTACTCTTTACTACTGTTTTATACTTCGCCTATAAACATATTAGATTTTCCAAAATGGGTGTCACCCCCCCCCCAAAAAAACATCAATGGATTCAAAGCTGGTGGGATCCTGTTGCAAGATGGTATCAAGTGTACATAGTAGTTTAAAAACTACGTGCAACGTGCAGTCAAGAGGGAGCCAGTCGCATTAGTAAGTTAAATATGTTTAGTTGAAGTGTTTTTCCAGGGTTAACCCACCCAGAGTTACTTAAACGTCTATAGTCTTTTTTTAAATATGTTGCATGAAAAATACTTTTGATGATTCAGATAGATATGAAAATCACAAGGACAAGTCAAACATATGAAGAAAAAAACAGTTCACTACAATGTTATGGTAAAAATCAAAGTGTAAAAATCAAAAATGACGTCTTTGAGCCCTTGACCAGCAGTAACACTCTTCTGCTCCACCATTATTAGGAAGCTTTTAGATGAATGACTGGTTTGTCACAGCTAATTAAGTATTTTCAGGTGTGACTGTATATTTCTTTGTCACATCTGATTAAATCAAGGTAAAATTATAAATGAATAAGGCTGTTTACTTTTGAATTCATGCGTTTGAACTTAGACTTATCTTCATCTCACATTATCTTTATTTTTTGATTAGGCAAATACTTTTTTGTTGTTGTTATTTTTACAGTGGGGACAAGGAGACCAAAGTTGTGACCTTTACTAAGGACTTGGCAAACGATGTCATGCTGTTGTAAAAGTTATCACATTCACTGATTCTTCTACTAATCACAGAGTTTTCATGTAGTAATCAACAGTTTCAATGCCTCATTCACACTAATATTTAGTACAACCACCAGAGATCAGAGCCGCTTTGTCTGCCTTCAATGCTTCTCTCTATTACACACACACACACACACACACACACACACACACACACACACACAGCCACCAGTTCCCATATCTAGTCATATGTTGTTGTTTTTTTTAAAGTTTCACACCCACCAACCAACCAACCCCCCCCCCCAAAAAAAATCTAATTAGTTGAATTATCGTTGACACATTCAATAAGTCTTAGATCCATGTTAAGCAGCAATAACATGACGTTGGTTTTAACAGGATAAGTTGCACGCTGGAATAGTAAATCATTATCCCTTGATGAAGTGACAACCATACAGCATAAAGCATACAGTTGCCAGTTTTTCCAGGAGTGGATGTTCCAGCAATTTACTAAATTTTAATCTCAGATCCTACAGGCCTCTGAAGGCGCGTTTTCATAACCCTTAGATTTGTGCAAAATCCAAATATTAAAAAAGAAATCCTGTAACGGTAATGGCTCTAATTTGAGCATGTTTGACTGAAACCAAACACAGCATTCCAGCCTTAACACCTCTAATGTAACGTCAAGCATGGCAGTAGAAGGGTAATAAATTGGGGGTTGCTCTGCACTAATAGGATCTGGGCGCTATGCAGTTATTTAATCAGTCGTGAACTTCTCTGTCTCCCAGAGTATCTCATCTGCCCAACAGCTCAATCCTGGTTGAAGCTGCATTATGCAACAGGACAATGATCAAGAACACACCAGCAAATAAGTGCATGTCCACAAAGCTCAACTGCAGCAATTTTATAAAGAAGAAAATGGCCAAAACTCCTTCGCAACAGCATGACAGACTGATAAAGTCACACAAGAAATAATTACTTCAAGTTACTGCTGCTAAAGCTACAAGCCATTTTATCATTGTATTATATAGTCACAATTATTGAAAACAATTAACCTCTGACTTATAACGCATGTTGCTTATACTGAACTAAACCTAACTGTAGTGGGACCTCAAAATTATTTGGGAATCCCTCACCCGTGGCCAAGTGGAGCCTATGTGTAGATGTCATTCAGAACACAAAACAGAACGTGTATAACATGCTTTTTTTTCTCAATTGCATTATTTTTGTGATCACTGCAAGCCAAAATTAAAATCTCAAATTCACACAGTCATCAAAAACTGAAATCGACATGAGTGGCCACATAGAACCTTGTGCATATGTCATAACCCAAATGCCTCCTGCAAACCTAAAGAATTAAAAGGTATCATGCCCCCTAAAAGATGATGATTCTTGAGATGAACATACTGCAGATCAGAATGTGGAGAACACAAACCTCACAGGTTTCACCCTTATTTGTGCGTTAGCATCTTCAGTCTACCCTGATTTATTAAAGCATGCTGTGTATGAAAACACCAAAAACACCAAAAACAAGACATACGAGCTGGCGTGCATACGGTCACTCTAAAACATTCATCTTCTCTAACCCACATGATCTACATGTTTTTAAACTGTGAGAGGAATGAGAGCTGGACTATTTGGAGAAAACCTATGCAGGTATAGATAGAATATGCACATCCACAGTTTAAGTCCATGCTATATTGTTTTCACCATCTTATCTGACCATCTAGCAGCCATATTTATGGTTTTTCAAAGCCATAACAAATCGTATTTCTACTTGTCAAAACCTAGAAGTCACAACAACTGCTGTCTGGATCAGTTAAGCATTTTTGTTCTTTGAATTTTGGAGTTGTTGGTGATGCCTCACCTTTTGTTGCATAGACAGACTAGTTAGGCTTGTTTTTCCAAAGATAAAAAAAAAAACACATCCATTCACCTTCCATTCTTGCCGTGCTTAGAAAGCATATCTGATGGTATTTGTATTTGAATCTGCAGTAAGTTTATAAATACTCATGGCCAGATATTTTTAATGTTTACATTCGACTGCTTCTGAAGGATTGTGACGTGTTGCAGAAATATTATCTCTCCAACTTATTCTGAAATTTGTCTGGGATCTTCCATAGGTTGGTATTACTGGAAGATTTTCAGGTAAAGTAGTTAAAATAACTGCATTTATATAGGACTTTTCTACACTTGTAGAGGGATTAAACCACTTAAGGCTCTGCTACACCTTGATGATTTATCCAGCGTATGAAACATTTGCAGAATACCTTGGCATATGTATAATAAGTTTTTGGTAGGTTTTGCATAAGTTAAGATGTACTCTAACATATGTTGTAAACGGTGAGGTCATCAAAAGGTTTGTACATGCATACTTTTTTTGGAGGGCATGCATAACATTTTGTACAAAATTGTCCTGCATGTGTGTGCCAAAAATGATGTGATTGTTGACACATATTGACACACGTTAATTGTAATTTACTCATAAGTCAAAATACGTCAAGATAATGTCTGGCATGCCTACAACTTATTTGGCAGCATTTTATTAGGCTACAACAGGTGATTGTTGACGATACGTTGCAGCACACTATGGACAATCTAGCCAGCAACATGTAATTCCCCCGCTGCTATAAGTCACTTATACGGTACTAATTTGTTCAGTATATATTATGTATACGTCCAACTCAATATGAATTTGCTATGTATATACCTAAAATTGAAAACAAAAAAACATCTTAAATACAGCATATACCAGCGTTTTAGAGAAATTCTGATCCGTTGGTATAAGCTGGCTAAATTGTCAAGGTGTGACAGGGACTTTAGCAGTGCGAGCAACGTTCACCCACTCACCTAGACACTTATATACTACTTCTTAGTTTATTCAGTGTACCACAGTGTTCACCAATGTTGGTCCTTAAGGACCATTTCCCTGCATGTTTTAGATGTTTCCCAACTACCCCACACCTGATTCAAATGAATAGATTACCATCATCTTGGCCTCAAGGCCTGCACAAGTCTGTTAAAGACCCATTAATTTGAGCCAGGTGTGTTGGAGAAGGGAAATATTTGAAACATGCAAGGCAGCGGCCCTTGAGGGGCTGGATTGGGGAACATTGGTATGAGCAGTGCTTTTCATACCAATGAAATTATCGGAGGCAATGTGGGGTTCAGTATCTAGCCCAAGGACACCTCGACACGTAGCCTGGGGAAGTCGGGGATTAGACCATTCACTCTGATTTGTAAGCAACAACTCTTGTTTCTGAGCCACAGCTGCTCTAAATGCCAGATGCATAAAACCTCGTTTGCTGGCTCCATTCAACTTTAGGTAGCAGCGTCTCAACAATGTGGTGCCTTCAGATTTCCTCTTTATCCCAGCTTATCTTCTCACTTGCTTGTCTGTGTATGGAGCAAGCATGAATGGAAACCCCGAATGGACCGGCTCCAAGGCCTGGGTGAGTGTTTACATTGGATCAAGACAACAACCTGGCCTACCCTCCAGAAACAGAGGGAACAGCTTCAGAAAAACCCAGTGAAAGAAGTATTAGTCACACAGATCAGGAACCAACGAGGAAATAATTCATTAATTGTGTGCAGGAAAGCTGTGTTCCAAATGTCACATGTAAAACATCAGGTTGAGCAGCAAGCTGCAATACTATATTTCAAAAGGCACAATTATTGGAACGCTACAAAAGCTATAACACGCCCAATGTGACTTTCTCTACATTATACAATCTTCTTTTGTCTCCTCAGTTCCATGAGCGTTTTCATGGGAAAAGAAAATTGCTCCTTGGTCGATCTCAGTCCTCATTATTGTACCCTCAGCTGCTTTTCATATTGTGGGGTTCTAACAATGAACAGCCAAACGATAACCATCGTTAGGGGATTAGCCGAACTAAAATATTGCCATCCACAGGGATTTAAGACACTAATAAATTAACAATGGCATAGGAGAGGCTTGTCATTTACCTAATCAGGATTGCCACTAGAGGAAACGGGGGTCAGGGGGCCATTGTGTTCAGCTCCATTCTATTGTTTGAGACAGGAGCACACCACAGTGACCACAGATTTACAGATAATAACATCAGATAAAGAGTAGGAGTGTCTGCTGTTAAATGGCTCTATGTGGCACGTGGGCTACAGAGGACGCATAAGCATTTATTATTCAACTGTGTAATAAATCTGCTCTTAAGAACCTGATAACTAAAAAGATGGAGTAAAAAAAGAGAAAATAAGATAAGATGATTGATACCACTTGTTGTGTAGCGCAACATCTAGTAACTAGTTATCTTAAGTTACCATTAAAACTAAGAGGTCATCAAAAAAAAGGTGTACATGGATAAGCATTAACTGTTTGGCAAATGCTATGTTTAAAAAAATAATAATACATGTCAGCAGCTAGAAACATACAAAATACATGCAAAATATTGAACAGTAAAAGAAATGTAATTTCTGTTTTTGTTTTTTTAAGTTTAAGAGTTTTTCTACAAAATACTGGATCAAATTAGCTGTCAAAAAGTAAAGAGAAACAAGTTGTAACATAAAAGAGGTTTATTTGATTGTGAAGAGGCTGATGTGGAAGTGACTTTGACAAATGAAAAATTTTATTGTGTGAATTCTCACGTAAAACATACTGGCTTGCATTTATATATATATAAAAAAACAAAAAAAAACAATAAAAAAACAGTAGTGTGAGTCAGACTACCCTTGTCATAGTTCCAGGTGTTTCAGGACAACAAGGGGAACTACAGTAAGACTTTTCCAGGAATACGGAGCTGACACAAGCAGATATGCAAAGTGAGAAGAGGAGAGGCATTACAGGGATGTTAAGTTTGGCCAATTGATTGGGGTCTGCTAATCCACAGAGATGCCATAAATAGCCCAAAGTCAAGCCAGGGGATTGAGCAAGGGGGGGAGGACAGTGAGGCAGGGAGATGCAGGAAAGGTATCGATCTAAAAACCTTAGGAAATCCCAGGAGACCTGCATCATGCTGACCAGGGCCTTGCTGTTCGCCCTTCAGCTGGGGTACTGCAGTAAACACAGACACAAACACACAAGCACACTCACCAACATGTAGGACAAAACCACACACAAAAGTAATGCGCCACAATGCTTTATGTCCAACACACAGATATACAACAGTAGCAGCGTCTGGGTGAATGTTAGATACACAAAAACTGTGTGAAAATCATCTTTTCTCTGATTTTTGACCATCATTCAACATTTTTAACCGCAATGAATCATGATTAATGTTGAAATAATTAATGTTCCTTTGACTTTCACTTTGAAATATGTTTATCGCCTGCTTCAAAAATCTAACTTAAAAAATATATAATATGTGCATTTTCTGTGTCATCTTAAGTCCATTATCATCTCAGTTTCGCTTGTTTGAATGTGCAATAATGTATCCCATAGCTGGAAAAGAGATAGGAGATGACATTTTATAACCTCCACGGTGCAGTACAGTAAAGACTAAGGCACTGTAGGTTATGCACTCATGCTGTATTCTCAGGGGTACGTCGAACACAAGCACACATGCACACTGTATATGCCTCTCTAAGCTCCTCATTAAGCAAATATGAGGTTACACCATAGGTGGGCTAAAATGTCTTTCTATGTGCATGAACACGTGCATGCATATGAGCCCTTTCACTTATGTGAGTTTCTTACATTGTATATAAAGCTGTGGCTTTGAGCATACTGTAATATCAAAAAGAGATTATCTCGGATCTGCTTGAGGATTTCCTCCAAAAGTAATCACGACACAAGCCGCCTGATCCACATTAACCCTTTGGGAGCAACACCAGGTGCTGCTCACTGAAGCTCGCCATACAGCAATAGTGTTGAAAACAATGATTAGGCAAGGTACCAAAAATGTCGGCCCCAAAACCTTATTCTTTTTAGCCTGTTTTCTAGCTGAATGGGCCATTAAGTTGATGTTCCACCCACAAATTTTTTCACCATGAGATGCTCAACACTTTCTGATCGAAGGGTTTGTAAAAAGTGTACAGATTTCGATGAACAGAGGTTTTGATCAGCTCACAGCTTGTGCAATAAATTTGTAAATAAAGTATCACAACGTTTATGGGCAGTGTGCTCTATCCTCTCCACCACATACTGGCCAGACAGACGGATACAGGGAATCTTTCCTACCACATTCCATCACTCTGTGCAATAACTCTCCTCTAGCAGACCGGGAACAGCCCAGATAGTCAACAGCCTTTACCTGCTGCTTTTATTCAGTTGCTGTTTAATGGTACTTGTTTTATTCTGTTTTGGGTTTGCATGTTGTTTACATTTAGTTGTTTTCGCACATCCTTATTTAAAGTTCATATACTTCTATATCTTATCTTTCATACTTGTATAGATTTGTATTGTTTTGTGTATTTTATTTTGAGTCTCTGTTATCTATCTATCTAGCTATCTAGCTATCTAGCTATCTATTTTCCAAATGAATGAAATAAAACCCCAAAGACAGAAAAGAACATAACCCTTTCAGCCCTTTTGTGTGTTGGAAGTGTGAGTAGCCCACTCCAAGCAATTAAATTCTCCTCATTTGATCCGTTTATTTTGCCAGATGAACCCACTTTGTAATATTTTCACTACCTTATATCCATTAACTTTTTGGTTCCAGGGGACATCACTCAAATTGCTATTTCCTCTACAAAACAAAACATGAGCCTGGACATAGCCTTGGTAGGGTATTACTGATCCACCAGCCCGACATCCTCTTTACATCTTTGTTTATTTGATACATGCGTGAGGCTAAACTCATAGCAGATGTCCACTCATCTTGTTTGTTGAACATCAGCAGGGCCAAAACACTTGCGCATGAAGATTCAGATGGGAGCTATTTATATTGCATTTCTAAAAAACCATAACAATACCATACCATGCGTGTAGAATTATAATACAACCCAATAACTAGAAAAGAATGGAGACATTTGGATGTACAATGTTGAGGTTTTTTTTTTTCTTCGTACAAAATTTTAAACTCTAATTAGGTCCAGCTCAAGGAAAAATAATGTTATGTTAAAGTATATGTTGCTAAGCAACTACAGCATTGGGTGAAGGTTGGAAAAGACTGTAATAACGCTTAATTTAAAAAGATAAATGGTGAGTGTAGATCTGAGACCATATGTTATTTCCTCTCTTTGATGTCAAAGTTGGATGTTGCATCCATGGACAGCCTCCAGTGCAGTGCTTTATTTGTGGTAATAAGTTGCCACAGAGTTGGATTATGCTACATGAACTGTCTAAGGGATGTTTTATCATCAATGCAACCCAAAGGAATGGTTATAAAATCAAACTATGTACAGCTCTCATGTGAAATGTGGTACAACTTCAAACTTTAAGCAGCATTTAAAGTGAGGTGGCCCTTTCTATTTGTTTTTTCTTTGAGTACAAGAATGGAAAACTGTAAAATGCATATGGAAACAGAAGAAGTGCTAGTTTGTATCATCACAAGTCAAAAACACGCTTCAGCTCACAGTTCAAGAGCAAAAAAAGATGATGTGCAGGCATGTGTGTATATGACAGGAGAGAGAGAGATGAAGAAATAATCTGAACATCTGCAAAATGAGATGAAAAAATATGTTTGCTTTCGTGTGAGTGAGTGAGTGAGTGAGTGAGGAAACTGAGCTGAAGCTATGACAATAAAAACATCACCAGTAAACACAGACAAGCAAGATCTGACTCTTTGACATCATCAATCCACACAAAACACACTCATATTTTTAGAAGCTTAAACACATTTGCAGACACAACTACACGCCTCTTCACTGTCAAATCACTGTTTACTACAGTGTGTGTGTGCGTGTGTGTGTGTGTGCATGTGTGTGTACGTGTGTGCGTGTGTGCGTGCGTGTGTGTGCGTGTGTGTGTGTGCGTGTGTGTGTACGTGTGTCCACAGACTGGAATAGACACAGTTTGTTCATGCTTAAACTAAATAAATAAAAAAAGAGAAGCAGCAGATGGCAGCGCTACGGGCACACAACTGGATAACTGAAATGACCCGGAAGCAAAGCCCAGACTGAACACACACAAATCCATTTAACGGGAGCGCTGTCATGCTTTCATCTGTTCTCAAGGAGAAATATTATTAAATTCCTTCTTTTCACAGCTAATTTTTGTTTGTTTGTTTGTTCGTTTTAGAAAAATCAGTTACTCAGCAAAAACAGCCTCTTTGTTAAACTTTGATTATGAATTTTAAGTGAATCTTTGATTTAGAAACAATTGTGCTAATTAGGAGAACTCCAGCTCATAAATTAAAGGCGTAAACAGGCAAAGAAATGTTTGGTATGTGACAGAACATAAAACCTATGATACACGCACATGCGAAGACACACACAACAAATCCAGCAAATAGGTGTAAACCTCTAATGATTTTACTGTGACACTGAGATTCTTCTCCAGCAGGTCATGAGTTTGGCCAGACATTGTGACGGGAAATGACCATGGTTTCATTTACCATCAGGATGTCCTAGGTGTGCAGCCAGCACACAGTTGCATGGACAAATCTACCCAAATAACAGTTTACTAACAAAGAGAATGTGTGACAGTGGTGAACAGTAGCCAATTGTCATCTGTAGTCAATGCATTAAATTATTTTTAGCTTGAGTTCAGTGCACTTACTATCAGTTAGGGTCAAATTATTGTAAATAAAGCCAGTGAAGGGTATAAAGACTTTTTTTTCCACATGTACCTCGCTTAATTTGGATATGACTCATGTTAGGCATTTTAACCAAGTCAGCTACACCCCTGCAGGGCTTTTGTTTCCCCACTTTACTGTCTTGTGTGAGACATACAGTAGGTAAAACTGTAACATTTCCACTGCTGTTATGCCATGTTGTGTTCCTCTTTGGGATGTAGTAACAAAAGCCTTACAGGGGCAAAAAGAGTATTGTGTGAAATGGTGATCCAGAAAGGTGAAGGACAGGGGTGAGAAGAGCTGCAAATGCCTTGCAGAAGATGAAATTAATCATGGCTCAGTAAGAGATTGCCTTGAAAAGCCAAGCTAAAAGCAAGAAATGCCCAGCTAAAAAATTAGACAAAGGCTGGGTTTTAAGTGTGCACTCATGTAGATACACTTACTATAACTGCACACTTGGTTTGTGTAGATAAGTGAATTCATATTGACAGGTATGTCTTTATCAGGGCTCGACATTGACGCTTACCCACTTGCCCAGGGCCAGTGAACTTACTGGAGTAAGTAGGATGACTGCAGTCTGATGACCACTTGCAGCATTGCAGCTTGCAGCGTCATCAGCTGCTTGCAGCACGGCACTGAAGTTAGACATTTGCTACAGATTCTCCATAGTCTCATTTAGAGACCATCAATAATTTTTTTAATTATTTTGTAAAATAATATTTTTAAAAAAGAAAGAAAAAAAGGCAGGATCTTTGTTCTTCCTTGTATTGCATTCGAGGACATAAATGTATTTTCTATACATTTTTATATAGAGAAAATTATTATTGATTTTCATATGTATACTCAAGTAGAAAAAACAGCGGCACCTCTTTGTAATCCATTTTATGACTTCTTCTATTTAATAGTAATTTTTATGTGAAAAAATTTGGATTGTTATTGATTTTCTTATTGTTTACTTCCACATCACATGACCATATGACTCCAAGGAAATTAAAGTTCTCCAACACACAAATAAAACACAGTTCGTTATCTTGCATTTCATAACTTTTTGAGTATTTTTATTAATTTTATATGGAAAAGAAAGTGATTATTAGTGATATTAATAGATCATTTTTTTCCAAATTTCCCACCACATAACAATAACAACTCTAAACCTGAACCAAACTTCAGAACTGCCTAACAACAGCTGTCATTCAGCCACTTTTTAAAAAGAATAGTCTCAACAAGTCAGTAATGAACAGCTATAGGCTTGTATCAAATCTACCCTTTCTTAGTAAAATAATTTTAAAAAGCTGTTTACCAACAGTTGTACAACCTTCTGATACTAAATTACTGTTTTGATCTTTTCCAGTCAGGTTTCGAGCCACATCACAGCACTGGCACATTTCTAATAAATATCCTTAATGACATCGGCTCCAATACTGATAGTGGCAACATTTCAGTCTCGCTCTTACTGGACCTCAGTGCTGCATTCAACACGGTCGACCATAACATCTTGATAGACCAGATGAGGAACTTGTTGGTATTTTCTGGTAAGCACTTACCTGGTTGGAGTCCTATCTAAAAGACAGGGACTATTTTGTGTTTTTAGGTAACTACAAACCTGAGCTAACAAAAATAGTGTGGAGTTCCTCAAGGTTCAATTTTGGGGCCGTTGTTGTTTAAGGTCTGTATGCTCCCACATGCTCAAATTATGAAAAAGAACAAAATGTGTTACAATAACTATGCAGATGACACACAAATCTTTATAACCTTCTCACCAAGGACAGATGTCTCAGCAGGACTTAGAAGAACTAGTCCATACTTTCATCTTCAGTAGACTGGACTACTGTATACTACTACCCTGTTCTCACGAGTCTCCCCTAAAAAATTCATCAAACAGCTGCAGTTAGTTCAGAACGCTGCTGCCTCAGTCCTCATTAAGACCAAGAGAGTGGACCACATAACTCCACCGTTGCAGTTCAGTAATCTGCCACAACGCACTACAACCTTTATTTCTTGCATCTCATTTATTTTATCCTTTTTCATTTATGTCTGTCTGTTTTTAATTGTGCTTTTAAACTCTTTTACTTTTTAATGCCTTTATTAAAAAAATATTTTATGTAAAACACTGAATTGTCCTGCACATGAAATGTCCTGTACAAATAAACTTGCCTTGCCTCCAACAGACAAATGAGACACACCTCTTTTTGTTGAAGTTGGTCATTTATTGAAGGTCCCTAATTGAGATTGCCACCTGAAATTATAAAGTTTAAGGGAACATTATGCAGTTAAATCCACACTTAGTCTAATACTACAGTAAAGAGTGTAAACTGTCATTAGCAACCAAAATTATGTGAATCCAAAAGACATTTTGAGTGAGAATAGAATATATGTCTGCAGCATAATGACCATTAATGTAGCCCAGTAGACAACAAACAAATGTTGAAATAAATTGTTATTAAAGCCTCTAAAAAGACTCAAAAATGTCATTTAACTTCATTGTCCCTACAAACAAACAAATTTCATATGAACTTTTTGTGTATAAAAAGGTCTCTTTTTATTTACCTGGCGTCAACGTCGTCTTAAGTCCATACAAATCGACTACTGAACTCTCCTCATTGTTACCACAGAGCCTAATGTCAAGCCCTGTTCATAAAGTACAATACAAGTACCTGGATGGTGCACTCGAGAAAACTGAATGTGGAACACTGTACATTTCACACAGTCGTTGCTATTGTGTTGATATACAAGAAGTTTTGAGATTCTTATTTGAAATCTTTTGGTTAAAAAGAAGACAGCGGTCCATGTTCCATGCCAACAACATCTCAGTTGAAACTCATAAAAGAGGAACATTTGATTAATGTAGTTTGGATTAATGACAGACAAAGAGTTAACTGTTAAATGGCATGATGGCAGTAAAGGGGCTGAGAAAAACATTTGCCTTCTCACTACCAGCACGAGCACAATGGTACTTAAGTAACAAGCAAGCTAGTTAAAAACACGTTAGAAAAAAAAACCAAAGATCAAAGAGGTAGAGGTCAGCTGGATTGGCCGTGTTACAAATTCTGTCATTCAATTTAGGGGAATATCCATTTAACAAACCATGCTGCCTTGCTTAGGAATCTGGAGGAGCCAACATCTGCTGAGGCCAACCTGACATCTGCCAAGTCAGTGGAAGCACTGCTAACAACAAGAGCGACAGTTAAACTGAGGCCAACACTGCTGTGTGTTCCCCCGCTGGAGCACGAGAGTTGTTCCAGTGGAGGATCGCACAGCAGATGAGGATGACGAGGAAAGGGATTGTTGTCCTGTCGAGGTTTGCCGTAATGCTTTGTGAAAGCACACACATTGGAGGCATTATTGTGCCTTTGTGGGATCATTGTGACAGCACAGCTGGAGAGCAGAGACGGAATAGAGAGGGGATCTCCAGTGCGCCTTCACACTGCAGTCTCTTGGCTTTTGTGAGTCACATAACCCACCTTTCATTCACTAAGATATAGATGCACTAAAAAGTGCAGGTTTCAGGTCACGTGTTCAGATTGTGCGACTGAGCCAGCAGCAAAGAACGCCAAGACCCTGAAACTGACGCAAATACATATAAATCAGACATGACTCAATTGAAATCGTAACCTCGTGTTTCCTATTGTAACACTTCCAAATGCCGTGAGAGAAAAAAGGTTTCATCCCTGATGTCGGATGATGATGGTCACTCAAACAAGGAATGGGCAGAGTAAGTTCTCTTTCACATTTTTCGCAGAAATAAGATCTATGTAGCGTTTATCAATAAATTATGATGTTACAGTCACAAAAAACAACATATGCAACGTTACAGATTAGTATCCTCACGCTTGACTCGAGCTTTGTTACTCAACATGTGTATTAAGAATTAGAAACAAACTGCAGGAAGGAAATGAAAACGAGCAAGAATGACATTGTTTATTAAACTGACAGTGAAATATGATGTAAATATTTAAGTCTGGTGGCGTTTTGCTCATCTGGAACAGTACACCTGCATCAATCATCAACCTGTGGTTCAAATCTGTGTGAATCTTAATAAAACTTTTATCCTCACAGGTTTCACTGAGTGAATGGAGCTGTTTGAGGCTACTTTTCCTTCATGAATAGCCTTAAAAAGTAGGTACTGTCGACTTTAGAGAGAAGGTGGCTTTTCCCCGGCCTCAAACGGGTTCATGTGAAGGATTTTCTGCTGCTATAAATACCATCAGGAAAAGCTAGGTGACAAAAGCACTGACATATTTAATAATTGAGCAAAGCATGGCAGGTGGGTGGAGCGCTGGCGGTGCTGACTCATGGCTTCTGCAGCTCCGCAACAATGATGCTCCAGAACAAGCTGCTGGCTCTCGACACGGCCCCTGCACCTGGGTTTGGGGCGGTGATCCTGAGGAAGACTTCGGAAGCTCAGTGGCAGGAGCGCTCTGCCTGGGAAAATCCTGTTTAGTATAAATTGAGTGAGACCAGTTGCTCCCTTACAACACGGTACACACACAGCAGTCACAGTGTCACACTACACAACACACACACAAAGATTTTGTTTCCTTGCTACTGAGAGATGGAGGAGGGGGTGAACAGTAGCTCATGGACACATTTTTACCAAACTATACTGTATGTTGTTTAAAACCTAAATGTAATCCGTTTAGTCTGAACTTTATGAATATTATAATGAAAGTATGAAACCAGTCCAAACGGTGGTGAGATTGTAAATATTCTTAAAAAAAAAAAAATAACAACAACATGGAAACAGATGCATACAAACAAAAAGAAAATCATGTTTCATGTCAAAACTGTAACTTTAGACAACTGCACACATCAAAGTCTGCTGTGGATTTATTTACTGGCATGACCATATGCTTAACTTTAACCATCAAATGTTAAACAATATTAAATATTAAAGTATATGAAAGACTCTGCTTTTCATCACACGCCTTCTGGTAAATTAGGTCACAACATTTCATATTTAGATAAAACCATATTAATATTCATCCTTACTCTTTTAAAAAGAATCAGCACTTAAAACTGTCATGTAACTAATTATGTTCACATGTCACTCTTTTAAGATATAGAGATTACCAGAAATGTATTTTTTATCAAATCTAGGCAATGCTTTCTCTGTCATAAACTAACCCACACTGATAAATGTATCAGAGGAAAGGTGGGATTCAGGGACCTGCCCAAGGACGCTTTGACATAAGGACCGCAACGCCAGGAATTAAACCACTGACTTCAGGTTGGCCACTAGCAATAAAGACTTCATCCATCCATCCATCCATCCATCCATTTTCTATATCAATTTTATCCTTTGCAGGGTCACGGGGGTCTGCCAGAGCCTATCCCAGCTCATTACAGGCGAGAGGCAGGGATACAACCTGGACAGGTCACCAGTCCATCACAGGGCCACATACAAGACAAACAACCACACACGCTCACACTCACACCTACAGGCAATGCTTCTTGACTGTGGGAGGAAGCCGGAGTACCTGAAGGGAAACCCATAAAAGCACAGGGAGGACACGCAAACTCCACACAGAAAGACCCCCGCCGGGCCTCAAGAGCCTTCATGCTGTGAGGCCACCGTGCTGCCCTGCCATAAAGACTTCCCTCTTAATAATATCTTAACATGTAAACAACATTTTGTTTTAATCACCTTTTACTAAAGGTCTCGTTGGAAGCAAACAATAATCAAATGTATATATGTGGAGGATTCGGTGCTTTGTTGCAACATATTGACCTGTCTAGACCAGTGGTCTTTAATCCAGATGTTCAGGATTCACTGCCCTGGAGCTTTTGAGATGTTTCCTTGCTCATTCCCACCTGGCTCAAAATTGTGGGTCAATGATAGGCAAGACAGGACAGGGCTTTTTTTGTATAGCACATTTCAGCAACAAGACAACTTAAGGTGCTTTACATAATAAAAATATGAAAAGTGAAGACGAAAAAAAACCTTACAGTGCAGTTGCAGAATAAAGAAAAATTAGACTTATACTAGAGTTACATTTTGGTACTGAGATTATGATTGTTTAATTCTAAATTCAGAATGGTTTAAATATTTCAGTCAAAGGCAGCTGTGAACAAGTGCGTGTTTAACCTTGATTTAAAGGAACTGAGGGTTTCAGCATTCCTGCAGTTTTCTGGAAGTTTGTTCCAGATCTGTGGAGCATAAAAGCTGAATGCTGCTTCTCCATCTTTGGTCCTGATACCAGAACAGATGATAGGCTTCTGTGGACCTCAGGGATGAGCTGAGGGTGATAAAATCAGGTGTGTTTGAGCAGAAGAACATCTAACATATCAGGTCTCCTATAATATAACATGCCTCCTGACTTTATACAGTATTTTGCAACCCTTCTGCATTGCCATGCATGCCGTCAACGGAAGTAAATGAACAGGTGCAGAAGAAAAAGAAGAAATGCTTTTTAAGTGAGGGAAAATCACAACCCTGTGTCCATAAGGATGTGGATGTAATAACAGCTTCATTTTTTGACATTCATATGGGGGGTGTAAGCAGGGACGGCACACGACTACATTCCAGTAAAAGATTCCGTGATGGAGAATAAAGCAACTGTCCCCTGTTGAAAAACCACATTCAAAACCGGTCAACGAGAAAACACATATGTTAATGTTATGTAATCCTAAAAAACACACAGTCTCATTGTTCACTTTGTCTACGTCGTTCTGATTTACCTCTGAATCTGAGTTTGTGTCGTGATCTTCTGTGACAGCTAATTAAAGACTTATTTCCAGTTCTGTGGTGCTTTAGTGCGCAAACATTTACCAGGACATCCCCAAAGCAATATTTCCAGTGATTACTAAAAGAAGCTTTTTTTTATTATTATTTTTTGCAACCTGTGCACCATAATACAATGGTTACTTTTAAATTATTATAACAAATATTGTTCTATCACATTCACTAGAATATGAAAGTAATATTTCCTATATGTAAATCATCTAAGCAACAACGAGAAAATTTACATTTGCATGGTACCACAAAATGATCAATCTGATCATAATAGAAGCACACCTCACAGAAAAGAGGTGTGGAGTAAAGCAAAGTGGAGCAGCTCACTCCATCCCTGGAACCCCACTACTCTGAACAGAGCTGTAATGAAACGCTGCAAGAATGATATAGTAAATCCTGTGGTATTTTGACAAACACATCTTTTGGACAAGTTGGACCTGTTTAAACGTTTGGGGAAAAAAAAAAAAAGGCCATAATATGTTCTCTTTTAAATATTGCATACACTGCCATTGCTCTCTATGATGCACTATAATTGCAATCCATGCAATAGAAACGACCTGCAGCTTTCGGACACTTAAGCTTGTTTAGCTTTCACTCCGTGTGTGTGAGGATTTTATGAGAACAGTGATTTGGAAGGAAGCATGAATGACTCTTGAGTGAGCATAAGAGCGCGTCCGCGTGCATATATGTGTGTTTGTGTGCACACGTGTGTGTCATCTCCAGCTGAGCAGCAGGATGCAGACAACCAGGAAGAGATAAGCAAGGGTGAATGGAGGGAGCTTTGCATGTGTGTGCGTCAAGTGTGTGAGTATGCATGCATTTGTATGTTCGCGTGGGGAAATCACTTCACAAAGGCCTGGAAGTGTGTGTTCCCCTGTCTGCCAGCGCGGGACTCGGAGGAGATAAGCAGACAGCCAAATATTCCCCTTGTGTTTTCCCAGCAAAAACAGGAGGCGGAATACCAACCACTCAGACCGATGCCACAGGGTCAGGCCTGGAATGAGTCGCGCTTCCAGGTCTTACAAGTTGCACACAGAAACACACAACTATCAACTCTTCATGCCGCGATATTAAAGTAATAATGAAAATAATTGTTGATAAATCAATAAATGTATGATAATTGCAGAACATCTAATACACACATTTAAAAAAAGGCTTAAATTCAGTCATTTATCAGCAAAAGCTTCAAATTCAGAAAGTCCTGTACATGCATGTATTTACGTAGGCTTAGGCTAATGAATTTCTTTGTGCATGCCTTCCAAGGAATATAAATGTTAACAAATAATTTTGACATATTTATTATATATATACATGTAGATGTTAAATGTGCAAGAGGTTGGAGGAATATTTCTTGGTCACTTCAGGGTGGCTGGCGGTAAAGTCTTTAATGTGTCAGAAACATGTGCGGTTTGACTGTCTTTTCAGTAACATTACCAAAATTACAATAATGCAAGTTTGGAATACTGTAAAGAGAAAAAATGTATCTCTTTCAAAAATACTAACACTTTGATCCATGTACATGTCAGTTTAGAATAAAGGAAGTCGATCTCTCCAGGGAAGATAATTGCACTGCCAACAGCTCGGATACAATTGTGCAGCAATTTTGGATTTTGACAAAAATTGGAACATATTAATACATTTTTTCTCCTCTAGCCAGACTGTCTTAGAGTGGTACTAAAACTAATTTTAGAAGCTTGTTAGTTGTTTTAAATAACAGAGAGTCCACGCACTACCCCACATTATGGAGCTTGTCGCCCCTTACTGTACATCTCCTGTACTCTGCAGTGGTTCGCTGTAGAAAGGGTGGTAAAACATTTGTTGAAAGAGCTTCATGAGTATGAAACACTTTTCCACTGAGCATTTAATAAGGAACTTCTGTGTGATTAAAAAAAACTTAAAAAAAATACATACAAGAAGCTCCTTGTGTATTTTGCTGTTATTGTGTCTGTTAAAACTGCTGTTCAGAAACAAGTAACCGCTATCACTCAATCTGCAAATCAGGATCATATAATGTGCATAATCTCGAGACCGTCCACAAAACTGACCTTAATCTTGTCAAAAAACAAAATTTCTCTCAGTCTAGCAATAAAATAAATAACTTGGGTCATCAAAACAGAACATCAAAATACAGTGCGTGTATGAGTATAGTGAATCCTGAGGGTTTAGTGGTCCACGGGAGGATATGTATTATATACATGTGAACAAAAATATGTTAAATGTAGACATACAAATACAGGAGCACTTTGAGAGCATAGATCTACACTGAGGCTGTACAAATCTGGCTTTGGGCCTCTTTCTAACAGTTGGATACCTACACCACCAAGTTTCTACATTAACGCATTGACTGTACAGAAGGTTTCCATATATATATATATATATATATATATATATATATATATATATATATATATATATATATATATATATATATATATATATATATATATATATATATATATATATATATATATATATATATATATATATATATATATGAGATATGAGACACTGGTTTTGGTGATGAAGGGGTATTATGTTGACTGAAATCCTCTAATTTGCTGGTAAAAGTCACTAAATCCAACACAGATTACATGTGAAATTATAAGTCTGAAAGAGGGGGAAAGAAAATAAGAAAATGTATTTGAGTTGCAAAGCAAAGAACCTTTTGTGTTTGCTCACTACTAAGTTGTTTTCAAAGACAAACATTGGAAAACATCTGTTTAATGTGTAGGGAATTTTGTCTGTACTTTTTATGTCTTTGCTGTTCACATAAGCACTTTACAACCACAGATTACCTGCAGATTTGATGTCACAGCATTGAAGTACTCCAGAGTGGCATTTCAGAGGATCATTGGGGGATATGGGACAAAAAAATAAAAGTGCATCAGACAGAAAGCTGTGTTTTGTTTTAAAATAATGAATGAAGCTCCTTGCTAATTGTTTTTGTGGTATGATCAATATATATAAAGAATTACCTACAATGTAGGCAAGCAGGTGGAGAGCAACATACCCATCAGCAGAAGACTCTCTTTATTTGTGCTAAGATAAAAGGATTCACGTCACATTTAATAGGATGCAAAGTCCACATTTAGGGTTTGATGGTAAGACTACACCCATGACTGTCTAGCAGAGGAACTGCCACCCAACAAGGTCGACACATGAACAACATGACCTACTAAATTACAATTCATTTTGAAAATAGTGATATATGTACATCACGATGAAACATCATGTAGTTCTGTCATATGGGAATGTTCAGGGCCTGCATGTGTTTATGCCTCCACTTTGGTTGTAGGTCAGCATCAATTTTGTAGGTCAGTCATGAAAACAGTCCTGAAACCTGAAATCAGGTATGATAAGATAAAACACAGATAAGCAGTCAATTGTGTCTCATCGCAAGAAAATGAAACGCTGACGTCAAGAGATGAAAAGAAAATAGATTAAATCATCATCATAACAAAGTGAGTTTTTTCTATAATAAAATAATAAACATATGATCTGCAGATTATGACATCAAAATATATAATTGAAGGCATGGCTTTTTTGTCTTATTAAAAATGCTCATGGCTGACATTAATAGAAGACACAACTATTTTTGTAGTTTTTTTTTACTTTGGAAAATGCTATAACTAAGAGTGTGTGTGTGTGTGTGTGTGTGTGTGTGTGTGTGTGTGTGTGTGTGTGTGTGTGTGTGTGTGTGTGTGTGTGTGTGTGTGTGTGTGTGTGTGTGTGTGTGTGTGTCTATATGCAATATGTTGCAGCAAGTCTTTGCACCTGAGTATAACACATTCTTTATGTACACATACATTTCCAGCTTAAGTAAATAAATATCTACAACATTGCTGTCTTTTCTTACTCAGTTATTTTAACCTACAGAGCTCGCTCTGGTGGTTAAATCTAAATAGACTGACTGCCTCTTTGTAACCTGCTGAACCTCTTGGGCTTCCATCCAAACACACGCACACATATGCACGTGCACACAGATACACACACAGACACACAGAGTATGTTAGCATAGGTAAAAGGTACAGAGTTGTGGGAGCACATAAAACTCAACAAAGTTACCCGTGATGAAGAAGATAACAGTTGGATTGCTAGTTTATGTCTTGATTTAAATCAAAGTTTCGTACTTTTAAGCAGATTTAAGGAAAGCTGGAAAAGAAGTGACTATAACTTATTTAGAAAACGCTTACTTAGTCGGGAAAGAGGGTCAAGTAACATGCAAGAAAGACCTTTGCTAACTAGTACTGCTTATTATTACTGCTTATTATTCACGCTTAATTATCTTTCTTTTGTTTTTTATTTGCATCATCTCATAGGTGACTGTTTTATAAAGAAGGACCAGTTTGCATTTGGATTTCCATGAAAAACTAAGGCTGAAAGACGTTACTTTTCCACCGCTCCCCTTCATTTCTGCTGTTCAAGTAAAATGTTCCAAATCACCCAACATTTTTTGCGCAACTGGTCATTTTTGCAAAAAAAAAAAAAAAAATGTGAAGAGTTTCAGTCATGATTTAGATCACATTATAGCACAGAAACTGTACTAGTGAACGTTACCAATAATCTCCTCGTGGCCTGAAACGAAGGACTTGTATGTGGACCTGTCCAGTTAGACAAGGACTAAATTTGGTAGACTGTTGCATTTGACATGATCAATCACAGCATTTTATTGCAGAGATTTGAATATGTTATTGGGATTAAAGGAACGGCATTTGCCTAATTTAAATCATATTTACCTGATACATTCCAGGTGGTTCATACAAAAGAAGAGTCTTCCTCACACAGCAGAGTTGTTTTTAGTGTTCCACAAGGTTCTGTGCTTGGACCGAAACTTTTCACTTCGTGTATGCTTCCCTCAGGTACTATTAGGCACTTTAACATAAAGTGTTGCACTTCAGATGACACTCAGCCATCACTACCTATCCGTGATGCCAGATGAGGCTGAGTCAATTAGCTGTACTACAATTATGCCTCAGAGACATAAAAGCCTGGGTGACTTCTAACTTCCGGTTACTAAATTCAGATAAGATTGATGCTGACTGATTTTGTCCTTAAACATGAGTGGCTCAGGAACAGACTTTCTACTGATGTATCTAATCTAGATGCCATCACCTTGGTATTTAACACTGCTTTGAGGGCGTAACCATTGACACGGTCTGTCTTTCAACTCTCATATAAAATAAATAAATAAATGTTTTTAGTATTTATTTTAACTCTATAATATTGTTGCAGAAAAGCTAGTCCATTATTTTTTTGCTTAAAGATTTGACTACTTTGATTAAATGAATGCAACAGGTATAATTTGGAATGTAATTGGATGTAATTAGGATTTTTAAAAAATTAGCTAATATAAATATTGCAACATACACTCATTGGTCACTTTTTATGTACAGCTGTTCCAATTTTCCTTGGCACAAATATCTATTCAGCCAGTCACATGGCTGCAAGTCAATGTCATCTGGCATTTAGATTTGATCAATATGACTTGCTTAAGTTCAAAACAGGCATCAGAGTGGAGAAGAAAGGTGAAGAAAGGTTAAGCGGCTGAATGTAACATGATTGTTGGTGCCAGACAGGCTGGTCTGAGTGTTTCACAAACTGCTGATCTACTGACATTTTCATACACAGCCATGTCCAAGGTTTACAGAGAATTGTCTGAAAAAGAGAAAATATGCAGTGAGCGGCAGTTCTGTGGGCGAAAATGCATTGTTGATGCCAAAGGTCACATGGCAATAGCCAGAATGGCTCAGGATGAGAAAAGGCAGCAGTAATTCAAATACCGCTTTGTTACAACCAAGATCTGCAGAAGACCAATGCACAGCGTGTTGAACTGTGAAACAAATGGGAAACAACTGCAGACGTTACTCCTGTCAGCTCAGAACAGGGCACTGAGGCTACCTGCCGTGTATGCAGCTCATCCTGCAGGTGCTCCTTTACTGGTGTGGAGGATATTTTCCTCTGACACTTTAGGCCCCTTATTACCATTTGAGCCTCATTTAAACCCACAGCCTATCTGAGTACTGTTGCTGACCATGCCCATACCTTTATGACCAGAGTGTATCTATCTTTTCATGGCTACATCCATTAGGAAAAGGCACCTTGTTATAAACATCAAATCTTCTAACACAAAGATAGTGAGATCACTGTCCTCAAATAATCCCCCACAGTCAGCAGATCCCAAATAGGAATGTGGTGGAATATTACATTTGTGGGTGATACTATCATATCATTTTGGAGCAGCATCTCTGAAGAATGCTCACAACTCTTATTTAAATCAATGCCATACAAAATTAAGAGGTCTGAATAGAAAACAAGTGTGATGGGAGTTAATTGGTCTTGAACTGTAAAGTTTCCTGAGATTACATATGGAGATCAGAATACTTAAATGTGCATACACACACTGCCTATAGTGTGCAGGGTTGTCAAGTGTGTATATTTGGTATGTGAGGAATGTGTGCCAGTCAGCTTGTGGATGGCCAGTGCTCACACTGCTCTGGGTGGAGTTCTTATCAGTCGGACATGTCATTTCAAACAACATCAAGAACCACTGACAAATGCATGTGTATTGATACACAAACACATATCCAGGATAACCAGACAAAAATCTAGAATTGAAAAGACAATCGGTTTTCTTACAGCCTCTCAATTTCTCTGCACGAGAGGAGAGGAGAGGAGAGGTTCAAATTTCTCTGAGGGATACAGGGGTTGATGGATAAAAACCCAGAAGTGAAATTTTGTTCACAAATACTTAGAATGCAAATTATTTTACTTCTATTTAAACACCTTAAGAAGAAAAACCTTCACAATTTGACAATGAATATTATAAATGGGAATAAAATGGAAGGAATGTTGGATCTAGATGGTTTGCGAGTACTTTTGCACTCCGACCTCACCTTTACCGCCTCTTTCTAAGGATCCTTCGTATTTAGAAAAACTGCTTCACTTTATCCCTGTGTAGTGTAAAATCTAATATTTTAATATCTATAGATGCTTTGAAATACATCCGTCAAAGAATAGAAATTAAGTTTGCATGTAAAATTGTGATTAAAGGAAAAATGCAAAATAAGATGCAGTTAGCTGACCTGAACAGAAGAGAACAAGTCAGTTCTGAAATGAAAAGGAGAATACCGTAAAAGAAACATGGCATGTCTGTGAGTTTCATCCAGCTGATGGGAAATCTTTTTTAAAGATTATGCAAAATCACAGTCCAGTCCAATAATTACATTCAGGCAATTAAAGAAAAATCATTGCAGGTCTTCCTGCAGGTACAGAGCTGGCCAGTACTGAAAATAACAACATTTTGGAAATAACAACTAAATCGTAGCATTTATTCAATGTACTGCATGTTTATTTATGTTACAACATATGACTTAACTGCACTGGAAAGTAAATTTACTGGTAAACTGTTCAATAAAACAGTTGTGTTTTACCTTTTTTTTTAAGCTTAACTTTAGATAATATATTTACTTTCATTATTAAAACTCTGGTATCACACTGATGCTAAAACTAGAAATAGACCATTTTCAGTTTTATACAGTTACACAAAAACTGTTGTTGTTTTTCTTTTCTTTTTCTTTTTTCTCTGATCTCCAACAAATACGGAACAGCTTAGTTCAAAATCTGGACGTGGAGGATTTTTTTTTCTTTACTGTGTAAAAATCTTGTTAAAAAGTGACACTTATTCTCACACATCTTAAAGCATAAAATCTGATGCTCTTTAACTTCAGTTTTATATAAAAGAAATATAAAGAAAAATGCTTCATGTGGTATTAGGTCAAACATGGGGAATCTGTTATTACAGTCCCCCAGTCAGTCATTAAAAGTCCTCCAATTCGTGTGTATTGGGGTGCATCACTGCCTGTGATGTTACAGCTGATTCCAGCTGTTTTTCATCTTTATTGCTGGTTTATTTAGCTTCTGCCAACACGCACAGAGATACTCAAGCCCTCTCGTGTAATATTCTTCATTGATATTCTCTCCGATCAAACATTTGAACCCACAGGTGATGCATGTGCCGTGTGCGCGTGCAACAACAAAAGTGCAAGTCGATGGGGAAACGCGGCTTAGCCGCACCGTCACCGGCCAGCACGTGGCATCCATCTGCAGGATCACCATCAACACTGACTTATCAGCCATGAAGGCTGGGGAGAGAAAGAGATGGGCGTCTGTACCAATGCGCACGCACACCGCACTGTCACCGCTCATACACGCGTACACGTGCCTCATCAGAGCCAGATGTCGGAGAGGATCACCGTGACCACACACGCGAAAGCAATATTTCTCTGACAGTTTGTGGATGGGAACAAAGCAAAGTTAAAACGGGACTCACCAGCTTTACACGGGTCCTTGTAGTCAATGGTATCCGCTCTCTCCTCTTCATAATATTCAAAGTCTGGTTCCTCGTAGTCAAAACACTTTGAAATTGTAACTTTACCCCAGAAAGTCAAGCCCGCAAGCACCACCGTGATCCAGCGCATCTTAGCGGGCAGTGCCGAGGGTACTCGGTCCATTTGAGGACTAAAATAAACAATTAAAGGCTTTTTGTGCTCGTTTCCTCCGTTTTTAGGAGATGGTATGTCTCTCTCCGAAGGAAGCGGCAGGAACAAATCGGGCCATGGTGTCGGTTGGTGTCTTCTCTCTGACGGTCTGATCGTGGATAGCTGATGTGGACTGCGGTGGGTTACTCTGCCCGGATCGTCTTCATGGTGTACTGAGGTACCCGTGTCCGTCCCCGTGTGTCAGACAGCAAAGTCTCCGCTGTGGCTTCGCAGGTGAGGCTGCGGTGGGACAAACAAGAGAGAGGAGGTGAGTGGATCGGCACTGGGTGGTCGCTGTATGCGTAAAGACGCACGGCGGTGTGTCTGGTCCTCACACAAGGAACAGCCAGCACTGATGTCTCTCTCTCTCTCTCTCTCTCACTCCCTCTCTCTTTCTCTCTCTCCCTCTTTCGTTTCTATCTCCCATAGCCCCTGTCAGCACACCGCCCTCACGCGCAAACACACACATACATACACCCCGCCACATACCTGCACATTTCAACCCATTAAAGTGGTGAAGAAACCACACTTCTTTGTAGTCCTTTGTCATCAATCGCTCACTGCTGGAGTTGGATTTCGCCAAGAAAATAAACGCCAGAAGCGTCCCTATGATCTTTGCGGCAGTGGAGGGAGCGCACTCGGATTATTACAGGTTATTGGCCCGTTATTCTCACAGATCCGTACAGAGAAACTGTACGCGGTAAAAGTAACAGGGCAACCCCAAATTTGCCTGTGGGTTTCAGTGGCTGTTATCTGGTTATTGAGAAGCAAGTGCCAAGTAGGTGACAGCTATAACCATAAATGCCCAGAGGGACAGGAATTCAGTCTAGTACCCCGTTTCTTCTTTTAGTCATAAGAAAAGAGAAAAAATGGTTAGTTGCATTAGTGCAAGGCAAAGCACTGTGCATAAAAGAGGAGCAACTCCCAGACAGATAGTGACCAGGAATATAGATAGATAGATAGATAGATAGATAGATAGATAGATAGATAGATAGATAGATAGATAGATAGATAGATAGATAGATAGATAGATAGATAGATAGATAGATAGATAGATAGATAGATAGATAGATAGATAGATAGATAGATAGATAGATAGATAGATAGATAGATTGATTGATTGATTGATTGATTGATTGATTGATTGATTGATTTAACTTAATTTTCCATAAATAGCCTTTGTCGGTCAACAACAAACTAATGAGTTCACGTTGCTGATCATCTTTTCTCATCATCCCTGACACACACACAGACACACACGCACGCACGCACAAACAAGTCCCGCTGTGTGCGCGAGTGCATGAAGCCAGATCAAAGGATAACGTTTAACATGTAAACAGTGTTAATGGAAGTTCTTTCCCCTTAATTTTGCATGGACCAAAAACTTGTCAACACTCTTCCAAGTCCATCTTACACAAAACTCACGCACATTAAGAGGAGTAAAAATAGCCTTCAAACAGCAGCAGTTGTAGACAGACTAGCGGTGCAGCCTGTGGACACCTTGCCAAGGTAAATCCTCCTCAGAGAGGTGCTCGTCGCCCTGCGTCTCCGCCGCTTACCTGCTGCGTTTACCTGTCCTGTGCGAGTCGGTTTGCTCCGGCGTCACGAAGCGACCCATCGTGCGTCGCATCCTGGGACTTTTAGGGAGCTCTGTGTGTCACTCGGTTCCGCTGGTTCCGAATGTTACCCGTCTCCCCCATTTATTACCGGAAGATTACCGGACCGCTGTCTCTGTCGCTCCCGACTAATCCTGCCCTTGGGGAGAGGTAGCGGAGTACTGACGTCACGCTATCAATCCAGCCGCAAGCTGTTCATAATACACGCCCCGGGGCATGCACATAAATCCCCTTGAGACAACACACACACACACACACACAGGCGGAGTTAATTTAGTGTAGGTCAACGCACTGCTGACTTTTATCCTCTAATAGTTGACAATTTGAACGTTCCTCTTAACATAACTGCAAATTAACAGAAAAATAAACAACAATCAGCAGGATTAAACAAATTACCAATTGCAAAAATGCGTGTGGAAATATTCATAAAATGTTTAGTGGCATCTGATGCAAAACCTTTTGCGGTTGCACATACAGTTTTGGGGATGCCAGCCAAAGTAAAAGTAGCAAAACCGAGGAAGAGAAAGGCTGAACGTAGGATAACTGTCAACAGGCTCACCAGCAGGGTGTGCTGAAGATCCACTGCTGGCTCAGCAAAAATTAACAATTACTGTTAAAGTAAGTATAAAAAAGGTACAAAGCAGAATTGATGTCAAGAGTGAGTTCATTTAAACAAAATTAGTTTCAATGCGAAAATACAGCTTTTTACAGCCATAGTTTGAAAGTCAGATTGCCTGATAGTCGCTAGATTCAGCTGAAATGTTCATCTACGGCACACTCTCATGCAAACGCTGTTGTCCATAAAGTTAGAATAATTTGTTTTTCTTTTATTTCTGTTTTAATTTTTCTGTTTTTTCTCCACTAGGGTTCAGATCAGCCTCAGGGAGGCTGATCTGGAACATTGACTCTGAGTGGACCATGTTCTCTGCCTCCATTTTCAACGCGGCAGCTCAAAGTTGGGGATGCAAGGTCTCTGGTGCCTTTTGTGGCAGTATTCCCCATACCTGGTGGTGTACACCAAAAGTAAGGGACGCTGTCAGGCTGAAGAAGGAGTCCTACGGGGCCATGTTGGCCTGTGGGACTCCTGACGCAGTTTACGTGTACTGGCAGGCCAAGCAAGCCACAGCTCAGGAGGTTCTGGAGGCAAAAAGTCAGGTCTGGGAAGAGATTCTAGCAAACTGTCCAACATCTTAGAAAGCAGTACTCTGCCAACACTGTTTGCAGTGCAGGTGGGGGGCTGCTGACCTCGACTGGGGACATTGTCTGTCAGTGGAAGGAATACTTTGAGGATCTCCTCAATCTCACCAACGTGCCTTCCACTGAGAAGCAGAGACTGGAGACTCTGCGGTGGACTCTTCCATCACCCAAGCCAAAGTCACTGAGGTAGTTCGTAAGTTTCTCAGTGACAAGGCACCAGGGGTGGAGGAGATCCGCCCTAAGTACCTGAAGTCTCTGGATGTTGTAGGGTTGTCATGGCTGATACACCTCCGCTGGAGTGGCATAGAAGGGGTCCAGTTTGGGAACCACAGGATTTCATCTCTGCGTTTTTTACAGATGATGTTGTCCTTTTGGCTTCATCAGGCCAGGACCTTCAGCATGTGCTGGGGCGGTTTGCAACTGAGTGTGAAGTGGCTGGCTGGGATGAGAATCAGCACCTCCAAATCTGAGACCATGGTTCTCTACTGGAAAAGGGTGGTGTGCCCTCTCCGGGTAGGTGGAGAGGTCCTGCCTCAACTGGAGGAGTTTAAGTATCTCAGGGTCTTGTTCACAAGTGAGTGAAAGATGGAGCGCAGGATTAACCGATGGATTGGTGAAGCTTCTACAGTTATGCGGTCAGTTTACCGGACCTTTGTGGTGAAGAAGGAGCTGAGTCAAAAGACAAAGCTCTCGATTTACCAGTCAATCTATGCTCCCACCCTCACCTATGGTCATGAACTTTGGGTAATGTCCGAAAGGACACGATCGCGGATACAAGCAGCCGAAATGTGTTTCCTCCGCAGGGTGGCTGGAGTCTCCTTTAGAGAAAGAGTGAGAAGCTCAGTCACTTCAGAAGAGCTTGGGGTAGACCGCTTCTCCTTTACATTTTTGAGTTTTTCAGAGGCTTAGAATTGCAATTTATTCTGACGTTGGAAGTTTGTCCTATGGGCTAACATTAATGGCCTGTTTGCCACAAATGTATTCAACACACCAATGTATTTGATGCACATCATTTCTACTTAAAGTTAACATTCCTTACCATCTCTTCCTTACCTAGAATTGTTTAAACTCCAGAATCTTCCTTTAAGTCATGAAAAATATGTTCAAGAATATTTTTCTTCTGTGTCCATTGTTATTGCCCCTAGAGGTCAAAATTGAATACACAGGAGCCTGGCTAATTCTTTGTATCGAAGAATTAAAATTTCAGTTCTAACAAAAGCAACATTCATGTCCTCTTATTTGTTTATGTGTAAGCATTGCTTTTGTTGATTCAGTATGTCTTGTTGGGGGCAAGATGTTACATATGAACTTGTTATTTGGATCATATTACTCATTTAGTTTTTTTGCAATTTTGTTAAATAACACATTCATTTTACAGCTCAACTAAAAAGTAATTTGGTCGCTTTTTCAAAGAGGAACTTTGATATTGTTAAAACGTGGCTGCATTTATCAGGTCCTTTAGTTATGAAGGCAAAATGTTCCCAAATGCCCTGACATTAGTCTGTTTTGAAAAGGCATTAGCTGGTCTTTAGTTTGGCTAAATCTGTCACTTTGAGGGGAATTCACAAGATAGTTTCAAGGAAGTTGAAGGAGGATATGTTACATTCAAAAGCAGACATGGCAAAACATCCTCGATATAATATAGCCAACATGCGGAGGGAATGGTAAATGGGTGATAAGTTTTCCTTATTAAAAAAAAGATTTTATTCACAGCACAGTAAGTCACTTTTTAGTTTATCTAAAAATAAATAAACCAAGCTTAGGGTATATTCTGTGTAACAAACAAGCAAACAAACAAAAAGCATACAGTACAGCACTTTGTGTATGTGTTTCTGTGTGGGTTTGATTTGGATTCCTCTGGAGATAAATTGTTAATTAAGACTGTGGAGGGCAACGAGTGGCATTCTGCAACCACTTACAGCACCTGTCTGTGTAGCATCTAGCCAATTTATTCAGCAAAATGCTTCCTTTCTTAAATAGGATCCAGCTATTGAAGTAAGTGCTGTGGGAATGCATTTGTGTCCCTATTTAAAGCATTTATTGATTAGTGAGTTTCTGAAACTCTGTGAAAGTACCTCGCCAGCATTTTGGCCCAGCACACTCACCAACACCACCACTCCTCCCTAAAACAACACACTGTCGTTGCCAAACGTGCACACAAACAAAAGGAGAAACCTTCCAACGGAGCAGCAACCTCTTGAGACTTTGCCAAGCACTGGTCTCTTTACCTATCGGAGCAACGTTATTAGCTTTGTTTCTCTTAAACACTCTTATCATTAAATACATGTGCAGTTGTTTTTTGAACTCCAAGGTTACGTTTTATTTCAACTTTACAATGCTCTAAAACAGTCTTCTGAGTTATCGAACTGGGGTGATAAACGTTTATATCTAACTCATGATTAGCTGCAGCTGTATCCAAATCCAGTCCGTGGTAATGGATTCCACAGTTTTGCCAAACATTTTCTTACGGTTTCAACTTTTTTATGACTTCATTAGAGCGGTTAATGAAATTAATCAATTGGTACAAAACTGGATCAGTCAACCTTTCTAGGTAAAATTATGATAAAATAGTTATCTATTTCCAACCCTGAAGCCCCCTCCTAATAGTTATTGTTTTAGCTTCTACAAATTAATTGTTTTGCTTTCAGTTCAAGAGGCAGATATTTCCCTCGGAAGAAAAGAGAGATCACCAAGCCTTCAAGCCTTGTACTTGGAGGTAGGCTTTCCTATCTCTGGGACTGAGGTCACCAATGTGGTTAAGAAAGTCCTGGGTGGCAAGGCACCATGGGTGGATGAAATCCTTAAGGCTCTGGATGTTGTTGGGCTAATTTGGATGACACACCTGTACAACATTGCGTGGACAATGGGGACAATACCTCTGGATTGGCAGGAAGATGGGCTCTTCCTTAGAGATAGGGTGAAAAACTTAGTCATCAGGGAAGGAATCAGAGTAGAGCCACAGTTCCTCTGCATCAAGAGGAGCCAGATAAGGTGGCTTGGGCATCTGGTGAAGATGCCTCCTTGGTCAGGTCTTCCGGACATGTTCTTCTAGGAGGAGACTACAGGGAAGACCCAGGACAGGCTGGAGGTACTATGTCTCTCAGATGCCCTGGGAACATCTTTGGATCCCCTCAGATGAGCTGGACAAAGTAGTCGAGGAGAGGGAAGTTTGGGCTTCCCTGCTGAGGCTACTGCTCTCACGAACCAATGTCAGATGAAGCAGAAGAAGATGGACAGATAGATGGATTTGTCCATAAAAAAAAATTGACTAAAGTACAGATTATAAAAACAGATTGTGCCATGAATGCATTCGGGCGTTAGATTTGCAGCCTGGTCATAACTGAGCTGGTGACATCACATGTAGCATCAGCAGGTAACAAAAACAGGTATTAGACCAAATGAAGGGGATCGATGGTTCTCATTTGAGTTAATATTAGCAAATTGCTCCTTCATGAGAACTCATCATGATTCAGAACTGACCTTGCAGACTTGAAACATGAAACAGGTAATAATTAATGCAGTAACAGTTCTGCATCAACCTCTGGGTTGTAGAGACGTTGAGATGTACTGCTAATCACTGTATTCCTTTAACTGGTGACATCTGAGTCATTACAAGGCATCACAAATAAAAAGCAACAGAAATTCCAGTGTTAATATATAATTTGCCAGTCTTTGCAAAGCATTAAGCATGAAACGAGGGCCCATATAAATATATGAGAATCTCACAAAGTTTTCTCAAAACTTTTGAAATTTGAAGACCACAAAGAAAAACATGAAAAGAAAACCCTGGACAGTGGATAAACATGAATGACAAAAGAACAAAGGAGGGAGACTGAGGACAACTAAAATTATAAGTATACCAAAGGTAAGAAAAAAACACGTTTTCTCTCAGGCCTGCTGACTGTGATAGTGTCTTAAGTGTTTCATGAACTTCCTCTGGAGGGAGCAAATATGTGGCCTCAGACATCCATCACCTTTCGGATGAAATGCCACAGGAAGACAGTCTGCTGACACCACAACAGCGCAAAAGGGAGGATGATAATGCTTGGATATTGTTCAGTCATTCCAGAAAAATGTCCTTGCAATTTAATTTCCTCATCCCTTTTGCTGCGTAAATCTGATCTTATCTTAAAGAGTGTTCGGTGGAAAGGAGAACAGTTAAAGTTGTAAGCAGGGGAATACAAACACTTTTCGAAACAATCACACAATTATGCATCCAATGAACCAAGGAGAACCCAGCGGGAAATTTAAGGTTTCACCTTTTAGGTCAGACTGCAAAATCAGTGATGATTGTTATCAGACAGAGCACTCATACGCATGCCAAAACCCACTCACATACAATACACACATTTAAGCTATGTGAAGTAGTCTCTCCTTCTGTAAACAGAAAAAGCGGAGGGAAGACAAGACACAGAGAGGAAATCCTCTGCTTAAATGCCAAGCCGTGAGTGCCATTCTTTCCCTGCAGTTCTTATTTCCTCTTTTGTGCACCTCTCATGGCTCTGATTCTGCTCCTTCATATCTCCTTCCCTGCCTCCAGTGTGTTCCTGCATGTGAGCGTGACTGCGTGGGTGTGCACATGCCAGTTTGTGGCCCACATTCATAATACTGGTTGCACGTTAAGAAAGATGAGTCCTTTTGTCCTTTTGTTTTTGTGCCAAAAGAATTTTTTCATCAAGGGAGAAGAATGAAAGCAGGATGCATGTTTTTGTTAAAAGGCAGCAATTGCTGGACCTGAAATGGAAAAACCCATGAGATGGTAAAAGCAAATGCAAAGACATTGCAGCATCACCAATATCTGAGGGCAAGCTACTCAACCAAATCTTTTTCCAACCACTATGTCCAGTGATCACATTGTAAGGTTAGATGCAATCCATCCATCATCTATACCCGCTTATTCCCATTCAGGGTCACTAGGATCTGCTGGAGCCTATCTCAGCCCTCTCCTTGCAAAAGGCATGGTACAGGTCACCAGTCCATTAAACAGCCACACACATTCACTCCTATGGGAAAGAAACAGGAGAAAACCCATGCAAGCACTGGCAGAACATGCAAACCCCACACATAAAAACCCCTGCCGGGAGTCAAACCGAGAAACTTCCTGTTCTGAGGCAACAGTGCTAACCATTAAGCCACCACACTGCCCTAAACAAAATCATGAAAGTTTTCCTTACTCCCTATATTGTAAAGCACCAAGCAATTTTCCCATGCACTTCTGAAGACCCTGTCAAACATGACAATTGGCACAGTAGTCCAAAAACAAGGTTGGGGCAGGTTGACTCCCAGTCACACTCCTCAAGGTCATATTGCCACCCCCAGCAAAGTCCTCCAGAAGAAGATCAGAATCCCCATCAGAGCACTTTAAAGGAACCCACCCAGCTGAAGATCTCTGTTGTCAGATGTTTCTAAACTGATGCATTTTAATCAGTGAGGGAAGCAGATTAGCATCCTCCTTATTCTATTTTACTTTATGTTGGAAAACTCCAACATATAACTGAACAAGTATGGGGGTTAAAGATTGATCCCAACCCTGCCTCCCAGATTTTGCGTCTTTGCATACCTACGATGCAAAATTGAATGCATCTTATATATGCATTGTGTGGCGAATAAGACCGCACACATGTGCATACAAAATGTACTTTTTGTGAAACCTGCTTTATTTGGACCCAAATGAACAAATTTAACCACTTTCAGATTTCTAAGGGTTGAATACAAAAATTATTTGTCGATCTGGACATGTCTTTTTCTTGCAGCTAAAGGAAAGAGACAGTTGTATAAAAGCTCAAAGATGCTGAGTTGAGAAACTTGGCAGAACTGAAAAGTGACAGAAAAAGAAGTGCATAGAGTGAGAAATTACTTTTGAAGAGACTAAGTCCTCCCAATATCCCCACCTCGCTACTTTATAAACTGTGTAAATGTAAACAGTGGCCTCTTGCTGACAGAGCACTTTTTCCAAGAACTTGGCATTTTTGTAGGCTTGTGTGAGTGTGCAGGTGTCAGTGTGTGTGCCTGTACTTCTATAGCTCATCTCATGGGGACATACATCTGTCGGTAGTCACATTACAGGACTCAATTTTCTGGGGGGAAGGGGGCGGCTTAAAAGAAAATAATTAAATAATTGGGAAAGGTTTTTGTTTAGGTTTAAGGTTATGTTTGCTTGCATCAGAGGTAAGCTTTGTCTTGTCAAATTTTATGCAAGTCAATGTAAAGTCCTCTGAAATATTGAAAATGCAGAGTGTTTTTGTGTGTGTTATGACCTCTGCTCCCAGCAGAAATGCTTCCTTGTAGAGAGAGCCTCTAGAAATATGCAGGAAAAAACACCTTACACCGTGTGTACATGTTTGTGTGTTTGTCAAAGGAGAGAGGAACAGATCTATTTGAGTTCCTGTTGAAAAGCACACTGGCCACACAAAGTTTTATTTTCACTTTCATTTAACTTTCATTTAACAAGGACAAATAAAACTACTGAGATCTGAAAATCTATTTTATGTGTTTTTCCTGGCTCAGTCTGGCAGGAGCTTGATCAGCACATTTTACATTGGAGCCTGTGCATTATCAATATACAGAAACATGCATACAATATGTTCACATCACAAGGATAAAACACATACACCAACAACCATATGCATGAAAAGTAAAGGAGAAAACTCACAGATCAAACAGAGGCTGCTTTTTTCTTTTTAATCAACAATTATATATGCAGCAAGAATATTCTTTGAGAATTAGTAGTGCACATAAAGCACACACAATACAGATAGAAGCAATACTTCTCTTTTAGGCCAAAAAAGAAAGGTGACACTCAATTGTTTGGAAAAATAAAATAAATAAAACTCTGGTGACACTCAACTTGTTAAGACAGAAAATGTGTTTGTGCTTATGCATCGTACATGGTTCATTCAGTTACATCTTACAGTTACATCTATATCTTTTAAGTCTGCTACATCACAGCATAGTGCTCTGTAAAGATAATATGGAATATGAGGTATTTGAAACCACTTTCATACAGATTGCAGTATAAAGATGTACTGTTGATTGCCTCTTCAATCTGCCTCCACTTTCCACTTGTGCATTAACTGGGATCCCTAAAAGGGGCAATATTCCCTCCCCAGTGTGTTTTTTTTAACGGAGGATCAACAAAAAGGAAGATGACCCAGCTTAAGTTGCTGGAGATTACAGCAGGTTGCTAAAGACAGTAACAGGGTTTACCCGGTAACTAGTGGCTCAAGTTGTGTCAGTTAGTTAGTAGTCCAGAAAGTCCCTGCGTTATTCTTTTTTTCGGCATCTATAGCTTACTTGTCAGTTGGCAGCCTCTATTATCTTGCATCATTTTTGTCACAGTCTAATTTTCTTCTCTGTGCAGAGTTTACATCCATCATTACACCCTAATGACATCTTTCCACACTGCCACTTCATACAGCACTCCCTTTGCATTTGTCATGCCTCTGTTGCCGACCAAACAGCCATGGAATGAAATGTTCCCCTGTTCCGCCTTTGTGCTGTTCACAGCAGGGCTCAATGAAGGTGCTGCCGTGGCAAAAGAAATGGGCTGACTAAATGGGACTTAAGGTACCGTTGAGATTGCCTCTCAATGGTTCATGTTGGCTTCCTGGATTTGACAAGAAGCCATTAAAGAAAAGCTAAAAAAAGGAGATCTGATCTTCATGTGAGTAACAAACACGTTCTTGAGCAAGAAACACAGAAAAAGTTATATAATTCTTTTGTATTTATTAAACTTTAAAACATCTATAACACTAGAAGACAAAGTCAGTAAACCCTTGGAGTAATTTAACCCACTTGCCAGCAATGACTTCAAGCAAGTGCTTTTCGGCCACTCTGGATCAGAGCTGGACAAGAACGCTCAACAAGAATTTGTAATCGTTCTCCTTTACTGAACTACTTCACCTCAGACCCATTAGAAGGATGTCTGGTGTGAATGGCTCTCCTGAGGTCAGTCTATTGTATATTTCAGGGGTTAAGTTCAATTCAATTCAATTTGTACTTATATAGCGTCTACAACAGCACAAGTAGGCTCTTTCCAGAGACCCAGAACATGACCCCCGAGCAATTGTAACGTGAACAACGGCAGTTAAAAACTGCTCTGGTTGTAGAAAAACCTTAAACCAAACAGTGACAAAGAAAAAAAACCCTTTTAAGAGGAAAGAAACCTCGAGCAGGACCTGGCTCATAAGGGGGGACCCTCCTGCCAAAGGCCAGCTGGGTAGAACAGGAAGTAGAGAGAGAAGAGATATACACACCATTAAAGGTGTGTCTATGTGTGTCTATGTGTGTCTGTGTGTCCGTCAAAGGTGTGTCCATGTGTGTCTATGTGTCCATCAAAGGTATGTCCATGTGTGTCTATGTGTCCGTCAAAGGTGTGTCCATGTGTGTCTATGTGTCCGTCAAAGGTGTGTCCATGTGTGTCTATGTGTCCATCAAAGGTGTGTCTATGTGTGTCTATGAGCTGTCCATTTAATCCCAACTGCCTGTGCAGTAAAAAGATGTGATCTATAGTATCAAAAGCAGGACTGAGGTCCAGCAGAACCAGTATGGACACTAATCCTTTATCTGAGGCCATAAAACAGTCGTTTGTGACTTGAACCAGGGCTGTTTCTGTTCTTTGATGCATTCTGAACCCTGACTGAAAAAAAACTTAAAATAGATCATTTCTATACAAATGGTCACACAGCTGGCTTGCAACTACATTTTCCAGAATTTCTGATATAAATGGAAGGTTGGAAATTGGTCTATAATTAGCTCAAATGTCTGGGCCAAGAAAGGATTTTTTAAAGTATAGGTTTAATTACTGCAGCTTTTAAAACCCTTTGGCACATATCCTAAGTGTAGGGATAAGATGATATGGTCCATACTCTATACTCATACCGATAAGAGAGAAAACACTCGAGTTGGGATGGGGTCTAACACTCATGTGGATGATTTAGCTCTATTGATGACTGAAGTCGGCTCAGGGAGATATACAGGAACGAAACAGTTCAGAGTCAGGTCAGAGCCTAAGGAAGTCGCAGGAGCTGAAGAAATGCCCACAGCTGCTGCCGGGTGGTCCAGGAGGCCGGGTGGAGATGGGAGTTCTGGGTTCTCACTGGGCTACTCCAAAAGGGGGATTTCCTTTTCTGAAGTCATTCTGTGGTGGATTTACTTTGATGTCTGTGCCAGTCGTCCTGCTGCACCAGTAATCTTCTAATAACCTTCAGCTGGCAGATAGCCTCTCTTTGTCCTGTACAATATTTTAGCAAACTTAGACATCAATTTTTCTTTATGATTGCAAATGGTCCAGCAAGCTCAAACCCTGATGCTCTACCATATTTCACTGCTGGGAAGACATTTTGATGTCTGTAAGTTAAGGAGCTTTTATTTCATCAATTCACAAATGATTTTACTAGTAGTTTTGTGGTTTCCCAAGGTTCCATTTGGCAGACCCTAGACAGGCCGAAAAGGTTTTTGTTGAAGACTCGCAGCTTCTTCTGTAGTATTCTGCTGTGGATGCTCTATCAGATCCATGACTTAAGCATGGTTGGAAGTAAAACTTATTTAATCCTACCCCTTCTCCAATATTTCATAATTACAATTTACATTTATCCGGTTTGTAGGATCTTGTTCCTAAAAACCAACAAGTTCCCATCAGCAGATATCTCTTGAATAATAAACCTAAAATGATTGTCTTTCATCAATCAGCAACTTCAATTAACTTTAACCGAAGTAACTACTCTGTGGTTTCAGCTACTTTGTCCTCCAGTACTATGGATGTGCTCAATAAAGACATGAGAAACTATGACAATTTGTGTGTTATCATATTAAATACATTGCACTTGCCTTTCATCATTACTTAACTTAAGATCAGATCAAATTTTATTGCATATTAATGCATGTTACAGTAGTTGTGAGTTGTAATTTAAATCATCAAAACAGAGGAGAGTCCAGAATAACTTGGAATAACTAAGAATAAAGACGGACAGACAGACAGACAGACAGACAGACAGACAGACAGACAGACAGACAGACAGACAGACAGACAGACAGACAGACAGACAGATAGATAGATAGATAGATAGATAGATAGATAGATAGATAGATAGATAGATAGATAGATAGATAGATAGATAGATAGATAGATAGATAGATAGATAGATAGATAGATAGATAGATAGATAGATAGATAGATAGATAGATAGATAGATAGATAGATAGATAGATAGATAGATAGATAGATAGATAGATAGATAGATAGATAGATAGATAGATAGATAGATAGATAGATAGATAGATAGATAGATAGATAGATAGATAGAAAATACATTACTCACACTGAATATTACATTTTCATTATGGATAAGATAATTAACATTTAACACACAACTGAAAAAAATGAAGACAGCAGACACACGTATCATTTTGAAAGGTCAAGGGCATGTGATGTGTCATGTATCCTTCATAAATGAGGTGACAAAGATATGTACACCTTTCCGTTTCAACCACTTTGTACCTCTGGGAGTCAGTAGAAACTGACAATTAAACCTCTCTCTAATCAGAAACACCAAGTCACATAGCACACAGCTGACAGAAACCACTTCCTGCCACAACCAAATACAGTAGTTGGCCCTTACAAAGCTCTGCTGACACCTCAGTACAGTGCACTAAAATGCCCCGTGTGGTCATCAGCACACTACTGTCATCTGCAGGGTGTAACGAGTAATGACAAATATGGACCGCTATGGACCGTCTGTCACACTGGCCAGTTTTTTCTGTTTTTATGGATAACACAGACAACAGCTCAATCAGCAGCATCAGTCTTTTATCACATGACTGCTCACACAGGCACAGCTGACATCCCTTTTATTTTATTTGTCCCTTCCGATGCCATTTGGTGTTGGCGCCCTAGTACGGTTTAAATCAGTTCCGTTCATTTCAGGTCTTTAAACCTAGACTGGATTCTGCAAAGGCCTTTAATATGAGTTTTTTTTCTTTAGCCATAGTGGTTTTTGCTCCATATATGCCATAATAAGCATATTGAGGGGGTCAGTGTAGGATACAGTATCATCCCAACAGCTTAAGTTGAAATTTTATATTTGAAAAAGAAAACTGGCACACCTGCTAATGTGTTTAGTTCTACGAGGTTGCAATTTTCTCATAAATTTAATTTCATCTGCAGAGGTTTCAATTCACTCAAGGAGTCCTTTTTATTTTTTAATTGATCTGAACAACAAAGAGTCAAACATTTGTCAATACCTATCTCTAGCTTGTGGGGCACAAAGTCACCTGGATGTTTTGTTTTGCCTGTGCAAACACCCAGTAACTTGAAAAATGATCTTTAGAAATATAAAGAGACTAAGGTGAATGCCGCTTGGGTGATAGAACAATCATAGACCAGAGCGATCGTTCAGACGCCTCAGTATGAGCGCAAGAAGAAAAAACGCTTAATGAAAACAGGTACTTTTATAGAGTCTGAAGTTAAAAGGATTCTGCATAGGTGTGGACTGTTTGCAGAGGCAGTCCTAGTTTCATTGGCTTCTAATTGCCACAAGTCCCTTATTTGTCTTCTAAGACTGCTGCAGACTTGTAATTTGTTGATCTGAGTAACATCACCTGTTGTTGTTTAGAAGCAAAATTTGGTTAATGTTGACTGTCTGGTCAGATTAATGTCCTCTTCTTTCTCTCGGTGGGTCGCCGCTGTGTTCCACTGCACCCCGAGCCCAGAGCAGTTTGATCAATGGTATTGATGAGAAGATGCAAATAGCAGATGCTAATAGGACCGGTATGAATAATAGACCGAGGTTTCCATTGATCTGCAGACTTAGCATCTAAAACTAAAACAGCTGATTCGACTGCATAGTTGGTCAAAAAGTGCCACCCTTGCTCGCTGTGTGTGTGTGTGTGTGTGTGTGTGTGTGTGTGTGTGTGTGTGCGTGTGTGTGTGTGTGTGCGTGTGTGTGTGTGTGTGTGTGCGTGTGTGCGTGTGTGTGTGTGTGTGTGTGTGTGTGTGTGTGTGTGTGTGTGTGTGTGTGTGTGTGTGTGTGTGTGTTGGGAAGTGAGTTAAGTAACAGCACCTTTCTGCAGGGGCCAAAGGACACAAAAATACACACACTGTTTACAGTACAAGTATTCAGTCAGAATTCCAATTGAATAAGACGATAAAGGAAAAAAAAAATTAATTTGTCTATGCCAGTTAAGAGTTAACATCTCTGCTCAGCGTATGGTCGCATTAGTAAAAGTTATTTTCTAAAGTCCTTTCAAAGTGTGGCATTGACCACATTCACGTGCACGCTACAGTAATTTGAAATATAAGAAGGTCATCATTCAGGTCATCCTTCGTTGGACTGGCGACCCGTCGAGGATGTGCTCTGCGTTTTTCTCCCAAAGACAACCGAGATAGTTCACAGCAGACCCTCATGACCCTGAACAGGACGAATCAGGTACAGATAACGGACGGAAGACAAATATGGTCTGGATATCCCAAATTAGGACCCATTTTATTATTTTCTGATTGTGACCTTAAAATAAGCTGATTTTAACTATGTGTTCCTAAACATTTTTTGGACTTTGTTCAGTGCATGGGTAAAGTAATGTTCCCTGAACGCTTTTAACATTTCCTTCCAAACTGTTCCAAACTCATTAACAAACATTTCTCCAGAGCAACAAAGCTTGGTCAGGCTTTTGGCGTATATTGTTAAAACAACATAAACTGTTTTTTTGTGGATTGATCCTGAAAGCTTGGCCCAACATTCCTTTTCAACCCCCCCACTTCTCCTGCATGCTACCGTGGCTTTAGCAGTGCGTTAAAATCAAAACTTTCACCACTCTATTTTTTTCTGTGGATTGATCATGTGCTGTTTTGTTGATTATGTTTCTCTATATTTTTCTTTATCTTTCTAAGTAGTTTCACGGATACGGCGCCAACAATGGCCTCATGCTGCTATCTCCAACTTCTCTATCAAGATGCCACTCACCCATCTGCAGCTGATAACTTAGGGATGTTAAAAACACCTCCATCCCTTTCATTATTGACTTTTCACAGCTGTTTGTGTTCAAGCTTGGTTAAAGGTTATGCACAGTCTAACAGGTGTTTTCACTTAACCTGTCTTGTTAAGCCTTTACTCAGCTTGGAGCTATGAAAGAATTACATAAAGGTATTCAACTATGTGTTGATGAGTTTGATAAATATGTATGAGTGAGTGTGTGAGTGTCAAAATTCAAATGTTTTTGATATACTCAGCGTTGAAATCACTGCAGTGGTGTCATTATGACCGGGTCAGTCTTAAATCTGTTTGTCAGTGTTTACTACTGCGCAACATTTGGAGGAATACCTATCAGCAATAATGAATAATAATGGTACGCATTTGATGATCTGGCGCACATCTTAACATTGATACAAAGTGCTTTTACAAAAAAAAAATTAAATAAAATTTACAAGGCATATTATAAAAAGGACCTTTTTTTCCTCCATTTTAATATATTGTAGTTAGGGTTTCTCACCATATGCATCTTTAACTGCTTTAGTCCCCTTTTTAAATAAATAAATGAATTCAATTCAATTCAATTGAACTGAACTAATTTAAATTGATTTAATTCAGTTCAACTCAGTTCATCGCAAATAAATTATACAATTTTAATCTCCAAAATGAAATTATGAAATTTAAAATAAAAAATGAATTTATATTGTGTGCTGTTTCATTATCATAAATTCACTATAAAGATTAATTGCAGAAGGTTGCAGCTCTCAGTGGGATCTGTATCCTTGTAATCATCTGTATGAGCGCTGTGTTCATGTGCTGTTTTGTCAATTTATGTATTGCAACTTCTGCATCATTCTTCCTTTATAATCAGCTGTAGTCTGTTATCTGGGCAAACATTCACATATCTGCAGTCCTCCTCCATTTCCATCTCTTCTCCCAGAATGGAAATAGCTCAACTTATTTCTGGTCCTCCTAAATCTACAACCATTGTCATGCAGTGATTGCTCCCTCACCATATCACAAAGAGGTCCACCTGTTCGAAGGTGAAAGTACAGTTCCCTGTGGTGCTCCTGTGCTGAAGACTGCTCACTGAGACCCTAAAACTCAGACACTTTACCCTCCAATCTGAAAAACTGTTCTGTTTGTCAGGTTGACAGTAATCCAGGTGCAGGTGATCCTAACAGTGTTTTCCCGCATTTTCCAGATTTCCAGTGTGTTCACAAACGCAGCTGTAAGATGGCATTTTCAACTCCATCCACATGACAATAAGAAAACTGAGTCCTAAAAGGTGTTTATTTGCCTATTACTCTGGAGGAGCTTTTTTGTTTGTTTGATTTATTTATTTATTTATTTATTTTCCTACTGAAACAATGGCCAATTGTTTCAATTATGGCCAATTTATGTTCTTCGATAAAGACTTGTCTGCCACCTAGCGGTCAGAAGTTAAACAAAGTTTCATTAACTATTAGTCTGCGTGAGACACTCCCACCAAAGGAGAGTTTTCTGCATGAATCATTTAGAAGTGGCAAACTTTGGTTAATAAATTGATTGTTGAATCCAGATTTTGAAGGATCAGAATTTAAGGTCATTTTGAATTTTCGATTGTTGATGATTTTGATCTTGATTTATTTATGAAAATAACCTCCATGTGCAGCAAACAGTAACTAGACCTAAGGTAACCAAGAGCAACGGCAGGTAGTTACAAACTCAATAAATGCACCTATTTGCTTGGGACCAAAATTGAGCTAACAGAAGCAGTTTTGAGTTATAATGGAGCATGTTTTTTCAGCAAAATGGTAATTAATGTCAGCACAACAGAGCAACATCAAAATACAATGTTGTTTCAAGCCCCTGACCAGTCAGAAATGTCATTTGTGATAGTGTGGATAGGGTCTTGTATGTGCATAAAAAGTGTATAAAAAGGACTTTTTGTACATGAATCTTCATCTGCTCACAGCTACATTGTCACAGGTCTGCACAAGTTGATTACCAATGTTTGCTTAAAATGCGGTCAATAGATAAAGCAGGAGAGTTCTGCCAGTCTTGCCAGAGGGTAAAATGAGCTATTAACGAAGGTTTCCATTCCTTACCATCTTATAAAAGATTGTTACAGGAAGAAGAATGAACATCTGAATTGTCCATTTTACTTGATGAAAACATTTTTAAAAAAGTCATTGAGACTTGCAATTTGACAACATAAAGAAGGGAATTTTATTGATCAAGTCATTTTTTTTAAATATTTCTCACATGTTTCTACAGCTGTACATTCAATAAATTCTTTCTGTGGTTTTAATTTGGGTTAACTACATCCATACAGTCAGATAACTTTCATGCCCACTCAAAAGATTAGTGTTATTTCTTTAAAACTTCTTCCATCGCTCTTTATGTATTACAGTTATTCCTGTGTAGTGTACATACAAAGGATTAGCTTTGAGTAGACTGAAGTTTCAAGATTTATAAGTGCTTATTTTTTGTTTATTTCTTTTTTTTAGTAAAGAAAAAAAAAACACACATTTCTTGCTATACCTAGTTCATAAATACTGTATATATTATAGCCATTCATTTTGTGCTAAAATCAAAGCTGTGCTGCTGTTTTAAAAAAAGAAAATCTCAACATCACCACTAACATACAGGGATATGAGCTTGCCTGTATAGTTTGTATACAATAAAATGTTTACAGTGATTTTACAGTGTTTTTAATGTCCCTGATTATCTCAGAACCATAGTGTTGTGTTGTTTTATATTTTACAGGACAGAAACAGAATGATCTCTTCCCAGAACGTGTGTTTATAGTCTCTGGGAATTCAAAAGTTGTGTTTTTGTCTACGCTGGTGTTTGTGTTTGTGTATATGTACTAAAGCCTGGAGAAACAGAGACATTTAAAACAGGAAGAAAAGATGACGTCTTAAAGACAGAGCCATGTGATGATGATGTAAACTGCTCTTCTACGTGAACAATTGTTCAGTCGTTCATTGGTTATATAGATGGGTGCCATGGCTACCAATCACATGTACAATAAAGAACACAATACCACGTACGTCAACACCGGTCTCACTGCCACCAAACCACCTGCAAATTTCCCATCTTCAAATACTCTACAGGAGTTATGAGGCAAACAACGTAATCAATTAAAAGATTAATGGAAAAGTAATTAAAAAGAGACATTATATTCTCTTTAGAGTGGATGGGCACACAGAATGAGTATACTACATCGATGTGTGGACGAGCCAATCATCAACGAGACAAACATTTTTAGAAGTTAAGAGTCTCCGACATCATCTTCCACCAATCCATCAGCTCCTCCCGCTCCTCTTCCTTCCTCTCCATCAAAGACTCCAGCTCAAAGTCCACCTGCAATAAACACAGCAGAGGACAACATGGACACAGGCGACATTAGAGAAGAGCGGTATAGCAATCAAACCCTTCCCTATTTCACAGCATTCACAATTTAAATGTTCAACAAAATGCAGATTTTTGTCTCATTCAAGCAACACGACTGATTTAACCTTAGTCTCAGTGAGTAAGCAACGTGTGACAGACATGGCAATCTGCTTGTAATTGTTAGTGGTTCTCACCCTGGTTGCAGGGCTGTAGGGAACAGCCACCTTCTTGATGACAGTCAGGTATCCTGGGGCAGAGGCTGCCACTTTGTAGTTTCCTGGAGCCAGTAGGCGCCAATAGTCTCCATCTTTGGCTGCAAAACACAGATTTTGTCTTTTATTTATGCACTGAAGCATCAATAAAAGTAGGCAGTTGATGCTCAGTTATGGAAACAGTGACGTACAGAGGAATGAAAGTTTTTTATATGCTGAGACATAGCCCTGTGAGTCAAAGCAGGTGCATGCAGGTGTCTGCAAAAAATGTGTAGTACTCACTATGTCCACAAGAGGGGGGTATTGCAGCTCTGGTTCTTTTTCTATCTTTATCTTTATATCATTACATGAAACTTCACTTCCATGTCAGTGTAGTATGTGTTGGTTTGGTGCAGATTGTGTGAACTTTTGAATAATTTCTAATACCTGTAGTGATGTCATGGTTAATACCCTCCACAGAGATGGTGGCGTTGGATATTGGGTTGCCCTGCAGGTCACGGACAAAGCCCTTGACACCACGATGAACCTGCACGCACACGAAGAAGCAGTTTTATTCATATGTTTTGGGCACAATCTCTCTTCAAGGGTATGAGTAGCAAGGTACTATTCAAAGGAGCCCAAGATAGCATGCAAAAACAATAGGTTCATCAAGAAAAATCTAATTTTAGATGTTTATGCTCAGCAAAGACTTTCATCACCAGAGTGCTGACAGTTCAGACACTTGAAGCAGCCAATATGTTTTTGGAACAAGCAACCTCTTGTGAGTTATGCTAAGCAGCGAATGTGGAAGTAGTGTTGAGTTGAGACAACTTGTCTTTTGTCGGTGCAGATGGTGGTGACTTCGCACCATGAAATTGCAAATTTTGTTCCCCATAACCTCACAATGCACAATGCTAGTTTCTTTTTACAATGAAGATGTTCTTTCTTTTCTCGCATTCAAGTGGTACTGGTTACTCTAACTCAGGGATCTAATATTAGTGAATGTTTCATGCGTTATGGCAACACCTATAAAAGCCAGTTTTGCACTTACAAACAACCTATTTTGTTTATGAGGTTTGAAAGCTTGTTATGCAAGCTCTATTTTTTATTTTTCACTCACGGTAACCATTTATCTACTTGGGACTGATCCCCCTGGTTTTTTATGGAACAGCTGCATCAAACCCACCAAAACAGATGACATCATTGTGTCTATAAAGCCTAGCCGACCTGCTCTATGTAGTTGACGAGGGAGTTGCGGTTCTGCTCCCAGTAGGACTTGAGCGTATCCTCATTGGGAAACTTGTCACAGCTGAGCTCGAGAGTGATCTCAAAACAGTTGCTGCTGAGGTAGTTGAAGTCCTGCATACCTGTAAAAGGGCAGGCCATAAGAGAGTCATGCTCATGTTAGAGGTGCAAAATTGCTATGACGGTCCAACAGATGAAGTCCAATAATCTTAAATGGGCAACAAAACCTATGTATTCACTAAAAAGTGATCGTTTATTTAAACATACTGCTTATACATGTTCAAAAGTCACATATACATCTCCTGGGCAAATAGTGTCTAGTTTTTCCTCATAAAAAATACATATTGCCGTCGATCAATAAGAAAAAAACTGGTGTATAGAAGGTGCAAAAGATCTGTTTAAATTATGGACCCTGTTGTTACAAAACAGATGTAACAGTGAGCTCAGTTGTTTCATTTTTTCAGCTGTAAATGACCTTATGTACTACCCATCCCAAACCTTTGTGACAGTGTCCCATTGAAGTTTAGGTAACATTTGTAAGTTATTTGCTTGTTTTTTCTCCATCCCAGCCAGCATTTACATGTGGGCCCCATGTGGATTAAAAATGGCCTGCAAGTGTGGGTTTCAAGTGGGTTTGTCTACAGGTTCCAAGGTGGTCCGGCTTGTGTTTGCCCATATGAACTTTGGATGTACCTGGGTTTTAGGTTATATAAAGCAACTTTTTTTATATAATTATAACCCACAGTCCCTATATGGCACCCTTTAGCCCACTTGTATTTCTTATAAGCCCTCATATATTTAGTCCACATAGGCCATTACCATTCAGAGCCTATAATACTAAAACCAATGGGACCCATGTCATTCGCCCATTTCAAGCCCAAGCCCGCTTGTACCCATGTAGTCTGCTTTTAACACAAATGGGGCTCACATTGAACAAGCTGGCTGGGGTCCAGCTTGTTCCATGTGGTGGGTATGGAAAGGTGTTGAAACTCCACATTATATTTCCTCTGTAATTAGGAAAGGTTTTGCCCACACCTCCTCCACACACAAACACATACAGTAGCTCCTGGTACAGAGGTCCATTCAGCAGTGAACCCAGTCTTTAACTGTACGGAGCTTCTTTGTAAAGACTAGCTCACACATTTCTCCATTTAGAGTAAAACATCTGCTCTTTTTTGTACATTAAATCTCTGTTTTACTCTTATTTGTAAGATAATACAGAAGGTCTCTCTTGACATGACATGTATGCAAGACAGAAACTATCCTAACTTCCAGATTTATTATTTTTCTGATTTTCAAGTAATTTGGTCTGGTGTCAATCAATGATGCTGGGAGCTTACTTAAACTTAGACATTTTCATAGCAAATTCTACCTGAAAATATGAAGTAAGCTTCTGGTTGGATTCATAATCGTTTGAATTATTTTAGCACGTTTGTTTTTTTTGTTTGTTTGTTTTATGAAACGGGTTTCCAATGTTTATCAGAGATGTCCTGGTTTAACCACAGTTATTTTTTGATCGTGCCAGCATCATAACATTATGTTTGAATTTGTTTGTTAGCCTGCTGGGTTAGTTAAAATGACAGAAATGAGTATTTGATCAATTTTCAGCGTAAGAAGTCCCAGTAGTCTCCACTGCATACTTATACGGTATTAAAGGTAGGGTAGGAGATCTTTTGCTTAATCTTTTGTTTTTTTTGCAACATTACCTGAATGTATTTTTACACCAATTAAGTAAATGCTCTAATGGAAAAACAAAGAAATTTGAATCACTTATAGAATTGACACAGCTCTAAAACACCAACCAATCATCACAAGTGACCCTAGTTAAGTCACTGGACCATGAGCTTGTCTGTCAAACTCTGTTGTTCCTCAGTGAACACTCATTGCCCGTTCATATGTTTTGGAGGCAGGTCCGAAGGTAGGAGTTGAACTGACTCTAACTGGATTTACCAACACTTCCAACCCTACCTTTTAATTAGAAAGAAGTGAGATGCTGAACAAGATGTTTCCTAATCGTGTCAGCAGGAGAAGTCCCCTTAACATAGAAATTCAATTTCCACCCATGGCTGTGAGATATTTAGTAATATTAGATTTTACAAAAGCACAAAAGCAATAGTGGTTATTGGAAACTGGTTTAGTTTTACCTCCAGGCACACTGTACCAGGCTCCACCATTAGTAATGCCCTCCTTGAAGCTGGAGTCATCATCGTTCTTGCGGCACGGGGGTCGGTGAGGGTCAGACATAACTGGGTTGTATATGGAATAAGCTCTAGCCAGAGACTTGAACATCACATCGTCCGGACTGGCGCTGTACTCGTGGGTGGATCCTTCAATGAGGAGGGGTAATCAGAAACAGAGGAACCAAACGTTAAATGTTTACACAGCGGCTGTAATAAAGTGTTGGCAGGACACCTGCATCTGCCGCACATTAATACATGTGCCTGGTCAAGTCATTTAGCTTGTTGGCAAAAGGAAACATTTTTCATCTGGTTCAAATTCAATCGGCTTTATTACTTTTGGAATAAATCGCTTTTGTTTGAAATATTTGTTTGATTACATCCAACAAAACATCGCTGTGTAATATCACGTTTTAAATGCTAGATTCATGTTTGCATGTGTATGTACCACTGCGGGTCTCATCATATGGATAGTTGGCCACAACGTCTCCTCCGTGCAGATTAGCTGAGAGGACGAAGGGGATGTCCATGATCCAGTGGATCACGGCCTTGGTCTCTGGAGCCAGCTGTGAAGGAAAACAGCTATTTAAAGTACAATTTCTGATACAACCAAAACATACTGAACCTGCAGTGAAGATGAACAGGTATCTCTGTAACTAAAACTCACTTGTAATTAATAACTAATGCATTACTTATTACTGTGCAGCTAAGATAGAGCATGCTTATATTTAAGCGAAGTATTTAGAAGACTATTTTTATTTATGATACAGCCGAGATGCATCATGTGTTGATGAGATGAATTCTGTCTTTTCCTGAGGTTTTCTAACATTATAACTTTAACCATGTTCTCTAATCTGTTTCCATACTTTGGTGTTTTCATCCACGGCCTTCTTCATGTTTTGTAGCAGGTGGTTGTTGGCGCCACCCTCCCGTTCGTTGATGTAGATGATGCGGTCCAGGTCGGGAAAGTTACGATTCAGATCTATCCCCTGTGCATTACTGCGGCCCACGAACCAGTCCTTCATCTCTCCAGGCTGCACAGGTAATGAGAATAGATGGTTTGATAGAGATACGGGGTAAGTATTGCTCTTCTACATGTGTAATTCAAAGTGATGACTTTCACCATTTCAGTATTTATTGTCTTGGAAGCTTGCAAAGTGACTTTGCCATGCTGTGTGCCATTCACCTGTGAGGCGGCCTTCTCAAAACCATCTGGATTCATGGAAGGCATGAGATGGATGCGGGTGTTGTGGATAAGGTCGATAATGGTCTCGTTGCCTTGCTGGTACTGGTTGCAAAGGTACTGAGCCAAGTAGATGATCAATTCTCTGCCCACTGCCTCATTACCGTGCATGTTTCCTATGTATTTAAACTCGGGCTCACCTGCAAACAAACCAAAAGCATCTATGATTATACAGACAGAGCCATCATTACACTTAACGTGTTCAAGCCTATTAAGAGCAATATCATTAGATCTAACGAGGAGAAGGGCATAACTGAATTTGAATAAGTCAGTCAATTCCCTTTTTTACCATCATGAAGCAATCACAAAGCTGCAATACATATTGTAGTGACGGTCACACGCCCCTTTAGTCTGCGGTCAGAGCTGGTGGCGCAGGGGATTGTGGGATGCAGTTCCCTCTGCCGGTTCTGGCCTGAGCTGAGTGGGTGTGTGGGTTTTAATCTGTGTGTTTTGTTGTCCAATTGTCTTGTTTATTTTCTTCCGTTCAGCGTCGGTTGTTTTGTCTTGGTGTGTCCATTTTGTTCTGTACCGTAAGTGAGGAGGGGGGTGCGAGGGATGACCCCACTGCATGTTGGATCGTTCAGTGATCCCGAAAATAAAAGCAAGATTCCTGCAAAGTTCCTATCTCTGCCTTGTTCTTAGTAGCGTTGCTACAATATCATACATCATCTCAACAGTTTTTGAATAGAAACAATCCTGTATCCTTTTCTGTTTCTCTATCTGAAAAAAAAAGTCAACGAGAAAGCATTTCCATTTGTTATAAAGGTTAAATGAACACATCCTTAGAACAACTAGCCCTGATTGTACAAAATGTGTAAAGATTGTAAACGAAAACAGTGACAAACACACTGAGTCATCCGCTGAAAGGTTAAACAGAACTCAACACTGCAGCCCAGCGCTGCACTTGGACAGTGATTAGTTAGAGACAGCAAATTAAGGACAGACATTGTCACTGACTGTTGGCGCAGAGCGGCTTGATGGTAGAAGGTCTAAGATCAGATTAACACTGGCCCTAACGTCACAGCATGATGCTACAAAACTAGACATCCACTGGAAAAATGTCATGTTATCACACGAGAATGAATGAATGTATGGATGAATGAACAAAAAAATGCCTGTATACATGAGGAGTGCCAGAGTAAGTTATTTTAAAGCTGTTAGTTTTGTGAGAAAACTACATTTCTGCATAGTTTTTAAGTGATATCAGCTTTCAGAGGCACACGTTTATGTTGTTTGTCATCACCACGATATATATTCACACAGGCAATATGAGTTTATAATATCTATTCATTCAGTTTTTTATTTTTTTCCATCAAAAATGAAAAAATCAATTTTTTTACTGGTGTGATTAGTATGATGTTGCCGTAGTCAAAGGCAAGTCAAGGAGAGTGTTTTTGTATTCTGTGGTTCATGTAAAAGACAATTCAAACTGGTTCACATAAACATCTTTAAAAAGTGGTTTAATAAAAAGAGTTTTAAAAGCAGTATAAAATTAAAGAGAGACAGACATAAATGAAATAAATAAAAAAGATGAAATGCAAGAAATAAAGCCGTATTTGCCTGTGGGCTATGACCTGATAACTTGTCATAAAGTTGAGTAGGTGACATGTGTTAATAGAAATTCTTTCTCAAGGAATCTGTAACATGTAACACGGAATGATTGTGTTATGATCCATACAAGATCATTCTAGGAGTGCTAGGTTAATTACCATTCCTGCACAACAACAGATTCCCGGTTAATAGCCTATCAGTGTGTCAACATCCCATTTTGGTTTTGGAAACTAGGATGAGCTACTCTGGGTAATCTGGAAGGGCAAGCACATAAGCATCCTGCCTATAATTGGATTCTTGGAGTATCGGGTGGTCAGGTCTTGCAGAAGTAGACATTTTATTTATTTCATAAACCTGTAAATGTGGTCTTATTAAAACGCTATCTGGAGTGGTCTGAAACCAGGACCATGATTATGTGGAAACCTTATTCAGATTTCTTGAGGATCTCCGATGAAAGATCACAGGGATTAAGACTTTAGTTTGATTGAAATCTGTATACATAGGTCATGTGTGCATGGATTTGGACAATCCGATTTTTTATGATAAATGCAAACATTGTTTGTGAAAAATTATCAAAACTATAAGTTCCAAAATCAAGCTGCTTGTGTGCATGTAACTACTGGCATACGCCTGCAAAATGTTGCACAAAAATCCCCTTTGATCAGTTTCAAGTATCATGTGTAAGACAAATGGTATCCAGGTTTGTCATGTTCCGCGTAAAGCCTCCCTCTTCTCTCTAAGTCTCTTGATCTATTTTGCTACAGACAAATCACACACACCTGAGACAGAGACAAGCTCTTCTTTGGAGCTATATAAAATCCTTCAACAAAATGCCAGAGGATGACAAAGTAGAAACTATGGTACGCCGTGCAGACTCTTTTGATTAACTACAAACTAAAGATTAATGGCTTTCTGCTGCCGTGCGCAAACAAAGAAAGTTATTTTAGTGTTGATGACAAAAGCACCCTTCTGTTCAGGTCAGTTATGAGTTATGAAACACAGCTCAACATGGCAGATGGCGAGGAGAGAGAGAGAGAGAGAGAGAGAGAGAGAGAGAGAGTGTGTGTGTGTGTGTGTGTCTGTGTGTGTGCGTGTGCATTTGAAGCTGCAGGAATCCTGCTATTGTTTAAAGCCTATATGTGTCTTTTTAATATATGTATTTAACCTCAGATGTAGATAATTCTAAGCCTTATTTTTCAGTTCATTGATATTAATCTGATTACTAATACACAATGTAAAAATAATGTTTTTAATATGTAAGTGTACATGGATGTGATGTGTTTTTCATTGTTAATCCTAATTCATTTCAGATCCTGTCTAGGAGTATTTGCAAAGTAACACAAGTGGCTGCATGATTGCACGCACGCACGCACGCACGCACGCACGCACGCACGCACGCACGCACGCACGCACGCACGCACGCACACACACACACCTTGTCATGAAAAAGATCTTCCTCATTTTTTGTCTTTAATAAGAAAAACACACCAGGCATATCAGACCAATTCTGGTCCCCACAGGCTGAGTGTAAAAATCAGCTGGAGGACCCTATTGCAATAGAAATATGAGAACCCCCCCTCCTCTCCTCCTTACACACACACACACACAACACCCAGCACACATCTGGTAGTCAGGTTATTTTTAAACACCCAAATCTGGTTGCGCTCTCTTTGAGTTGCTACTAATGATTTCAAGACTGCAATTAACTCTTACGCTCCAAAGATACTGAAGGTGAATGGATTTTACAGGTTTCGTAAAGCTGTCAAACACTCGCCCTCACTCACACATACACACGTACTTTGAAGTTGGATTCTGCCAGAACGAGTTATTATAATACTACACAGTTGGTCAGTGCCTGGAAGACATTTCTTTCTGCCTGAAGAAACATGTTTTAATACTGTTGATAATTGCGTTGGTGTGCGACAGATTACAGAGTTGGAAATGTTTTTGTACATGCAGAACACACAGAAATCATGAGGGGCCAACTTGTACTGCTTTAAGATGTGTGTTGGGAATTATTTGGATGCCCTGCGCATACTAGACCAGAAAGAGGAAACGCAGCAATCATTCATTGCTTAAATTCTGCATAAACAATAGATCATGCTGTTTTTATATGATTATTCTCATTTTTGCAAACTGATTCTTTCATAAATAACCTGGCCAGCCATTTTCTTCTTCGATGCAAAGAATCTGTCAGGTTCTTCTGGATTCAGAACTAACAGATCCAGAATAAACTGCCTCTTAACTCCAATAAATAAGCTTACAACCTATTAGAGAGATGAAGAATGTGACAGAGTGAAAATGAAACTACTATCAACAAAAGACATGTTGCGTATGAAAACCAGGACTTATTGTTGTCGCTTTTGTAGTTATTCATAATTCTGGTGTCATCTTTGTTGATTTTGAATAGTGGCCATTTGGATATATGTATGGTCTGTCGCATCAACTTTCTAAAACATAATAAGCTGATAATTATGTCAAGAAAGCAAAACATTAACTGAAATAACTGAAAATCAAAACTGAAATAGTTTGAGTGGTAAACCTTGTCCTTCTTTCTTGTATTTCTTTGTATAAGTAAAAACCCCAATTTTAAATCTTCTGAGGCGTATCCAATGAGGAAACAGGCTTTCCTCTCAACCTCAAGTTATGTTTGCTTACCAAAAGTGGATATGACACATCTGCCAGTGCCCAAACCCATCATCCCACATTTGCTAGAGATTCTCAGGTTATCTGACAGGTTATCAATACCGTCTCCAAGGTGACAATGCGATAACGACTGTGGCGACAGCATCATTTGTGACGCGGCACATATGAGTGCTCTCAGTTGTCGTGGCAACCCTGACAGGAGCAGGTGCTTAGGGAGACAAATCAACTGGGAGATTGAGTAAACACACTCTCTGAATCTATCTGACCATCTCGTTCTAGTAAACACGCCATCAGATGTCGTATACGTGGAGTTTGTTAGCTCCTAATTACTGCCAGCTCTGACATCACATCTACAAACGTATGTGTCCACAGAATAAGGAGCACTGACGTGGTGCTCTTTTGGATCCTGGCTCTGCTGTGAAAATAATTCTGAACTACGTTATCCAGAGAACCCCTGTTCTACAAGAGTCAGAGATCTTTTCAGACTACAAAAGCATATATCAGTCTTAGTTTTTCTTCCTTACAAACTCTGATAGGAGCTCATGTTGGTGATTGCAGTTATCCAGAAAGTGATTGCATTGCAAAATGTGAAAAGTGTCTCATGTGTCTCAAAATTAAGCCACTTTCCAAAAGAATATAACACAAGTAGCCCAAGTCTAGCTACCCGGCCTTCTAACTGTCCATCAGGAGAATCTAGGATAGATGTTGATAGATAATTCCCACGACTTTTACCCAGGAGACAGAGATTCCAGCTTTACATTTTTAGACTTACTTTTGCTTTTAATTTTCAGTTTCAGTTTTTCTGTCAGATTATCCAAGCTACGTTTTTACAGAAAATAATAATCTGAAAGGATTATCTGATTAATTGTATTTCATTGGTACAAGTCAGTCCTGTCTAGAAACTGCTTGGATCCTGTTTCACAGAGTTCCTACCTATTAGGTTCCTAAACTAGACTGGAGCAAATGTAGGCTCTAGGGATAAAAATAAACCTGGAACAGGAGGCTGAGGCGAGGCAAGGTCTTTCAGTTGCAGTATAAAACTTTGCCATTAGATGTCACTAAGATCCTACAAAATGTGGCTTTCAAAACAAAATCACTTGCTTGGGTTTAGGAAAAGATCACGTTTTTTGGTTTATGTGATCAGTTTCATTATGACACGTACTTATTAGAGGAAGCAATGTTTTTTTGTTTATCATTGCTATGTTGAAAAGATAGAACCACACCAATAGATCAGTTTTTGATTGGAATCAAACAATAGTTTCTGACTCACAACTGGCTAGTAACAACATCAGTATAGATGTTGTTGCCTTCCGATATAACTGTTATTTGTTGAATGCATTATATAAAACTGTGAAATATTGGACTTTTTTAGTGAGACTTATTCAACTAATTTAGGGTGACAGGACATGGGCGGTGATTTCACATATTATGTTGAGAGACAGAAAATCACAAAACAAATAAATGTGACATTACAAATTGATTTTAAAAAATGACAGCCTCAAAAATATGAGAATCTGCTCAAAAAGAGCATGGAAAAGAAAAAAAAAAATAAAAAGAAGTCAGAGCAGACCAGAGGCAGGGACGTGAAAAGGATGTGCATGTATAATAGATGATCTGGAATCTACGCCTTGGCCTTCAATTCTTCCTCTTTCCCTTCTTGGCTCTTGTTTATTCCCTGGCTCTTAATTCACCCAACCCCCTTTTTCTCCCTTCATCACACTTCCACTTGTGTGACATTTGCCGTTTTCTCAATCATCATTCCTTTCTTTTTTATCTTACTTTTCCATCAACTCCTCCTCCATCTCAACAGGAAGAGGCTCTGAGACCTCAGAGGGAAAAAGTATAAGAATATTCAGTTTTTTTATGGGCTTAGACTCTGCTCTCCTCGACTATAATGCCTTTCAAGAGGAACTTTGTTCCATTTAAAAGCCACTTTAGATTTAATATACCATATGTCACCTGATATGACATTTTCAGAAGTGTGTCTGGCGACTCTACACTCTGGCTGAGTGTGCATAGTCACAGGGGATTTTATATGTCCTCTGTTGTCAGATAAAACTACTGAACGAGGAGTCTTCTGACAGTCTCCATAGAATGAGATGCTCTATAATATAATATTGAATGGAATACTGCCTCACACTGACATGACTTTTTAATACCAACAGACAGCCAAACCCATTATGAGATAGGGTTTCTGCTCATATTAGAAACGTTGTAAATGGTTCCAGACATAAGTCAAAAGAGTTTAGACCCTTTTCTCTTTAAAGAAATGGCTCTTTTTCTTTTTTAAAGCTCAAATACCAGCCGGTTTTCAGAAGTAAACACCTTTTCTAAATGACTAAAACATGGTATCCATGTTGAGTCATACAAGCACTCAGATACTCAGAAAAACAAAACTGACTTTGGAGCTGACCTTTTCAGAGTTCCTATCATTTTTGCAGTTTAACACAGCAAGGTTTTTTTTTAATTAAAAAACTTATTTTTAAGTTATTATACAGAATGAGGTAACGGTATAATGACCACATGACTCTCTAATTGAACATCGGCACTATTTATACATCTGTATTTATATAATAACACAACATAGTTAAAAATGTACTGAAAATACAAACTGAACATTTCCAACAGATGCATGAGGGAGTGAAACACCGTAAAAGAAACTGCAGGGAATAAGTCATGGAGCGTCCACAGTGAGCGGTCACAAGAAAAGATGTAAGAGAAAGCTGACTGTTCAAAATTAACTCGTGATTAATTAGAGAATAATTGAAATTCTCACTCAATTAAAAACAACGATGACAGTTGCGGCAATTATACAAGGACAGTAAGACCGAAGTAAGTAGTCTACAATATGTCCTTGTGAAATGTATAAGGTAGAGGCACATGATGTTCATCTAATCTTGTGTAAACCCTTAGGTTTGGGGTTTTTTTGGAAAACAAACAGCAATTTGCTCACAATCTTGTGCAGAGTGAGAAGAAAGAATTGGTGTAGCAAACTGTAAAAACGTTAATTTTCACTCTTCAAACTCCTGAGGGAAGCCACGGGTGTCAGCGGCTCGGGTCTTTGTTTGGTAGGTTGGAGTTACTCCTGCGCAGGCTGGCTCTGCTCTTTATAGCACGTGATGAGAACATGGAAACCATGTTCTCTTGTTCATTGTATTTGTTTAATATGACATGGATTAGTCTTTGGATCAGGAGAACCATAGAGTAGACCTGCTTTGGCCAGGTGTTATTATTATCGGCAACATTTTTTGTTTGCTTTTTGGGGTTTATTGTCTTTTTATCGTCTTTCTTTTCAAGCTGAAAATGGAACCATAGCCAGAAACAACAGTGGAAAACCAAATACATGCGTTACCAAAACCAAAATAACCAGAGCAACACAATAATTAAATACTAAATTGGGTTTTTGTAGGATTTTCCACTTCCCCAGACAACTCTTGCTATGAGTCGTCAAATCTATTGCGCCTAAGATCTTTACCAACAGGCTGTGACTAACTAGGTAGACCGGCTGTCTATGCTTCCCATATGTTTCACACAGCGTGGAGTCACTGGATATGAGTAAATAAGCAGTGCTGACACTCTTGGCTATTGGCAGTTCCTGTTCTGCACTGTATGACAGATGGCTGCTTACTGACAAACGCATCAGCTCAGGACCATCGTCCTCCTGAGCCAGCCAACCACGAGCCACCAGTCAGCTCAGAGGACTAAGCCGATCTGTTGCCCTGGCAACCGCTATTTCAGCTCCACCTTCAGCCGAACACGTTGCAGAGGGGCACCTAAAAACGAAGATTAAAGGTTACGGATTTTATTCTTCTAACATAACATGCACATCCACACTTTTATTCTCTCCTAAGCCCCATCAGTCTCTGGAGCTTCCCTCCCTGTTTATATCCCTCTTTCATCCCTCTCTGCCTTCACAAGGATGTTTTGCTCAGTAGAGAGAGGGAGAGGAGGGGAGTTGGAGGAGGCGCGACAAAGCAGCGGTTTGGAAACTCATCTGGTAGTAATAAGGCCTCCACATCGCTACTGTGACTCATGCCTGCACACGCTCACCAGACTATTACAGGCTTATTTAGTACGTATGAACATCAGTCTGTGTGACCATGTGAGCTGAGCTGGACACCAGACCTGTGGTGCACCATCTAGACCTCACAAACACGCCCAGAGAAGAAAATACACCTTTGCAAAAGCATGCTACATGACACATATAGTTAAAATCTCAAACCATAAACCAAATAATTACCAAATAATAATAATTACAGTCATTGTATAATTCTTTGTTTTGGAGGATCTAGCTCAGGATTACAGAGAAATTATGAGTTGCTTCGTGCTGTTTATCAAAGTTTAGGTTCCTGGTGGAGATAAAATACTGAACCACTCCCAAAACTGTATTAAAGGATAAAAGTACTACTGGGTAATTCATCGTAGTTGCAAATGTGCTCAATTAGTACCAGAAGCGTTCCACACACTGTTTTCATGCTTAGACTGTCAAAAACTGGACTCTGGATTAAGAGAGGAGTTGGTTTGGTGCACTAATGGAAAATGTCAAAACACAACAGACCAAACTTTAATCAGGGACCAAAGGGTTTGGGGTTGTTGGGGGTTTTTTTGTCTTTATTGTTTTTTGTTTTTTTTACAGTCCACCAGATGTTATCCAAATTAAGGTTAAGATGAGTTGAATATCTGAATTATAGATTGCTGCTGTCACAACTTGAAGCCTGCACTAGAACACAATAAGGAATAAATAAAGCAGCATTCCAGCTTGTTGTCATCTAAAGCGCTTTGATGAACATTGTGAAAATGTTTTCAATATTGTGTGTTCATTTTTCATTTAAAGCTTCTTTTTACTGCAGCAGCTGTTACATGGCAAATAAGGTGCAGCTCATCTTCTCAGAACCACTTCATAGATGGCAAGTCAAATATGTTCTTCTCCGTGCATGGATTTGGGGAAGAGGAGTGTGCACGTTTAACTGCCTACATCTTGAGCTCTTGTGTCTGTTGTGTCATATCAACTGATGATGGAGATGACGGTAATATTGAGTCATGCAGATTATGCATAAATCAACCGGGGACTTCTTGATTTATTTAATATTCAACCCAAAGCTTCCTCTTTTCAATGCATGTACATGTGTTTCAATGTACATGTAGTTTTAGCTGAAAGGGCTCATTCTTAACACAGTTTGCCACGCACTGGCATAATCCACTGCCTTTGAGGGGTTTTCTTAGAATCACGACTCGGGATAAGCGTGAACAGATCCTTATCAACCAGCAAAATGGCGGCTTGGTGCTGCTGATACCAGAATTTATCATCTAGATCCCTGTGAGGTGATGCAGCAGGCCCTGCGCCCGCCGCTCAGGCGCACTGCGCGACCCACCTGCGCTCCTCCACAGCTGTTTTCCGGGCGCGTCAACCTCACGGGTCCATTTCTATACAATGTAAAACAAACAAAATGCGCATCGGCCAGGTGCTATGCGCAAAAGTGCAAGGTGCGCTTGTGCCATCACGGCGACCGGCTCCTACGTGGAGGAGAACGCGAGCGCAGTGGGACGGGGTGTGCGCTCAGTTCGCCGCATTATGAAGCAGACTGGATGAATGCGTAAAACTGACCGGGCTCGTGCGTCCCAGGGTTGTCGGACATCTCCAGCACCAGCAACTCGCGGCCCTCGAAGCTCTCTCCGATGGTGTAGATGCGGATGATAGTCGGACACTGAAGCCACACCGAGACCAGGGCTTTACGCAGCTCCTCATAACGATGGTACTCGAAGGAGATCTCCCCGTCTGTACCGGCTGCGCCCCTCAGGAAGACCACCGCGGCCCCGAACAAAACCGCCAAAAGGAACGACTTCATAATAACACGTCCTCGTTTCCCTAAAACCCTGTCCTCCTGTCTGCCTGCGGCTTGCTTCCAAGCCTTATCTGTCTGCGGCAGCCTTGCTCTGGGCTATAAATATATCTCTCCCTCTGCCTCCCTCACTGCGATGCGCTGCTGTACCTGAGCGTCAAAGTCCAGTAAAGTAACTGCGACGGTTCACACATCCGAGTACGACTTCCAAAATAAAAGCATTTCCTATTTTAGTTTTGTTAAAGCCATTGTTGTAAAATAAAAAAATAAAAATAAATAAAAATTCGTTTTTTTTTCGGAGAGAGAATTATTTGAAATCTCTCTCTCTCTCTCTCTCTCTCTATATATATATATATATATATATATATATATATATATATATATATATATATATATATATATATATATAAATCTGAGTAATAAGGGTGAACATCACAATTTATTATTAGAAAATGACTGAAAGTGAAGAAAAAATCTGAAATTAATTCAACCATATATCAATTATTAGGAGTTTAAACTTTTATTTAACTTTGTAAGTGTACAGAAAGGGTATAAAACAGATTGCCTTTACAGTATCTCTCTGTTTACTGCCACCTTGTTATAAGTCCGTTAGGTCGATTGGTGCAAAAAATGTCAATAGAAGCAAAAAGAGGAGAGTTCACAACTTCCGCTTTTAATGTTTGCCTATTTTTTCATTTATATCTAAGTCCTGATCTGGTTACATGTAAGAAGGAGTCATAAACTCTCCCGATTTTGCATGTAATAACAGTATAGGTTAAATATATTTCTTCCTTGTACAGCATGGTGCCATGTTGTAAATGGGCAGAACGAACAGGCCACTGAAGCTGAACGTGGTCATCTTATGTCAATCAAAGTTGGGTGTGGCTACCAGCTTCTCAGTGTAGGAGATGTGGAGATGAACGTTTGCATCAGAATATTTGGTTTAAAATTATATTTAAATTAAATCAGAACTGACCGCTGTGTTTAACTAACACCACATTAGTGCAAACTACAGATTGCTTCATTGAGCTCTGTCGCATGACAATGACTGATGTCGAGGTGACGATGACTAGTCATTGGCTAAGATGACTGCTAATCCAAAGTCTACACTCCATATCATCAATAATTATATTCCTTTATTCTTCTAACGTGGGTGTTACATCTTGATAGGGAGACCAGACAGTTTGAACCAGGCTGTGACATTTTCACAACAGTCTGTGGAGATTGACTCATTTTTTTGCAGCCAGCCCTCAGTGGCCAGTCGATGAACAGCAGTTTTTGTTACTTTAAGGTTGGTTTCACTTTGCATGTTAGATTGTCGGTGTTTGGATGAGACCACTGCCTGCAGTCCTTCATATACACTATGACCTCAGTTTGTGTGTAGGGACTCTATCCACACTATTGCTTCAGTGGAATCACTTTTTTTTTTTTTTTTAGAGAATTGAAATAGTAATCCATTTGACCAGGTTGATTGATGCACACCGTTCCCCTCTCCATGAAAGTTTCCCCTTGGAAAAGAGGGTTTTAACTCCAGAATGTTTCTTCAAAATAAGTTTATCTTTCTCTGTGCTTTGGTAACATTTTTATTTTAGTTTGATAACTAATTGACCTTTCACTCTATTTTCTCTCCACACTTCTTCCATAGGTTAGTTTCTAGTTTGCTAATAAGACAGACCTCATCTGTTTTCTTTTGAATTTTCTTTCTCTGCAAATTGAATATTGTAAATTTGATAAATCAATGAGAAAGCGACTTCTAGGGCCTCTACAAATAAACAAATGAGAATTAAACTTTTTAAATAGGCTTGGGTGCAAAGTACTAAAATGAATTAACTGACAAAGGTTACGAGTTAGTTAATTTATAAAACATACCATTATAAGGAATCAAATATAGGAATAATGCAAAATAATTGATATTTAGATTTCATAATTTTAATTTTGTTTGCCGACCTTGCACCTTGTACATTTTCAACGCCTTTATGAAAAACCGCCTCACTTCCTGTTCACGGGCTGCTGCTGCTGATGATGATGTGACAAGTTTGCATGTGCAGGATGAAGCTGTAGGAGGTGACCTTAGTGCAGCAGAGGGATATACACATGCAACATATTCTCCATCAACGCACAGCTTAATGAAGCTGTATCAAAACAACGCCAACTGATCTTCTTCTTTACAGTAACACTTCTATTTGTTAACAGCAGAAAATATATTTCAAATTCAGAGGCACATATCACAACTCACTGAAATTCAGTTAAAAAAAAAAAACTGCAACATGACCAAGCCTTTGTTTAAAGGGTTGACATATTTATTTTAATGTGACAAATACAGAAAAAAAAACATGGTATGTTTCTTTTGGATCAAATTTAAACAGTACTGTTGTTATTACCATAAAAATATATATATTTGAACAACCTTCAAGAGCCATTTGAGCCAATTCCCTTTCCACCTAAAATATAACATGAGTTTGCATCAAAAAAAGTCTTCTTTGAAAAGGCAGCACTCGGTTTAGACGAGTTTCCTCTGAACTGCGGGAAGTTACAAGAGTTGCTTAGATTCAGATCATCTCAAGGAGAAGTGCTAAAGTGCTGAAACATTCAGAGGTAAACAGCAGCATTTCACATCAAGTAACATGGTATACATACTTTAACTTGATAATTCAAAGCAAAACATTTTTTTTCTTTTTCATTTAACAACTGCTTTAAAAAAAAAAAAAAAAAAAACAGTCAGTGGAGTACCTTTTTTTCCCCTCCTTTTTATTTAGTAAGGCACAGAGAGTAGATGACCTGCAGTCCAATTAAGAATCAATACACAGCAGTGCTGATCATTGTTTTTACAAATCTCTACTGTGTGTGATCTTTTAAAAGTCTGCTAAAGAACAGATACGAGCGTGTTGGCGAGCAGAGGAGCAGGCGCTTCACTGCTCTTTCTTGTCTCCTTGTTTCTGCAGATATTTATTGTACTGGCTGTCGGTGTTCAGCAGCTTATCCCACCAGGTGAAGGTGGAGGCGTAGTTCCCGACAAAGTTCATGTGGTGGAAGTCATGGAAACGGGCACCAGCGTAGAATGGGATCAAGTGGAGTGGGTTCAGAGGGATGTCGTAACCGCTGACAGGAAATAAAAAGGGGATAAAGTTAAGTCACCTTGTTAGACAAAGCCAGGACATATTTTAAAAATGTCAAATAACAAGAATAAAACTTCTAATTGTCTCCAGTGTTGTTGAAAACAACCTGGATCAATAAATTTCACAGCAAAAGAATCATTTACCGGCATTCCTGCTCCATTGTATTGTATCCATTGTATGCCACTTTACTTTGCCTGTTGCTCTGTCTATATCATTTATTTTGCTTTTTGACTAGTTTTATGCCAATTAAATAGTATCTAGAGGCAATTTCTTCAGCACCAGCTGATACTACCCTCCTGAAGTCAAAGCAAAGTTCCCATGGACCAGACTAATTCTTCTTATCGAAAAGAATAAATAGTCTGTGCATATAATGGTTTATCTGTAGGCTTTATGTTAGCTGGCTTATTTCTTTATGATTAATGTAAATATTCAGAGCTTGTTCAGTCCTTCTGAAATGTAACTTTTAATATTAGTATTTATTTTAAATCATCATCTTTATAAGTTTTTAATTGCAATCTCATGATTATGAAACTAACTCTAAAACAAAAGCCAACAAGATGTCATAAAAACATACACTATATGTGTGTTTATGGGAATTCTTGACCATTCTTCCAGAAGCACATTTGTGAGGTCACACTGATGTTGGAACAGAAGTCCTGGCTCTCAGTCTCCGCTCTAATTCATCCCAAAGATGTTCTATCAGGTTGAGGTCAGGACTCTGTGCAGGCCGGTCACGTTCATCCACACCAGACTCTGTCATCCAGGTCTTCATGGACCTTCTTTGTGCACTGGTGCACAGTCAGGTTGGAAAAGGAAGGGGCCAGCTCCAAACTGTTCCCACAAAGGTGGGAGCATGGAATTGTCCAAAATGTCTTGGTATGCTGAAGCATTCAGAGTTCCTTTCAGTGGACCTAAGGGGCCAAGCCCAGCTCCACACTGGAATTCACTGAGCTCCTGAGAGCGACCCATTCTCTCACAGATAGTTGTAACAACAGTTTGCATGCATAGGTGCTTGATTTTATAAACCTGTGGTCATGGAAGTGATTGGAACACATGATTCCGTTTATTTGGTGGGTGAGCGAATACTTTTGGCAATATAGTGTATGTCAATACAGCTGCATAATATCTTATGTTCCTATTCGCCCTCTGGTGGTCATTCTTAAAAATTACAATAAACTTTATAAGATCTATTTTCACATTTTGCTACATGACATGAGGCTACACTAACAGAGCTATGTTTGAGTCAGAAGTAGAAAGGACATTAAAGACCATTAGAATGTGTACCAGCAGATGTATGTTCAAACAGTTAATGTGTCCCACCTGTGGACGTCAATGGTCTCCAGCAGACGGAAGGCCACCCAGGCCCAGAGGAAGAACACGTGGTTACAGAAGACCATGATGGCGATGAAGAAACCAGCTCCAAGAATGATCGTCTCAGCTGGATGAGCATATTCTGCTTGCATGCCGAATGGAGACTGATGGACAAAGGATACGGATTATATAAATGTATGCTCACTTTTTCAAATAAATTGAAGCTACAGCATGTTTAGTATGTAACTCTATAGTGAATGGATGAATAAGAGAGCTGTGTACAGCCTAATGTTTCTCATATCAGTACATAATAAAGAAAACAACCAAACCAACCAACAACAAAAAACACCAGGTCTCAGATCAGGTAAATGCAACCTCAGATGAACAACAGGACCCGACACATTACACCATGTCAGTGCCGGCATTCATTTAAGCTTATTTCTCTTTATTTTCCAGTATAACATTTAATCAATATTAGCCTTGGACTTCGACTTTGCTGTTACACGTTTGCTCTTATCTTTTTGTAATCACTCTGCTGTAAATTGGCTTGTGCGTTTAAGTTCTATGTATTGTTGCTTGACATAATTTTTTCCAAAGTTTAGTATTCCGACAAATGGGCTCACATTTAACTCAAGAATATTTATCTGAAAAAACTGAAATAAAGACACAAGAGTCTAAACCATCTTTATGTATAATTCTCTGTGCACCAGTTCAACGTTCTGAATAAGTGTGACAAGAAAAATGAGAATAAAGAATACTTTTAACTAAAAAGTGAAGAGTTAAATAACAGCCCAAGAGAATACTTATTTAAACTATTCTGCATCTTTGAGAGTATAGAAAAATATTAACCATGTGATCCAGATCAAAAAAAAAAAAAAATCAGTAAGTCCTCAGCAAAGACTGAAAGTAATAAAATCATTACATAAAAAAATCTTTAACACAAATCATCCACCACCTTGCTTAACAGTTCGTTTGACGTGTTTTTCTTGATATGCCGTTTGTTTTTGTTTTGTTACCAAACTTGGCTGTGTGCATTCTGACCAAATATCTCCATTTTGGTGTCCTAGTTCAAAAGGATTTTACTGCAAACAAGATTGTGTGTGCTATCTTCCTCTCACTGCACCGCCACGCTCTTCAATATTTAACATGTTATTTGAAGCCTTTTTATCTTTGTTTTCACATTTTGGACTGAAGGACGAATTTGTTGGGATATCAAGTCCTGAAGATTATCCAATCTTAAGCGCTTTCCCACTTGTGAATACTTTCGTTTTCACACGAATGTACTTCATTGTTTGTGGTTCACTCACCGTGAAGTCATGATGGACTTTGTGTATGTATTTGTAGATCCGTCTGTGATGCAGCAGGCGATGGAGAAAGTAATGCCAGGTGTCCTCAATGACGGCGCAGCCAAAGCACTGGGCCAGGATGGACGACCTGGAAGGGAAGGGTTCACCCTACTATAGTAACCAACTAGAGACAGGACCAACAGAAGGCTCACAGACAAACAGCGTGCCGGGAAGCAATCGGGAGTTAAGGGCCTTGCCCAGTGATTTACCATTGTGGGCAGCCCTGGGATTGAACCTGGGTCCTCCACACCCAAGCCCACCACTGTAACCACTACGTAGAAATAGTACATTCTTGATTTAAAATCCCAAGTAGATTATTAAAAATGACTCATGAAATGTGCCACATAACGTGTTTCTACAATTATCACAGACATGGACTTAATTATCAATTTTCCAATTTGCTACAAAGAAAAAAAAACTTTGTATCTGTGTTGCAGTCACACTCCTTTTTGGCGATTTACTACTCTATTCTTTATCAAGGGTTTAAAAAAAAAAAAAAACGCCATTTAAGTACATTTTCTTTGCTTTGTTATTGTCCCACTGACCAGCGTGGCATGGAGTCCCAGTCATAGGGGATGCTGAAGTACTCTGTGAAGTAGTATGTGCCACAGATTAAAGGAAACTGAATGAAAAAATGGTTAAACAGCAGCATCTTGAAACATCTCCACTGTTTCTCCCAAGTCTCTGGCTTGTCCTGCGCAAACACACCCACAGACACAGACACACATGAATTTGTGTCAGCCAGCAGATTAAAAATTAAATTTAATTTAATTTAAAACAAATTACACACAAACCTGCTGGATCTTGTACTTCTGCATAAAGGGGATGAACTGGAAGAGGAAACCAGGCAGGCAGAACAAGAAGTAAATTAACTCATGGACGATGAGTGATCCCCAGGTGGCAATCTGGAACTTGGTGTAGTTGTCCAGCATGTAGTTCCACGCTTGCTTCAGGGAGGGCTGCAAGGGGTTTTCTGGCAACACCCCATCTACGTACTCCACCGCGAGATAAGCAGAGCTCAGTATGTTCGCCGTGCCGTTCACTGCCATGATGGAGGATGAAAGGCGACTTCAAGCCTGAGAAGAAGATTCAAGGAAGGACAAGAATATGGCGTTACTCGCAAAGTACCTATCATACAGTGTATAATATATGTACTTCAGTGGCAGAAATCAAATCATTATGTACATTTAATTATTAATACTTTATCAAAAGTTGAAGGTAAAAAGAAATATGTGCATTTGACCAGCAGTGTTGGCTGTTTGACACATTTCCAACACACATTTTAAAATGCCTCTTTATTATTTATCCTGCATTCAAAATGAACAGAAGAAGAAGATCTTGTGTTAAAATAACAAAACAAAACAGTATTTGTTATACTTATTTCTAAATTTGACACGCAAAAATGTTCACTACGGTTAATTATTGCAAACTTTAAACCTGAAATCAAAAATGCAAATAGCCTATTCATACTTTTTCTTTCTTACTTTTATTTAACATTAGTTATTTATTATCATAATAATTATGATTTGTTTTTTCAATTTGTTCTCTAAAACAGTATATATTTAATTAAATCGAGTTTAAAAATCTATATAGGCACGCTGACTGACACAGTAGAGTAATATATGCTTTAAAAAATTCATACTTTGAAAATATACTTTCAGCCCAACAGCTACAAAAGATTATTTACAATCTAATGCAAAAGACCATGACAATTATAAACGTCACTTTTGTTTCAGCCGAAGTAGATTTAAATGTATCGGTAAATTACTTACACGGGCATGCGGGTGTTTAAAATGTAATTATTGGAAACCGTCACGTCTCAAACAACAGCAAGAAAACAAGTGTCAAAATATACTGCAACCATAAATGCTTCCTCGGTCCTACATGAAGGACAAAATAGCGTTTAATACTGTTGCTACATGGTCGGTTAAATATTGCGGCTGCAGACAACAACAACGACGACGACGACATCACCGCCTCACCTTTCTGCGGTTCTTCCCGTCTACCTGAGCGCGAGGACAACCGTGTGAAGTGCAGTATGATCGCTGAATCCTATTGGCTGGTGAGAGAGGAGCGTGTAGTCGTGGGGCCGAGCGGGCACGCGGATTGGTTTACAGAATGGAGTGATGATAGTGAGACTGGAGGGTTCTGCAGCGACAGCCAATCAGAGGCCAGCGCTGTTTTCTTTACTTCAGCAGACTGTGCGAGGGAGGAGATGAGGCGGTGGGGTGTCGACCTGCTGTCATCCGTGAAACTTCAGTCATAGGCCCATCGGCTACATATCCTACTGAAATTAAACAAATACAAATAAAATAAAGATAAACCAAAAGTAAAATATACCCATGAGTAAAGGACATTTGAACATTTCATTTTTTTTTAATATTGAAGAAAAATATATCCAATATTACACAATTTAAAAATTCTTACCAGTTAGATGAATGTAGTGAAGAGAAATTTAAAATATAATGTATAAGTATGTAGAAACTAAGTAGAATTACTACAGCAACATCCAGGAGACTTGAGCACCATCCCTTGAAGAGATTAAAATCACCTACTCATAAGGTTTTGTATATATATATATATATATATATATATATATATATATATATATATATATATATATATATATATATATATATATATATATATATATATATAGATAGATAGATAGATAGATAGATAGATAGATAGATAGATAGATAGATAGATAGATAGATAGATAGATAGATAGATAGATAGATAGATAGATAGATAGATAGATAGATAGATAGATAGATAGATAGATGAAAAGAAATACCCAGGCCTATTAGCAACATAAAAGACTCAAATTATTAAAACATCACATACAGCCAATCTCATTTTTGTTTGTTTTACTGATTTTGGCAAAGTTTTAAAAACAGATTATATCATTTCACAGCTTTAAATACAAGAAGCATATTTATTAACGATAATATAAAACAAGTATTGAAACGTTTTCAAAGTTATAAGCCTACATGACATTCCTCAATACACTGACGAGAAATAGCGATACCAGTTACTAGTATAGCAATTTTGAATATAGCAGGAGAGGCAAGAAGAAGAAGAGAAGAAAAAAAAAAAAAAAGACGGAAGAAAATGAAACTCGAGAAGAAGAGGTTTGGTCACTTTCTAGAAAGAGAGAACAGATTAGTGACAGAGCAACAAAGAGAGACAGAAAAGAGGAGACATATTAAAATTGGCACATTCATAGTATGTCAGGGTGAGCAGTAGTTAATAGGGTTGTTACACCGAAGAAGAGAAGGGAACTGCTGAGGGACAACAGGTTAGAGAAAGGGACCATGCAGTGAGTTCAAGCTGCTTCTGTCATTAGTGGTAACAACCACAGTACATATGGCTGACAGGCCACAGTAAAGAACAGATATATCCTCCATCGTATCCAACTGTTTTTCATTTCAAACAGCTTCTCTGTCCGTCATTGTTTTTGGCAACGTGAACGAGGCTTCTCCCTCACCAGAGGAGTTAATATTTCAATAAAAGTCCATCATCTCCACACAAAAACAAACAAACAAACAAAAAAAAAAAAGTACATTATCACGTTCTGAAACTTCTCCCATCGCTGTTAGTCTGAGATAATGCAGCCAACTCACTGATCTGAAGTCAGAGTTTATTTCTTTATCCCAGAACAGCACCTGAGTCCAGCTGTGCTCTGTCCAATAACAGTACTCAAGGCTTAACAAAAGGGAGGAAGAAGAAGAAGAGGAGGAGGAGGAAGGGAACAATGCATTCATTCAGGCACTCACAAACAGCCTCACTGCATCACTATAACAGGTCAGAAGTTGGACAGAGTGTGTTCATGCGGCGTCGAACCAGGCTTCACCACACACAGACTCGGATGCGCACAAACACACATGCTCACCTGTGCAGGCAAAGGAGCACCTTTATATGCTAGCACATATACACAAGCACACGTGTCAGGAGAAGAGAAATCAAGGAGAAACTAGTTTTAGTCCAGAATGGTCCTTCTCTGCTCTTCCTTCCCACAGGTTAGATGAGTGGTCTTCCTCAGAGCTGCTTCCCGTTAACATTACTAGTGCTGAAATAAGTTTGCCGTTATAGCAGCTTCGTATCAGTAGCATTTCTATGGCACTGCAGTGGTAAAGTGGTGCTTCCAACTGGGTCGCCCAGTCGCTGCTGCAGTCTGGCCAGGAGCAGATTAAAACCCAGGTCTGGCGCCCTCGTTTGTAACAGCTCCCCCGTCCGGCCATTCAGGTAAGTGCAAAAATCTTCATCATCCTCACTAATAACAATCTTGTTCTTTTCTTCGTCGTCGTCGTCGTCAGTGCTTCTGCTAATGCTGCGCAACATTGAAGCATTGGCATCGTAGGTAGATCCAAGATCAGCGTTTGGCGAGAGAAAACATTCCGCTCTCAGTCAGTGGCAGGTGTGAAGAGCAGTCATAAGGGCTTGTCGATCACAGTCACACCTGTAGTGGGTTTCCAAAACAAAACCAAGAAAAGAACAGGAAGAAGAAGGGAAGAAAAAGGTCAGTAATCACAACAACTAAAGCTTCTTAGATATGCCCAAGCGCCAACCATCCAACTTCCAGATTAAAATTCGTGAGGATTTGTTGCAGTTCCTCGACTGACCAATAGAGGCCGGCTCCAAAAGCGAGTCAATCTCCTTTGACCTTCATGTTAAAATGTCCAACTTTAGAGCAGAAATAAACATATTTACATCCTGGTTAAAAAAAAAAAAAAAAAAAAAAAAAAAATGTTTTGGTCTTAATCATTGATTTCACACCCATGACAACTCTGAAGGGGGTGAATATTTTTTGTACTACGCCAGGAGAGTTTATATACACTCGTGTGCTTCAATTGAGACCGTAAAACTTTTGTTACAGTTACATCTCTCATTCACACTACTTCAAGCAGTTTAAACCTTTGAAACTAGGGGGAAACATTTTTTTGTTTCACCAGAAACCTTGTTTCAGTTTGTAAATGCAGTCGTTGTAGTGTAACATAGTTGGGGAGAACGGAAAACCTATGGACACAAGTCCAAGTTGCAGCGAACTGCTTTGTGATTTGCTCTCTTGCCTTTCTTTTCTGGCTCACTTGGTCCACATTTTGACCATCACTGAAAAATATAACACACACATGCTGCATTACTGACAGTTTAAACAACAGCACGGAGACGAAACAGCGAGCACTGTTGACTTTATTGTCCTCAATATCTGCTATTATGCAGACAAAGTCTGGACTTCATAACACTGCAAGTGTTGTGAGCTCATATAAGAAGAACCTGGACCAAAGGTTATTTCCATCAGAGTATTCGGCCCATTCTCACTGGTTCGGGTGTGCTCAGTGACAATGGATGTGGCACTGACTGTAAATCCGTGTTGGTTTGAAGGAGGTCACTGAACAAGCTGCTCTCCACCATGGACAGTCCATCCCACCCCTTCACAACGGCATAGCCCAGTCTCCAAAAGAGTCCCTCATATAGAGCCCTTCAAAATAATCGTTCCTCATTTTTACAGTTTCAAGTTTTATTCTTACTGGCAATCCATTTGGTATAAATTGTGCATTTTCCTTCCGTTTGCACCCTTTGTCATTGTTACTTGCTGCTGTGACAAAGTCATTTCCTTCACAGATTTGTAAATATCCATCTATGTAATGATAAACAGCAACAAAGTGTTTGTCACTTTCTGTCCTTGATGCATTTGCACTGAGAGGAACTTCAACAGCTATCGCCCGAGGGAGATAAAACAGCACTGAGGTCAAGTGCGAGGCCTCACCATCAGGGCAGCGGATTGTCTCGTTAACTTGGCACCGTTTGAACCAGTTCCTCATCACACACACAGAAATGTGACTAGTAGGTGAACGCTCGCGCTGACCTGCATAACTGCGGCCTGTGCTCATGCAAGTGGGCAGTAGCGTCCACTTATCAGAGTTTGGATTGTAGAACTCCACCGAGGCCAAATTGCAGCTGCCATCGTCTCCTCCCACCACGTACAATATGTTGTTCACAGCGCACACACCTGAAAACACAAGTACATGATGAGTAAGGGGCATCTAATGGAGGAAGATTCCAGATTCAAGGACGCCCTGTGGTCACGCCTTTGACTCACCAGCATTGCGTCGACACATGTTCATGTCAGCCACTTGACGCCAGGTGTTTGAGGCCGGGTCGTAAACTTCACAGCTCTTCCTCACCAATGGACCGTCATGCCCCCCCACAGCATACAGTAAGCCTTTTAACACACCTACACCTGAGGAAGACGTTGCACATGTCGTTACTGACTGGAACCCCAGCAAACACGAGGCTGGTTTTGAGACGCGAAAACATTTCTGTCTCCGGTGGCCACTTACTATTAAAAGTCTCTAAACACGTCACATACAACTACACATCTATCCTAATAATCAGTTTCGGGCATTGTACATAACACGAGTAGGTCTTCTGTTTTTTGGGGGGGGTTTTCTGTAAAATCCTGAGCCTGAAAAATCCTGTGCTGCTGCAATTACTGTAAAAAGCAACTTTACTGCCTTAAATAAATCAAAGATCCAAGTGCAGCTTGTGTGAAAAAACACATTTCTCTTCTCCATGCAAGGTATTGACACATGCAAGTGAAGCGCAGGGGATTTTCGGTGAAGGGATACCTCATCTGCATTTGGACTCTTCTTTACACAGGACATTTGTTTTCACACAGTGGGTAGTAGGAAAGGTTCATGCAAAAATCTTGGAGACAGTTTCAGATGACTTTCATTCGTAGACTACTTGGCCAAGGGCAGAATATCATCCGAATGACTCAGTCTCAAAGCATCACTAATGTGCCCTTAGTGCATTTACTCCCGTCTGCTTGTGATCAGATCACCCGGGGTGCATAATAATTTCTGCCGCTCTCTCCCTCAATAAAAAGTCTTTCTGTCCACAGCCAGATTATCTAGATAAACTCTGACGTAGTTGCCAAATTCCTCTTTCCACTGTTTTTGTGATCGTTATTTGCCTCATATGTGTTGAAAAATGTCAGCTCCTGCAGTAAATTTCAGAAAGAACATATACGTGCATCCAATGCCAGGAAGCAGGGCGCGTTTTCTCTCCCATGGCAGCAACCAGTTAGGATTAGGAACGTTAGTCTCGAGCCAATCGAACCATAAAGAATTGCACTTTCTTATGCTGAACCACCAGAGGGCAAGTGGAATTGAGCCATGTTTTTCATTTTTTATTATATATTAAAAAAAAATCTGTGCATTATTTCATTGTGTGAAGAATACATCTACAAGACTCATCCAAAACATAGAAAATGTTAAAGTTAATGGTAACCAAACATCCATACAAGCTCACACAAACACACCTGCTCCACTGCGTCTCGTCCCCATCTCTGCTATATAGCTCCATGTGTTGCTTTTAGGGTTGTAAGCTTCTACCGTACTTAAACATTGCCTGGTGGCTCCATCATAACCTCCGACAGCGTACAGGATCCCTGAAAAAACAGTTGCAGGACATGTAATGCAGAAGTATAAAACAAGGTTTAGGGATGGATAAGACAAAAGGGGTTCAAATATAAAAAATTTAAAAAAAAACTGTGTCCACAAGGGAAGGAATGGTTTTTAAAAAAATCACATAAATCCCAGTGCATATTGTGCTACTGGAGTACATGAATACACGATACATACCGTTTGTTGCAACATAAAATAAACTGGCTTTAAAAAAAAAAAAAAGTATAACTTATTTAAAGTTGCATATCCTTCAGCTTCAAGTGTCATATCATTTGGTATTTCTCTTATTTTATGCATTTCAAATGTTTTCCTAAACACTGGCTTTAAAACTGTGATTTATCATATAAATTGTAATTACCATTGACAACGCCCACTCCTACGCTACTGCGTCTGGTGCTCATGGGTAAGACGTGGAACCATTCGTCTGTCTTGGCATTATACGCTTCAACTGTGGACAGACCTGCAAACACTCCCAGAGCATGTATCAAAAACGCCACGAACTCCCCATGAACACACCCAGCACAATACTGCAGTCGTATAAATGCGTCCTGTAAAGTTGAACCAGTCAGAAAACGACGGTACCTGTGCTGCCGTCGAAGCCTCCCACGGCGTAGAGGAGGCCGTTGAGAACAGCGGCCCCAAGCGTGGACCGCCGATCCTGCATGCTACTCACACTGGTCCAGCGGTCCATCATCGGGTCAAAGCAGTCCACCGTCCGCACACGCAAAGAGCCGTTAAAACCACCGACCGCGTACACACACCCACCCATGTAGACCACACCTTAAGAACGAAAAATAATATAAGACAATGTAAAGAATTCTTCTTTAATTAAAATATGCTGTGTTTTTTTTCTCCTTAATCTGGCAATAATCTGCAACGACATTTATGGACAGAGCAGCACAGATGGCTAAACTGTATTATTTTTAGGCTGCCTTGAAGAAGACTTAGTCCACACAACTCTTAGAAAGCCTTTTTGCTGATGTCATGCATCATCTTACATTGCAGCCTTTATTTTTTTTATTCTTAACACAGGTTAGTCTCATTTTCAAGAGAGACCTGCTTGTTGCTTCATAAGTTTTTTTTCTATCTGCTTGTATATCATGCTCAGCTTGTTCACATAAAAACAATTTTAAAAAAGTAATTAAAAAGAAGTAGTAGGCCTCATCTACCATACTTGATGTGCTGCAGGCTCAGTCCCAACATTTCGGCAGAATTCTAACTGCAACATGTCCTGTCTCCTGGGAGCTCTGATAGGGTGCCTCTGGAGTAATTCCAGTTGTGAGAACACATCTCACATATGAAATCAACTTTAGAGAAACTTGGAACCCAATTCTAAAGACATTCTCAGTTTGCTCGTGTATCAAAAGGCTGTAATAAGGCCTACATTTGGATGAATGTGGTGGGAGTTATTAATAAACACGCCACCAGAGGGTGTGGTAAATGAATATTCCGCTTCCAGGAGTCCAAAGAGGAACAGAATGCACAGCGTTTCATATTATCAGGCAGAAGTGCGCACTGATATCCACCAGGTTTCACCAAAATGACCGAGCTAAACACTGAGCAGTAGTTAAAGGACATCTGCAATGTTGACATTAATGGGCCAACAAAGCCAGTTCTGTATTCACACTCTTCTGAGAAAGATGGACACTTTGAATTTGAAGAAGCAAAACAAAACGTTTTTCATTGCAAAATCTGTGTCTTCTGTTATATTGTGCTCTTCTGACTTCATCATACAGTCTTTACATGTCCATCATCAACCAACAGATACAAATGCATCACTGCTGAGCATAAAAGAGGAATTAAAATCAGATATGTCAGCTGGGAAAACTAAAACCCACCAGAAGGAACCATTACATCACACTGACACAAAAACTCCTGTTAGATGAATGTGAAACTAAGTCTTATGGATGCTGCATGGTTAAAAAAAAAAAAAAAAAAAAAAAAAAAAGGATAAAACTCTCTATATGTAATGCAGTTTATGTTATTGACGTTTTTCTACCTGCTCTGCACCTCCTAGTTGGGAGTTCAGCCACTTGGTACCATCGTTGTTCCTCAAAATCATAACATTCAACACTCCGGATAGCCTTAGGAGCCTGGCCTCCAACAACCACCATCACCTAAAACACAACAGAAACAGCTGTGCACTTAAAAGAAGAGCTGCAGACCATTAACTAAGAACTGCAGGTGCTGCGCTTTTCTGACCTGAGACTGTGTTTGTACCTTAGGACAACAGGCTGGAGTTCTCATGCGAGTGCGAGCGGTCTTCATCAGAGCTCTCTGGTCCGCTGGCAGTAGGTGGTACTTCATGGCCTCAATCAGGTAGTCTTTACATGCACTGCTGTTCTTTATCAGGGACTCCTCCTCCACCCGCTGATGCAGTCGAGCATAGAGAGAGGATGCAATCAGCAGGCAGGATTTACACAGTATGTTCAGGTAACCGAGAGGTCGTATTCAAACAAACCTCACAGGGAAAGAACAATTTTTGTGTTAGCAATTTCTGTTTTGCCCGTAAAACGCATGCAGAACCTTTTATCCTGACCACCTGTTGCCATCTGTGACATGAAGCAACGGCAAAATCTGTTTAAATGACAAAAACAGATTTTATTTTTTTGTATTGGGGTGTTTGAGCTGTTCTGTTACACAATAATCAGGACATGATTACATTTGACGATGGTGCTTACAATACTCCCCAGTGAACTGTCTTGGACTGAATGCAGGTCTAATCTTTGCATGAAATATTATTCTTTACACCTATATTTTTATCATTTCTGTTGCATGCAGTCCTTAGTTTGACATCAATTTTTTCTCTAGTTAAATACCTTCCAATGTGTTTGCATTTCCTCTCTTTTTAGCCTGTGTTTTGTTTTATTTCTTAACTATTCCAGACAAAAGTCTTAGAAAACGTAAAACAGAAAGTTGCAAAGAAAAAGTCCATGCTGGAAGTCTACTGTGTAGTCCAGTCATTCACAATGTTCTTCCGTTTCTAATGACATTTATACTGTTATAATAAAAAAAAAAAAACCCCACCTATTTTGAAAATACCAGTTACTTAAATTATTAAATAGAACATACACAAAGGATGAGGTTGAAAAATATTTTCCATAAATTACTTGGATAACAATATGCTTATATTTTGTAATGAAGATTTTAGACCAAATTACAATTACAATTACAACCAACAAGATTAATGTCTGATCCAGCTTTATTTTTGTTCCCCTTTATTATGCTAAAAAAAGAATCCAGACACCACCCAACAAAAATGCTTATACCAAGATGCTTTTCTTGGTTGAGCACAAGAGTACAAAGTGATATCCAAAAGTAATCTGCACTAGGCAGATGTTCTCTGGTGTTATAAAAACCTAATTAGGTGCAAAAACGAGCCAAGTAACAAATCACTGAAAAACTACACAGGTTTGATAAATGAACCAGGGTACAAGCTCACTTAAATGTATGCTTTCATTTATCAAGGATACAAAATACCATCAGTTGCTGATGCAGAAATGCTGCTTGTATGCTCTGTTAAGGATTGGTTTGGGGGAAGAAAAAAAAAAAAACATTACCTGATGCCCAGATCATTAATTTTAGCTGTTTAATCTTTGTTTCAAAAAGTGTCGAACAAGCTAAAACACCACAAATCCCAAAACAGCTCCCTGGAATCTGGACATATGCTTCCAGTGTGCTGGCTGCACATGATGGAGAATTTATGTTGCCTTAGAAACAAGGATGATGCATCACAACTTCCCCAAACTGTGATGCCGTTACAGAAATGTAATAATAGTCTTCAGTTTTTCATCATGTAAAACTTTAACTCAGCCTCTGCTGAGTTACTAAACAAAGTCATTTAAAGAGAACAAGAGGTGGACCTGGGGAACATACCTGAACCAGGTATTCTCTGGTGAGGAGCGGCAGTCGAACATGTTCCATCAGGTGAGCCAAGTGTTCCTGACGGACATCTTTGTCATGGTTGACCCAAGCAATCACTGCTTCAAAGACCTGCGGACAAGTCCGGATATAACATGTACAGTCATCTGGACTCCTTGTCCCATGTGTGCTGAGTAAAGTAAGAACATGCACCTTCTCCTCTGTTGGGATGGTGAGCTTGTCGCTGGAGATCAGGCTAGACACTTGCTCCATGCCCAAATTAAGAAACTCTTCACTTCCAACCACCTCTGTGAAGTGTTGCTCTGTTGGCACAATGAGAATGTATAAGTACTTCTTTCTCATTGTAAAAAAAACAAAAAAACAAAAAAAAACAAAAACTGGTTTTTGACAAATACATCTCTCCCAATTTCATTAATTACATCTGTCCTCATTCTGTCTCCTCCTTTGTTCCAGATTCTTTAGGACACGCAAAAGATGTATTTCACTTAAGCAATAAGAAGGGCTGCAAGTTTTGAGGACACAAACCTGCGTAGCTGTTAGCCTGTGCAAGGAGTTGGGAGCAGGCGTGTAGGTCAGCGAAGGCTCGAATCCCCAGGCAGTTGGACGGATGGAGCTGGGAGCTCAGGAACTCACAACAAGCCTTTTTAACCTCATTGAGCTGGAGCAATCCCGCCGCAGGCAACAGCGCCTGAGAGACAGAAGCACGGGGCATGAACGCAGATGGGCATTTTAGCACCAGATGATGAGATGATGTTGATAGGTAAAATGACAACTTTTTGTTTTGATCAACTACTTTAAACCTTGCAAGTAACCACACAAAACCAGACCGTGAGTTGTTCCATCTCACCCTGCAACCTGATTACTAAAAATTATGTTTTTGGGGTGTCGTATAGCTCAAGCAGCAGAGCAGTGATCCATTTACAGAGGCTTGTGGGTCTAATGCTGACAGGAAAGGTTTGAGTCCCAGCTTTTGGCCCTTTGCTGCACACCTCTGTCTCGCTTTCAATCAAGAATCTCTAGTTAACTCTCAGATCGTCACATTCAGAATCACTTTAACCGTTTCTTTTACGCAACTCTGTGTTTTTATGGTCTTGTGTGGACAGAAACGAAATGTGAGGCCAGCCTAGGACATAAAGATCTGAACGAAGGGTAAATCTGATTATGCAGAATGTCAATGGTCCAGCCGGAAACTATGTTGCCAAGGTGTTAACAGCCCACAGACATATGGGAAATGAATGTATCCCCTTACCTGAACATTGTCTTCTGTGACCTGTATTTCTGCCGTGTAGATGTACTCTACCAGCAGGCCCAGAGTCCAACCGTCCATCTCCTTTATCCTCACTCGTTTTGCCCTGCTCTCTGTCATCTCCCCTGTTTATACACATGCATGCAATTTTGTATTTCATCGGCACAAGGATAAGAACTGTGTTGTTGTCAGTCTGCTTTTTAAAAAAAAAAACGCCAGAAACGGGTACCTGCCAGATGTAGAACAGCAAGGTTGGAAAACGGTCCTTACCAGTGAACATAGCATGGAAGTAAGGGCTTCCAGCAGCCAGAACCACTCTGTGAGCAGAGATCTCTACATCTTCTGCCACTATAGTCACGTCACACAACAGGCTCTGGCTGTATCAACGAGATCGAGACAGAAAGCACAAAGGAATAATGTCCAGTTACAGTTTACATGAAGGCACTCTATAGGCTGAGGAAGAGGAGATGACAAAGTACTGAATAGAGGGCGTGAAACACCTGCGCAGCTCATTCATGACTTTAAATGCCTTCCTCATGTGTCGAGGGTTCAAAGTGACAGGACCTTGTCTCTCGACTCCATCCTCTTTGTCCAGGGTGTGTGGACAAAGTCTAGTGCACCTGAAAAGCATAATGAAGATGTGTAAACATAAAACAAACTCAAAGATATCAGCAGAAATCCATGCAGGTGCTGCAACACATTATAACCCATGTATATCAATCTACTTACACTGTGACATTTACATGAAGCACCATCATAAACCGTTAAACTCATCACTAGAGCTTTCTTTGTTGTTGGATTCATACTTTTGTTTTTACCTGCTGCTATAAAATCAGAAACAAACAACCAGTAGATTCTTTAATGCATTAAAAACATGATTCTCAGTCATAATTCATCTCAAAAGCCCAGTTACATCTGTAATATTTTGTTGAAACACTGTATAGAGTATGCTTTACTTTAAGAACCCATTATTATTTTACATTGGAATGGATCATATCAAAATTGTGTTTAACAAAAGTCTCTCAAATTAACTGTAATGAATGAAAGCGTCACTGTACCTCCATCAAAAGTAGATTTATAGCAGATACCAGTCTGCTGATTTGTTCACATTTGTTTTCCCGCTCTCTTTTTTTTTTTTGTTATCATGCCACAGAACTTTGGCACTTTATAAAAGGTATCAGCTTGACAATTAAAATAAGAATGCTTTAGAAAAGAGAAAGTTATTAAAGATCGCAGCCTCTTGAAAGCTCTCAGATGTGGATTCACAAAGGTGGAACGGTACCAAATACTATGAGAGGATGGACATCGTTCACTACCTTGAAGACCCACTTCTGACACCACTTCTCTGAACACTCAAACCACTCTTTGGCCCAAATAAACAGGAGTATTTATAGTTGGCCTCTAAAACACAAATACAAGATCTAACCCATGTGAAACTATGTAAATTCAGCAAAATGGAGTTAAAGAAAAAAATAAGATCCAGAAGAAGAATGGCTCATGCATTTAAACTTGATGCATCAAACGTATATATATAGTCATTATATTAATCCAATTTATAGATTGTCATTAAAAAAAAGGGTGAGGAGCTGAGGGAAATGAAAAAGTTTCCTAGTGATGTTATGGACCTTTTTTTAATCGTAGTTCCATGCTGTCAAATGTTGTCTGATTTTCGAAGAGAGGCTTTGATAGACTTTTTTCCAAAGGTAGACACCATTTCTGATGTCTTTTTTAAATGTCTGTACCTTGCTTTGGTCAAATTATCACAAGATACAGTAGAAAACTTCCCCTTTCAACCATGTCATTACTGCTCAGTTTACAGTTCCCGCTTCTTCTGTGGTGTTTGCCTCTTTTAAAAGTGCTAATACAATTACATGCTACACAATTTTTCGTTACAGTAAAGGCAGCATGGTGGCAAGTGGAGGGTAAAGTCAGGTAAACAATCAAATAATGTTGTTGCCATGCCACAATATCCAGAATAATATTGAGAAGTTTTCATTTATTGGGATGGAGGGATGTTCATTAAGTCTGTTTCCATCAAAGTTTACAAGTGGTCAACACCTGTTTGAACCTCCAGGTGACATGTCCTGTTTCCGCCCCCAAAAGGGGCGTGGTCACTCTATATGCATATGCTGCTTCACACAAAGTGACAGGGTTGTGTTTTACTGCAGGTTTTGATTTTCGAGTGACTTCCAGCACCCAATTAAATACTTTCAAGCACAACAAATACATCTCCTTAAATATTGTACTGTTTAATAAATGCTTATCCGTGTAAATCAGCTGTCAGATAATGATGGAGTGATTACACCTCTGCACTGTGGTGGCGCAGAAGTACTTCAGTAAACATACTTGATTAACCTCTGGCTCTGCATCCAACACATAATTCAAACTGCTCGTGGCAAAATCACGTCTCCCCTATTTCCTGTCACGCGCGCGCGAGGATGTGTAGCAGTTCACACACATCCTCCCTGCTACAAACAAAACACCTCCGTTGTCTCTATACTGTAAACACCGGCAGAGCCTGCACAGCCAGGCTCGATGTCAGTCCCCGGGTGTCGGTCCCCGGTCTCCCCGATCAGCGAGCAGCCCCGCCGGCTGGCCGCTGTCTCTGTCAATGCGGTACTATCCGTCAAGCAGCCACCGGGAAACGTCAACAAACACACACACACACACACACACACACACACACACACACACACACACACACACACACACACACACACACACACACACACACACACACACCTCCTGCACTTACAGCGGATGACTGTCCATAATTCCTGTGTTTTTCAGAGGCTGAAAACTTGGCCCAGCGGCATGCACCATTCCATATCCACAATGCCGTCTTCGATGGGTCTGAATCCAGGCGTGAATCACGGAGATGATCGGTCCACAAGCGCCGAGGAGAGCAGCTCCATGAAAGCGACCGCTTTAATATAAATACACAGCCCGACTGCGGTGTCACTATCTACAGACACGTTGCGCTCCAGCCCAGTTGTTGTGGCCAGAGGACTGCCTCTTCTAGCGCTGGGAAAACAAGCTGGAAAGGAGTCCCGGTTGAGTCAAATCTGGTTTATTTTCTTATTCCGTTTTGATTTGACCCCAATTTCCAACTGGGCGTATATTCCTCCTGCTAGAGGCGGACTGACGAGAATACCTTTTATTTTCCAATAGCTGATTAAAACGCACAGACAAGGACATATCAGCAAAGACGGTCCTGTGAGCGGTTAAGGCGGCGCAGAAGAAAGCGCTGTCTCCCTCTAGCTGTGGAAGACTGCCGGGAGGATGATAAGTGTGAATGAGAACACACGCACTCGCCATCAATACAACCCCTCACCGTTATGCACATACTTGTATTTTTCACATGCACGGACTACCGGCATCAGCCACTTTACGGTACATACCTGTGCACAGCTGTACCCAAGTAACCCACTTTTAAATCAGATAGGGTCCAAAAGGGCATACTTGGGTTTGTAAGTTGAAAGTATATATTTTTCTTTAAAGAGGATGTCTTGTTAATGATGATTTTGAAAGGTATATATTTTAGTATTTGAAAACATAGATTTAGGTGTGGGAGCACAGTATCTTGGTGCTTAGTACTGTGGCCTTATGGCAAGAAGGTTCCTGGTTCACCTCTTGGCATGGATCTTAATGTCTGGAGTTTGTGTGTTCTCCCCATGCATGCATGAGTTTTCCCACAGTAAAACAAAAATCATCCATGTATTGTTAATTTGGGATACCAAATTGAACGAGACCATGTGCCCTTGACTTTCACCTGAAGAGAGCTCCAGCAGATCCCCATGACTCTAAATAAAAACATGTATAGAACGTGGATTTTTAGATACACATCAGGTAGTTCCCACCTATGACAAATGTACATGATCTATTTAACATAAAAGCATAAATAACCTACAACTACACCCACTTAAACACCTGCTGCTTATGACCAGAGCTGTAAACACATTTCTTGTTCTATAACTCTGTAGTATTTTGACAAACATACGTCACAATTAACTGAGACATTTCATTCAGACCGTAGGAAGCTCGGAAACACTTTTGAAAGGACATGATTTGTCATCCTTTTTCATAAAAACCAACAATTCTAATTTCTTTAAAAGAAATTTCATGTTTTATCAGTTTCGCTCACAATGAGACATCACATATTTGTATTTTAGACCTAAAATTTGACAGTTTTTAAAAAATAACCTGAATAAATTACAAAGGCCTGCTACCTCTAATTATTTCTAATACAGCTGCATCACATTCACTTAATAGTTTCTTGATTTTTAAAGTCAAAAGTATTGATTTTTCTTATTTTATGAGTATTCACTGATATAACTTCAACCAAGCCAAAAAATATCTCAAATTTTAGTGCTGCATATTTACAGGATGGACTCGAATATTAACATCTAAAGAGGCTAGACTCCTTGAGGTTTTGTATATCTAGCGGGTTATTTGAAGACAGAGCACACTCATCCCGTGTTAAGCTTCCTTTCTTTCGACCAAATAACTTTTTACCGCTTTGTCAGCTTTGTCCCCATGGCCCATCTGCGAGGACTTTTGTCTGGCTGCACTGCCAGCTAACAGGCAGGAGCTGTGACACCCAGCAGAACAAGTCTGTTATGGTGTGAAGACAGTGAATAGTTTACAGAGAAAAAAGGCCAACACAACGCTAAGCCTTCATGAAGCCATATTCTTACTAGTACTAGATTATGAGTAGAAGCGCTGAGGTACCCCGTTAAACTCAGCAGCCAGAGCGTGGCTGTTTTCAAAACTCTAGGACAATTCTGGAGAAAGATGAAGAAAAGAAAAAATTAAAACAGTTGCAAATTTTATTTTTACAGTTTGAAAAATTAAAAAAAGAAATCACTCTAGAAAATATTTACATACATCAATATATAAAGAAAAAAAGAGGCTCTACATGCAAATTGGCCCACATCTTTTCAGTGACACCCAACTCATCTTTAGTTTTATCAGTATGCGTTTAGGTACAGTCATGTTTCATTTCTGTCCTGCAAGCGATCTTTCATCCACTCATTTCAAATAAATCCTCTAACAACTGATGAATGTAGACATGCATTTCTTGTTTCAGTGTCTCCTGTGGCCTCCTCTCAGGTCAGTGAACATTTTCGACGTTATTCTTCTGACACCTTCCAATCCACTGTTTCATACAGTGTTACTCTGAAAGGCAGTAATATACTCATTTGTTTCTCACTGTGGTTATTTTTTTTTCATTATTTGCACTGGATGCCTGACCTTCTGAGTGTGGGGTAATTTCTGTTTATGCGATTACACATGTAGAGTGTTAGTTTGGCTTTAACGGAGCAGGGGGCAGACTCGCAGAGGCTTGCTCCAGAAAGGCCAGCGGTCCAGGAGGGGGAAGGTCTGTGGGTTTACGATGCTGACGGCTCACATCCTCGAGCACTTGTTGCCACTTGTGAAGGTTGTTCAGATGTTTCTGGACCAGCAGCTCTTTCCTCTGAAGCTCATTACGCAACTCTGATACATCCTGAAGTTAGGAAAATAAAAAGTACTTCAGATGAGACAAAATATATGAAGAACAAACAATTAATAAAAATCAACCAATAATAGTTTACCTCCTTCACCACTTGCTCTGGTTTCTGCACAGCCAGCTGAAGCCTTTTTTGCAAGAAGAAGCACTCTGTCTGCCGGGCCACATCCAGAAACTTTTGTATGCACTGGTCCACACCTACAGTTATCAGTTGTGTGCGATTTAATGTACAGAATACAATAAGAATAATCTCATACAGAAATACAGGGCTTCACTGACCAGTTCGGATCTCCTCCTGGTCTGTGCCGTTGACATAGTCTTGGCTTACCAAGGATGCAAAACAGGCCTAAAGAATGAACAAAGGGAAAATGAACAGTTAATTCCAAAACCACATATCGGAATCAGAAAGCCCTTATTGTCACTGTACAATGTGCATACTAAGAAATTAATAATTGCTCCCCTGTGATAACTTAAACACAAGTGGTTTTCATACCCTCCCAGCTACAATTTATTGAGAAAGGATTAATACTAGATGTTTTATGAGGCAAAATGTGTGACGTATTGTTTTACAAAGATGTAGTAACTTCCAGTAACTTCCAGTAATGGCTGCTATTTTATTTATTTATTTATTTTGTGTGTGTGTGTGGTGGGGGGGGGGGGGGGTCTATAAATCCATATACCACTTACTTTGGGATGTGACCACCTGATGTATAGAAACTTCCATACACAACCAGACTGATTATGATTTAAAAAAAAACAAAAAAAAAACAGTAAAGATACTCTTCATCAACCCATGCATCCATCTTCATCTGCTTATACGGGATTGGGTCGCGGAGGCAGGAGTCTAAGGAGGGCTGCCCAGACCTCCCTCACCCCAGACACTTCCTCCAGCTCTTCCGACCCCAAGGCGTTCCCAGGCCAGCCGAGAGACATAGTCTCTCCAATGAGTTCTTCCCCAGGGTCTTCTTGGGGTGGCCTGGAACAGCTCTCTAGGGAGGCGTCCAGGAGGCTTCCTATACAGGAGCTTGTGCAGGAGGTCGAGAGGCACCGGCCATCACCTCCTCCCACAGCTTGGGCTCTGGAACCCAGCTCCTTAACTCTTCATCAACGCGTTGCTGTATTGAACTTAAATTGGGGAAGCTTTGGCTGCATTCACTTGAATGCTGCATATCCATCAGTCCGTCCCTCCCTCCCTCCGTCCCTCCATCAATCTATCTGTCAATCAATCCGTCCATCCATCCCTCCATCCATCTTTCCATCCGTCCATATCTTCATCCATCTATCCGTCCGTCCATATCTTCATCCATCTCTCCGTCCCTCCATCCATCCATCCCTCGGTCCCTCCATCCCTCCATCGGTCCGTCAGTCCCTCCATCGGTCCGTCAGTCCCTCCACTCCTCCATCCATCATTTTATTGGATATCTCCTACACCCTCTTCTGAACAGCATCTGTCTGCTGCTAACAACAGTTAGCGCTGCCAGCTAACAAAAACAATGAGCGTCCTACCTCAAAGGACGCCTCTAGTTCATCCACCAGCGTGTTGGCTCCTTGGGGCCGCGGAGCGCTTCCGGGGAAGCCCGGCTGACCAGGTCCACTGGGTCCCCCGACGGGATGAGGACCAGGTGGCTGCTGACCGGGAAACATCCCACTCATGGACGAAGCCATCTTGCTCTGCGTTCTCCTTCCTCATGCGCGGCTTACACATGCGCAGAAGACAGCGTTATTTTTTAAGGGAGACCCGAGCCGAGCACGAGCGTAAGCGCGAGCCGATCACAAGCGTCAGCGTAAGCGCGAGCCCAGGGGCCAAAGGTGTTAAAAAGTTCTACTTGGCCCTTAATACGAGCATGCAGGTTTAAAAGTAAAGGTAAATTCAAAATTAAGTTAAACATTTTAGGATTTTTTAAAAATTGATTTTATACCGCGTGAGCTCATGACTCGAAATAAAAAACAAAATAAGATTACATGCCGAAAAAAATGACACGCACCCTGCTTAAAGTGCATTAGAACATTTCTGCAATTACATATTGATATGGAAAGATTTGTTTTCATATATTTAGGTTTTATACCACACTGCACTGACTGCATTTGGAGTTACACTGTACCATGGTGTTAGAGAAAGTTACAGAAAGTAAATCATATTATTAATAACATGAATATTAAAAGAATTCTAAATTTCCATCCATGCATACCTCTATTCCGGTTCAGGGTCACTGGGATCTGCTGGAGTCTAGTCTCCCTCTTCTTGACCATGATGCAGGGCTACACAAAGGACAAGGCTCCAGTTCACACAGCTGACCACACACACCAACTCCTACAGTCAATGTAGAGTCACCAGTTAACTTGCTAGTTAACTTGACGGTGGGAGGATGATGGATCCCTGGAAAAAACCCACACAAGCATGGAGAGAACATCCCACTGTCTGCATGTAGTTTATACCAGGAACCTTCTTGGTGTGGGATAACAGTGCTGACCAGTAAGCCACCATGCTGCTTGCAATCACAATCCTCATAAAATTAATATAAAAACAGAAAACGTAATCAAATGTAATACAAAAAAGGTGGATCTTACTTGTCTCTTAAGAGAATAGCACATGCACAGACAGACACTATGTACATGGAGCAATAATTTTATGATCGATTACAATTTATCACAGAATTGCTGCTGTGACTGAACGAGAAAAAAAAACCTGTAGTCAAACTGCAAGATCCTGCATAAATCATAAAAAACAGACTGGCAACAGTTGAACTGGCACCTTTATACCAGACTTTGGGATAATAGATAATATAAAGAGTTATACATACTTATGACTATTGTGTACATCCGTGCTCAACAAACAACAAAAACACCTGCTCATCAGCTTAATTATATATTTTAATTCATCAATAAGAATTTATGTTTACAAACAAAACAAATGACTATGTAAGCAAGTTAGTTTTAAGTAGAAAGTAGGTGTTAAAATGATGCCCAACAAATCCCCAGAGTGTAAAATGTGGATTTTCATCAGATGCTTTCACTAAATATTTTCCTTATACATTTTTTTAAATCATCAGTCTTTCTGAGGAAATTGTGGTAAAACTGAGTCCTGCGTGTAGATTAAGGAAAAGTCTTGTGTCTAAATAATTTAGTCTCTTTCTCAGCTATTGTGGGCCAGGCCAGCAGCAAACTCCACTAATGTACGTGTCGGTCTTCCAGACATGCCTTTCCCCAGGTAGGGAATTTCATCCTTGTTACTCATCACGCCAGCGATGTCCAGATGAGCCCAGTGAGGAGCAGTGACAAACTCCCGGAGGAAAGCAGCTGCAGTGCAAGCGCCACCAGAACTAGACGGAAATCAAGAGGCGTCACGTCAAATGCAGGGAAACGGAGTCGCAGGCTCAGGGATTATGGTGTGTAGGAGTGAAATACATACCGACTGTACTTGCCAATGTTGTTGAGATCAGCCAGCTGGCTGTCAGTCACCTGTTTGGAGTAGTGCTGGAACAGAGGCATCCGCCACACTCTGTCTCCGGTTACAACACCAGCCTACATACACAGACACCATTTGTCAACAGAGGAGCTGAGAACCTCACATGCATTTGTGATCTGAGTGAGTGAGTGAGTGAGTGAGTGAGTGAGTATCTTGAGGTACCTTGTGCAGCTGCTCCCAGAGCCAGTTAGAATTTGTAAATACTCCTGTTGCAGCTGAGCCAAGAGCTACATCCATAGCACCTTGATAAGAGAGGAAGCTGCATTTGATAAATGTTCATAACATCATGACTCTTAATTGCCCACATTATATCATGTTATATCTACATGGAAAGAAAAAAAAAAAAAAAAAAAAAAAAAAAAAAAATCTTAAAAAGTTCTGTAAAACCGATGGCACTACCTCCAAAATCCCACCTGTTAGTGTTGCGACATTGAGAATGGCTCTGGGGTTGAAGGTGTGTCCATAGCAGAGTGCGTCGGCAAGAATCAGCCTCCCCTCTGCATCTGTATTATCAACCTGAATGGAAAAGTACAGTCAGTTCGTTTCTTCACACACAGGCAGCCGTTTGAACCCGCCACCCATCACCAGAGCTCCACCCACCTGGATTGTCTTCCCATTTTTGGCTGTGACGACATCACCTGGTTTAGTGGCTTTTCCACTGGGCATGTTCTCACACAGTGGGGCCAGACCTGATTGGGTTAGATCACAGGGCACTTTTTTGACATTTTCAGACTCTTATGAATGAAATACAACAGCCCTTCCAGTATAGGAACTTTCCCCAGAAACTAGGAAGCTTTTGAGGTAACATGGGCATTTCAACTACAGAAACAAGGGTTGTAACCAGTCTTCAGGGAAAATATTTAATCTCCTAACATCTAAACTTAGCACAAAAAATTAGAACATTTGTGTTTGGTAGATGTTCTCTTTGTTTTAACAATGTTTCTTGGCAATAAATCTTATGGGGTTGGAAAGCCTGTTTATTTCCCTTTTAAATGGTGACACATTTTCTAAGGAACATGCATTTGTGGGATGAGCAGCAGAGCCGAGCATGTGGGTTGAGCCCATGAAAAGTTTGCCAAATCCCCTCTGCCAACGCCAACCAGCTCATTTTGCTGTTTCAATTGACTCTTGTGTGGAGCTTCTTCCCCCAGTTGCTGCCAATCAGGTACCGATCAGGCACCTGATTATTGATGGGGCGTTTAAGTTAAACAAGCAGATCAGCTCTGTGGTCAAGCCTAGTTTCTTTCAGCCAAAGTAAAACCTTGTTCAGAATGCAGCAGCTCGTCTCCTAACCGGGACAAAGAAGCGTGAGCACATAACGCCGGCGATTTTAAGATTATTTTATTTGCTTTTAAGTCTTTGAATGGGCTGGCCCCAGATTATTTATTTGACATTGTTAAGGGGCATCCACCATCCAGAGCCCTTAGGTCAGCCTTTTTACAATAGTCTCAGCAGCACGTACACTGGAGTCTGAATATGTGGAGGAACGTTATGCTCAGCGATGACTCCAGATTCTGCCTGCAGCAGTTGGTCAAAGTGTGGAGAAGAAGCAAGGAATGCTATGCTGATTGCTGCACCAACAGAGTAACATCTTTTGGTGGAGGCAGTGTGATGGTGTGGGATGGCATCTCTCTCACTGGAAAAACAAGGCTCGTCATCATTGGAGGCAATCTCAATGCAGAGAGATATTGATGAGCAACCAGCGTCAATCTCATATCTCCACACTCTGGGACTGAACTCCATCCTCCGAGATAACAACGCTCGCCCCCACAGAGCGGGTTTTATCAGAGACCACCTCCAGAATTTGGGAGTGGAGAGGATGGATGGGCCCGGTAGCAGTCCTGACCTCAAATCCACAGAACAGTTATGGGATCAGCTTGGGTGTGCTGTTGGTGCCAGACTGACCAACACAACCACATTGGCTGACTTGCGACAAATGCTGGTTGAAGGATGGGAGGCCGTCCCACAGCTGGTGACCAGCATGAGGAGGAGGTGCCAGGCTGTTGTGGCTGTGTTTGGTTCTTCCACATGCTACTGAGACTCCAGTTTGTTAAATGGATAAATTGTTGAAATTGCCAGTATGTGTCGTTTCTTCAAACCACCAAACACGAGTCAATGGCAAAATAAGCTGGTTGGATCTGGCAGAGGAGATTTGGCAAATTTTTCATGGGATCAACCCACATACTCCGCTCTGCTGCTCATCCCACAAATGCATGTTCCTCAGAAATGTGGCACCATTTAAAATGGAAATAAACAAGATTTACAACTGTATAAGATTTACTGCCAAGAAGCATTGTTACAACAAAGAAATAATCTTCCCAACACCTCTTACTTTTTGTGCCGAGTTTGAGTTCAGATGGTTAACACAGATTAAAGTTTCCTGAACTTCGGGATGGGGCTTGCAGGACTGAAATCCATCTGATGGCTGAACCCTTGACATTTGTCCTCTTTGACTGTCACGGTCGCTGCTAAGTAGTCTTCTGGTTTACTGCCACCTACTTAACCGTTGTAGAGTAGTTTGCTGTGATGTTAAACGCAAAAAAAAAAAAAAAAAAAAAAAAGTGTTTTTAGTAGCATCTAAAGACCCTCAATACTTAAAACAAATTAGTCAGCTGACGCACTCACGGTCTGAAAGGATTTTTGCCTGCTTAAAAACAACTTCCTGTGACTAAAAAGATGAGTACTTTGGATAGAAGCTTGCCTTGTGATGAAAAGTAAGCTATGTTGGGAGGTATTTATTGCCAAGAAGCTCACCAATAATGTTGACTGGCAGTTTAAGCGCTGCTGCCGTGACGATGGATGCGCACACGGTGGCGGCTCCTCCCATATCAGCTCTCATCGCATCCATAGAGGCAGAGGGCTTCAGAGAAATGCCACCACTACACACAGAGTGGTCTTTTGTAAATGAGGCGTCTTTAAAGACATACAGCAGCGAGCTGCTCTGTGCAGTACTATGGTTTACCTGTCAAACGTGATGCCCTTGCCCACCAGAACCAGCGGTGGCTGATTACTGTCCAGTGAGCCGTTGTACTGAAGTTCCAGGAAGACGGGCGACTCTTCTGAACCTTTCGACACACTGAGGAAGGCTCCCATCTGCTGCTCCTCGATCCAAGATTGGGATCTGGACATAAACGCAGTATTTGAGAGGGTAAACATTAGATTAGTTTCATTTTTCAGTGGAGTCAGTCTTCCAAATGTGGCAAACAACAACTTCACCTTTTAATGTTTTTTTTCTCTGTGACTCATTTGTGCATTTTATGAAAAGAAAAGTCCTTCATGATCTCATAAAGCCCACAGTAAGATCTTAGAATTGCTTAATTTATCAACCAAGGCCTAAATAAATAAATAAATAAATAAATAAAATAAATATCAAATGGCTGAAAAAAAAAAAAAAAAAAAAAAAAAAAAAAAAAAAAAACACACGTCAATTTTTAACACGCAATTTATACATCAAAGTGAGTAGTACTGCAGATGTAAGTCACGGCGTACGTTCTATTGAGTAGAATATTTCCATCAATGTTGGGGAAAGATGCACAAACCTCTTATTTATAGTGACCCGTTGAGCGTGTGGCGCCAACCTCTCTTCGATGATGTTGGCAAAAGTAGTAGGAGTGATGTGATTGGCAGGAGCCTCCATGAGAAGTCGGGCCAGGTTCTGGCCTTCTGCGTAAAGGACACCTTTCTCCCAGCTGTCCGTGTCGGTGCTAGTCACAGACAGAAAACTATGCGTAAACTATGCGTTGCTGCATGTTGTAGGCATGTGACCTGCGCAGGTCAAGAGAGTACGGGTTTGTCAGTCTACCTTCCATGAAGCTGTGCTGCCACTTTGGTCTTCTTTTTGGATTTAAGTTGGTCGTAATGAAACAAGCCCAGAACGGCACCTTCTGCTGCCGACTGGGCGTCACCGCAGCCGTCCACCTCCACGTGATTCACCTCCAGTTCCTGGAGTTGCCGGCAGCCAGCTGATCATACAAACACCCAGATATAAGCACGGCGCCGACTGAATGTGCACATGTGCACAGATGTACGTCGTGTGCGTCTTACTGGACACTGCCTGGCGGATGTTCTCTTTGCTGGTGTCCCAGTTCTCTGCCCCACAAACTCCTGCATTGTTCTTGCCTAATCCAACAACTGCAACACACGGGAAGTCCTGGAGAAACACGGGAAAAGTTACTCCTGAGTCATAAAGAGACAGGGTTTACAAAGTTAATGTGCCACCTTATTACCTTGTGGATTCCATAAAATATCCTGGTCTTGCCTTTCTTGAGCCCAGGTCCAGAACTGGGAATGATAAAATATTATCAACAAAAGCTCTAACAAAAATGTGACGTGTTATTCAGAAAAGGTGCTTGTCTGACATGAGATATGCATCGCAGCACCGGACAGGAAAAGTCTAGACGAGCTGATTAAGGCGGCCAGCTCTGTCCAGGGACAACCTCTGGACTGGATGGAGGTGGTGAGTATCAGGAGGATGGAGGCTAAACTATCATCCATGCTGGAGAACCCATCCCACCCACAGCCAGGGACCAGCTGCTGCACCCGTGGTGTATGAAAGGTGTATGATACGCCAGGTCATCAGCGGCACCCCATAAAAACCCAGACACTACGTTCAATGTACTCTTTTACTTTACTTGGGATTGAGTTACCCTACCTAATAAATTGTCAGCGGATCCTCACAAAACAAGCCGTGTTGCCAGATCAAAGAAGGAGAAGTGTCTCACATGTTCAGCAGCTCTGACAGTTTTCCGGACAGACACCGGTCAAATGCTGCTGCCGCCTCAGTCAAACGAAGACCTCCGTCCTCTCCCTCCGTCTCCGACACTCCCAGCACCAGACCCTGCAGACACACAGGCGTGGACAGATGTGTCAGACATCAGCAGAGCCCACGCTGTTGGATTAACCCTGCAGCGAAACGCAAATCCGGGTGAAATGATCAGCTACACAATCAAACTGCTCACTTTTCTCTCTTGAAGTTGACTCCTGGAGACAGAAAGCGACCTGCAGATGTTCGTTCGCAGCGCCGTCTGCACAGACCTCCGCGCAAGAAGCATTGTCACCTACTGGACATGTATCAAACTAAATTAAACTACTTTTTTTTTTTAGAATATTTAAAGGTCGAACAATTGACACGTGAGAAATTATTCAAACGACCTCACTGGGTCGCGTTTGCGTTACGTCAACTGCAAGCGACAATAGCGGGACTTTGTCGCCACCTAGTGACAGAGAGGAGAAGTGCAAAACACAGAAACGGGATCAGTAAGGAGTTTTAGTTTACAAAGTTCAACAAAATTCAATATAATAATAATAATAATAATAATAATAATAATAATAATAATAATAATGTATAAAAATGTTTTAATGTACTATTGTACTTTTGTAAGTGTCAGTATCAACAATGATGTAGCACTTTAAAAGGATAAACTAAAATCTTGAAAAGTTAATAAACATTGCACATAAGAAGCTTCGAAACGCTGCTTGTAATGCAACAAAATTCCATTTAAACCTACATACCATACATAAAAAGTAAAAGATAATCATATATTTACATACACCACAGATATAAAAAATACACAATGCCACAAGGGTTAAAGGTGGTATTCTGGAATGATTAGATCACAAACACTTCCTCACACAGCCTCCTCTGTTATATTGTCCCCCTTTACAGTTCTGCTCTGTCTCTTGTATTTACCTCTGTTGATGTTTATTGCTTAGCATAACCCATAAGTAATAATTCTGTGCAATTTCACAACATGACTTGACTGTTCAACCAGTAAATCAAATCTGCTTTACATACAGAGGGAGAGTTTTAGTCCTTGCCTACTTATGAATGCAACATCTGATTTCTGCTGAACTTAATATCACACGTTTTTCTATATTTCATATTTAATACTAAAACCTTTGTTTACTCAAATATTCAAAAACCGTTGCATGCTTCTTTTTTGTTCCACTGATTTATACCATTTTAAACAGGTGCATAACAGTACATGACAGTAACTTACACCAGCAAGAACTTGCAGCAAATAAACCACTTAAAAGTTATTCTCTTGAACATATTTTATTATCCATGAACATGTCAAATGTGATTTTGCATAAAAATAAGTCATGAGGCTCTAATGAGCTCAAAAACTACACTCGCACAGGGTAGGTCTCAATGTGCTGTTGAGCTTTATGTTTTCCTCTTGTCAACCATCTGTGATGGAAATGACACCAACCACCCAGTTTAATGCGTCCTTCAGTAGAGCAGGTCTAGAGCAGAGATAGTGGGTTCTTCAGGTTTCTTAATCTCCGATTTAGGGAGCTTAATGCGACTCATGGCAACCACTCCACAGACAGCAAAGTGAGTCACAATACTGCCAATGCCAAGCCAGAAAGACCAATCTAAAGAGTCGTCTAGGACCACGAGGACGAAGAGGTTCTCCCGATAGTTTGCCACTCGCTCTGTCAGTTTGTGGTTTCTCAAAGCTGCCAGGAAACAAAGAACACCCAGGGCTCCAAAAAAAGCTGAAGACAGAGAAGGATATATGTCAGCAGGGCAGAACATACTGGGAGAGAATAGAGCATTACTCATTAGAATGAAGGAATTACTATCACTGTAAAAGAAAGAACAAAACAGCCTCACAGACATCAAAATAAGATGAATAACATGAAGAGACATCAAGATAATTTTTTTTTTTTTTTAAGTTAGGAGCTGGGCGCAACAATCGAGAAAACAGCAGAGAAGCAAACAATCTTGACATACCAGCAATGACGTTCCATAGATACAGTCCCTTGTGACCTTTGATGCTCTGGTAAGGAACCTTACGTGCATTGTAAATGCAGAAAGACAGGCTGACCAGTGCAAAGCCCACAGAAACCAGCAGAAAAAGAATCACCATCATGTGAAGGCCACCATTCAGCATCCGCACAAGCTTTGGAAAAACTGTGAAGTTAAGAGACCAGAGTGAGCATGTGTTTATTAATGTGAGCTGCACCATACAACTGGCTGCCATTTCCATTGATGACACCATGGCCCAGCATTCTGTATTACATTTTTTTATATAAATATTAACTTTAATATAAGCTCTGCTAAAGGTTTTATAACTGATTCCAGTAATTTCTGACAGTTTGCTCAGATGTAACTGGTGTTGGCCAATAACAAGCCCCACCCCCATTATTTTAGAAGGTTATGGATTTGAAAATAAAGCTTGTGGCAATAATGTTTAAGTGCATGGCATCTTTGCTTTAAAGAGACTGACCTTATTCATTAATAAGTACACTTGTGTTCTAGCTAAAACATTGAAACTGAACAATAAAAAAAATGCATAAAAAACATGATGCGTCTATACCCCTTAAGTTGGAGGGTCATTCTTGCAAGTAATTAAGTTGTTAACAAAATTGACCTTTTTTTAATTTTACATCACGAATGTTGTGTAGTGTATTTCTTACAGAGATCAGTTAATATTCAAAGTGGAATTAAAAACTTCCCTACATCAGAATAGGACATAGGCTGTACTCATGACAATTCTAAGCGTCAGTGACGCCTTTTTTAAGTACAAAATCATATACTTGAAAGACCTGCAGTGTTCTCTGAGTTCTGATCATTTCTCCTATCGTTGCTTATTGAACATCTTACTGTAGATTTTGGAGCGCCTGTTCCCAAGCCCGCAGTTCTTGGTCTTTCCTCCCTGGAACAAACCGTAGTAAATATCCCCGATGAACTGGTCCAGCTCAGGATGAGATGCGTTGACTATCTCCGCCCCGGTTTTACAGAGGATCCGTCCGGTCACCCACCGCTCCGTGGACAGGGCCACCACCAGCAGAGCCACAGAGCCAACACACAGCGCCGCGGCCACCGAGAATGTTAGCCGTTTCCACAGAGAAACCATCTTACGAGCCCATCGTGCCCCAAGAAAGGTAACCACGGGACGCGCTCGGTGATAACCATGAGTTTACCCTGTAGTTTGAATTCAGGACAACAAACACAGTCAGGCAAAAACGTTGTTTGCTTCGGTGTAATCTTGCATGAATTAACGTGCAAGTCGCACAGGCAGAGAAATTGAATCCACGTTGGTCAAAGAGATCCCTTACCGGGAGAAACTGTATCCGCGTCCTGCGCGCCTTGCTTCTGCTTCCTCTCTTTCTCACACACAGTCACACTCAGACTCATGCACGCACACTTCTCATTATCCATGCAACTAATTAACCTTTACAATTTGGCATTTGGATGCAGAAACGTATGCAGGGTGACTACCAACTAAAGCTGTCAAGTCGTATCAACGCAATTCGTTGTCAGAATGACTGATGTGGTTCATTCCCTCACCCTAAAGGTCAATCCAGAGCATCAGCCAAATCAAGTGGGGTTCAATTAAGCTTTATCACTGCTTTATTCTTCTCTTGACAGCTTCACTGATCAATTAAGCTATATTTAAGCATGCAATGAGAAAACGAAGTATTCTTCAAAATATTACAGATCAAAAGTATACTGTTCAGGTAGGTCAACTATTTGGGGATTATTGTTACTAGCAGAAGAAATCAGAGCGGGCCGGTGGGGGCAAATGACTGAGCCCTTTAAACTGAAATATTAAAACTCATGATTACATTATTTTAAAACAATATACACATGTCTGCATCACTGAGCTACCCCGAGCTCCCCCCGAGTGACTGAGCTTCTCACCCTATCTGTAAAGGTGCACCCAGCGACCCTGCGGAGGAAACTAATTATGGCCACGTGTATCCATGATCTTGTCCTTTCGGTCATTACCCAAAGTTCCTGACCATAGGACCACCCAAAGGAGGAAGCAAAACAAAAACAAAAGCCCAAACTTAACAAAACTAGAACTAACTGACATGAAACATGATGTGAAAACAGGAAAAAACAGAAAAACAGTCAGGATGAAACACACACACACACACACACACACACACACACACACACACACACACACACACACACACTCGACTAGACACAGGTGCAAACAATCAGGGCAGATGGGAACAAAGTCCAGACAGAACTAAAACACAAGGACACAGGCTTTCGAAATAAAACAGGTACATAAACCCAAAAACCATGACAATAACAACATATTCACACCAAAACCCTAGTCAATTCAATTTTTCAATTTTATTTATATAGCGTCTATTACAACACAAGTTGTCTCTAGGCGCTTTCCAGAGACCCAGAACATGACCCCCGAGCAATTATTACATAAACAGCGGCAGGTAAAAACTCCCCTAGTGGAAGAAAAACCTTAAGCCAAACAGTGGCAAGGAAAAACTCCCCTTTAAGAGGGAAGAAACCTTGAGCAGGACCTGGCTCATGAGGGGGGACCCTCCTGCCGAAGGCCAGCCGGGTAGAGCAAGAAATAAGAAAGAATAGAGACATAGAGACACCATCAAAGGTACAAGATAGGATACATTAGTAACTGTCCTTGGTAGTCCAATTAGACTTCTGTGAATATGGGTGATATATGGATAGACGGTGATACAAGGGGATGAGGACTGCAGGTCGGGGTGTCAGCAAGCATCCAACAGACATCCACACAGACAGGTGAAGGCAGACACTGGGATGGTCAGAGGCGGAACTGCAGGTCAGCAAGCAGCTCCTGAGGCTCTGGTCCGCAGGACATGCAAAGAAGAGGAAAAGAAGGGCCAGACAAGCACAAAAAACTACCAGAACAATGGACCACAATTAAGTTTATGGGATATTGTTAATAAATGAGGGTTGAGGTGAAGAAGAGACAGAGAAGGCAAAGAGAAACAGAGAAGGTGAAAGGCACCACTCAGTGGATCATGTTGGTGCCCCCCTGCAGCATAGGCCTATAACAGCATATCTACACCGAAGCTATGTTTAAAATGAGCTGCTCTAATCTGGTCCTGTAGCTGCAGCTTTGACTACTGGTCCTGACACATTAAGGTACTAAATGTACACTAACTATATGCTTTATTAAACAGAAATGTTTTAAGTTTAGTTTTAAAGGTGGAGGTGGAGGACTAAACTTTCAGAAAATACTAACAAATCCATTCATATGACAGAAACAGACATGTCACACAATAGTAAGACTTTCTAAAACCAAACACATGCACACAAAAATAAAAAGTACACACAGTAAATAGCAGAGGTGACTCACTCATGCAAATCTTAAACCTTTATAGTTTCTCATTGACTTACAAGGACTTTTGATGTGCATTAGTGTCTCTTTGTGACATCAGTGGTTTTTAAACAACCTGTCATTACAATAAATTCCAAAAAGTGCGAAAAGTTATTTCGGATCTTCTGGCGACATCTAGCGGTTATATGGTGTACAAGAACAGTGCGCGATTACGTCAGAGCGTGTGACGCAGTTTCCCAGGCAGCAGCTGAGACCGTTTGGTGAAGATGGCGGACTCGCTGTTGACAGGTCTGGGAGAGGAGAAGGAGAAGGATAAGGAGGGCAGGGAGAGGGAGAGAAACGTCTCAAAAACAGAGAACAACAAGGAGAAAGACGGAGTCACCGAGACGTTGGGGTTTAGCGACAAGAACGGCGGCAGTAAGAGGCAGAAACGCAGCCTGTCAGGTGAGAGAGTCCGCACTCCAGCTACGGACTAGTTTCACACGGGGCTAGCTGGTTGCTCAACACATTGTTTACATTTTTCCGCAAATCAGTTGGTTATAGATAAGGTCCTTGCACTGCGACGTTGCTTTAGCGCGCAGGTTGCAGTGCAGTCAGCTGAACCTGTGCATGTCCCTGCTCTCCTCCGAGTTTGCCTCTGATTTGGGAAGTAATCTATGTGAAACACTAAACTGGACCAAAAGTACCAGCAGAAAGCGAAACTGTGTAAAATGCATTAAATGAAAAAAAAAATTGTGATTAGCAGTGTGATTCCTGACTGTATTACAACACAGTTGGAAGCCAGTTTGCTTCTCTGTCAAACTGGACGTGCTGTTTCTTTGCGCAGGCGCATTCACAGCTACGCCTGGATAGTGGATGCCAGCGGACGTGGGGCAAAAGTACTATGAACGCCAAAAAAACGTAGGATTTACGGATGATTCAGAGAAATGGTCAGCATTTTCCCTCTTCTGGGGGGCTTAGTAAGAAGGCTTCCAGAAAGCCTTGCATGTTAACATAATTTGCACATGGAAATATAATTTTAATTGAAGACATTTTGTACCTTTCCTATTGATGCAACGAAAGCGTAGACGTCCCTGTTTGAATTCTTCCTTAATCTAAGCTGGATTTCACATTTTCCATGCTGCAATTTAATATAGCTTTTGCTCAGTAAACAAACATCTTTATAAGCCCAACTTGACAAAATTCCTAAAGAACAGAACCTAAAGGGAAGAGAGTACTTATTGTACTTAATTTACTAAACGTGGATGACAAATGTAAAAGAAGGAAAATAAACAACACTGATTTAAAAACTTTCAAATCCTGTATGTTTAAAAAAAATATGTTAAAGATGTAAAAGGTTCAAAGGCAGTTGACTTAAAATTCAGTGGCTTACACAACATCCTTGTGATGTCAAAAGCTTCAAAGACTTAAAGGCTAAAGGGGTGAACTGGAGCCCCGGCTGTGAGCCTGGCCTTTTAACCAGACGTGTGTGTGCCCAATTACAACAATGCTTTTGTGGTGTTAATTTTGTATGACATGAGTGAAAAGTAAAGTTTCAGTTAGTCTAGCCATGTGATAATAACAAGTGCAGAAAGAAGCGTAAAGAGATGTTTGTTTAAATTTCAACTTCTTCAAATGCCTTTCTCTGTATCTCCAGATCTGTCGTTGGTCAGATTCATAACGACTGAGCTCACCAGAGGCTACTTCCTTGAACACAACGAGGCCAAATATACAGAACGCAGAGAGAGAGTATACACCTGCCTCCGCATTCCCAAGGAGTTGGAAAAGGTAAATGTAAACGGGACTTGGTTTAGACCAGTTCAATAATTGTAACGGAGAAATAAAACTTATATTTTGTTGTTCTCTGATTATTATTTTTTTTGTCCCCCTGTAGTTGATGACTTTCGGCTTCTTTCTCTGCTTGGACACCTTTCTCTACGTGTTCACCCTTTTACCCCTCAGGGTGCTTCTCGCTCTTTTACGACTCTTCACAGTGCCATGTTGTGGCCCCAGGTACCACATATCCTTTGGTATTAGGGACACATTTTTACATAAATGTTCTTTGTCCATATTTTTACATTACACAGAAATATTTGATCTAATTTTATAATTGGTTGTTGGCATTATTGTATAAAAAGGTACATTTTGTCATCTCAATTCTTGGCTGGGGCTTCTCTGGGTGGAGTTTGCATGTTAGATAAATTGATGATTCTAAATTGACAATTGACACAAGTTAGAAATATAATTTATAAAAAAAATAATTTAGACATTCATTTGACAAAGGAGCCTCAATTGTTTTTGATAAGATGCAGAATCAGCAGATTATTGTTTTTAAAAGGTAAAGAACTATCCCCTCTTATATTGAACACTTGGTTATTGTATTTTAAGAGTGGAAAGAAATCCACAATTTATTGTAGTTTAATTTAATGCTCTCACTGAGGATGAATATTGACTGGACAGCCACAAACTAAACAGAAATCCACGCACCCTGAGTATTTATCACACTGCAATGTTTCCACAGAAAATATAGTTTTCACGTTGTTAACCTCTAGAGGGCAGTAGAGCTTTGTTTGACTCTGATCAGGCTGTGGTAACGTATTCTTTATATGCAACTTGTGTGGGGTTTAGTGGCTCCCGCCTGCTCCAGCCAGCCCAAGTGTGTGATGTGCTGAAAGGCTTCATTATGGTGCTGTGTTACTCGATGATGAGCTATGTGGATTACTCCATGATGTACCACCTCATCAGGGGACAGTCTGTCATCAAACTCTACATCATCTACAACATGTTAGAGGTACTTCAAGATAGTCCTTCCCAGCTTTTAAACTGACGAACTGCTTATACTGTGCTTTCAGTCACCCACTCATTTGCTGCCTTGCCTACTTGTCATGCTTCCATTGTTGTTGTCAGGTGGCAGATCGCCTGTTCTCATCATTCGGCCAAGACATCCTGGACGCTCTGTACTGGACAGCCACTGAGCCCAAAGAGAAGAAGAGGGCGCACATAGGCGTGATTCCTCATTTTCTCATGGCAGTTCTCTATGTCTGTATCCTCAGTGAGATGAGAGTGTGACAGTTGGAAGACTGCTGGAAGCAGAATAAAGGGGAAAATATGCATTTACAGCGGAATTAGTTTGCTGTTCCTGTGCAGAAATTTTAATAATCAGTCATATATTTAAATGTTATTAAAAGTAAAGTGACATGATGAACTTAAATTTTAATTTGATTTAAATAAAAAAATAAATAAATAAAAGAAGTAGCAGAGAGAAACGCATCAAAATACAACATCTTAAATGGTATATATGGTATAATGTGACTGCATATGTATAATCAGATAGTTTTTTTTTTTTCTTCACAAAAATGCTTATTTCACAGTTTCAGCCTGTAATCTGTAAGGGGTTGCTGTTTATTTTGTGATATTAAGCTAACTTTGTTTGGATATGACTATTTAACATACAAATCAAGTAAATTGTGAAAATCAAATGTCATCCTGACATTTGGGGAAATTTGAAAAGTGGCTTTAAAATTTTAATTTCGATGCATTTTTTTGTTTACATAGAGCAGGATGCTTTTCTACTGTAAGTGTTCCTAATATTGTTTTTCCTCAGCATGAATGAATCCAGTTCTTCATGCCATCCTCATAATGGTTCAGGCCACAACACTGAATGTAGCCTTTAACTCCCACAACAAGTCTCTGCTCACCATAATGATGTCCAACAACGTGAGTGTGATGGACTGACATTAATAACTTTGATAAAAGCTGCAGCAGGAGTCGAGTTAATATCTTTTGTCTTTTTGCAGTTTGTGGAGATCAAAGGGAGTGTGTTTAAGAAGTTTGAAAAGAACAACCTTTTCCAGATGTCTAATAGTGGTAAGCGGTGAATTGATATGTTGTAGTTTAACCCTCAGCATTTAAATAATAGGTAAATATCTGGAATCAAGCTCGGCCGCTGTAAGCATAAAGTAGGTTAATCCTGGATTGATTTGTTTGTTTCCCACAGACATAAAGGAGAGGTTCACCAACTACATTCTCCTGCTGATCGTCTGTCTGAGAAACATGGAACAGTTTTCGTGGAACCCTGGTAACTAAAGCAGACAATACATATTACACCGTACATCAGTGCATTACACTAGTCCTTATAGTTCCATCTTTGTATGGTTTTATTCTGATCAAAGCAGTTACATTCCTTGAATCACTCTTTCATTTTAAGTCTTATACTTTATTGAGTGATTGTGCTTATTTGCCTTTTGATATGCTTGTTTTCAGACCACCTGTGGGTGCTCTTTCCAGATGTAGTCATGGTGATCACCTCAGAGGTTGCCGTGGATGTTGTCAAGCACGCCTTCATCACTAAATTCAATGACATCAGTGCCGATGTGAGTCCTTAATGTGTATTTTCACAGTTTGTACACTTCGTTAAATTGTGAAGTTCAGCTAAGAGTAAGATATTTATTTACAAAAAGGATGAAATTATATAACCTTCACTGGTATCGTCATCAAGTGTTTTTCTTTCATTGGATATTAAGTTGATTTTTTTTTGTTTTGTTTTTTTTTCTTCCATTTTGTCCTGCACATGGAAACTATCTACTTTTCAATGGTTTTTAAATGGATGTTGTTATTCAGGTGTATATTATTTTAACTTTTTCCTTGTATTTTGATTTTCTTTTTTTTCTTTTTTTTTCTTCCCTTTTTAAGTTTTAAATAAGAAGTGTGTCTTAATGTTTTCATGGTTTTAGCGAGATATGTAATGGCCTACATCTTGAGCTTCTTTATAATCTGTATTTACATTATTTAGAAAACTATATAAAAATACAGACAACATAAAGTGTTCCCACCGAATTGTGGGAGCTGTGGAAGCTTTCGTAAAGGCTCTTGATGTGACGTTCATATCACAGCTGCAGTGTTCACAGTTTCAGTCCTAGTCCCAAAACGTTTTGGATGTCAATGTTCTTCTGATTTCACATGGCATATAGCTTTCAGGACTGACTGTCAGAGGAGGAAAATACCAGCAAAGAACCAGATAATAGCCAAGTTTAAAGTTAGTCTTTAATTTGGGGCATCTGACATGACATGCAGAAATATAGTTCTTGTTATTTCAAGCCTGTAAAAAAAAACAAACAACAAATTTATCTAATCTAATTGCTAGATTTCTGTCATATATTGTGATTGCAGTTGGATTTGCGATATAATGTTTGAAAGTCAAGCTTCAGCTCATTATTCTTTAAATACCTTCAATTGGTACATGTTTATGGTGTTCCCTCAGGAGCAAAAATTGCTTCCTATATGACTTTCTGTATCAGCTTCTAATGTTATTGTAACATTTAAAATGCTTACTGAGACCTGTAGAGTCTGAAATGTATCTCTTGTTTCAAATTGTCCAAGCACTGCTTGGTCTGATTTTTAGGGTGAACTTCCAGGAACGTGCACCACTGGGAAAGTCTTAAACTATTTTGAATATTTTTCCACGTGTGAAAATTTTTTTTTTTTTTTCACTATCAAAAGATTTACTCTGAATTGTTTGAAATCAAAAAGTCTTTGAAAAGTTGTTAAAATCTAAGTTTGTTTTTTTTTGTTTTTTTTCATTCAGCCAGACCCTAACAGTAGATTATGACCACAGTAATATCCGAAAGGAATTGTTAGTGAGCTCATCCCTTTTCTCATATTTCATTGAGTGTTTTTGTTCCTTTATATTTTGGGGAACCCTGGTTCTTGAGGACCGGCATCCTGCATGTTTTAGATGTTTGTTTTTAGATGTTTCCCTGCTTCAACACACTCTGATACAAGTGACTGTGTCATTAACAGATTTGTACAGACTGTGATGACAAGCCGATGATGACCATTAATTAAGATCAGGAGTGTTGCTCCAAGTGGATATCTAAAACGTGCAGGACTGTGGCCCTCGGGGACAAAGATTCCCCACCCCCTCTTTACACTTTCCTTCATGGAAACATGAAGGACGTAACCATGTTACATACTGTTACGTGCATACCATTATATCTGTTGCATAACCAAGCAATCAAGGTTATGTAACAGAAACCAGTCCCCCAGGAAGGGATTATCTCATCTATCTCTAAACTGTCAAGTCTGATCTCACAAACCTCTCTCACCTATTTAGTCTTCAAGTCTTTACCAATCACTCCTGCTCCACTGCCAGTCCTTGTTTGCACATTTTCACTTAAGTCATTTTTACATCGTGGATTAATTGGGCTCATCACCCATCACTTAACTGTAGTCAACAACAATTGTAGCAAACAAGCAGGAAAACATCAAACTAACTTATCATTACAGTGAACACGCCCTCTGTAGCAGTATTTTTGTTTGATCCTTTGATGCACGGGCTAAGGAATGGCGTTTCATTCTGAATTTTCTCCCCACAGGTTTATGGAGAATACAGAGCCAGCCTTGCCTTTGACCTTGTCAGCAGTCGGCAGAAAAATGTGAGTGCAAGAGGTTCAAATATCAGCTGCTGATAAAAATCTAAGAAAAGAAAATACACAGGACAGCCGCATTTTAAAATTTGTGAATATATTCTATAGTTTTGTTTAAGTGACCCTAAAACATCATCAGTTATCCAAAAATCCTATTTTTGGTTAATTTGTTGTTGAAAATCAATTATCATTTCAAATCTTTGTGTTACATTAGTATATGAATAATCCCAGTAGGATTATCACTTGCAGAAGAAATTACAGTCGGGTGTTTTTAATCAGTGGGCCTAAACATTTTCAAGAGTTGTAAATGCTTGTCAAGCTTTTGAAGGTTTAAAAACCATCTCAGTTGACATTGGACTTTTTTCCAGTATTTTTTGTGTGCGTATGTGTGTGTTTGGTTAAATAGCGTTAGTGTGGTTGGTTTCTGTTTTTTATTATGCTTATATCAGCTCTGCTAAACAATCAGTTGGCTTTGATCATATTCAGGTTATTATATTTAACTGGAATGTGAGATGCCTGGATATTCATATCCTTGTATCTGATCATCTTTGAACAGTTGTGCAATTTCACGCATCTTGGCCACAATGACCTTTACAATGACCCTCACAGATTAAATATTTTATCACTGTTTTTATTTTATATCAAATTAGTGAATGTCTATAATCAGATAGTAAATGTTATAACAGCCTGCAATAAACTCATCCATTAATTGATACATTTTTTGTTTTTAAGTCACATTATTATGTCTTTTCTTGAAGACGCCAAATATATCTACAGCTACTTAAAAGTGTAAATAACAATGTGCAATTTCTGCTCTAATCATAACATTGGGTAAAAAAAAAAAACATTGTTGGCAATAGATGATGCTGAATGACTGTCCTCTCACCCCCCCTCCCAGTTTTTATGTAAAAATGTGATTAAAATTGCTAATGTGGCAAGTAATTCATTAGTTCAGGATGCGGAACAATGCGACTTGCCGACGCTTCCGATAATTTTGTGTTTTAAATGTGTCAACAGGCTTACACCGACTACAGTGACTCGGTATCCAGAAGAATGGGCTTCATCCCTCTTCCCTTAGCTCTGCTGGTCAGTCATTCCTCATAGGAAAGTCGTTGTTATTGAAATCTCGTGTTGTGATGTTATCAGCACGTACAGTTTGATTTCACCATGCCTTTATGTTTTTGTTTTCAGCTGATCAGAGTAGTCACGAGCTCGGTGAAGATCCAGGGTTCACTCTCGGTTATGTGTGTGCTGCTGTTTTACTTAGGGTAATTATTGATTTATTGGGCCTGCAGTTTTGTTTTTAATTAGATATGTGTTTTTTTTATTATTATTATTAATTTAATTGAAAAGTATGCACCATATTCACGTTTTTAATGTTTCTTTGTGAGCAGGATGATCACACTGAAGGTGCTCAACAGCATTGTTCTGCTTGGAACGTCTTGCACGTTAGTCAAAGAGGCCAACATGGAAGAAAAGCTCTTCGACCCACCTCCCTCTGTGGTTTCCAGCCGTGCAAACTCAAGAGCACACCGAACCAAGTTATCTCACACCGCGCCACATCAAGGTTGTCCAGTCACTCTTCATCTTATCTCTGTTGCTGTATTACTTCTTTGAATCACATATATATGTTTCTATCTGTTGATTAATTCTCAAAACGTTCCCCAACAGAGCCTACAACAAATAAAGCAGGAATGTCCCAGGCATCAGAAGTTTCTCAGCCCCCAAACTGGGTAGAGAACACCAGCCCTATACTCCCCAAGAGTGACTCAGACACATTCCTGACAACACCAGATGAGGAGGACGATGACAAAATCATAAACACTGATACGGGACTGGAAGGAGACGAGCTCAAGCACAGAGCACCAAAGAAGGATTTGTTGGAGATAGACCGATTCACCATTTGTGGCAACCGAATAGACTGAAGGCTACTGAAACCACCAGTTGGTGCAGTGTCCTGGCAGCACAGCAGGGTTCAGGGATCAGACAAAGGTCATGTGTCGCGCACAGACCCGACTCATTCTTATGCACCCGACCCTTTGAATATTTATTTATTTATTACGGACAAAACCAGCCAATGGCATAAAGCTGTTACATCAGAGGCCGCGTCAGACGTTTCCCGCTCGTCTTTTGTGTATTCGATGAACCAAATAGACTAGCAGTGGGTCGTGGTTGTCATGGGAACGTGGATCCTTGCTTGTCGACGATGGAAGGAAAAAATGTCTGAATTTCCAGCGGAAGAACTCTCACATCGTTACAACTGGACTGTGTTGGTGTGTGTTCAAAAGCACAATTATATGTACAGCAGGAGTTGTTTTTAGAAGAACAAAACCCATCAGTTTTTTAATTTCCAAACTGACAAAGTCAAATATAAGATTTTTTTTTTTCTTTTTATAATGAAGAATGTCAGCTCGTTTTTTTCTAAATTTACCAGCTGTAAGACCACAATTCATCCTACATACCCGCATACAAACATGACTTTAAAGAAATCTTTAAATGGCGTTGACGAGCTCACGCGCAGCCCAACATAGTTGTGACACTAAAATGTTTTGCATGAACAAATCATCCTCATCTTTGCAGTTTTTGTGTATGGCTATTTGTCTTAATATTCTTACTTTAAAGCACTGAGAAGAGAGTGCCTAATTTTTTTTTTTTTTGGTGCTAGCATCTATTTGCAGGCGATCTACCAAGCCAGACTAGCCTGCGTGGTAGATTAAAGTATCCAATGTGCTTCACTTGTGCAATTATGATTTATACATGTACATGACAGCAACACTGGAGCTGAGAATTTGTTCGTGTTGCAAATCCAATTGTGCTCTATTATGGGTGAGATTGGTATGAAAACTGGAAGAAGAAAAGAAGATTTCAGTTTGCAGATAAGCATTGCAGTCTGATTCCTGAGGTACAGGTAGAGTCCTGTAACTGCATAAAATCAGAGAGCCTAAAAAATTTAATAAGCAATTAAGCTAAAAAAAGAAAAACAGACCTAGTTTGTAAAACTCAATGCTGTCATGTTGCTGGCTTTGAATATTTGACGAGGACCTCGCCTCAGTTGATCTGTGTGCATCATTTGGTTTGAATTGCAGTTAAATCTCCTGTTTGATCACTTTATCATGTCAACTCTATGTAGGCCATGGTTTTTCCTCTCTCCTGCTTTTTTTTTTTTTTGTTGATAATCTGAACAAAGAGGCAAAGCTAAAAACAGCTTATATCTTCACCAAAGTTATGAACCAAAATGTAAGCTGTTTTTTTTTCTTCGTTATTTGGTCATTATTGATGTTCATATCAGTTTTGTTTTATATATGAAATATTCCATTCTCATTTGTTGTAAGAAAGAAGCTACTTCAAGGTGAAAGTACTTGTTTTCCTTTTTTTTTTTAAACTATCATCCACAGGTGATGGTTAAAACCTTCCAGATGACAAATAGTTGTTTACAGATTTTTTAAGAGAAAAATAACAATATTTATCGTTGTTTAATTGTGATTTGTATTTAAAGGTTATAAATGAGAGGAACAACCAAGGCCAAGTTAAATCCCACTATATGACAAATGCAGTCAAACCAGTGGAATAAATAAGTGCATACTTGTAAAAGAAGCATGAAGAGAGTGAATGCATTGTAAAAGTTAGTGTGTGCAAAATTCAACAAGTCATTTGCAGTGGGTGGATTGAGTTTGCAGCGAATTGTGTTAATCAGACATCTGTGTTTTTATTTTTGATGTACAATTCAACTGTGTATTGCATCTTCTTTGTGGTAGAAGGAGAGTAAAACAAATACTTTGTTTTGTAACCCTTTCTGGGGGGGTTTTGAATACTTGCGTGTGTTTGTGTGTTGGTGAAAGAAGGCGAACAGTGGTGGTTGTTTCAGTGAACGGAGTCACTGCCCTCTCTGTTAACAGAGAAAACACTGCAGTACTCTGTTCGCCCTCACAGACATGGAGGGGATATCTGTCATCCCGTATATTCATGCTCACTGGGACCTTTTTGTTTTTTCAGCTACTGGAAATTTTGTGTTGATTATGCCGTCATATTTCACATTTACATGTGACCAGAGAAGTGCTGTGTCTCATGTTAAAGCAGTTTCCAGAGACTTGCACAACTTGACTTGCAGTCAGACTTTGGGTTTTGCCCCTTTTTGAACCCAAACCTTTTCTGTTTGCCAAAATTTCATTGGTCTAACAAGTGCTCAGTCGACAAGGTTGGTGACATTCCTTGTTTCTACCCCTCATTTGAAAAAACGTACCCTGTGTAAGACGTGAATAAACCCGCCACTAAACATTATTTATAATTATAAATAATTTTATAAAGGCTTGCACGAAAACCAAAGAAAAATGCACATTTTGAGCAACATATAGTATGTTTACAGCGTTGCATAATCTTTTTATAATTCCACTCTTTTTCTTAGATTGTTTAATGTTTTATACCTAAATATTCAGTGGTTCAGCGTCAACTGCTTCTTTACAGATTGGCCATTTGCTGTGCCATGTAACCCACCACAAACCGTCACAGATGGTGGCTTTTGAACTCTGATATCAATCCGGATCATCCCTTTGCTTTCCATCTAGGAGGAGCCAGTGATTGTGATTTCCAAACAGATTTTTGCATTGGGATTTGTCAATTTTAACAATTCTTGCCGGTCCCTTGGGTCTATAGACCATTAAAGGCAGCGGTGTGTCTGGATCTGGTTTACACGTGATTTTCTTTTCTTTTTTTTCTTCTTTTAGTCAGATTTGTGAATGATATGGACACCTGTGCTCAGTGATGATGGTTTTCAAAGGTCTTCATGTCGCTTTCTCACTACCAATGTACCAAAACTTACATTAAGGTGGATTTTCAACCGGGTCCCTAGCAGATTGATCTGATTCTGTTATTACAGCAGGAGATTCTTGTGTTTTTCCTGCTTCCACATGTGTCCACCTGTGTTCACGTGTAGAGTGAGGAAAAAAAAACCCAAAACAAAACCTCTGGCTGCCGCTTTTACAGGTATGAATATTGATCTGACTTAGAGGCGTGCGAACAAGTGGTTGGTTGGTCCGTGCGGTTTCGCGCGCCGCAGATGCGCCCGTCAGGTTTTCAGCGGGCACGAGCACACTTGAGCCATTTCGTGCACGTGAGATTAGGCAGCTCTTAGCTCGCGGCCGGTGAGCGCGAGGACAACCGGAGAGGAGAACGACCACATCGCCTGCCGCTGGTCCTCCGGGAAGATGTCAGTGATGAGTCCGTCCCGAGAAACTACCAGCTAACGGCCGCCGCGTCAACCTGGACGTTTAACGGACATTTGATGTTAAGTTTTGAAAGTTTTCGGACGGCTGTTTCGGCGCTGTGGGGATAAACCACCGAGAGGGACAGGTGTCACCGTCCTCTCCATCCCCCCCGCTAGACTGTAGCACGACCAGGGCTAGCACTTCTTCACTACTTTTCTGAACTCTTTTATTATTATTATTATTATTGAGCCATGCTGTGGTTAAGGTGGCTCATCCTGCTGCTTTGCTGGGGGGCCACAAGCGGCGGCGGCAAGCAGCATGCGGACGAGACGGAGGGGGCCCGCCCTGAGGTCCGGTCGGACCCCCGCAGACAGCGCTCCCCTCCCCCTGTGGAGCCGTTGGATTTTGGTTTCGTACCGGCCGCGGTTTATGATACCCATGCTTACTATGAGCCAGGGACCATAAGCATCCTCTTCCATATGGTCCACGCGTTTCTCTACGTTATTCAACCAAACCCCTTCCCTAAAGGTGAGATGATGTCACCCACTCTTCCTAATCATGTCCTCATCCTCAACCCATGTTGTCTTTTTATTATAATATATATCCACGGTTTCCTTGGAAACCGTGGATATTATCAGCCTTTATCTTATTTATTGTGCATATATGATTTATATCAAAATCTGCTTCGTATTGTTTTGTACTTAATGAACAAACATTGGCACAAACCTTCAGGGCTCATCTATCCTAATCTTATTTTACCTCGGTGTTGTTTGTAAGTTTGCCCCTTGTTTTTTAGCAGCACAATTTCACTAAAATGGTATTCAAAATACAGCATAAGGTAAACATGTATCTAATCCATACATATGCACATAGTAGCATACTTATGGATTAAAAACAGTGCACATTGTTAACAGTGCATTGTAGTAGCAATATACAGTATATTATGAAACAAATATACTCAGTATTAATAGAAAAATCTATGTGCTGTATCTAAGTAATGGGGTGCTTCACATAATATGATCCTCAATTGAGGTATAATGGCAAAGTTGATGTTATTTGTGATTTGTTTTATAGTATAACTATGGTAACCAGATGTTAATTACTGACACCTCACATGACATTACTTGGATCAGCAATCAGTTCTCCATCTAAAGCTGCAGCTCAACTGGTGATAAGAAGCCAACAAGGTGTCCCGAGCTAACCACAGGTCCTAAAAGCACTTTCATGAACTGCTCATAACTCATGTCCACACTGACACTAGAACCAGTGTTGATGTGTAGTTTGTTGTATGGAGTCACAAATCTTTAAAACAAATGTTCTAGCTGAATCTTTAACATTACTGAGTCTCAAAGGGCTGTTGTACATCATATACTAAACAGCAAAGTCCAAAAAGGCTCTAGAAACTTAAATGAATGTGTGTGTGTGTGTGTTTATTTATATATATATATATATATATATATATATATATATATATATATATATATATATATATATATATATATATATATTACGTAACAGGTAAATTCAAAACAAGTGCCAATGGATAGCATGCAGCAATAGCGTGTATTGAGCCCATAAGCCAATGTTATGACTAGATTAATGGGATCAATAGCTGTCATAGGTCATAAGTGCTCTTTTGTAAGCCCATTTTGTAAGTTAGGTTGTTAGCAGGTGGCATGACCTGCCACTTGATCAGTGTATTTATATTATATCGAATGTTTCTCTATTGTTCCCACATTGACTCCAGGAGCAGAGTGGTTCATTTAGGGAGAGATGCAACCTATTAAAAGGTATTCGTCTGTGTGATGTACGTAGAAGTACGAGTGGTCACGTTGGAGGATGAAACAGAGCAATAGGATTGAAGGTTTTAAGTTGCTGCCATTTTGGTGTCCAGTGCAAGGGAGGCTGGCTGCGTAATCAATTAGCAAATCACTGATTAGGGGGAGGCTTTCTCTGTCACCTGCATCACTGCATAATACCTTAATCCACTGGGCCATATGCTGCATTTGCTGTGGACTTTCCAGTGTGATTCACTGACACCCACGCACAGGTGGAGACCACCTGGATGCCACATCAACTCCTACGTCATCTAACATATGTATACAAATTCATGCATGTTGCATTGAATACACGATGCAACATGCACATGTACCAATGATAATACTTAGATTGTTAGTAAAATGTTTGTACAGAAACACAAATTGAAAAGGAAAGTTGTCGTCTGTGTATTCCTTGGATGTCATTGTGAGCTTGATTTTTGCCATAAGAAGAAAGACATACATGTGACGGACATTTGAGAAGGTAGCTATTAAAACCATTCTATGGAAGAATACAACTTCTGACCACATGGTGTGTTGACAAAAGCGTCTCTGCCAGTATTGTGTTAATGAATTTGGACAGTCCAGCGAGTCTTGTAATACTGCTTTGTCCCACTAGAGTTGAACTTTGTGGTGTCTAACATCCAGGGCTCATACCTAGGAAATGGTTCACACCCTGAACAGAAGTGCTATTGCTACATAGAGTGCCTTTAAATAATAACTTTCTGTTTTGTCTTAATTTCTAGATAAGGCATTATATTCAGCACACATTTAGCAAGAAAGTTGGCTCCAGAATGTATCATTTAGGGAACTCTATTGGCTAGAATGCAGTATATACTTCATGCCTATCTTTGCTTTTGTGTATTTTCCTATGATAATAAAAACTGATTTATCATGCCAGGTGGCCGTGTTTCTCTTTTCACGTGTCCACCATGGTGCATCACTTATGTGTCTATGGTAGTCCAGAAATAATAAAACAAACTTAGTTACTCAATAGGAAGTTTTGAGGGAAAACATTCAGAGAAGTATGTGGAGGTGGCTATCTCTTTGGTACTCATGGCAGAAAGGCTGATTCTGGCAAAAGCAGAAATTTCCTATTCATTCCTCCATGGTGGTAGCACTTTCATTAACATTTTTTTAGAGGTTTCATTTTTTTTATAAAAGGAATTTTTTACTGTATATACGCACTGAGCTCATTTATAACATATGTAAGCATGTTTACGTTGCAAAAATCCAGCGCATTTATTTGTGGTGTCTTTTGGTACAGTTGCATTTTCTCAAGTTCTCTTTTTGATTTCCTACTTTCATTTTTTTCTTATTGCAATATGTTTACACTCCAAGTTTAGAAGTGAGTAATGTGGCCATAGCAGCAGACTTTTCAATCCTCCCAGTGGGTTGCCAGCCTTGGCGTGTTGGTTACCACCTGACCCAGTAGCTGATCCAGTGAGTGGCCTGACTCAGTCCACTAATGACCAGCCAGGTCAGGGTTACACAAAGACATCAGTATAAGAAGCTGTGTGCCCCCTAAACGACAACAACACACATCAAACTCTCCCCTGTATTTTGGCGTTCAAGCAGTCAAAAAAAGCAGCCATGTCTTCTACTGATGACACTGCACTTAACTAGAAACGATAGAATTAAATTACATCAATTTTATCCATACTTTATGGATGATAGCCTTAACATGATTAATTAAAATATTGTATGGATTCTGTATATTGTACAATCATATTAGTAATTGGTGCTCAACTAGTATTAATTTCCTCATAATCCTTAATGGGGAAACTCATACTTCTGCACATAATTAGAATATATACATGTGTTATATTTGTTCCATGATTATAAATATATTTTTATATAGAGACAAATTTTCTCTTTAATCAAAGAATGTATTTACAATATTTTGACAAAATAATGGAGTTCATTAAAAATTAATCTCTCATACAGTCTCTCATACTGGTCTCATACACATCTCTTAAAAAAGCATATTGCCTAACCGCAGACATGTATACATGTTGCCAGCTTGCATTTCTGGAAAGCATACAGTTTACATGAAACAGTAATTAAAAGGATATTGATCATAAAGTTAGGGCATTGCATGCAGCCGCCACATTCACAGATCAGTTCAAGGTTATACTAGTTTATTTTTTCTCCTTAATTTTTAAATCTGCAAAAGTTTCTTCACTATTAAACTTTTTTGCTGAAAGTTTTTAAGCAATGTGGAAGTATTTATTGTATTGAATTCTGCTGCATGATTAATTGGTGTTTTGTGTGAAAGCTGACTGTTGCTGGGTTGTGAGTTTAGTTAATTAGTTAGAGTTTAATCTAAGTTTAACCAGAGGTAAAATTATGTTAAGGTAGTGATAGTTCAAGTTGCAGTTGCAGTCAGATTAATTCAACAAGATCCTGTGTCAACATTTATACTAATCCCTCTTGTTTTAGATGGTAAAAATGTTTTAGGTTTCACTTTTGGTTCTCGGATGTCGACAGAAAATCCAAAACAGAGACACCTGCCTTTTAATAAAACTTTATGAAGGTTGTTTTGTTCTGTGTTGAATTTGGCCTCATTCACTCAGTGAGAGGCCGGTGTCTTATCCTTGTGATACACAAAGGGTGGATTAGAGGATTAGCATCCACAGGGCTAATGCTAGCACTGGGCTGGTACCAGTGCTACAGATGGCATAGTGAGAGACGACTGTGTAAACACATGCCCAAGCACGCACAAAGTGGGTCATATCCTGGTGTCTGTCTGTTTTCCTTAATTGCTGTGGTAGGTTGTGGACATGTTCATCTGGAAGCACGTCACTTAAACTGTTGATGTGTGATGTTGCTGTAAAGCAACACGCAGTTGATGCAAGAGACAGACTGGATGGTTGTCAAATCCTACGTTTTTTGCCAGTATTAACAGTCGTAACATTTAGACAATGCCAAACTCCAAAAAAACGAGAGAGTCAGATGCATTTTTAGAAGATGTTTTAGTATCTTACCGTAACTCCAAGGTGGAACTAGGTCAGTATAATGTAATGAAAATGCGATGAAAGCTACATTAGGATTGAAGTTTGTCACAGAGATGTTGCACAGATACACAAACATTAGGAAGGAAAGTTGTGGGCTACTTATATCACGGATACTTTGATCTGCTAACATGTTGCCATGAGAAGAAAGAGATGGGCAGTTCTGATGCCAGTTTGCTATTCTCAGTTTCACTTTAAAAACAAATTTGGGAATTAATGCAGTTGCACTTTGCGGGACACTGTCCTGCATGTTTTAGGCGCTGACCTGCTTCAGCACATCGTGATACAAGTAGCTGTGCCATCAACAGAGTTGTACAGACCTTAATGACAAGCTTGATGATGGCCATTCATTTGAATCAGTCTTGGATTAGGACTGCAGTAAATGGGAATACAACTCTTATATGTGTCTGGCATAAACAAAATTTCCAGAGATGAATGACACAGGGTCGAGTGTTTATAGCCTGACAACTTATAACATTACATGCACATGTCTTGGACAACACTGACAAAAAGTCACTGAAAACTGCTCAATATTTGAAGGGCAGAAATTGTCCTCACAATAACATGTCCTGGATTACACAATCTGTTGTTAATAAACACTGCAGTCTTCGTTTACTCCTGCTTCTCTTTCTTCAGTCTGTCTGCCCAAATAGCCTGAAATGTTTCTGGAGCCATGTCTCTATGAAAAAGACAACACAGCATCTCTGATATTGTTGTCAGGCGTCTAGGTTCATCTATTTTATGGTACTTACTTACTAGGTAAGTAAGGATAAAAAATGGTTTTATGTACTTTCTACACTTTTTTTTCCCCTCCAAGTTTTCATTATTCTTGTCAGTATATATCTGACGATACACACTGAAATTCAGCCTCTGGTTTTAACCCATCACTAGTTTCACTAGGAGTGCTGGGCTGCAAGCCCAGCACCCAGGGAGCAATTGGGAGTTAGGGGCCTTGCTCAGGGGCATCACTTTGGTTTTAATAATCAACCAGCTGACATGTTAAGAACCCTCCTTCCAGCCTGGTTACACATCAAAACAGGTGTTCAGAAGTACCAGAATTACCAGCAGAAATTCCTTAATCAGTACAGCATCCAAACCAGCATAGAGAAATTATTAAAAAAAATACACACAAACATGCCATCTTTAAACATATTATTGATTCACTTGTACACAAATATAAACAGTGGTTGAACAGGAATTGAACAATATTCCATAATCTTTAATTCTATGATTAAACAAGTCACTTGAGCCAGGCGTTCAGATGTTCCTCAGGACTAACTTGTTTGGCCACATGAGGCAGGCCAATATTACTGTACTTTCTTGAGAAAGCATTTTTCATGACTAAAGCGTCAGAGATGGTTGTTGGGTTGTGTAAGGCTTTGTACACAACTTCAAATAATCTCTCAGAGCAGGTCAGAGTGGAGGATTGTGCTAACCTATATTTACACTGTACAGTAAGAGGGTTTTAGGTTCAGATTTACACATCGCAACAGCGACCGGCAGCATGGCAGTGGTGTCTGTGGAAGTGTGTGTACGTTCTTTTCTCGATTCAGTTTTGCTTGACATGTTTTGATTGAAGAAAATCTGTTTAAAAACGAACTGCTTTACTGATGGCGTAGAAGTCCATGCTGACCGGTGGTCAGTTCATCCTTCCAGCTCTAATTCTAATGGTTGTTTATCCCCTCCCTTCCTTTCCTTTTCAGTAGTTACCTCTTATACTGGGTCACTGACAGCTTAACTGCCCTCTGTGGCTAATGCTAACTAAGTAGCTGAGCAACAACAGGTGGCATTGACACAACTCAGATGTGCTCATATGCTATATCTGCAGAGTAAGCTGCAGAGAGACCTGCCATCACGCTTGTACATTCACCAGGCCAGCTAAAAGTTTTAACATTTCTGTAAAGATACAGCAAATGAAATAAAGTAAAGCAGCTATTTCCACCAGGAGACAGGGATGGTGTTGAGAGGATTAACCATATGGCCACAAAAGATACCAGATCACTGTTCCTTTTCCTTTTACTCACCAGAAATGCTTAATAGGACTAATTGAACAGTTTTTACAAATATTTGTTTTTCTTTTCTTTCTTTGTTTCATTTAATTGATGAGTGGACCTTGGGTGTCATAGCTGGATTGATTTGTCATTAAATTCAAAAGTTGATTTAATGGTAATAATTTAAAACAAAATTGATGCACATTTTATGTGAGGATTAACTTTTTTTTCTCTTGTCACATATAAAAAAAATAAAATAATCAGATAACTCATTATAGGAATAATTGAAATTTCTGTTGACTGTTGTTTTTTGACAAATCAGTTTATTGGGTAATGTAAAAATAAGCCAAATCTTAAACAACACAACATACCTGTAGGCTGTAAGATTACTTTAATTAATCTTTAATATGCTTTAACAATAAAGCACGAAACGTTCTAAAAAAATCAACTAACTATAGGACATTTTACAAATAGAAGTCCCAGTGACAATTTGCTTTAAACAGGGGATAAGGTTAGGTGTACATTAAGATTAGGATGTAAATAAATGTAAATGTTTTTATGTCAGACACAGAGTAGTTGTAGTCAGGGATAGTATCTTGGGTATTACTGTAAGTCATGTAATGTCCTCTGATGTGATTGAAACATGATTGTGTATGTGGCGGCTGTGTCAGCATTCACATGCTAAACTGGCCTCCATCTGGTTCTTGAGTTTAGCTCCACCTGCTGCATCTTTGTGAAAGAAAATGTAGGTGTGCAACAATGTCATGCATATATATATATATATATATATATATATACACTGCAAGTACAAAGGTTTCTTCCCACATACACTTTGACTTGTATGTTTTTGCAGACAGCATGAATCCATGCTGTTCGTGCTTTGTCAGAGATTTATTTCTTCTGTTGACATACATTTGTAAGTAAATTTAAGGTCCACAAAACAGTACAAAAAAGTTGGGACAGTCAAGCTTTTATGTCTTTGTAATGTTGCTATTCCTTCTCTTAACATTTAGAAAATATTCCAGTGTTGAGGATACCAAGCAAAGAGGTGTTAGAGGTGTTATATCGCTCCATTCGCACTGACAATACATTTTACTATGTGTGATGGTACAATGTGGTCATCACATTTTTTGTTTCAAAATTCTCCTCATATTATCTGTGGAGTATAAACGTGGGCAAGTCCGGTATCTTTACCATCTTCTTCCTTAGCCACTTCACTATAATGTGGGCAGAATGTGCTTTTGCACTGTCTTGTTAAAAAAATGCCTCGACATCCCTGGTGTCATCTTGAAAGCATGTTGTTGTCACTAATGCTTCCATCGAAGTAGTGTAAATTAGCTTTGCCAAGTGCACTGGTACAACCACTGGCTTTTAAACATCACAGTATAGAAATCCCTTCCAATATGTCTTTACAGTACAATTGTTTGAACATTGAACATAATAGTTTTTCCTCAACTATTTTTTGATAAACTGGAGATAATCTATCCATCGATGCTCTTTAAAGACTAGGCCTTTCATGAATACAACTTTTGTACCAAATCATCATTACAATTACCTGTTGATGTGGAAAAATATAAATTTTTTTAAATTTAACTTCATTACTATCTCTAAATTGCATCCACCCACATTTTTCTACGTGCTGCAGGTTAGACATGCAAGGAATGGCTTGCCCCAACTCTTTTATGATTTTGCGTCACACTGATTCAACACTTTTGTAATAGACAAATATGTGGTTTAATATGTTTCTGCACTCAGTGAATGACAAATAAGTGTACAATACATGCAATGAACACACTGTGTACATAGACTAATGGAAATGTGCCATATGTGTGAGGGAATCAGTGTTAACCAGCTGACTAACAGTCTGGGTGAGTCATCCCGCAGGTAGGCTTTGCACCCGCTGACCTATAAACAATAAACATGTGGACGGCTGGACTGAACTGAAGTCCTCATTGGCAAACGCCACAGTTAAAAACAAATTCTCACTAATACGCAGTTGTTAAACCTGTGGAAATACCAACACAATATTGATGTTGAAAAAATCATTCCATGTAATCTGTGTTGCATCCTCGTGAACAGGTAAATAGATTTTCGATGAGAGTTGAGTGGCCTTCATCCAGCTGAAATGCCTGTAAATCACAATAATTTTGCTGGATAACATCTGGAGATTTGTTGTGTATGTAACATATTACTAATTAAATTATTTACATTTTTTCCAGATCTCATTGTTAATGTCATTAAGCAAAACATGGGAGGAATTAAAGTGGAAGAATGGAGAAAGGTATGCTTGAATAAACTGAGCAGATTTGTAAAACCGAACTGCTAAATTAAGAATACTGATATTTAAACTGGAGCCTATGATTAAAAACAAATGACATTGTTTTTTTTATACATATATATTTCCTTGGATACTCATCAAAATTACATTAAAAGCAATAATTATGCAATTCTTTCTCTTAATATTTTGTCATCACGTTTAGAAATCAAAATTTCTAGCAATGATGTTTCAGTTGTTAATATCTTTGCTGTTACACTCACCCTCTTTTGTTTGGTTGTTTTTCCTTCCTGGCGGTATTGTGTATCCATGTTACAGCCAGAAAATGTCGTCCTCTTGCTACAGGTAAACAACTCACGTCTGAAACTTCTCTGTCACAACATGCAGAGTTGCAAAAATGACTGTTTGAGGGTAAAACAAGTTACTGATGAAGGCACGAATGTGTTCCTTTTCCTGCAGTGGATCCACTATGAGGCCGGATTCCTAGTATGTGGACTCTTTGGTGTCATCTTTGTGGTCCTCACCCCAATCCTAGCCACATGTTTCTGCATGTGTCGATGCTGTGACAACTGCGGAGGGGAGATGCATCAGAGACATCGGAAAAATGCTGACTGTCACCGAGGTTTCTACACCGCCTCACTCATTGCCACCACCATCTTCATCATGTGAGTTCTTATCCTCTTTTTTCCGGTCTTTGTTATCATTATTGCTCTGTTTATCCTGACTATGATTAGTAATTTTAATTGAGATACAATCAGACATTTTTAGCACGACTCTTAGAGTGTGTACTCTTATGAACTGAAGTTTTGTAGCGCTGGGAAACAAATATACCTGTTAACATAAATGTTAACGAACATTGAGATTTACAACATGTCAAACACAACAAGTCAAATCTATCCCACTTGAAAATCAGCATACTCTAGCCGTCTTGTCTGAGTGTAAATCCATCCTAACTTGTTCAGTTGAGTGTTCAGCACCACAACTAAGCATTAAGGATTAATACATGGATCAAACTGTCTGGTTTAGAGTCCAACCTGATGTCCGTGCTACATTTCTTGTCATTTTTTAAAGTTAAAAGACATTTCTGATCAAAATAAAATGTATTATCTTTGTTTGAGCCAATGAAGGATGTAGATATTTTACCATTATGAAAAAGTGCTTACCTACCATTACCTAGCAACCAAGGCTTTACCTACCAAATCCATGCTACGAAGTGAGATTAGTGGATTTACAAAGTTGTTTTTTTTTTTTAATCTCAGTTAAGGATTTCCTGTATCATGAAAGTGACTCTCTTATAACCTAGCTAAATCACCATGGCAACATACAATGGACTCATAAGCTTCCCTGGTGAAGGTTATGTTCAGAGTTTTAGAATAAAACTGCGTGTAAAATCCGTCTAATGCTTTCCTTGGTCACATCCCATGTCAAATCATGCTGAATCAATGTTTAAATTTCAATGCTGTCACTCAATTGTCGTAGTGCTCTTTGACAAAATTTCTTCATTAATGTTGGACAAATGTCAGATTATCATGACTGTCAGATATTCAGCAATTCAGCCGTCATCTCAGAAGTCAACCAATAAATTTACACGCTAATTTTACTTGCCAGATTTCATCAGAATACAATAACACTCTTAAATTCACTCTTTTGAGCAGTGAAATTGTTGGATAGTCGGTCCTGCATATACTTTAACCAGAACCAAAAATCAAATAAAGATGTAGCTGAAGGAATTTGTGGAAATATGCATCTGACCATCTGTACACTATACCATCATAGAAACTTTGCCATTAGGTAAATTGTAGGCACAGCGTCATGTTACTATGGGAACCATGAATGCAGATTGTCTTTATAGTTTGTCCTAATGTACTAACAAGTTCTAAGCTGCTGGTATTAGGTGCAATACCACTTAGAAAGTTTTTTGGTTTATCAGAAAATATCCATTTAATAAAATTCAAATAATAAAATCTTTAATGTGATCATGTGATAAAAAACACGCACTTTTTGAGAATCAAGTTAAAAGTCTAAGAGTTTTTCTCTTTCATAAAGATGACCGTATAAGCTTGCAACTTTAGACACATAATATGAAGATTTTTCTTCTGTTCTTTGAACTACTAGAGAATCTCAACATTTTTTAATTATTTTATATTATTAAAGCTTTATAATTCACAGAACCTGCCTGCTCTTAAATTAAGTGTCATTGGTAAATTTTGTGTGAATTCGCAAAGAGCCTAACAGGAAAGCCTGGATCAGAATCACAGTTGTAGTTTTATTTTCTCATATTCAAGGTTTAGGTTTTGTCAAGACAGCTAACACAGCTAGCTGTTTTGGATTTGCTTCATAGTGCACCAGTCTGGTGTGCCTCATACCCACACATTCATAGTTGCAACAAGTTAAACAAATTACATCAAAATATGTCGTGCATTGTTGTCTTGCACCACTGGAAGAGCAAAAAATGTGTAATGCCTTGAGAAAAAATGTTGGATAAAAACTCTGAAAACTTAATTTCCTCTCAAAAAAACATACACTTGCAGTGTACCTGCCATGTGGAGGGCACAGGTGCACAGAAATAGGATCCAGACTGTGCAGGACAGTTAGGTGTTACTGATATCGCTTGGCTGACTGGGAAAGGCCCTTTTGTCTGAATAAGTCCTTTCACATCACAAGCCCATTTACTGAAGCACACAGAGATGTACACATAAAGGACTGTATAGTGAGATCCAGAAATATTATGTGAGCAGGTTTTGTTGCTGTTCTCACTCACAACTCTTCTCTCATTTTCAGTTTCTCCCTGTCTTTCTATCTAAGCTCGGTGTGTCTAAAAATGAAGTTTTGTGTAAAGTTTACTGGTTTATTTTGTATCAGAGTTTGAGGATTTGAAAGATTGGTTTGATACAGTATTTCTTTGTACCATTGTTTCAAAGCTTTTCACTGAATGACAGTGACTTGTCATACGTTACCATCCTGCTATGATCCTTTTCTGTACAAGCTTTACTTATCTGGTAATTATTCTGGTAATCCTAATTATTAGATACAAGGTAGTCCTCAATAAATGATGAGAAACTCCCATGCAGGAAAAATGTATTTTATGTTACCATGCTGCCCTCTGTTGGTGAACTAACATCTCTTGTCTCCTGACTCTGGTTGCATGTGTGTTTTAGCCTGGGAGTCTTTATTGCCTATATTGCCAATCATAACATCACCTCTCATATCAAAAACACTCGAGCACTCATTAATACCAACATGAGAGATCTGAAGACGTTTGCTAACAACACCCCTGAGGTAAGTCCTCGCATGCACACACACACATGCACTGTAAACTATGTAGAACACGCACACATATGGAGACTCTAATGTTGCTGTGTGTTCCTGCTGCAGCAAATTGAATACTTGACAGCCCAGTACACCACTCCAAAGAACAAAGTCCTGTCAGACCTCGACAGTAAGCTGAACCCATCCTGTTTACACAAAGTGTTTGCCTACCATCTCTCTGTAGATGTAGATATGGAACGGTCTCATTTGTCTGTGTTGCTTTTCAGACATTGGACCCTTACTGGGTGGGAGGATCCACAGTCACCTAGAGAAAGAGGTGGTTCCTGCGTTGGATGGTGCCCTGCGCATGGCAGGAGGTAACACAGGCTCTTTTAAAGAGTGGCTTTCAGTATGTCAACCTCCTGTTGAGCATCGTTTGGATGTGGAAGTAAAGTCACTAAGTCATAGAATATTTTTATTTCAACACATCTACAGTTCAAGATACATCCTGTTAGATAAGCCATGTCAGTTAGACCTCAGAATACTGTTCATACCATGTCATAGAGAAGCAAACGAAATTTCAGATTATCCATTGTTCTATTTAAAAGATAAAATAATATGTGCGTAATTTTAAATGTTTTTCAACACTCTTTGATCCTGATGCACAGAAAGTGACGAGTATGACACATTTCCAGAATATCTTACACTATTCCTGAACTTATGAACTGTTATTAAAGTTTCCTATTGATTGTTCTTTACTTGCAGCTTGCAGTGTTTGTGTGTTCGTGTTCGTGTGTGCGTGTGCGTGTGTGTGTGTGTGTGTGTGTGTGTGTGTGTGTGTGCGTGTGTGTGTCTGTGTGTGTTTTAACGTCTTCTTTTTTTTCATTTATGACAAAAATCCTCACAAACGTTTCAATTCTTATCTTCTATTTGATTTCCTCATGTTTTGTTTTGTTTAAAGCAAAAGTTGAGAATACCATTAAAGGTAAACAGATCTGAATTCAGTGGTACTGTGCTTGTGACTTTGTGTTAGTGGACGTGTCCATCCTAAACCACTGTGTTATCTCCAAAACAGTTGTTTATCTTTTGTGGGTTTTACCTCTGTGTGAAATCAGTTTATTTATTTATTTATTTTATTACTGCTGTTGTTTTTGTGAGTATAACGTGTGTGGCTCCATAATTAGACAATACAAAGAACCAACAAATGATTGCATCACAAAAGTACGTTTTGATTCAGTTCGATCTTTTCTCTGCCGACTGCAGCCATGCGGGAGACCAGAGAGGCCCTGGAGAACGTCAATTCCTCTTTGGAGATCCTTCAGGAGGGGATGGGGAAACTTCAGGCCAGTCTGTCAGGGGAGCGGGCCGCTCTGTCCAACACCCTTTCTGACCCTGCTTGCACCAACGGAGCCGTGTCTCATACCTGTAACACCATCCGCTCCACACTGACCCAACTAGGAGTCAGTGCTGACTTCTCCAAGGTAATGCCAACCTACAGAGTATACCAAACACAACCAAGTGGCATTTTAAATGGGAGTCATGTTGTCAAAATGAACTTGTTAATTTCCCATCCTTGTTTTCCGTAAGCTCCCAGATGTTGGTCATGCCTTGGCCAATGTCAATACTGTTCTGAGAATAGATCTCAGCAACATTGTTCAAAAGGTTAGTGTCTGTTTCTAGCTAATCAGCATCTGGTTTATATAGATTTACTTTCAGTTTCACTTATCAACGGTATCCTGCTCTTTTCTCTGATTATCTTCCCCTGCAGGGCTATGCATCCTTTAATGACACATCACGTTTGGTCAAAGAACAAACCAAAAATGTTGTTTCAGGTACACGAGTGTCTGTGTGTTTTTGTGTCTGGTTTAATGAACTTTGCTTTGTCATTGAGGTCAGAATGTAGCTCTTGAGTTGTAGGACTGTTAACATTCTTCCTTCTCACTCCTATACGCATACCTCTGTGTGATGAAACACAGCTCTACCTCGTGAGTCCTTTTTTTCATCCTCTTGTCAGATCTCTTACTTCCTTTTTATCTTAATTATGTTACCTCCTGTGTCACAGTGAAGTTAAAATATATGTTTGCCTTTCTTATTTTGTAATTTGGTTTGTGTGTGTGTGTATGTGTGTGAGGGTAGGAGTAAAAGGCCTGCTGGATAAGGTTGGCACAGAGATTACTGCCTTCTCCAAGATGTTCCCAGTGGAACCCTCTCTTGCCAATTTCACAAACTTCCTCAACGAAAGACACAAGAGCATTGAGTCCTTTTACCCGCAGATTGACCAAATGGATTTTTACAGGTCTGTGCTCGTGCATGTATGAATTTCATAACTTTGTCCCAAACATTTGCTGGGATTCTGCTTCACGTGTGGTTCTTTCGTATGTCGTGTAGTCATGCCTTAAACAAATGTATATAACTCATTGTTTTCACAAGTGAGGGATCAGTGTACATTGTGTCTGTGCTGCAGGTGGATTGCCTGTGTGGCAGTGCTCTGCATGGTCGTCCTGGTCCTAGCCTTCAACATCCTCGGCCTGGTTTGCGGCTCTTGCGGCTACGACAAGCAAGCCACCCCCACGACCCGCGGCTGCCTGTCAAACACCGGCGGGAACCTGCTCATGGCGTATGTTGCTGTAGTAATGCTTCAACCCAATAACTGAAGAACTGTGATGATCTGTTAATGAGACAGGAGGAGGGGAAACTAATGAAGCACTGTAAAAGCAAAGCAGCACCCTGTGACCTTGCCTCTCACTCTCAACATCTTTTTCAGTGGAGTTGGCTTCTCATTTATCTTCGCCTGGGTGCTGATGTGCATTGTAACCACTCTGTTTGTTATTGGTGGCAACGTGGAGAAGCTGATGTGTGAACCTCTGGCTAACCGACAACTATTTAAGGTACCAAAGACAAACTCTGCCTTCACGAATCTCTCTCCTCACTCTCTCCCCGGGTTTGCCACAGAGATGTTTATTTGTACATGGTAGTCTTCCAATAGGCACTAAATTCCAGGCAACCAATTGTATTTTCATTGTGCTGTTAATTAATCTGTGTTCAACTTATTTTTGGACATTTTTATCTGCTCCTTCCGTGAAGCACCTTATAGCATGTTTTTAGAAGGATGGTATGTTTCTCTGACCTGCTGCTGGTGCTGATGAGTGTGTGTGTGTGTTTGCATGCATGCAGATCATAGACACACCATTCCTGGTTCATCCTGCGAAAAAGAACTTCCTTCCTGGAATGCTGTTTCAAAATCCAAATATTGACTTGACATTGGGCAGCATGTACAGGTATATTAAGCTCGTGTTTATAATCACTGGTGTTATGATTTCTTAATAGCACATTTGAAATTTTATTTTTACGTGCTTTCAAAACTGGGATAATTTTCAGAATTGCGATGACAAGTTTTTTGTGTCACAGGGACTGCTATGAGAACAACGGTCTGTATCATGCTCTGCAGCTGGAGACCATGTTCAACATTAACTCCTTCCTCAACAGAACTTTGGTACATTTCGTTTCACCTTTTTGATACCTTGCTGATGCATCAGTCGATCACAAACTGTGGCAAGTGGATAACTTTGTGTTTCCCAACAGTCCAACAGAGACCTGAGCAAATTTTTTGAAAGTGTGCAAGTGGACCTAAAGGACATCACACTACTGGAGAAGGCCGGCAGAGACAACCTTGTGAACTTCGCCAACTCTGGAATTGGACGGCTTGATTATCCATCTTATCTTGCAGAGGTAATATTTGTGTCTTTCAGGGTATGGGTGCACCAGAGCTCCCCCATCTGTTTACAAAAGGGACTTCCACAGGTTAATGTTTGTAATTAGGTAATTTGACTTGCTTTTCCTTTGGGCAACGTTCTGAAAATGTACTCTTTTATTTTATTTATTTATTTTTCTCTTTTGTAATTGTCTTTCCTTGGTATTAAGGTAATATTCTGTATTATGTCTGTGCTTGTCTTGTTTTATTTACAAATATGATGGTATTTAATTTTTTTTTTTTTTTTTTTTTTTTTTTTTGCTTTCATGAGAAAAGAAATTTGAATTAATTTTCTCTTTTAGGTAAATAAAGGAGTCACACAGGTGGATCTGCTGTCCTTTTGTTCTGACCTGGAGGATCAGGCTGACCAGTTGGTAAGTCTGGTTATTATTATCAACAACAAAAAAGAAAAGAAAATTCCACCACCAGCATGACTGCTTATATTATTTAAAAACCTAACCCAAAGGTAGATCCATCAATCCATCCTTTAATTATCTCTACCTGTGCATTCCTATACAGGAGCCAAAGGTAGATAACACCAGTTCATGTTTTTTCAACAATGAAAACACAGATTTTCATTGGGTGATAAAGGACATATCATAAGGATAACAGGCATCAAAGATAGAAAATATGCTGTCATTAAAAAGAAATTAAATCAGTGATCTGAACCACCATTAGTTTGTAAGAACCAGTCTGAGCTATCCACGTCAAAATTATCTAACTAAAGACAAATATTACTAAACATTTTGATTTGTATTTTATATTGCACTTTTAATTTTTAATTTCACTTTAAAGATTTTTGTAAAACACCTAACTGTCATTCTCAACTAAAATCACCTAATAAATAAAAATCATCACTTTGTTTAAATGGCCCATTCATGTATTAATGTGATGTGTTTAAGAAAATTAGCTTAAAAAATATATATTTACTTAATTGTGAAGCCAACATCTCATCACTAAGCCATTTTAGGATACTAAAAACAATGCACAACGTCTGTGACGAATGTTTCGCTCAACTTGCTCAACTCTGTTTGCAGCCTCGTGGTGCTCTGGAGAACGCTCTGAAAGGACATGCCAGCAGCATCAGGACTATTCACAGAGAACAGGTGGTGCCTATGGAGCAAGCGATGGTAATCAATTATCCCACAACACAAAAACTAACACAGCTAATATGAGTTAAAAACCTAATATTCACATATGTACATGAATAAATATAAGCAGGTAATTCAGTTCGGCTGCTTGAGTGATTTAACTTGTGCCTTTAAGATATTCCTCTGCCGAAGATTATTAACGGTCTTACGCTTCAGTAAAGTTACACACTGAAATGAACAGTTTTCAGAGACTATAATGTGTTTAGTTTAGTCTATGAAACAGTCATTACACTGTAATAAATGCATTTACGGATTTCATTCATTAATGTAATTTCAAGACATAGTTGATCTAAGTGTCTCTCTGTTTGCTCTTTCCACCAATGTCACTCCTTTTTCTTCATGATATTTTTAAACTGGTGACAGAAATATGTCAGAGCACGGGTAAGCTGCTGTCGATGCACGGCCCTGTGACTGTGATTGTAGTTTGTGATTGCCGTAACAACGTACTTTGTGGGTTCGTGTGACATCAGTGGCGTGTTTGGTGGAGAATATTTGTACATGAGTATCCAGAGAGAATTTTCTTAAGCTTGGGATTTTGTTGTTTCACACAGAGCACCCTGAGCCAGAGCATCAAACTTCTGGAGAAGACATCCAGTGAGCTGCCTGTGAGTTAAATTCAGGGACTGAAAAAACAACAACCGTAAACGCTTGTGAATATTCATGCATTAACACAGAGATTTGTTTGATGACATGAATATGTTCATTCCAAATGAATGTCCCTCTCTGTGTCAGATCAAAGCAGCAAATATCCTGAGCGCTATCGATGCCGCAGAGTATCTCATCACTCAAAATGCCTCCCATGTGGTGAAGCAGGTACAAGACTATGGAACTCATTAGAAGTTGCAGTGGCTTCATGTAACTGTACTCTAATGTAAACTTGTCAGAAGGAACCTGGTTTAACACTGAAACCTTTAAATCGTTCAGACTACAAAAGGATAAGAAATAGGAGTGGTATTGTTACATAGGATTACTGTTGCTATTTTACTAAATTCATGCTTAATTTTTTTAATTGAAGTATTATAAAAGGTGGCACACCTGGGTGGTTATAAAGTTGAGGACAGGGAAAACTGTGAACTTGAACCCGCCGTCCTGATCTTACTACTGCAGTGTTTCTTAACTTTTTTCCCTTCTGGTTTCTAGGAGACAAAGGCCTTTGTGCAGAGCTTAGAGGGATACTTCAGACAGTACACTAACTGGGTTAAACACTCTGTGAGTATCATCCAAAGCCTTGGCTCCTTTTTCACTGGATTCAGTTCAGATGCACAAATAGTTTTAAATGTAGCAGGAATTTACTCCATGGTCTACTTAATTTAACAAGCTGTTTAGATGTTAGGACATTTCAGTAGCTTTAGAGATTTTCTGACTGTAGAAAAACTATTTGATCTTTTCTTTAACTTGGGAGTTAAAATTAGGGACATTGAGGAGAGCACTCAGCGGAACCTGAAATCTCCACGGATACAGATCAAGCTGCGGTTTTCACTTCTGACGTCATTTTCACACTGTAAATATTTCGTGTGTTCATGCATGCGTTTGCCCTACAGCTAACCACAGAGGTGGCCCAGTGTAAACCCATCAGCAACATTGTGGACAGCATGGAGATAGTAGCGTGCAGCTTCATCTTGGACTCAGTGGTAAGACATCACAGTGGTGTATGTGGTTCTGTAACTAGCAGGCAGGCCCTTCACAGCTGTATGCACAGTACATGTACCTTTTGTGAATGCTGAAGGTGACTGAAAATATAAATGGGCCTTTGACAGCTTTGGGGGAGCTCTGGGTTTTGGGACCGGACAGCGTCTGACACACACATATGAAAACAGGATGTCCTGAATTTGCACGCACACACACTAAGATGGGGTAGGGGTTTTCGGGAAGGGTGGGCACATAGATTGCTCACTGTTTTCGCTCTGCTGATTTGCAAAGTTTGTCCTCGCATGTCAAGTATATATCATGTGTTCAAAGTCAGAATTATAAACAGAGCGTTCATGTATGGGTGTTACATGTTTCTTGTGCATTTCTTGTGCAAAGCAGCCAAACAAGTTTATGCAATTGTAAAGAAAAGAAAAAAAAATTATTATCAATTAATATTTAATTGTAGTAATTACAATATAATGGCTTATTTATTATTGCTGTAAAAATTCATTTCATTGGTCAATTTTCCAGAACACATTCTGGTTTGGTCTGGGAGGCTGCAGCATCCTTCTGATCCCCAGCATCATTTTCTCTGTCAAACTGGCCAAATACTTCAGACGGATGGACACGGAAGATGTCTTTGAAGAGTGAGTCCAAATGCACTTTTTTTTTTTTTATCTTCAGCCACACACATATAGTTAGTTTTGCTCCTAAATTTTCAGAATCATTTCTGATATAGATCAAAACTGAATTAATTGGTCCTTTCCCTCCTTGTTTGTCATTATTCCTTCTCTTGGTTGCTGATTTTCCTCACGTTTTATCGCATGTTGCTCCTTCTTCAGCTACACTTATCCATGGCTTGTTGCACTGTGATGTTTGTCTGTTTTTCATTTACCTTGTTGCCTTCTTCAATGTATCCACTCTTTTTGGTACGGGATACTTTGAGCAACTTCACTCTTGCTCCCTTTTTCATCTCAAGTCATGAGCATGGTCTCTCATCCCTTTGCATGGACTCTTTCGTCACTCCTCAGTATCGGCTTTGTTTCCATCGTGAGCATCTCAGGATCACTCCCTGAGACCATCGTCAGTTTGACTTCACCCTGCTTTCAGAACAGTCCTTCCATCGTCTTTCTTATCTGTCCCCCATCGATTTTTTTTTTGTTTCAGTATGGCTAAGACAGGTAATCATGCTGAAGTGTGTGATATCCATGGAAACGTCGCTGTGGTCAGGTACGAGTCGTTCCCACCTTAATCTGCTCGCTTGCATGCTGCCGTTTTAATTGGTGGGGGAAATTTTTTGCCTGCAGTCAGGCTGGAGTTTAACCAGTTATATTTTTCCACAAATGCATTAAGGATTCCCCCTATGTGTGTGTGTACATTTAGCTCTCCTTATGACACTCTGACTTGGTTCCCTCGGGCTTCCGCTCCCCCAAGTGACTGGTGACCCACAGGAACGCTCTTCCATACAGAGGTATTGGTGATCTGTGATAACAATCTACTAATCCTCATCTAACAGCGCTCACAGCCAAACCATCCAAGAAGCACCAAGCAACAAACCAAGTGCTTCACCCTCATTCCTTTTTTTGTTATTCTTGACTGCGTTTCTACTTTTCTTCTTCTTCATGCATCATCCGTCTTTTAACATTCAAACTTCAAAAAGCCAAAACAAAGTTAAAAGAGACAACTCATGAACTTGTGATAGTCATGTATCACGGCATCAACAGCTTCCAGCTCTTTTCAGTCCTTGGATTTATTCACCAGAATATGCTGTCTGGGACATAAGAAATTCACGTTCTTGTGTGCTTTGCATTCAGTATGTGAAAGAAGACTTTGTGTTGGATACAGCAGGAGTTGCAGTGCTCATCAAATGTGATGGATTGCAGGAGCGGGAAAGCAATGGGACAAGAGAGAGGAAATGTCATGTTCAGTTTCTTGTTTTACAGCCAAACGGGGGCTTTTATTTATGTTTATAGCAACCCTGAGGGTAGTTTTAGACAAGTGTTTTTGAACTTTGTTGTTAACTGGCATTTATTAATGCTATGAGCTCATAAAACGGCTTCATATAAACCTCTTTTCAAATCTTAGCTGCTTTTGAAAAAAGTTTTTAAAAGCAACCCAGAGGAGTAAGACTTAATTGGCGGCCACCAAAATATGTAATTTTAAACACAGTAAATATTTATTTTGAAAAATCCTCAAGTTGATCTCGTATTTTGACCTATAGAGGTGATATTTGCTTTGTGTGTGAGGGATTCTGGGTCGATGATGACATAAACTAGTCACTCTACAGTTACCATAATTACAAAGCTTTAATCGGCCAATAGTAAAGCTATTGATTCAGTGCCAAACGGTGTTTCATATGGCAGTTATTTACAGCTGAAAGACATAAAACGGACTACAGTAAGTCTTTTCTTCATACCAAACAAGCAAAGACAGCTTCCTAAAGCCTCACAGTTATGTTGTCATCACCTCTTCCCTGGTCCTTTTGGTACGTTTGTCAACACTGATCTACACGAAAGAACTTCCAGGTCTTTTTTGTTTTTTTTGTTGCAGTATGGCCTTCATTAGTTATGTTGACGTCTCAGCAACATAATGCAGCAAGATTACCATCACTGATTCTGCTCTTTGTGGGAGGCATATAGTCATCATTGCACATGTCCCCGTCTGACTGAGTCTGACCGACTTCCACAGATCTATCAGTGCAGCTTTTTATTGCTTGTTTCATTTAACATTGTTCTCAGCCAGTTGAAACTTGAAAAGTTACGTCAATCAAAGTTTGAATACAACAAAGATGAACCACATCAGCTTAACAGTTCAAACTTCAATTTTTAATCTAATCAGTGGTGTCACTACTATCCATAATTATATCTTATATCATATCTGCTTAATGGGTGGATGGATGGATGGATGGATGGATGGATGGATGGATGGATGGATGGATGGATGGATGGATGGATGGATGGATGGATGGATGGATGATGGATGGATGGATGGATGATGGATGGATGGATGGATGGATGGATGGATGGATGGATGGATGGATGGATGGATGGATGGATGGATGGATGGATGGATGGATGGATGGATGGATGGATGGATGGATGGATGGATTTGTATTGACTGGCCATAATAATGGTTGTGAATAAACTCTAAAAATCTAATTCATGTCTGAAGCAAAAGTAAACGTTATTGCTGCTCTCACTGTCATATTGACGTATGTCGCTTTTATCAGTCCGTTCAGAACACAGGCCGCCGCACATTGGTTCCCCCTGTGAAACACTTTGAAAATGTTCCTGTCTGAATGCAGCTGACCTGCATCCAACAACCCTGAGTCCAAGTTTGACAGCACAGATACCTCCAATTTCTTGATGTGTCCAAACAGAAATTTTGAATAGGGGCGTTCAAACTCTTTGCTTGTCTTCTGCATTGGAGTGAAACGTTAAGGCTTTAAGTGCGACCGTTAGATGATGTAAGTCCATTCCTAAAAAGGCTAATTATCTCATCGGTGTTTTTGGAAGTTTCTTCACTTCATAAACCCTTAGTTGATTTCCTTCCATTTTTTTGTTCTTTCTTCACAGTGGACAGGAGAACTGGAACTGACGTGTTATTTAAAGTGAGTGTTAATCCATGAACACCTCTCCATTTTTCCTCAGTAATTATTAAGATGAGGACAGTTCCACTCATGACCGGCTTCTGTTTTTCACAAGGTATCTGGACTTTTTATCTTTTAGACTTTGTAGCACTTCTAAGGAAAAAGGGAAGAAGAGTCACAATCAGGAACTGTGTGGTGAGGGCCTCCCACCTCTTAACAACGTTCCAGACCATTCGACAAGGATCTCTGATGCTAGCCAACTGCAAACCCTCAGTCTCTCTAGCATTGTAACGCTGTACAAAATACTGTCACAAGATTGTTCCTGCATAGTTAAATTTACTAATAGAGAATGAATTTATATGAACAATATCAGTTTTACCATGGTGACACAAGTGTACATTTTTTACACTTTCAAAATGTTTGAAAGTTTTATACATTTTTGTTAATCTTTGTTTTATAATATCTTGTAGTAGTGTATTTTTTCTGTGAATATTTGTAACATAGCTTTCATTATTTTCTTTTAAAACCATTTTATGTAGCAATGCCACTTCTGACCACATGGGGACAGTATACATCCGCTTTGCTGGCAAAACAGTCACTTACAATATTGTGCTAGTGAGTGCGGACAGTCCAGCGCGTCTTGCAGTATCATTTTTCTCACCAGAGATTGACTTCGTTGTGTCTTGCAGCAGGGGCTGACACATGAACCTTTTGGTGATATGCTGCCCCCATCTGGTAGTAAGTGGTATTGCCACATCGAGAGGTTTTAACATGCATTCACAAGGTAGATTTTTAGGATAATTTGACATTTTCGGAAGTACACTTTCTTGCCAAACTTTAGAAGAAAACAAAGACTGCTATCAAATCCTGTGCAAAAGCTTAGCAAACGGTATATAGACGTATTCACACTAACATGTAGTAATTAGCACTAAGCAGCGATTGTTATCAAAATCTACTGGATAAATCAGAATTTAGGCTTGATGATAAATTTCTGACAATTCTGGTGCTCAACCAGCTTTAATTTTTTTTATCTGAGCACCATGGCCATCTGTAGAAAACACCAAGGCAAATTACATTTTATAATAAAGCCGGAAATGTAGCCAGGAAATTAAGTGAATGACCAAATTGAGGATGATTCCTACTCATATCTGTCTGTCTCACAACTGCCAACAGCTGTTAAGATACTTATGTGTGGACCAGAGTGGTAGACAAATGTCAACTTGAGGTTTTACAGTGTTTGGGTTTTTTTGTACACAGTAAACATGTAAAGTGTATTATGTTACAACACAAGCAGCAAACATATACCTGCCTGTCATTTCAGCTTACATGGCAGGAAAGTGATAAAGGACATTCCTCAGACTATGAACTGTTCCTTTAAATTCTGATCGAGTTAATCACCTGCTCAGTTTGATTCTGAAAATTTCTTTCAGGTCCAGAATTTGTCCTGGCCTGGATACTGCAGAGATTAAAGTGTTATAAACTATTCAGGATTTTCACAGGCTACATGCAGGTTTTTGAGACAACTAATATACATATTACTATATAATGACTGCATCGTAAGTATTTCTTGCCAGACCCAGTAAGCTTTTGTGGAAACGGTGCAAATTTGTGAATAAAACTCAAGTCCAACAAGTGTCTGTTTTGTTTTTCTTTCATAATTGTCCATCCATCAATTTTCTAGAAGTCGTCAACAATCCGAGCAGAGATGCTCAGTCCCCCCTCTCCTAAACCACCTCTTCTTGGTGTGCCAGGAAGAGACTGAGGAATTACCAAGTAAACTGAGAGAAATGGTCTCTCCAATGTGCTTCCTAAGGGACATGCCTGAAACATCCTCCCTGACCAAATAAAAGAGCTCCTCACCCTATCCCTAACGGTAAAAACAGCCACCATTCAAAGAAAGCTTATTTAACCTTCAGCTTCTAGGTTGAATCCATTGTGGAACTGAGAAGAGCTGCAGTTCCTTGACTGGCCACTAGGCCGACTGACTCCAAGAGCAAGAACAAGTCGATCTTCATCTTCAGCTGCTTTTTAGTTATGGGTTAGTTTAGTCAAGAAGACAGTTTTTTTGTGTGTTAAAATGTTGTGCCATTTATATTTAAGCTGTTTCAGCCTCCTCCAAGATGCGGTCAGCTCCAGTCTCCCGACACTCCTATACAAACTAAACCAGAGGTCTTCATGAACATAAATAGTCAAACTTGAATTAAGACCTGATCTCCAAATCACATCCAAATATACATTTTGTACCATAAATCACCAAAACTACCACATGGATGTGTATTTATGCTCTTTGTATCTTTATAAGATGAATGACAAAAGTATTTGATGGTCAAACAAAGGCTCTGGTGATGAAAAATTGCGTAATCAAAATGCAGCAGCACAGTGGAAATGTTTTACAACAAAAACAGGAAACCTGGAAATAGCAAAGCTCTATAAATGAGTGCAAAATGCACAAACAACCTAATAATACGCACACACACACACACACAGATCTGCAAGGAGTGACGTGCCTGGACAGAAGGGCCAAGGTGGCGCGATGCTGTTACTCCCTATCAGAGGAGGACTGCAGTATACTGACAAGAGCATTTGGTCAAAGATTTATATGTGCAGACACACTTAAATGTTTTTCTTCCTGGCGTTTCTTACATGTGGACTTTCTTTTTCCTACTGGAGCAAGTGCTATAACATTAAAGCCGCCTGAACCTCCTGGGGGTTTGCTGTCACTCCAAGTGGGGTGTTGTCACTCTGAGAGCTTTATCTATATTTCTGCCGGTAAATGACTGCTTTTTGTTTTTCCAATAAAACCTTGTTGATCAAAAGTGTTATTAGTAATCCTGCAGGCATCTTGGGTGTCTTGAACGGTGGCTCTTGGACACATCCAACTCCACCTCTTCCCTGTTGTGACTGGCTCGGTATGTTCTGTACCGGTGGATACAGCTGTGAATTGGAGGGATACCAGACTCATTTCTAGATGAGCCAGGCTAAAAACTTTTACATCACAAGAGGCAAAATCTTCTGATCTGTGTAATCAAAATGTTACATGTTTACCACAAATCTCAGCATCGTGTGGTGGACACCAGGAACTGAGGGAACTGGAAACTGGGAATGTTGGCAAGTATACATGGTAAGACAGAGGTCCTGATTAAGAACTACTTCCAAGAAAACAGGCTGGGGTGAGTATTTGAAACAAATTTGGTGGTTTCTCTAAATTACTTTGTACCAATGGTCTACGCGTCAAACATTTTTTTCATCGTCACGTGTCCATGTGGGTCCAAAACACTCCTATGTGGACAACTGCCTGAAGCCCAAAAATGTGGAATGAGCACACTGAAGTGATTATGCCTGTGGTTGGAGCAATCCTCCATTCAGAAACAAAACACACACAAAGACGCACAGAGTAGAGAATGAGCAGGAGACCATCCACTTACTTCTCCACACTCCAACAGTGAAAGACTGCAACAACTGAAGGTTGATGAAGGTACTTTTAGCTGTTCAGTGGGGTCACGTGTTTCTTAATCATTACTTCACTGGCACAGAAAGCCAGAAAACTCTCACCTCTCCACCATCCCTTTCCAGAGACTCAACAGTCCTCAGGGCTTCCAGGAGCGAAGTCTGCTTCTGGATCCTCTTGAACCCCTCAGAATGTCGGTACAAAAGAAGCTGCACTTTTTTTCTTTTCTTGTTTTTTAATCTTTAAGAAGCTGCCACTTATATCATGTCAGCATTTTGCTGACATGATATAAGTATAACAAGATGGGCAAACTCAGAAGGTTTAACTTTGACATTTGACATAATTCAGGTTTCTGATTTTGAGAAGTGTTGTAGTGCAAAGCTTTCTAATTTTTCTGATGTTTTTTCAAAATAAAGCTTTTTTTTCTGTTTTTTTTTTGTGTTAAACACTGTAGTATCCTAATTGTCTTTGTCTCTGTGAGCACCTCTAGAATATTAAAAATGTTAGTTTATAGCTGTGATGGTAGCTGCACTCCAAAGTTAAATTTAGTGGCATAAGAGGAAGGACATGGGTTTTTTATTCTATCAGAGCCACAGAGCTACCTTTAACTCCTCAGCAAATAACTCCAGGCTGCAGTGTGGCTTCAGACCCTTGCTGCTCTCCTCTTTATCAATGATCAATGACCCTCCTGTGTGGAATTATATAATGTCTTGTGTTTTATACAACGTTTGGCCTCATGTATGCCTCTCTTATACAACTTACTCACTTTGGGCTCTCGCCCTTTTCCTCCAACCCCCCCAGTAGTTTATATTCCCTTTTCCTCTCTACAGCCAACGTGTCCATCATGTTCTGAGCTTTGAGCGTACCACACGTACCTGTGTGTGTGTGTGTGTGTGTGTGTGTGTGTGTGTGTGTGTGTGTGTGTGTGTGTGTGTGTGTGTGTGTTCGTGGTGTGAGGAACTGGAGGAGGAGTTTGAATCTTTTAGCCTACCTGAATAATACCTTCTTTGTGAGCTTCTGCATTATAAGGTGGCGCTCACATGTTTTTGCCCCTAAACTTTGGTGCAGACGCAGATTTTATCCCATTTCCACACCAGTCCCACACCTAGCACAGCCATGAGGGCCAGGATAAGAATGTTGCTGCTGCTCTTGGCGGCAACAGTTTCTGTTTCATTTGCTCAAACCAGCAATAACTACAACAACGACAACAAGCAGCAGCCGCCGCCGCCGCCGCCGCAGCGTAGCATCTGGGATGAGCCCATCCGATTCACTACCAAGGCCAAAGACTCGTGCGCCATGGTGTTGACTGGAATGGGGAACTATAACTATACTCGCCTGCGTGTGTCCTGCAGGGGTCCAAGCCAGACGACAGGACGCTCTTACTATTGCGATTTCCAGGGCAAACCTAACCTGTGCCCCCCCTACAATCGCAACCCTCGCCACTACTTCACCCAGATGATGTGGGAGCTGAGGAAGCTGAACAATGCCTGCCAGGGAGCCAAAATCTACCGTCCGCACATGTGCAAGACATACCCTGACGAGGTTCAGATGACCTTTATGACTTCTTGGCCAAAGACCACCGCCGTCAAGCCCTCGAAACCTGCACAGGAGCCATATAAACCAGTCCAAACCAAGCCCGCCGAATCCCTGAAACCTGTGAAGCCTGTCAAACCTGGCAAGGGCTCACAGACCAAGAAAACCACCGCCAAGCCTGTGAAGACCACTCCTCATCCCACAGAGCACCCTGACTCCAGAGCCTCCCGCCTCGCGTCTGAGTACTGCTGGAAGAGCTTCCAGGGCATCTGCCTCTTCATCATGGGCTTCTTCCAAAAGTGAGACTGCGCTACAGAAACACTGAGGTGGGTGAGAGAACATTTAAGAGAGGAAGCTAGAACGAAACTTAATACATCATCAGAATCACAATGGAGCAACAAACCACTAAATGTTTTCATATGATATAAATATATATATAAAAGCAAATATGGAGAGTCCTTTTTTTTTTGTTGTTTCAGGATGGAATCACCAGCAATCAACACAGTCTCCTGCCACTGAACTGTCTGAATTCACCCTACGTCTGTGTTAACAGATGGTGGATGATTTGATGTGAATGTCATTTCTAAATCTGCAAAACGTGCAGCGAGCCAAAAGGGAAATATGACAGGCATGTGTTTCTATTTTTATATGATGTAAAAGTCTTTATGCATGTCACGTAAATGTTTCATCAGCATGTACTCCATGGAAAAAAAAACGTGAAGAATAAAGTTAGAGTGGTAACCTGTCATCTTCTGCGTCGATTCGTTTCTCCTGCAGCTGAAACAGGCTGCAGGTTTTATTCAAAGGAGTCTTTGTTTTCACCCGTCATCAGCTGTAACAACATGTCTGCCGCTTGGTCAAGGAAGTTGTTAGTGTGCAGACACAATCAGTCACAGAAGGTGTCTGAGCAGCGCCAAACACCTCTTTGTATGAGCTGATGAATTGGGTCTTAAGATCTGCACCGGTGAAACAGAGGAGGTCTGTGTGCAGGCTGCAGATGACTGAAACTGAGCGTTTACACACACACACACACACACACACACACACACACACACACACACACACACACACACACACACACACACACACTTACATGTAGTGGAGGAGAGCTGGGCTGAAAAGTACTTTTCTGCTTTTTGTTTCTGATTTTGGGAGGTAATTTTGGACGCTCATTTAGTGCCTTGAAAAAGTGTTTAAATAAACATAGAATCACAATAATTACTGCTTGGAATCCTAAATATCCCAAAAGTTTAAAGCACTGCAAGCACATTTCTTGAAAACATTTAAATAAAACTAGTTAAAAATTGAATGTAAAGCTTAACAATAATCATCAATTAAAAAATGAAAAAGGACTTTGAACAGGATCAAACACTATCAAAGTTTGAGATGCATTTTGACAACATTAAAGCTGAATGAGCTGGTAAACGATGATGACGGTTAAACTGTGTCGGTGTGATATTGTCTATTTGTTACAGTCAGGACCCTCGCTACAGCATTTTCTGCAATTTTAAAACAACTAAGTTTCTTTTCTGTTAAGACCAGTAATAAAAGTATCAAAATAATCAAATGAAGAAGAAATAAGGCCATGGACGATCATATTCAATTCCAGCTTTGACTCCAGTTCTTTCACATTTGAATTGATGTTGTAGTGAAAAAAGTAGTTTTGAATCAGACGTTTCAGATGAAAGTTGAAACTGACATTGATTGGTCAAATAAAATTCTTACATTTTTTGACTAGACAAAGTAGCCGTTAGATCCAATTTCCTGCCTAATTAGTGGACAGACATAAGTTCTTGATTTCTGTCAACCAATCAGCCCTTTCTAACGATTCATTAAGCCTTTAAAGGAACAACACAGCTTAATATCATTGGCGTAAAATGTGACATGATATGTTGCTGAAACTCCTAAAGCAAGAATACAAATGTAAACAGAATCAGGCTTAAGACGGAACCCTGAGAAACCCCGCATAGCAGACCAGACGCCTCTGAGAATAAATGAGTCTTGCAAACCCCTGTAGGAAGATAAGATGATGATTTGATATCAGTTCCCAAAGACTCATGAATTGTGTTTCACAGCGTGGCAAGGCTGAGGTGAGGTCCAATTAAACCACATGTGTGAATTCTTCAGTCTGTAGCCATCAAACTATTATTTTTGAGAGGAGCAGCTGCAGTAGAGTACAATTAGTGTACACCACACTGATATTTATCATTAATGTGTTGCTCCAGAAAAGAAATATGTTACACAGCTACATGTTTTATTTTCTTAAATCTTTGAAAGGTAGATTAGACACGGGCCTATAGTTCTCTAGATGGGAAGAATCCAGATTCGTAAGTACTGGTTCGACTGCTTGCCTAAAGAAGCTGAGGGCATAGCTGAAAGTGACACATTCATAATCTCTACAGTCCAGGGGCTAATTAAATCAACAGCTGTCAAAGAGGGTTTGAAGATGGCTTCAGTTCATCTAAAAGAACAAAATATTCTGAACAAAATCACTGAATAGGAGGATCCTGGTGACTTAGAGGGTGTGATTGCTGTGATACTCAAAGCTTTGCTTCAGATGAAGGCCCTTAATCGAAAACAAACAGATTGTTGTTATTGAAGAACTGAATAAGAGAAAAAAAGTAAATCAAAGGCCGAAAAAAAATGTAAACTGAGGAGCCTCTTGTGAACACAAGATGGTGCTGCTGAGCAAAGAGGAAACGTCGTGAGGTCTTCTTTATCTTCTGTGTAACAAAAGCGTCACCCTACACCTTTGAGGATAGATATTTACAATATGCCTCATACCTTACTTTAGAAACCCTTAGACATGTTTACAGGTGTAAAGAGCCTGTACAGCAAATGTGTTCTTCATACCAGATTCAGGCTAAATAATTTGTTGAAACAACTTTAGACACATGCAGTCATGCTTTAATCACTTTACATATCATTTAACTGGCTAAAAACATCACTAAATGATTGTAGAAAAGGGAAATCTTCTGAAAAAAATATTAAATATGAGGAGTCACTTTAAATTTTTCTAAATCAGTCTCTGGTCCTGAAAATGTCACTGCGAGAAGAGATTCAGTCCTTCTACACCCACCACACTAGTTCAGCTGCCTTGTTCCTGTTTTCTGTCACTGATTATCCCACACAGGGACTCAGAGCAATATACTGTTGTAAAAAAATGAGTAAAGTGGGCTTCCTATTTACCCTCAAAGGGTAGATATGCCTCGATCAATGTCCTATCACCTACAGAGGTTCAGCTTAGATGATAAGCTACCACTTACATCCTTAATTACTATGACTGTAGTAAAACCACATACTGTAAAGTTTTGTGTATGGGCTTCATTTATCTGAAATTTAGACACGATTGTATGTATCTAACTTTAAGGCTGGCATGCTCCAGAGAATTTCTTCTCATCTCCAAATTTTGAGGTATTTAATGCAATAAAAGATCTAAATTTGCAGAGGGAGGTGAAGCCAGGCGCTTCTTCTTATAATACATAATCGATTTAGGCAGGAGTTGACTAATGAGCTGAAAATGAATGAGAAATGGCTAAAGTTTTATGTCTGTACATCTTAAACAGATTTATCAAAAATAATTATGAAAATATTTGCCAAAGTATTCTGATATTTCAACGCCTTATGATACTATGGAAATCTATTACTATTAGAGTTTTGTATGGTTGATCTGGCATAATTTATATATTTATTTAAATATAAGCAAAAATCACAAATAGGCAACTTTGTGTTCTAAAAAAAACGTTAATGTTAAAATTCCCGTAGGGAAAAAGCAAATTTGAAGAGATTTAGTTCAAAACCTTTGTCAAACGAACAAACGTCATGCAGGAAGTCCAATAAATATCTAACAAAAGATCTAAAAGTTCAAAGTGGTTGGCAAACAGAGTTGGCAAAAAAGACTGGAAGTTGTAGCCCAATGTAAACAGAGGGCCTGACGAGGAACAACAGCCACTAAGGAGTGTACGTACTGGAAGAGATTAACTGCCTGAACACAGGCGAGGTAACCAGACTGCCGACTGAGCAAGTGTTAAATGTCAAGCAGGACTTGGCAAGGAAGCAAAATAGGAATCTGAAGAAAGTGGGAAAAAGAGAGAAAGGAACCTAAACCAAAGTACAAACTAAGATACAAAAACCAGAGATTATGACAGCAACAAGCAGCCAACACAGACTGCTGAGCTGAGTACGCACCGGGCAGCGCAGGGTTAAAGTCAGGTGGTTTCAAAGGAAGAAGGCAGTCCCAAAAAAAAAGAAATAAAAAGAATTTATAAGGGGAACAGGAACCGTCATCTAGTAAATGTGTTACTCCACAATCAATGTTGGTGCTAAAGACAGAACAAAGGTGGTTGTTATAAACACCTTACAGGATTTATGACGAATGATGCCATTTTACTACATAAAATTTTACTACATAAAACTCTATTTAACAGTTTGTTGTCTGAACAACTGCAAGGCATTTGTTCTCCGTGCTGATGACAGACTAGAAAGCTGGACTAGCCCCTTGGTTGCAGTTCATTTTTAATAGGGGCGGAGTCAGATGCTCAACTAGACTCCACCCTTCTCCTCTGGGGGGAATGCATCTTTTAATAGTGGAGTTACAAACTGCACCTACCCACTAACCAGATGCAGGAATGTCAACAGGATGAAAATCTGAGTGGACATGAAGACGAGTAAGCTGGGTAGTTCCACTCTGATCTGGGTTTGTGATGTCACAGTTATCCATCAAATATGAATGGCTCATTGATGAATGAAAATATTTTTAGACTAGGGTGGCCACAAAACGACAGGGTTGTGTTATATTGGCCTTTTTTGTTTAAAGGTGTTAAGAAATTTAAACACCTACATGTTTGATTTTGAGCAAAGAGATTTTTTTAAATATAAAAAAAAACAATTGTCATCTTTAATGTCAGTTAAACAACCAGCAGTGACACTGTGAGTTGAAAATAACAGGTTGAGGATTTTAGAAACGCTGAAATATTTTTCTGCTCTGGGTCTTTGTTGCAGATCTAATGTCACAACTGGAGTTTTCCCCTCCCCTTGTAGATATAAATCAGCTTGAAAACATGGTGCAGCCTGATTTAAGATATAAACTCCCGATGGCTTAATGCAGAAAAAAACGACTGGCCGAAGTGTTGGAGTATAGCCTTGTTAAAATTACTTTCTAATAAATCATCAAGCCTGTTCAGACATGCAGATAAGCCACCAGCTCTGGGTATCTTTACATCTCCAGCTCCACTCGCTGTTGAACTTGTGGACACGTCACGTCAGGCCACACAACGGCATTCCCTTTGGAAACTACTGCCAAGATTTTTGTCAATGAGTTTGCTCGGACATGCGTACCTGAGAGCGTGCGCTGAATGGTGGGCGTGTTACACATAAAAGCATGTATGAAAGCCATGTGCCAGAGCACGGACAGCCAGAAAATACTGTTTTCACACCTCAACACTTCATTTCGGTAAGTTACTCAGTATTGTCTCCTTGTTTTTTTTTTTTTATGTACAGTATATCTATACACTTTTCAAAATAGTCTTTGGATTTATAGCCATTCTAACTGCACATGTTTAGATGCGCAATGCGTAACAAACATAAAAATAAAATATTTTCCAACTAAATCATCTAATGGCAGAATGATGCCAACCTTATTTTAAATTCTGTGTTGTCTTATGATAGTTTGGCTTCTGCTGTGTCCTTTCAAGTGAAGACTTGTAATAAAAGACGAGATGTTGCTGCGGAAAAGTCTCGCCTCCTGGTTGCTGTTGGTTATCCTGGAGCAGCAGGTCTCCCTGGTCTCCGGTGCGCGCAGAGAGGTCTCCGGGAGGGCGCAGAGGAGCGGGAGCAAGGGCGCAGTCCCCGGCCGGGGGAAGTTCCACAGCGGCACCTTGCAGTGCGCCTGGAACTCAAAAGACGTCGGCGACGCGGTGACGCTGCGGGTCACCTGCGAGGACCCGGAGGCCGCGATCAAAAGCGGAATCACCGACCTGGGCTGCGATTACATCGGCAAACCTGAAAGCTGCTCGGGATACCGCTCCGACAGCAAGGGCTACTGGAAACAAGTGGGCCGTGCGCTAAAAAAGATGCAGAGCAAAGTGTGCCGGGACGAGCGCGCGCTGGTCAAGGCCGGCATGTGCAAGCGCGCGCCAAGGGATGCTCACTTCAAGCTGGACAGCCGCAGTCTAGTCATTGGCGCTAAGTCCGGAGGCCCGCAGCCGGAGCCGGACCGTCCCACCACGTCCACGCCGCCACCGCGTCCCACCTCCACCAGGCCGACTGCTTGCACGAAGCCCGCGGACCACCGGAGAACCGCAGAGGAGTACTGCAACAGCTCGTGGGCCAGCGTTTGCACGTTTTTCCTGTCCATGCTGCAGAGTGAGGACTGCTAGCTCAGGTGGCAGGAAACATCTCTCTTTTGTAATCAATCAGATGTTGTGTATTTAACAAACGTGAACTTGGTGATCTCCAATTACCACGTGCGCCCATATTAATATATTACACTGCTGGGCTCAGATGTGCTTATTTATCAGGAGTGTATTGTGTCTCAGCAAATTTTGACTGAAATTGTATGTAATGTAGTAATTTATGGGCGGTGGCCTAGTTCAATGGTTGTACAAGGAAACCAGAATAGTACCTGAGTAGTTGAATTACTTTTTAACCACTATCTATTCTTAGAAGTATATTGTCTCAGCAACATTTTTCTCTGTTTGTATCTGGGCTTCAGTCAGATAAATATCATTTACAAACATAAAACCAAAATACACTATAAAATAATCTATTGCCATGGATAAAACACAATGTCATAGCTCTACTTTTCAATATATGCTTCATTTCAGTTAAAGAGCTCTAATTACATGTTTACTTTCATTACAAACAATTCTCAATTTTATAGGCCCACATTTGACACCCTAATCTAATCACTGGTTACAGTCATGCTTTCTGCATTTCTACAGAGTTACTGTTGTGGTTTACCAGTTTCAGTTCTGTTCAGAAAATATGCTCCTGCAAACAGTGAATATTTCAACAGTAAAGAAAAGCACTCTTGAATGGCTATTTTACCTTTTTTCGTTAGACAGACAAGTAATTATTATATTGTATATTTTTTCCTCTACCTCTGTTTAATCAATAAATAACCCCAAATAAAGGCTTTCTCTTATAATAGTGTCGTTTGTTGGCTTACAATTATGAAATAAGACAGAGGATATTATGAAGTTACACTCGGCAGCTCATTGCATTTTGAAGGAGTGTGACGGCTGAACTGTGTGTGTGTGTGTGTGTGTGTGTGTGTGTGTGTGTGTGTGTGTGTGTGTGTGTGTGTGTGTGTGTGTGTGTGTGTGTGTGTGTGTGTGAATGAGTCATCCCTACCCTAAACAAGTGCAACCCCAGATGTGGATATCAATGCTTTCCGGTCTGCTCTTGACCTTCATCACCCCTGACCTGCTCTTTGTCCCCCCCAGACGGACAATTGGAGAATGATTTCCACCTTTTAACATCTTTGACAGCACAAAAAAGGAGGTATGTGGACGTGAGGACTTCGTCTGCAGGACTCAGTGTCACATTCCAGCAGCAGCACACAGTCAGGAAGTAGTTAGAGGTTAGAGGTCAAGGGGGGAGGAGGAAATGAGGACGGCTTTTTAACGTGTGTGTGCATATGTGTGTGTCTCCTCCACACTTGTACCTTTACATGTCTTGTGAGTTTACCCTTTTAAAATGATGGGAGATCCATTATTTTCTGTCAGAAATGGCTTACAAAAAAAACCAACACAATACTGCTTAAAAATCCAACTGAATGATCGTAAAGGAACTAACGGAGGAACTGAGCCTTTAACTTATTCAAGTCAAAGTGGTCGTAGCTGTTCCGCCTTCTCAAAAATGGGCCTCCATCACAGTGACTACTGGAGATTTCCCAAATACAGAAATGGTTCATTAGTACTCAGCTCTGTCAACAGTAAACCCAGTTGTACCTGCGTGTTCTCACTCCCTCACTGCTGCGATGGTTTTAATCCAGAACAGGACATTCTGCTTTTCTGTCTTGCCGTTACTTCATGACCAGTATCATGCAGGCGTTTTTATGTCTGTGGGTTTTTTTGCATTGCACAATAATATGAGGATTCCTTGCATGATAGTTTTGTTAATATTATGTTGTTTTTTTCATGAATGTGCTGTTTGACTGTGGTTTTAGTCCTTTTTAGTTTCAGTTTTACGTTTCAGCTTTTAGGGTAGCGCGGTACCTAGGACCAAAGCTTTGACTCAGTCTGATGCATTTACAGAAGCTTTTACTGATGCCTTCTATTTTTGACAAATAAAGTAACAAAATTAAGATAAGTTGGTAGTGGTTTTTTGTCAAAACACCATCAGAAAGTGCTTAGCGAGGAGTTTTTGGTGAATGGATGGATCAACCATGTGACTTTCCCTGTTGACTCGGAGACTGAAGTTTCAAACTTCAGTGTGAACATGATCTTTCTTTCTCATAATTCTTTCATAAACAATGCATCATCATAATCATTTACAGAAGGAAAAGTAGCAAGTTTTTTTGTTTAATTTCTTTCATTGTCTTTTATATTTTGTCTTTCCATTAAAGGTAAAGTAAGATCTAATATGTTTGTTCTTGGTCATTTCATGCAGTGTGTAGGTCACCTGTAAAAGCTTCGTCTATATGGTTAGTGTGTCTTCACTGCATGTTTCCAACTAAAATAGTTAAGCACATTAAAAGATTCAGTTCAATTTATTCATACACCAGTCATCTCAGGGTACTTTACAAAGAAACAACTTCAATACAAGTCCATCAAGTACCAATCAAATCCACAGTCCCATTTAACAAATCCAGCAGTGAAAAAAGTGATTGTCGTCGTTTCAGAAGGATAAAGTGTGTGATAATTAAGATAAAAACCACGTCCAAGGAAATGTAAACGCATTATTATTTCAATGTGTTTGTCTTTCGAGTTAACGTCCAGTCTTTAACGCAACAGTAGGTTTCACAAACACAAAAATCAACTGAAACAAATATCAGTAACACAATGAGATTAGTGACATGTTGGATCACAACAGTTTCCCGACAGCATTAGTAAGTGTTTTTAGTGGAACTCGCCTGTAGCGAGTGCCGCCTCTGCACATTGTACGATGTTGTTGCCGCACACCTTTTGAGCACAAACATGAACACACACAACAGATCTAAAGCCACAAAGGCATTTTGTAGCTCTTTGCATGACTCGCTGACTGTAATCTTCATTACTGAGAGTTTTCTGACAATTTTGACGTTGCAGAGGCTTGAATGAAGCCATATCAAGATCTACCATAGACTGAATTAAAAAAACAACAAGCATATATATGATGCCTATGGGTTACAAACTTTGTAAAAAAAAAAAAAAAAAAAAGAACCAGCAGCATGTCACCTTGAAGGTATGTAGATTCAGATTTAGATGTGTGTTGTTTTTTTTTCTTGGACCATAAATGCGGTTGTGTTTGCAAATGTGGCCATCCTAAATATTGATTTCCACAATGTTTGAGTCAAGCTCAAACTGTATCTTTCATGTACCATACGGAAAAATCTGTTTGTTTTCCCACAATTCTTAAATTGGCTCTGACATGCGAAGTTCACTGAGCACCCTTTAAATCAGTTGTACAGTCTTCAGTGAAGTGTGAAGACTGTAAATGCAACACAAAGCAGGACTGTCAAGACAAATGTTCTCAAAAGGTCATCAATCGCTGTAATGATGAAAAGAGCTAAGTAGATCCTCATTACTGTTAATAATCATCACCTGAGTCATACTGAGGCATGTACGTCCTTATCCACTCGTATTTGTCGTAAGGAGTACATGTCTCATCTTGTTTCCTGTTTCACTGAGGCAGGTGGTGCACATGCTTAACAAATATAGGTGCATGTAAAGACCCCAGGCTTAGGTTAACTTCAAGAATAAAAAAAAAATCCCCTTTGAGGTTTTGCAATGTTTCCTCCTCTTTCCAAAGTTAAATCTCTGCACAATGTCACAAGTCGGTTTCCTGTCAAACAGTGTCCTTCTGTCAAAGTCCCTGAGAGTGAACTGTATACACGAGAGCCTTCCTGACATTTAAACCGGTGCAAACATGTTTCTGGGATTTGTTTAGCTTTTCTGACATCCCTCTTTTAAGCATTTCAACTTTGACATCAAAGCTGGAAGTGTTTGTGAGATTGTGGGCACAGCAGGAAATAATAAAACAGATTTGGTACATGGATATGGTTAAATTACACGGTAGAACAACTAGATAATAAATTATTGCAATACTTACCAAAATTAGTGTATCCCACTGTTAGGCAGGATTATTCTGAATGTGATTTCTGAGTTAAAGATATCTAGATAGATCTTATTTAAACAGAAATGAATACTAATGCAGTGCTTTGAGTGTTGTTGTTCAACCTGAATGTGGTCTTTAATCCTACAATGCCAGATATCTCATATTTAATACGTTAACTTCGGAGACCTCTCCACCAGCCACATCATTGCAAAAGAAAAGAAAAAAGAATTGAATTAAACAATAGTAAATAAATAAATAAAATCAAACAATGTATTTATATTGATTAAAAAATATTAAAAAGTATTATTGTTAAAAGCACAGGAGTTTAAAAGCAGAAGTTAAAGACAGACCGATATAAGTTAAAAAGACTCGGTCGCTCTGAATACTTCACCTTGTACGGTGCTCGATTGCTCCTGATGACCAACCGCATGCAAAAGGCAGACTGATAACAACCGCTGGTGCCGCCCCTTGGATGGGGAGGCCCTATGGATCATTGTCGGATCATTCCTAGATGTGGGGCTGATCTAATTGATGGTGGTAAGGAGTAAAACATGATGCAGAACTGGCGTAACTGTTCCTAGACTGGTAAGTAGGCTAAGCTATTAACGCTAAAGTTTGCCAATACTGTCAGTCAAGTTATAACATAACCTACAGTGTCTCCTCATTTACTCTTATTTCTATGTTTGCTGTTGTGAATGTGGAATATGTGTAGTGGAGTGTAAAAACGGATGGAGGAGTTACAGAGCAGCTTGTTGTGATGTACGCCACATGTGAACGTCCTCTTTATATGATGCCGCTGTTTGGTCGGAGTTGTGTTACATACCGTGCCTTTAATAAATGCCCAGTTGTAAAAATGTTGTGTGCATATATATATATATATATATATATAGTTAAATTGGTTGTTGTGTCCTTTGAATGGCTGGATGTTAATGAACTGGATTTAATTTTTGAATTGTTCACTTCTGAATGAAGACCACAATATATCCAATTCATTTTTTTTTTTTACTTTACTTGTCTATCTTTATCTATTATGCTGTTATTTTTATTTTATTTTTTATTCATCAACAGTATATGCTATTGCAGAAATATGTGCTACAATGCAATTGCTTTAATGTTTTGAGGTGTAAATTACACTGGAAAACACTAAAGTTAAAACATTACAGCTACTATTTCAGTTTGATAACTAGATTTAATTGTTCCTTTATTGCTATGAAGAAATGACACAAAAAAACAAAACGACATGAGTAAATCTAGTTTTATAGTTCTATAGTTTTAATTGCAGTTATTCTTTGTTATTACAGTTCTAGTTATATGCATATGTGCACATAATAATCCTAAAGCAATAGCAAGCCTTTTTAGATTGTGAATAAACATGCCTGTGACTCAAGATAAAGTGACGAAATGATGATACACAAAATGATGTTTCGACACCATGAGTAGTGTCTGTTCCAGTTGGGATATTCACTCCTTGGCTTTTGTCCGCATGCTCCAAAACTATGACTCGCTAAAACTTTGTGTATTTTGAAATATTTATTTCTTCCAAAAGATTTGAAAATGTATGTACATTATATGCCAGAATATTCAGACATCCTTGAAACAAAACATCCTTGGAAAATGTGATGGAGCAAAAATACAAGTGAATGATGATTCTCTATAAAAAGCCTTGAAGCTATCTCTGAAAGCACCAAGGCTGGAAGGTTTTCAGGAATTTCCATCACAAGGTTGCTTTAAAATATGCAAATATGTAGCAATGACTTCATGTTGGATCATGAAAACCGGTGTGAAAATCAGCGTTATGCTTAATAAAGAGAGCAGCAGATGGTAGAAGATAAAAATAAAACTATAAATCCAAGTGTTCCCTTTCTTCAATTTAGATCCAGAATGCAGGAGAAGTGACAGAACATTAACGTTTCCATCTCAGAGGGAGCAGACCAGGATATCTACTACATCCCCTAATCAGGAAAAGTTGGGATGGTGTGGAAAAAGCAAATTTTTCTCATCAGCTTCACTTCAAATGTTAATATATTATGTATTTCCACCATAAGCCACCGACACCTCTAAGTTAATACACAACTGTACATGTAGTAGAGCGTAATCCTCGCTGGAGAACGCTTATCTGGAATGTGAACTGCTGCTTGGCCTCACAGAGCCTCAGGCTGTAACAGACAGGAGGGGCTGCATGTCAGAATCACAAAAGAAAAAAAAATGATCAAAACACAACTCTGCGCTCCACTAACTTTCCAAGATCTGACCTACAAAGCTGTCTAAACGCATACCCACCCACACTCTCCAACACCCCGAAAATACACAGGGCAACGGGGTGGGAGGAGTCAGAGGTATTGTTTTCCTGTGGCTCGAGGTGGTCTGACCCCACACCCTGCTGTTCGGATCACTTTATTGGCTGCCTGTTTCTGTGGCAACAATCAGCAGCAACTGCTTCAGTGAAAAAAAATAAAGTGGTGGAGCGACGTAACAAAACCTGAGGTAACGCCTCCATCAAGCTCACACACGCACACCGACACACACACAATCTATATACACTTGTTTTAATGTTATTTAGATAGAATTGTTTATTTTCTTATCACCACCTTATTTTTATTTAGGCGCTGTTATCACAAAGTTGATATAAAAATATGCGCACACACACGCATGAAACTGAAATTGCAGGGTTTTTTTTAAATATGAAGATAGAAATAAAATTATCTGACTTGTCACATTTTTAATGCAATATTCAAATACAGAAATCCAAGGGATACAATACTTAATTATTAGGAATACAAGTCTCCATTAAGAGTTCATGTCTGGACTTTGGAATTTTGTTACTCTTCTTTGCACAAAAGTCCAAGATTCTTCAAATTGTGAGGGGATCTCCTGCATATGGCTCCTTTCTTCTTCTTCTTCTTTTTTTTTTTTTTTTTTTACAACATTCCAGAGGTTTGTGAATGGATTGAGGTGGGCCATTCCAAGACTTTGATTTTTCATTTCTGACATGTCTTGGATGAGTTTGGTGTGCGTTTTTGGTTAGGATTCCTTTTCTTTTCAGCTTTTTGACAGAGTACAGAAGATTTGTTTTGTTTTTTTTGTTCTTTTCTCCAAAAATAGCTTGGCATTTTGATTTATTTATTTTCCCGTCCATCTTGAAGACTGCCCCTGGCCTATCTGAAGGGAAGCAGCCAAAAAGCATGTCACCACCAACGCACTCTGTCAGTATGACCGTCCTTTAATGATGTTCTGGCTTAACCCAAAAACGTGCCTGTTAGAATTAGTCAACAAGTTCAACCTTTGTCGTAGGAAGCCATAACACATTTTCAAAAGTATATAAGTATATATAAGTATATAATATTAGTGGCATTTAAGTCTGCAACTTTTTTTTTTGTTTTTATAAGGCAGCGCATGGTTCTCAGCCCAATGCAGACAGACTCTTGTTTGGTTTTAACTGGACTCACTTTAACTGATGATAAAAAGTCACTGGTTAACTCTGAGGATAGTCCTCATTAAGAAGACTTATGCAATCAGGGTGTTGAGTTTATTTATTCATTCATTGAAAATCTAATTATTTTTCTTTTGTATTTTGTTGGATGATCATATTAAAGATGTAACAAGTCTGACGTTAATGTTTTTTTTTTTCAGTCTTTATATCTTAATAGCCTGCATAAGGGTTTCATAAGGGAATGACTGTTATACTGTATAAATCTGTATTTAGTAAAAAAAACTGCTTTTCTTAGATTGTACAATAACCATTCAATTACTAAATAAATTCATAAAAAAGAAGCATAAATACTTTGTTGCTTTCCATTTTGTATGAATTGGTTGTTTTTAGAAATGCCTACTTATGTGTTATTTAAACATTTTTATTAAGTTTAGATAAAAACTTCCAGTTGCATTATTTAAATTCACAGAAACCCTTATGTTGCTTAAGTGTAAATAGCAACTCATCAATACCTGATTTCATATGTAATTTAGGAACCAACTCCACTGAAACAGAAAATACAACAGCAGCCTATTAAAAGCAAAGGAGCGCATGTTAGAAACTAGTATTGAGTGAATCTCCACCTCGGTCTGATTCAGGGGAGTAGAAAAATAACATCCATCCTTAACATCTATACCTGCTTGTTCCCATTTAGGGTAACGGGGGTCTGCTGGAGCCCATCCCAAACTTAACTTTCCAACTTCCTTCCAAACTGCTGTGTCTCCCCCTAGTGGCCACAAAACACCAGTGCATATTTACCAGAAACCAGTGGAGTATGACGGCGTTAGAAACGTACACATTAAACTCATCACTGTCCTTCATAACTGAAACATTTAATATTGCATATATTGGTTCTGCCATACAAAGTGCAAAAAAACAAAAAACAAAAAAAAAACAACTGTTGTCTGGTACTTCAAAATTATAAATGAAAGATGTTACACAAATTATTGTGAAATTATTAGTCAAAAGCTGCATTAATATTGACAAAATGTTAGCTACCTTTCAAAGACATTGTTTGGAATCATAGTGTAAAGGACCTGATGGGTTGTTTTATAAAAAAAAAAGAAAAAAGAAAAGAAAAACAACTTTGTGTTAGCTTGTTTCAGTGAGCTGATGGCCCACTGGGTCCACAAAGACGGGAGGCACTTCAGGTGTGTTACTATCTTTAACTGTTGCCACGGTTATGCATCATCTCCACCACAGAGCAACAGTAAAGCCTTGCGGTAGTCACCACTGGTATCACCCTGTAACAAACAAGCACAGGAATCATTACAGAAAATAGGGACTCAACGATTTTGCGCGTTTGTGCTAGATTTTTTAAAATGCACATATGTACCTTGATCATTGAGTGCAGAGAACGAGCAAACATCCTCCTGAACTCGGACCTGATGTCCAACATGTCCACTTCACTACGAGTCACCATCCCCCTGATCAGGGTGTCGTCGTCAGTACCAGCACCCTGAATCAAAGACACAATCAGACACGCTGTAACAAGTGTCCACCGCTGAAACAGCTTCACGAAACAAGCAGTGGTTCCTCACTGTCAGCAGTACAACGTGACCACATGCAGACCCCTAATGTGCAACAGAGAGCTCTCAGAAAATGCAATAAATACATATATAAAACAACGAAGCAAAGTGCTGTTTAATTATTTAGGTAGATATTGTTGGTCATTTGTAAAGAGATTAACAGCAGCATCAGAAATACACAGAATGGCAAGAAAGCTTCCAGTTTCTAGTAAGTAAAAGATGCAATTCAGTACAATGCCTCATATTCAGGAACCATTTCTAATATACATCAGACTAGTAGCTTTCATAAAAGTTTCTAAATGTTAAATCAAATCTAAATTACACTTGATACTGGAGAATCATGTTAAGTCACACGACAAACCTCGAGTGGTGTTACAGTATTTTCATTATTTGAATAGATATTCAGAAACCATGATGGTAAGTTGACACAAATGTGTTTTCTTACCTTCATGGCATTGTACAGGGTCTCAGCAAAGTAGGCTGGAACACTCCTGGCACACTTTACTTTTTTTTTTTTAAAAACAAGAAACGCAGAAAGAACAGGAAAGGATTGTAAATTAGGACGTGTTGAAATGAGTTTAAAAACAACTGACATGAGACTCCACTGTCTAGGGGTGTCTAGTTTGCGTACCAACAGCTAGAAGCAGGTCTCTCAGATTACCAGATGTTTCTCTCTGGATACTCTCCTCCATTTCGTATCCAGTCAGCTTCATGTAAGCCGCAAAAACTGAAAAACAAACTCAGAATTAGTCTGACTGCCTGGAGACCCTGTAGCAGGTAACCCAACAACTCCACCAGGAACATTTACTTGTGTTATTTACCACAATTATATAAAAAAATAAGAAGAAAAAAAATAGTCTCAGATGACGACATTTTTTGGATTTCCGCCCCGTGACTGTAGAGCATACAGAGAGAAATGAGGAGAGCAAGAGTAGATGTTTCACATGAGACCTCAGATCAGGTTAAGGTGATTATTAACCTACAGCCCGTCTCACTCATGAGTTTAACAGACCATGTACAAGTGGTTTCATGCGGTCGTCGCTACGACGTCACACCGACACATGAAAATGCTGAACTGACTTGCAGACACAAACCTTTTCTCAGATGTTCAGCGCTGCGGTTTCCCAGGATGGTAACAAATGATTGCTCATCGGTGCCAAACTTCTGCTCTCCTGCCTTAAAGAGAGCCTGCAGGCACAGGAAACCCAGCCGCTTACTCACAGATTGACATGCATAAACTTTGAGTTACTTTACATATATGCACACTAAAGCTGCATTTAACCACCTGTCAATGTGTTCATATCAATAACTCCTGGACAGAGGTCACTCTACTCCGATTAAAGAGTAGAATCTGCTCTATTTTACCATATTCTGGACAATCTTTTTGATGCAACACCTAACCTCCGGTTAGGTGTTGCATCAAGCCTGACGAGCTTTTTGCTGCCGTAGCATGCCCTGCTCATTCCCGCTGGTCTACGCATTGATGCGAAAGGTTTTGGTTATCCTCCGTTTGGAACAATTTAAGCCACACTGATAAAAGCTGTCAGTTATAAAGCTGACAGCTGACTTTATTTTCTTGTGCATTTCTCTGCATGTTTTACACATCGTAAGAGCCCATTCAGATCTCGCATTAAATGCATCCAGAGAGATCTGATCATGAATGAAAGATCTGAACACAAAACTGCAGCACGGTTTGTATTAGCAGCAAAAATTATGTGCACTCACATGACTGAATACGCATTTGGGTACAGTTTTTACTGATCAAATCTTAAGATGTATTAAATACCAGTCAATAATATAAAAAAAAACCAAATATCTATCATAAATAACGAACAGAGACTAATAACAAATACAACCTTGATGCATTATGGGAGGTAAGGGCTGCCTGTATTAGGAATCTTTTATTTTAATTATTATTCTTTCCCTCTAGTGTTCCCAACATTTGAAGGCACAAAACTGTACTCTTGGATTGTCTTCAAATCATACTCAGTTCAGAGAAATTCTGCTGGACTGAGCTCAACAGATGAAGCTCTTATTAAGCCTCTTTTTGTAGTCGCTTGCACGGAATAAAATAAACTAACTTCACACGTTCAGTGAGCTACTCTTGCTTAAGAAAGTAAGAAAGAAGTAACTACAAGAAGGGAAACGTTTGAAAACGTCCGTTTTATTCAATTACAGGGGTTTTACTTTCTCCCTCCACTAGAGGGTAGTGCACGGTCATCGTTCCAGACAAGTTGTAAAGACCACCAAAAACATGTGACAGTCACACACTCGGCTGAAAACACAAAGATGCCATTGATACTGAAGAGCAGAAATATTTACTGACTCACCTGTGCATCTTCCTCAATGTTTCCCTCCTGGATTCCTGTCTGCCTGTTTGCCTGGGTAAAAAAAAAAAAAAAAAACATTAAAAAAACATTTCTGTTAAGAGGGAAGAAGTCAGACACTCAGAGGAAAGGAGAGGTGTTAAAGAACACATACCTGGAGCAGAATAACCAGAAGCCTCTTGAAGTGACCAGAAGTGTCACCACAAATGTCCTCCTCCAGGTCGTCATCATACTCTGAGGTACGCAAGCACAGATATGCAACCCTTTAATAACTCTTGCATTTCAAGTTGTTCTCATTTAGAAATACTAATGAAAATGCTGTCATCGTGGTGAGTTTGTTTTTCTTGCATTCCTCTTTGCTTCACAGCTAATGCTTCTGGTTTGGCTGAAAACAGCCCTGAAGGGTTTTGCACGGTTGGTGTACTGCTTCTTTGTGCAGGTGTGAAATCTACTAAAGCACCAAACAACTGCACCAGGACTGACAGAAAGAGCCCGTCTGTATGAAACCTCACGCATTTGCGTGAAAAAAAAAGAAAAAAAAAAGTGATTTGATGTGTGTATGATGTGCTTTTACGTGTATGACACTAATAAATCCACCTATCAATCATAAACCATGCCAGATATTAAGTGATGTGTAAATAGTGTGTATTTGTGAATGTGCTACCTTTTCTGTAAGCAGCAACAATGTCCTTCACCTGGTGAGAAGTTCTGGAAGCAAGTATCTCCACCAGGACCTTCTCGTTGGTTCCGGCCCCCTACAGGTCAAAAGAGGAAATGTCCTTAACATCACATTCTATGTTTTTTTTTTTTGGTTTTTTTTACATAGACATTTTAGCTACTCTGACACCAACAACTGATGTTTACTGGGTAACAGCTGATTCAGGAGGATAGTTTGTGAAAACTTTTTTTCAGTGTGATGTTTTTCAATGTCAGCACCTACCTTGATGGCATTGCGAAGTGATGTGACATCATAAGCAAGGGGTGGAGTCATCAGAGCCACAATCAGTGTCTCAAATTTGCCACCCAGCTCTCCTTTAAGGTCATCTATCAGATCCTGTCATTAAGACAGGGCAGGAGATCATATTATTAACTATTTTTCTGCTTTGCTTTCAGTAAGAAATGAGCAAACAATACTCAAGCAGTTCGTATTCCATTAAGAAAATTGTTTTTTTCTTATATTTTCCCTCTTCCCCCCGCCCCTACATAAAAGAGCATTTATGTTACTACATATTTTCCATCTGCGGTGTGTTTTAACAACCTCAGCCTGTTCAGTGTTTTATACTTCTGTCTGTCTGAAGCATACACAGGTTCAATGTGGAGGTCTGACAGAACGTTTCAACATCCACTGAAGATGCAGGCTTACCTTTCCATACAGAGTCTTGTAGGTGGCCTTGATCTCCTGCCTCTGGGCGTTGCTGCGAGCCGTCAGCAGCTGCAAAATGGCATCCTCATCGGTCCCTATGACAACAAGCACCAAGGTTACCAAGCCACTCGGCTCACTCCGTTTAAACCACACAACCGCAAGCTTTGAGTCGACGTCAGCAGATCTGCTTATTCACAGTGACGCATCTCAAGTTTCACCTCTCTCGACATGTGTTTATGAGTCACTACTACGCGTGTAGGTGGAGATTCAAGTGATTGTTACTGTGCCTGCCAAAAGAGAACTCCCAAAAGCACTCATTGACCTTTTGGTGTAGTAGAACCTGCCTACCAGATAATGTTTCCTAATGATGGATAGACATATGGCTCTTACCCAGCCCTTTCATGGCCTTGTACAGGACCTCTGCATCACCGCTGGCGTTTAACTTGGGGCTCGCTTTAACGGTTCCTCTGCCGGCCTGCAGCATGAAAGACAATGGATGGAGAAAGATAACCTTTTTTGTTTAGTTTCCAAGGTTACTTATCCTTTTTACGCTTTTCTATTGGCTCCGATTGTGTTCCTGGCTTGAAAACATTGCACAATGTTTTGAAATTCACTTTGGGAAAATAGAAGTATTTTAACTCTGACATGTTATTTTTTTCCTCCATGTATCTGTATAGAGATGCTTCCCAGCAAACTGACCTATATTGAATATAAAAAAAGAAAAAAAGAAAAAGAAATCACAACACTTGTAGCAGTCATGTATTCATTCCCAACAGTCTGTCAAGCTGCAATGCAGCAGCTAAGAGAGGAAAACTACTGATATACCTTTGGAATCTGTCCCTGAAAATCTGGAGAGAAAAAAAAAAAAGGAGATTTTCAAAAGGGAAAAAAAAAAAATCTCTCTCCAAAGGGAGACTCAACTCCACCAGCTGAACTAAATCAATTCAAAACCAGTTATCTGGCTGCTCAAGGAAACAGCTGAACAGTGAGATAATTCAGCAAAAATACAGATTTTCTTTTTTTTTTCTGGAATGTTTGGCACAAGTTTACAGAGTTTGTGGTAATTTACAGAGTTTGTGGTAAGTTGAGTCCTGAGAGCAGGTTTGGACATGGGACTCCTCACGAGGTACATCGATCAGTCATATGTAAACTCAGGATGTGTTGTTAAGTAGTGACACTACTAGAAGCAGCCTATCATTTCCCTGCAAATGTTTATGGTCTGTGGTCACCATGGAAACTACACGCAATCCATCTAGACATGTTTACATAAAAGGTAATTGCGTCCTTACATAGTAATAAAACAAGTTTTAGTAGTTTGATTTAGACTGCTTCACCCTGTAAAACTAAGGCTGCAACAAATATATACCAACTACAACGCATCTTTCAATTGTGTTTTTATCACCATGGAGACTTCTTATTTCTGAATTCAAAGCTTTTATTTTGATAGTTAAAAATTTTGTGTGTGCAACAGGAAGGAAGAGAGACTTTGTTTTGATCTGACTTCAGCCACTGATTAGGCCACACAAAATAACTGGAGCTCTATGCTCTTCAGCATAGAGAATGAGGATGGAAAATCGGTCAAGTATATGGAAAACAATAGAAATCTAGAGCACAGACCCCAGGCTTTGGATGCAAAAGGTCCCAGAGTACAAAATACTAAAAAAAACAGAAAAAAAAAAACAAAAAAAAAACAGAAAATACTTCACTTAGGGGTTCAAAACACCAGATTATATTCAGTTTGTGTTCTTAGATTTGATTGGCGGTCATAAGTCCACGCTGAGGAAAAAGAGTCAGTTCCCCTTTAAGTGGGAGAGTTCCTTTAAATTCCAGGCTAGACATGGAAATGTGTGTCTAAAAGCCAGTTAGAGGTGGAGACACAGCTGGCAACCCTAGTGGAGCCCATATGAGTCATTCAGCAAACTTCCCCAAACTAAACCTCTTTGCAGGCCTGTAAGCATGCGCAAACACACCCTTACAGAAAAAACTGATGAAACTTTATAGTTTAGTGTGTAAAATGGTAATTTTACAAACTACATTAGAAGCGAAATATTAAAGTTAAAAGTAAATTAAACCACACTGTACATTTCCTTATATTCAAACATTTACACTGCTATATCTAATACTGCAGCACACATTTAGAGATGATTAATGACTATTATGTCTAATGCAAACTGAACAAAAAAAAACTTTAAATGCCAAATCCGTTTTGAATAAGCTACTTTCACTAAACAGTTTTTTTTATGTGCGTTATGTAATAAAAAGTGGGCGTTGTCTGAGTTTAAAAGGTTAAAACCATTGAGTCAAACATTTGCGTAAAGAACCTATTGTATCATCAACTTCTGCCAGATGTGTTTGATCAATATCTATGTTTCCTTTTAAGAGTAAACTGTTTTAAAAGAGCCGAGAAAAAAAAAGGGGGGACATACAAATGACTTACCATTTTCAGGGTCTTGGAAGATTACTTTAGGAGCGGTGCGCAAGAAGTCTGGAATAAACACCAACGATATCAGACAGCTGGATGGAAACAAGGCATCTGTTATCTTTAGGAAAGTTTCCTGTTTTCATAGGCTACGCTCACGGAGGCAGACGTCTGTCTTTAGTCCACAGGTTGTAACGGACGTCGTCTCCTCTTACCTGGCGGGTGCGTTCAAGTTCAGACTTTTCTGAAGTTTTTATGAGAGTTTGTCACGTGAAGAGGCGCCGGAGACCGGTGGAAACTTACCGCTAAGATGCAGCAGTCCGTAAGCAGGCAGCGAGACCCGGTAGTGGGAGAAGCGCAGAGCAGAAGGAGGAGAAGGAGAGGAAACCCAAAACTATAAACGATCCCTTGTGCACGCGAGTGAGAGAGTGCGCGTTTACGGACCACACCCTGGTGCATCCCACTGCGCACGGAGGCTGGACGTCAGTGAAGCACTCTGGGAAATGCTGTTTTCGGGTTGACGAGCCTACAGAGCCTGTAAAAAGATGATAAGTCCACGTATATATTCAATTACATAGTTATTATTGTTAGAATAATCAAAAGCTTAGTTCTTGTGTGTTTTTATTGAAGTTTTAACTCCGGAAGCTTTCTCTCTTAACAGTCCAGTGAACTTGAAAACACATTACTGAATCTAAATAAAAAGTTGTTACTACTAAAACGTCAGCAAACAAGCTGCCAGGTCACGGATCCAGCAACATAACATTCATTATGCCTGGAGTGATACATTACACAGTTACACTCTGTTCTTCCTGCTCTACCCGGCTGGCCTTCGGCACGAAGGTCCCCCTTATGATCCAGGTCCTGCTCAAGGTTTCTTCCTTCTTAAAAGGGAGTTGTTTTTTTTTCTTGCCACTGTTTGGTTTAAGGTTTTTCTCCCACTAGGGGGGTTTTTATCTGCCGTTGTTTATGTAATAAGTGTTCGGGGGTCATGTTCTGGGTCTCTGGAAAGATCCTAGAGACAACTTGTGTTGTAATAGATGCTATATAAATAAAACTGAAGTGAATTGGACTGGACAAAACCCCTGTGATGTCATCCACAGATATTCTGAAGAGAGCTTTTAAGCCTCTCTTTCCTCATACTGAGCAGCCTCATGTTGCAACAGTTAACCATTTCAGCTTGGCTTTATTCATCACAGGTAGGCGAAACCAGCTCCTTGGTAACTCTGCCCAACACACCTCCAAGAGTGCACCTCTCCCAGCTGAAGGGTCCTCAGCCAGTAGCCAATGTTTCACTCCTTTGATCTTGAAACATCTCTGGGTGGTTGAACAGCCATAGCGATATTTCACTACTGCCCCCTGGACCTGGACCCAAGATCCCTGCTCTCCTCAGTTTGTCCTTACAGCAGAGGCAGAGCCAACGCTTCCCTGCTCTTCTTCCTCAGGATTGTCTTTGGTGACCCTGTTCAGGTTGGTACGTCTGATGCCCAAGAACTGAAAGCGGCACTGAGCTGATGTTCTTGTGTAGCCTCCAGCGAGAATGAGCGCCCTCAACCCATCATGTGAGCATGCAGTTGCAAAGCTCTGCTACTTGTCCTTCATATGACAGCCTCCACTCCCTACTCACAGAATGGTCAGCTCAGCCACGACAGTCCTGGTGAGGAGGGACAAGAGGGATGTGTTGGGTCGTAAGGACTTCGGGGTCATCTTTTCAGGGAACCTGTAATTTTGTTAAGAGTTAGCAAGCACAAAACAAAAAGAAACCCAAACTTGATTTATATCCGGCCCAGGAAGACTGCAGTTCATTTCTTACCTGAAGTCAACAACTTAAACCCGCAGAACATGATGGACACATAAGATAAAGATGCTAATATGTTGAATGCTCTAATTACTATTGCTGAGGTTATTGATCCGTTTGTTGTCTGTTGGCAGCAATAACGATGGAATGGGTGTTCCAAAGCTCTATTCAGGAGTTGCATTTGAAAATTGAAGCTATATCAGGATAACAGAGGCTATTCCATCCAGAAAATATTACAAATACACTATATGGCCAAAGGTATTGGGTCACCTGCCTTGACTCGCATATGAATTTAAGTGACTTCCCATTCCTAATCCATGGAGTTCAATATGACGTCAGCCAAGCCTTTGCAGCTGTAACAGCTTCAACTCTTCTGGGAAGGCTGTCCACAAGGTTTAGGAGTGTGTTTATGGTAATTTTGACCATTCTTCCAGAAGTGCATTTGTGAGGTCACACTGATGTTGGATGAGAAGTCCTGGCTCTCAGTCTCCGCTCTAATGATCCCAAAGGTGTTCTGTCAGGGTCAAGTCAGGACTGTGGGAACGACAGCAACAGCAAGTGTGGATGAACTTGACTGGCCTGCACAAACACTTCCATGTTCTTTTAATACAGCTGGCAGTTGACAGTGGAATAATTAGTAGCGAGGAAACTTCACGACTGGATTTGTTGCACAGGTGGCATCCTATTACAGTTGCACCTGGAATTTACTGAGCTGCTGAGAGCGACCCATTATTTCACAAATAGTTGTTTAAAAAAAAAAAAAAAAAAAAAAAAAAAAAAAAAAAACAGTCTGTATGCTCAGTGATTTTATACAACTGTGGCCATGGAAGTGATTGGAACACCTGATTCTGATTATTGGAATGGGTGAGCAAATACTTTTGGCTATATAGTGCATGTTTTACAAATGTGCTCACTGCACCAAATGATTTATTTTTATGCTCATTAGGAACAAGGCAGGAGGAGCAGAGCTCTCAATGCAGAGGAGCAGCAGTTCTACTCTGAGCTCCTCCTGGATAATTGAGCTTTTCATCCTATCTCTAAGGGAGAGCCTAGACACCCTATGAAGGGAACGGTTCCCTTCATAGAGTGAAAGAACATTAGGTGAGGGCAGGAATGTAGATTAACAGGTAAATCCACACCTTTACCTCAACAGTCTGATGCAATTTACGCTGCACGGCTGAGACCGCACCGATCCACCTGCAAATCTCCCGTGCCGTTCTTTGCCTGTGAACAACTACAGTTAGGATTGGGTCTCTGCTTTTTGCAGATGATGTGGTTCTGTTGGCCTCATCAGGCCATGACCTGCAACTCTGAGGTCACCAAACCGGACGTCTTCCACTCCTCTCAGCCGTGCTCCTTATACATTGCAAAAATATATTCATATGGAATATGCCAGACTTCGAGGCACTGAAAGTCACTACCAATTGCCAGTAATACAAAAGTAGAAACTAAAGATAATAAAATAATCAATTAGAAATTAAATCAGAAATGTTACATTTCTGATCCGACTTCTTAGACTTCCTTTTCCTCTAATCTAGTCAAAAATAGTTCCATCTCAGTAAAACAAGATACAAACAAGTAATTATACTCAGTAACTGCCTAGATATTGTATTATCGTGTCTCCAAAACAACCACCATCTTACCAGAGTTTAACAGGAAAATAAAAATCCACCAGACCTTTACGTCCCTAAGACACACCTGTTTTGGTACAGCCACAACACACCATTAAATGTACTGCTGAGAGATGATTTCATGTGTTTGTGGCATGTCAAACTTTGTTACTAGTTTTAAATATTTCATAGGTATGAACAAAATCTATTCCCGTCTCTACTCATGAGTGGAGCTTGTATAAATGCGTGCTGGAAAAGTAAATGGCACAAAATCAAAAACAACAGGAGGAGCATTTGACATCTAATTAGGTTAACTGGTTACAGGTCATAACATGACTGGGTATTAAAAGGAGCATTTCTGCATCTCTCTCTCTCTCACACACACACACACACAAATATCCAACTAGCTGGAAAAAAGTGGGCTGTACATTTTTTTTTTTTTTTAAATTACACTTCCATGTGTATTATTGGGACATAATGTTCACCTATTAAAAAAAAAAAATAAATAAATAATATATATATATATATATATATATATATATATATATATATATGACAGAGATTTGGATGCCTGATAATTCTGCTCTGATCTATCACAGCCATGTGCATCAAGGGTTACTGAATGAAAGATTTTCAGACCAATGTGGCCCAAAACAAACAAAGCTGACAGGGTTGTGTTATGTCAGCACTCTTGACTTGACAGAGTTATTGTGGAGCCCTACTTCAATGATACAAAATTCATGAACCCGGAGCATTTTAGTTGCTCTTTTTTTCTGTATGTTTAGTGCCCGGTGTGAAACAAGACCTGACAGATGCCATAAGACTCTATAGAAAAGAGGGAGCTGTAATGCTACACACAAACATGACACTTAGTGTTTTTTAATTATTGATTAGTGCAGCTTTGGTCAGAACATAAAAGCGAATTAGTGACAGAACTTAGAAAGCAGTTGAAGTTGAAGAATATTTACAGTACGTGCGTGTGTAGAAGTCAGACATACAAAGATTGTCTGATTTTATTTCAGTGTGTGTATATACACCCCAAGACTGACTTTACCTTCAGTTATGTGCTTGCCTTGATTGACAAAATGACCATTTCAGTCAATGACAAAAGGAAAAAAAAAATAATAATAATAATCAAGGTAAACTGATATGCTGAAAATATGATCTCGTATGCTGTACTTGACTTGCGTTTTCAATCAAATAGTGTTCTTTAAATGAAATCAATAATTGCAACCAAAGGAATCAGAGGATTTGAACTGGAGCTGAGGGAGTTGTCTCACAGACTGGAGAGGAAACTGAAAAATAAAAAAACATGGTTCCAAGTTTAATTGAATTTCATGTTTAATTTGACTACTTTACAATTAATTGAACTGTGCGTTGAGATGACATTTGTCATGATTTGGTGCGTTTAAAAAACAAAAAACAAAAAGAAACAAAAAGAAGTTATTTCCTAAAAATATATATATACACACATGATAATTAAAAAAAAAAATGCATCTAAGAATTCTTTTGGGGGGCAGACTACCACCCAAGTGAACCAAAAGTTAACCAGGGTACCTGGTATGCGGAGAGAAGAACACCAACATTCAATGAGGAATGCCACAAAAAAAGAATTTGATTTGTATTGTGCTTAACATGAACACCATTTATTCTGTTGCCCTCTGGCATGGCATGTTGGGAATCTTCATGCTACTGAATCATCATTTTAACTGAGAGCAGGAGATTAGTTCAGACAAAGAGTCTACTAAACGCATGCACACAGAAAGATATATGGGGGAGAGAGTGTGTATTCAGCTGTATTAAAACAAACATGGCCTGTGGTTCTGCGCATGGTCTGATGGAAATGCATGGTGATGCATTCTTGACAGGAGTAATTTAAAAGACAATAAAAACTGTCTTTGGTGTATATCAGTCAGGTTTTAAACACCACAGGGCTGAGACAGCTCTGAGCAAAGTGTTTAATGACATATGCTTGAATACAGACAGTGGAAAATGTCAGTCTTATTTTTACTGGATCCCAGTGCTGCATTTAATACAGTTGACCATAATATATTACTCAAACGACAGGTGAACTGGGCAGGTCTTTCTGGAATTGTACTAAACTGGTACAAAATGTACTTGGAGGACAGGAAGTACTTGGTGTCAATAGATAACTTTACATCTGAGCAGACAAGAGGTAAATGTGGAGTTCCCCAAGGTTCCATCTTGGGACCTCTTCCGTTTAACATCTACATGTTCCCACTGGCACAGATTGTAAAAAACAATATAAAGTGCCATAGCTTCACAGATGATGTACAAATATCTATATTACAATGTCACCAGGAGACCAAAGCCCTGTACAGGATCTTGGTAAATGCAATGGGGAGATTAATGACTGGATCACCAGAACTTTCTCCAGCTAAACAAAACTGAGGTAAATGTCTTTGGAGGATTAAAGTTCTGATGTCTCAACAAGACCTGGAAAAACTATTCCATGCATTTATCTTTAGTAGGCTTGATTATATTGATGAGCTTGAACTTCCTTTTCAAGCTCATGCCTCGCTGTTTATTCACCGTTTGTTTGGAAAGCTGACACTGTCGCTCTTGGTGTCTTGATTATATGAGTAATCAGATCCTCCAATCAGGAAAGTGAGATTCTATTAGCAGTAACAGTAGGAAAACAATTCTTACCAGAGTTACTGTCACCTCCTCTTAATGGACCATTACCTACCCAGCCCAATAAAGTGTGAACAGCACAGGGTTCATCATCACAGCGGCTGCTGATTTCCCACGGCTCAAGAAGCTTTGGCACCAATCAGCAAATCTACCTCAGCATCTACATCGGGAACTGTGATCCTTTCCAAGATAAGGCCCTCGTTGAATGTCTTCCTGAGTCACTATGTTGTTTACGACAGGCAGGCTTCTTTGTGTGTTAAAACTGGGGAGATCATAAAACGGGTCACCGCTGTAACCGACGATGCCCCATGGTGTGAAGAAATATGCTGGTTGTATTTTCATTTAGATTCAGATTTTTCAGATGTTCAGTAAAAAAAGGACTGCCAAGCTCTAGAAAGGTAAACGTTTTCAAGATTTTATTTCCACCTTTTGCTTTAACTTACACTGGCACAATAGAAAGAAAACAGCCCCAGTACAACCACACATCTGCTTGGATATGACGGTACCGTTTCCCGTTTGTTCGGATGTCGGAGGTTAAGTGGAGTACTGTGGGATGTTTCAGGCTGTACATAGAACATGTGATTCAATCTTTGCTGAGGTGTCCAGATTTAACTCTCTCTGAAGATAATCTTTTCACGATGTTTCAGTTATGAGCTTTGAACACTGCTCCAGAGCATGATTACCTTTACATGCACTACATAATACAACCATGTCCTTAATGATGGCAGCGTTGGCCTGCCGCAGTGGAGGATTTTGTCTTTACGGGAGTTGTAAGGCTTAACTTCCAATATGTTTTTAAAGATGGGATCAGAGAATAGTTGACCAAGTCAGAAAAAAGAAAGACCCTTGTACCCCTGTGTTCTTGTGACTCATAGGTGACACTTCATCTTTCTTGCAACTTGACGGTAACTTGGTTGCAATGAGCCTGAGGTTAGATGGCAAGTTCATTTCTTCCATGCGTTGTAGGCTCAGCATCATGTGGCAGCATCCTCTTACAAACAATGACAACTCTTTCAGAGAGTTGATTACAGGCAAATTCATTGCCTTGTCTATATAAGATGTTGCAATTTTTTTGTTACCTAAATGTTCCTTTAAAAAGATGTTTAGCTCAAACAAAACCAGAGTTCTCTGGCACATGGAAATGTCTTACCAATTCTCTTGGCTGCCCTCTGGTGTACTGGTCAAGATAACACAGGCAATCTTGGTTGAAGGTTGTGTTTTTTTGTTTTTTTTTTCCCTTTTTCTTTCAATGCCCTGTTTAAAAGCTTTGATAAATTATTCATATTGGAGCGGATCACCCTCAAACACGGATTGTTCTTGGTGGAAGAGTAACAATATGCTGCTATTGCCAATATTGTCAGAAACTCCTGCTTTATTTATCTGTGATGTGGGACCATCTGCTTGATAATGTTGCTTTCATGAGATATTATGGAGAGGTGGATTAGGAAAATTATGTTCTTGTGCTGGGACATATTTGCGCTCCTTATGTCATGCAACCGCTGTGGCTGTCCAAGGCTGTTGTAGAGGAGGGACTAGTGGTAGGGTGGTTGTGGTTTTATGAATCATCTCCCTTTGTGTTTCTCTGTTGTAATGCGAGTTCATGCCATCATTTGACGCACAGTCAACACTTCCCACTTGACTGTTCTCCAATATGGATAATTTAGCACTGGCAGCTGCTAATTCAGTGTTAATTTCTAATTCCTCCTTTCTCCCAAGTTTAACCTGCTGCAAACGAAGGTGCTCAACTGCTGCTTCCAGAGCATATTTTTCCTCCAAAGCAGTCGTGGGTTGGCTTAGAACTGCTTGTTCTGCTTTAGCTCTAACACAAGCAGACTCAGTGCTTGAAACCTTGGATACAGTAGAGTGAGATTTTCCTTTAGCAGATACACTTCATATACTGTTATCCAGTCCAACTTCATCATGGTGACATGTGGTCTCCACATCTTTCTCTTGGCAAACAGATCATTTAATATCCAGGAGACATTGTGTTGTGCACTGCTTGAATTTTTTATGACCTTGATACTTCCTTTCATACCATATTCATTGCTTGTTATATTACTCTTCAGGAATTGGCATTGCCAGGAACGAAAAATGAGCATCAGCATCATCATCACAAAAGCATACTATAATTTTTCAAAAGTTGTTAAATTTGAGATGAGGTGATTGTTGTGATTTCTAGAGATAAGCTTTTCCACCATTTGCTCCATTTTAAATTTGTTTCAATTTGAATTTCTCTTTTTTTTTTCCAGCATCAGTCAAATACATAATCCCCTTTAGTGTCATTTTACGTTTATTTTTTCCCACCATTTCCCTATCTGCGTTACTCATTCCTTTCCATTTACACCACTGTGACATTTATATCAATTTCATGAACACTCATTTTGACATTTTTCAGTTATGTATGACTTTGAAATTATCCTTAAATTTCCCAGCGTTTGCAATAATTAGCAGACCTTGTCTGCTTGTGGCCTCGCACATAACGTGATCCTTTACTACGTTTACTTTTCATTCATTCATTTATTTATTAATTCATTAACATCACAGATTTTCCAGTACCCAAAACAGCTTTCATAGTTATGCAGATTGAAACCCTGGGGCAAAAGAAAGCACAGCTTATCTGTATGCGCCTCTGTTACCTTGCTTTCAGGTCCACAGCAGAGTTTCCAGGCGTTTCCTCAGCATCCACTTCACACACCTCAGTGACCTGTCCACTGAGGGCATCCGTCAACATCGTTCTTCTCCCTCAGGACAATTTTTACTAATTTAGTGACTATCAAAAGATAAAAATGTAGTCACCTGCAGTACGGGTGTTTTGATTTGATCTATTTCCATTTATTGAAGAAGTTGAATATGGCAGATGACACAACACAGGCTGAGATTATTGATGAGGATGATGTCCTGTAAATTGGTGATAGAATTGATTTTACAAAAACAAAAAGGAAACCAAAAATACTTGAAACCACTGTCATGGTAGAAACTGTGTCTCTCACCCGTTGGCTCCATTCACTAATCAACACACACCTGTGGTATCCTAATTTACCTCACCTGACCAGTGACAGATTACCTCCCACTCTTAGTCCAGGCAAGCGCCATCTAGGGGCCGACACCATAAACAACCAAAAATCAAATGGCTCTTAAAACATTTTTGTAAAAAACTCCCAGAAAGCCTCAGAACAGCTGAAACGCTCTGTTTTTTTTTTTAAATCCAGGTTGAAGACCTACCTGTTCTCAGCTGCAGTTGAATTGAGTTACAAATCTGCACTGTTATTTTTAAGCTTGAGTTTCAAAACATGATCATGTTTTAACTATGTTTTTAACTAATGTTCTTTCATCTTTCTTTCTTCTTGTTTAAATTTTAAATTATGCTTTTTCTTTCCACTATGTGATGTTTTAATGTCTCTATAAAGCACTTTGAACCACCTTGTTGAATTGTGCTATACAAATAAACTCGCCTTGCCTATATAAATATTAGACTGCATGAGGCGTTTTAGAGCTGTAATGATATTAACTGTGCTGGTGTATCCAGAGTCATGGGAATCACAAATGAATTGTCAATTAAAACATACCACTCTAATTTAAAAACCACAACAACATACAAAACAAAATGAAGAAAACATCCCAAGTTATCATACAATTAAAAAAAATTTAAAAGAATATTTTGAGAGGAATGGAGGTTTAAACTTGCATTTTTTTTCAGTAAATCCTTGCTAGCAGATGAACTCACTTTGTGAAGGACAGTCACATCTGCCAGCAGAAACACTTTCCTCACTCAAAGAACATTAAACATTTCAAGAATCAATTAATGTTGAGTTGCTGATAACTAGTAGTGACTGATTGTCATGTTCATGTTTTACAATAACAACTTGGCTATAAAGAGAGAAAGATCATGTTGAAGATGAACAGATTATTATATATTTACATAACACTGAAGATAAGGCAGGCAAGACCAGGCATTTGATTTGGCATGATCAACATTTTGACATGGATAGAATCATGTTTAAAAAAGTTATATACATAAATCTAATGTAAATTTGATGAATATGTTATTAATATTATTGACAAGTTAAATATACTTCAAAAATTAACACTGCTCTTCTCGTTATCATGTATTTTTCTGCACTTGGAAAAGATGCATCATGGAAATCATGTACATGATACTTTGACATTTGCAACGTAGCTAAAAATTATTTTGAAGACTAGTCAGACCTCCCTTATATGTTCTTTGTGTGTGTGTGTGTGTGTGTGTGTGTTAAGATGTTGATAAATTAAAAACAATTTATTTAAGCAGAAGTCGATAGGGAAAGATCAATACGTCACACCTTTGTTTCCAGAAAGAACGTGATTTATCCACTCTTTGCGGTGATATTTTATATCTATTTACTTTTGTAAATAAGACAATGTTCCGTTTTAAGGTGTTTTTGAGGGTGAACGTGTAGTAACTTAAATATCAGGAGAAAATTCCAAGCGATATTTTCTAGAAACCGAGTTAAATCTGTGTTTCAACTGCTTTCTGACCTGAATACTCCCCCCGCGTCTGCCAGTAAGTGGTACGATCGGAATCATAAAATACGACTTAAGGGTCGCCCGCTGCCGCCAGAAACTGAGTCATCACAGAGCCGGTAGGAACCTGCTGAGACACTGCCAAACGCTGCGAAAATGGAGTGGACGCCAATGGAAATCAACCCCGAGGTGCTGAAATAAGTATTTAATTGAGACGGTCACGCTTTCAGACTTAATAAACTCACTTTTTTTTATTTTTATCGCCACTTATTTCTTTTCAGATGCTGAACAAGGTGGGTAACAAACCATAAACGTGGAGTAATGGCGACAGGTTGGTAACGGTTTTAAGTTTTCCTAACGGTCAGGTAAGTTTCATCGTAGCTGCTCAGGAGCTCAAGGCTATGTTTCTAAGCCAGGTAGCAGCATCTCGATGTAGTTTTAGCTGAAATAATCATATCTTGCTAAAGTATTATGACTAAAAGCACTGAGAACAAATGCAGGAGAAGTATTATCTGTTTTGAGAAGTGGCAGCATCCTCTCCCGGCGCTGCTCTTCGGTGTCTGGGTTACAGGGTGTGGTCTGTTTGGACCACGGCCACGCAGCATCTTTGAGCGGCCTCGGGAGACGTCGTTCTTCGATATTAAATTATTGAGTCAATCCAGTTTGTCGTTGTGTAATTTTATTTTGTTTTTATTTTATTCATTTTTAAAGATAATGAGCAAACTCGGTGTGGGTGAAAGCTGGCGCTTTGTTGACGTGCTCGGGCTGGAGGGGGAGCAACTGTCTGCTGTCCCGAAACCATGTTGTGCCTTGATGCTTCTCTTCCCCCTTACACAACAGGTAATGTTTGGGTGGATACGTTGGCTACACCCTGGATAGGGTAGCATGAGAATGGGGTGTGGCCGGGAGGAACCGTCTCAGGAGTGGAGTGGTTCTGTGATGCAGGGATGAAGGGGGGATAAATGTGTTGAAGTGGGTAGGCTTGTGGAGACTGATGGTGGTGAGACAATGACTCGGCAGAACCTCACTGCTTTTTTTTTTTTAATCATTTATTTAAATCCGTCCAACACATTTGAGAAATTTAATTTCAAATTTGTGTATATAAGCTGTTGTCACTGCTAGGGGGGAAAAAAACCAGATATTCCCATTGTTCTGAAGTGCTAGTTTTTAAGTTTGCAAATGGTTATATAAAGTCAACCTGTAAGAGTCATTGTAAGCAGGTATGGCCTCTTGTGGTTCTTGATGCAGAAATCTGAAAAAAGCCACTGATATTAGTCAGTTTTATCTCTATTGTCTAGGAGATGTGCAGTGTTACTTATGTTCTGTGTATTTGTGTGGATGGTAGCATGAGTCTTTCAGAGCTCAGCAGGCAGATAAGGTTGCAGGAGGCTCCGAAGTATACTTCCTGAAGCAGACTGCATCCAATTCCTGTGGCACCATCGCCCTGCTGCATGCTGCCGCCAACAATAAAGACAAATTGAATTTTGGTGGGTGAAATGGGCACAGGTACAGTAGTGTCCTCTTTTAATTTTTTTTGGTTTCACATGGTGGTTGCTGCTGTCAATCTTTCACTTTTTTTTTTTTCCAAACTAGCGTTGGATAGTTTGAACCAGGTTAAAATTAGTACATGCACAAAAGGGAAGAATATTTAAATCTGATCTACCACTGGTGTAGGGAGATTAAACCACATGCTTTCCTTTCTCATTAAAATTGCATCACTCCTAAGATGGTCTAAGTATGTTTTCAATTCCCTGAACTGTGGGTGACCCTTGCTATCAAACACTGTGCCTTATACAATGCTGAGACATTTTGGCCTTTATGACTACAGGTTAATGTGATTTGTGAAACTGCAAGAAATGGCACATTATAATACTAGAATATTTGCTGTCTTAACTTCCCTCTCGTAGTTGGTGAGGTGTGTGGGTTTTTTTTTTTTTTTTTTTTTAATAATAATATATAAATTAAATCAAGGAAAGATTTCAGCCTAGTTTATGTAACTAAACATTGTTTGTTCATCTAGTTTGGCTAAATGAATTATGAAATTACATGCACATTATCATTCTATACTTGGTGAAAGTAAAATTTGTTCATAATGTCAAAACTTAATGAAGAGAATTGCAAGGATTTGTATAGAAGTTCTTTATGCATGGTTCATGCAGATGTTGGTTTGACAACACATGCACAGCTACTGGCCTACCGTCTTTACTGTTGTAGCTGGTTAACGTTGCTGCTCTTAAGACAGTAACTGAGAACGTCTTGTTCAGTGTACATTTTAAACAGGTGAGAAACTGTACAATTAAAAGGTGCTGGAATACTGATGCGCACACGGAATTTTTTTTGGGGGGGGGGGTGCTCTGATCTCTACAATAGTCTCTAAAAAAAACAAACTCAAAAAAAAAAACGTGATTCAGTTATTTGAGATGAGTAGCTACAATTATCTTGCCGACTTTGCTAATGCTGGTTGCTGATGGTGTTTCCAGATGGTGGCTCTGCCTTGAAGAAGTTTCTAGATGAGACAGCAAACATGTCCCCTGATGATCGTGCCAGTTTTCTGGAGAAAAACAAGGTAGGAAATTATTAGGGAAACAGAATGGTTGTTTATCTTTTTTTTTTTTTTTTTTTTTTTTTTTTTTTAAATTTATTTACTTTTTTTAAATGCAGACATTTTTACATAAGTGAGAAAATTGTACTCTTTGATTTAATGTGCATTCTTTGTTGGTACCACTTGGGGGTGCCAGACACTTTGTTTAAAAAAGTGTTCAAAAGTGTTGTAGAGACTTTTTTTAAATCAATGTTTATTTAAAATATATATAGCACTATTATTGCTCAAAATATAATTCCCCCTTCTATAGGTTATATGTGAGGCTCACAATGAAGTTGCAAGCCAGGGACAATGTCGGGTAAGGGCATTGACATGCACGTAGATTTGAAAAAAAATATACTCTTGTTTGATTCAATGTGCTTTTGTACACCATTAATTTCACTTTTTTTTTTTTTTTTTATATAAATAGCCAGAAGCCGACAAAGTCAACTTTCACTTTATTGCCTTTGTCAACGTAAATGGAAAACTTTACGAATGTGGTGAGTATGCATCCCTTTTTCCTTATGCATTTCTCCCATTGTGGCTTCTAACTGCCTCATTTGTTGTCAAGATGGAAAAATGAATGGACCTGTGAGCCACGGAGCTACCACTGATGGGTCCTTCATAGCGGTAAGCAAAACTACAATCATTCTTTTATTTATATAAATGTATAAGGGTGTCTGCCACCATCTGTCTTCACTATAATTGGCCAAAGAAGGGGAAGAAATGCATATAGCTGTTTTCCCTGCAGATGTTGAGATGCATCATCGATTTAACATGATACCTTGATTGTATTTTTAATTCAGTCTTTTATAACTACTAAACATTCGGTGGGTTTTTTTTTGGGAGGGGGGGGGGGTTATAAAGTATACTTTAAGAATAAATTTGTGTTGATAGTTTTGTTCTGTCAATCACTTGCAGGATGCAGCTGCAGTGTGCCGTGGATTCATGCAGCGAGAGAAAGGTGAAGTCCGTTTCTCTGCTGTGGCGCTTTGTCAAAGTTAAATGTGGTGCCAGACTTCAGATCAGTCAAATTGTAAAATTGCCCCGAAACATTCACATGGCACACAATCAGCAGATACCCACAATCTGCATATACATACATCTGCAAGACACTATGCACTCGAAAGACACAATTTGCTCTCTCAGCTAACAAGCAGAGCTTTCTCTATTGGCACATGTTCCTTCAACCCAAGCCTGTTCTAACACCTACCAGTACAAGCCTGTCCACTGTTTTTGTTTTTTTTTTTTTTTTTTTTTTTGTGCAGCATTCAGCTTTAAAACAACCTGAGGTCAGATCTCATCTGCACATGTTTTGTATATCTTTATTTGTGCATCTATCACACAAAGACCACTTGAATGCTTTTTTTTTTTTTTTTTTTTTTTTTTTTTTTTTTTTTTTCCTGGTTTGAAGTAATGGCATAAATTTTCTTTTAGGTCACTGTTCTCAGATATCTAAAAATGCACTTTATTTGAAAATGGCTGTTCAGTTAACCACCCACAAATGGACCAGAACATCTGGTCAAGAAAGGAGTAGTCATTCAAATGAAGAGCTTCTGTAGTTTGGGTTGTTGTTGTTGTGCAGAGTGACTGTTGCATCAAAGCTGTGTTTAACCTGTTTACCTTTCTGCACTTTCCAAATCCTGTGTTGCTGTAGTTGTGGTAGTACAGCTATGGGACTTCAATAAAGCTGCCATTAAATGTGTCTGTCTGTCAGGAAAAACTCAATCTTTGGAGGGGGGTGCGTCTTTGGTCTTAGACTTAAAGGTAGCATTTATATGCAACTTGTATTATGTTAAAAATTTTTTTTTTTTTTTAAATGACTTCTCTTCATATGCTTGCACATGATGACATTCTAAGTTTTTAAAGGTAAAAATGTAAGTGGCAATAAACTATTAGACAAATAAGATGACAAACACTGATTAGATTTAAAGTTCATCACATGCAATTCCAAACCTGGCTTTTGGTTTTTATGTCATGTCCGGTATTGCAACACCGAAGTCGGCCTCTATCTGTGAGTCGATGAAGGGGTTAGTGGCCCCTGTCTCATAATTTGTGGTTTTTAGCTGCCATTCAGAGTAACTGACTTGGCAGTAGCTTGTTCACTGTGGGCATTGACACAAGGCCTTCGTCAAAGCAACATGACTCGCATTATCTACTTTTGATGGCAATCTTTTTTTTTTTATTTATTTTTTATTTTTTTTATTTTTTTTTTAAATCTTTCCGGAGAGGAACAAGTACTACAATTGAGTCTAACAGGGATGTTCTCATACAACAAGTGGGGCTGCTTACAAATGACTTTTGAGAAATTTAGTTGTACATCACACTGATGGTATTTGTGCAATTACAAACGCAATACTCTTTTCAAATTGAAAATACTGTGGTTCAACTGCTAAATTCCTCCTTTTTTCCACATAGCTTTTGCATCTTGGCTTAAATTTTGCTAGATATTGACACGGTGTAATGACACATTTTATCTATGGTTGCATTAACAATTTTATTAGGGCCTGTGTGTGTGTGTGTGTGAGAGAGGGAGACACGTGCAATGTTCAAAAGAAACTTAGTTCCCACATAACCTTATACAGCAGGGGTCTCCAACCCTGGTCCTTGAGTGCTACTGTCCTGCATGTTTGGAAGTTTTCTGTGCTTCAACACTACCCTGACAAACTTGGCAGTTTCACCAACAGAGTTTTTGACCTTGACGTCCTGATGACATTAATTAGAATCGGGTGTGTTGACGCTTGGAAACATATGAAACATGCAGTACAGTGGCTCTGGAGGACCGCGGTTGGAGACCCCTGGTATGTAGATTTTGAACGTAATCGCTCGGTAGGAATTGATTATTTCAGCAGATACATCCATCCATACATGTGTGGAATACTTTAAACAGATTTTTGAAAATTGTAGATTATGCATGTGGTGGTTCAAATGATAAACAACCTTTACAATGAGAATAATTTACCTTGGTCAACTCATCCGTTTTCTGACGTGGTGGTATGGAAATGGCTGAGAATATTTGTGCTGGAATTAACTTTTTTCCCCCGGATATATAAACTTGATTTTCAATCGAACCAAAGCCAGGATGTTGCGGTCCGTAGGCCCGAAACCTGCGCAGCCAGGTGACCCGTGAGACCTGTGACATAACTGCACATCTTGTGCGGCCCCCTCCCCCTCATCCATCCCTCTCCTGTCTCTTTCTCAGCCTCCCCCTCAGAGATTCCTGCCTGCGCGTTCACGCGTCCTGAAACGCGCGGCGGCAGCAGCGATGACCGAGGAGAGGAGCGTCAGCCTCCCACAGCTCTGTTAGTAGGAGTTTGTATTTTTAGCGCCTAGTTCGTGTTGCAGCGTCGCGAGAAGCTTTTTCTTGGACCTTCCGCCACAGTTTGAGCAGAGCTCCTCGCGGAGCACGAGAGAGCTACGTGACGCACAGGCTGCGCGTGGAGTTGCGGGATTGTAGGAAGAGAGAGGGCGAGATAAGTGAAGGACGGTTTATTACGTATCGCGGTCTTACCACCACCGTCCGACTTTGGTCTGGGTCGGAGGGCGTGCGCGGAGATGGCTAGCCCTACTGCATGTCTAAGTGTCTCGAGTGCTTCGCCGCTGGAGCCGAATCCTCCAGAACCGGCCTGCCAAGAGGCACAGAAATGGATAGAGGTAAGTGAGAGGACCAGTTAAAGAGTCCGGGGCCCTGCTGCTACAGCACACGGGAGGGGGAGGGGAGGGGGGCAGCAGATATGGGCCATACTTTCACACACTGTGACCAGAGATATAAATACCCAGTCGGACCCCACCGGTGCACCGTCACCTGTTAGTGGACTATGCAGTCTCGGATTACCATGTGGGACAACGGAGAACGTCAAAAAGTTTTCATGTTTTCAGCCAAACCAACGTTTTGATGTCCTTTAACTAATTTAAAGCAGTGAGACAGCAGACTACAATATCTATCCGTTTGTTTAGCATTGATGTAGAGGATTTTCTTTTTTAACTCTCTTGGAGGAGGAACGCCCCCTGCATCAGACGCAAGGGGATTCCGGTTGCCATGGTTATGAAACAGGGCCAGCTTTCACGCACAAGATGCCACACTCCACCAACATTTGGTGGCATCGGATGAGATTATCAGTCGTGGTTTGCTGCATCGCTTCCACCATCGTCTGCTCTGCTAAAACGCCCCCCTCCTATAAGCTGGAGTGGTGAATCATGATTTGCCCGGGGAGCTGCGTTATGACCTATTTTTTTCTCTCATCACGGCCCCAGCCTCGCTACCTGCCAACTAGAATCTAAGAGATATAAAGCCTTGTGGGTATAACAAGAAGATGACTTCAAATGGAAGTTTTGGCTGTAGCTTCTCATATTTTTGTGTTTTAGCAAAAGTCCCAGAGACTCTGGTTGTCCTGTCCATAACCAATTCACTACAGACTCTGGTAGATGGAGAATCTGGAAAAATGACTCCAAACACTGAGATTTGGCAAGCAATTAATACCATTCGTTATCTATACCCGCTTACTCCTGTTTTGGATCAGGGAGATCTGCTGGAGCCAGTTCCAGATCTCTTTAAGTGAAAGGCAGGAGTACACCCTATAGGTCCCCAGTCCATCACAGGGTTACATACAGTAAAACAACCACACTTACTTACAATGTAGAATCACGCTGACATACATGTCTTTGGTGTTTTTTTTTTTGGACTATGGGAGGAAGCCAGAGCAATTACCTGTGAGAAGGAAAAAGACCCATGCGAGCACATGGAGAATGTGCAAACTCCACAGGCCCCAGATGGGATGACCTGACAACCAATCTTTTCAAATAAACTTGGAAAAATCTCCCCTGCTGAATCGGTCAGTAATGGCTCCACGACTGCAGAACTGCACAATTAAATTTTGAGTTTAGTTAGACTACTTGTCATCAAGGCAAAGTTTGATAAATTAATACTTGTCTTTTTTTTTTTTCACTTAAACTATAAATCATAGAGTAAGAGTTACCTTTTATGACATTATGTTTGAACATTAACTTAGTCTGTGTTGGAAATGCTCAACTAGATGTGCCAAATATGATGCAGTGGTAGTCGTGTAGAAGAATTCACCACCCACTTTAGATGGAACCGAACAAAAATGCGATTGTTAGTAGCTGCTTCATTAAATGTGCCAACATCTGAAACCTTTTAAAATGACCTGGGGCAGTGCTTTGACAGGGTGGAACAATTAAAGATGTGAAACTTAACAAAACTGCAAAAATGGGACAAATATTGTTTAAACTTTGCCATGGACTTGGAAATAAGTTTTATTTTATTTTTTTTTTTTTTTTTTCTTCATCAGTAACTTCTATACAGACGATCCTGAAATCAAGTCAGAGATTAAATGTGAATCCAACTATTTTGTAAGTCGGACTGTTGAGTGGTTTCTTACTGAGGTCCAGGACCCACCGCAGGGAAAAGAGGGTGAAAAATAATAAACGGGATAGGTAGTTTTACCTTTTTGGGGGCTTTTTGTGTGCAGTTTCTGTGCTATCCATGTACCTGTGTCTGTTTTCTGCTGGCACATCAGAGACGTGCATGCAAGGTTCAGAGATTAATGTGAGTAGGTCATAGGTACCGGTGCTTCTCCTTCTGTCAGCTCACATGTCCTAATATACTCTGTATAATAGGTGATTCTGCAAACCTGGAAAGAATGAAGTGGGTGTTGATAATCAGTTCATGCTCACAGCCACTCAATGCAAGCTTCACCATGTAAAAGTATATCTTTGTGGAGCTTAATTACAATTTAAACTAGGATATTAACATACATTGATGCATTTTCTATGTTTGATCTGTTTTTGCAAGAGATGGCCAATTTTGATCTGATTGATGGGTGTCAACTAGTGTTGGTTCCTGATATTGGCTGTTTTGGGTTTTTTTGTAATTCACTACATGGATCATATGCACAGCCTTGAGGGTGATGTCAGGAGGATTAGGATGCTAAAAACGGGAAGTAAAGCACACAGCCTGCAATCTCTGCTACCTTTTATTTTTAATTAAGTTAATGTAGGCAGTCAATTTTAGCAAGAACATCGTAATCGGCTTAAATTATTTGTACAGATTAGACTTTTAAAAAGACTGGAAATCAGAATCTGCAAGGAAAATTACAACCACTCCATCTCTACTTTTAGTTTCACAACATCAATCATCACATGAACAACACATCCATAAAAGTCTAGAACTGTGATTTAAATTTGCAAACATCCAATCAAAGACCAATTAAACACAATATGGAATGTGAAGTGTTTATGTTTTTTGTTATGTTATAGCAGTCCTCCTTATAACAGCATGTGTCATTCCAGAAATGTTTTAACCCTAATTTTCCCCAGTCATAGTACCTGAAAATCTTTTGTTATATGCAATCCGCATAAAGTGTTTTTCCGTGGCTTTGCAAAAGGTAGATGGATTTCATCACATACACCTTATTTCCAGTTTTACATAATATAGCATTTTCCCCTAAAATTATTGCACTCGCAGTGTAAACGCAAAATCCATCCATCCATTTTCATCCGCTTATCCAGACCAGATAAGCGGGTGCATGCCTTGAACACCTCTCTAAGGAGGCATCCAAGGGACATCTGATACAGATGCCCAAGCCGTTCCAGCTCACTCCTCTCGATGTGAAGGAGCAGCAGCTCTACCCTGAGCTCCTACCGAGTGACTGAGTTTCTCACCCTGTCTCTAAGGGAGCACCCAGCCACCCTGCAGAGGAAACCCATTTATGCCGCTTCTCTCTGCGATCTTGTCCTTTCGGTCATTAGTTAAATTCATGACTATAGGTGAGTGTGGGAGCGTAGATTGATCAGTAAATTGAGAACTTCGCCTTTCAACTCGGGTCTTTCTTAACCACGACGTTCCGGTACACCGACCACATAACTCCGGACGCTGCACCAATCTGTCTGTCAATCTCACGGTCCACCTTTCCCTCACTTGTGAACAAGACCCCAAAGATACTTAAACTCCTCCACTTGAGGCAGGACATCTCCACCTACCCGGAGAGGGCAGGCCACCCTTTTCTGGTCGAGAACCATGGCCTTGGATTTGGAGGTGCTGATTCTCATTTCAGCTGCTTCTCACTTGGTTGCAAATCGCCCCAGCACATGCTGAAGGTTCTGGCCCGATTAAGACAAAAAGAATATATCATCTGCAAAAAGCATAGATAAAATCCTCTGGTTCTCAAACTGGACCCCGTCTGGCCCCTGGCTACGCTTAGGAATTCTGTCCATAAAAATTATGAACAGAACAGGTGACAAAGGACAGCCCTGCTGGAGTCCAACATGCACTGGGAACAGGTCTGACCTACTGCCAGCAATGCGAACCAAGCTCCTGCTCCGGTCGTACAGAGACCGAACAGCACTTAGCAGAGGGCCCCGGACCCCATATTCACGGAGCGCCCCCCACAGAATACCACGAGGGAAACGGTCAAACGCCTTCTCCAGATCCACAAAGCACATGTGGACTGGTTGGGCATACCCCCATGAACCCTCCAGCACCCTCTGGAGGGTAGAGAGCTGGTCCAATGTTCCATGATCAGGACGATAACCGCATCGATTCCTGCTGAATCTGAGGTTCAACTGTCAGCCAAATTCTTTCCCCAGTATAGTATAGTATACCGATAGTCCTTCTCCATGGCCTCGCCGAACTCCTTCCAGACCAGAGTTTGTGCCTCCAAAAATACAAAATGCAAAATAAAAATGATTAATTGATTTTGTATGTTTGTGGAAAGCCAAATAAACAGTTTCTTAATTTTTCAGAACAAAATAAAATATCTCAAATTCTTAGACAGAAAAGTACTCAAGTATTTTTTTAAACTACAAGTCGACATGTTTCATTTTATTATTATTTCTTTAATTATAAAGTTTTGGCCAATTGAGATTCAGGGTCTCATTTAAAAAAAAAAAGACCTCTATATTATATAATTGGTAGTTTTGGACTATGTGTCATGGGCAGATTTCAGTCTGCACAAAAAAAAGTACCAATGTCTCCTGTCAAAATTGAGCACTGTCTAGTCTGAGTTAATGCTGTCATCTAAATGTTATTCTCCCCTGCTGTGTCTTTGTTTTGTTGTCTTCCTGCTTCCTAATTCTCTAGTTATTTTCAGGCAGGTCAGGCTGAGGCTATTTCCAGCAGTGTATTTATACGCTCTCACAGGTGGAGACGATTCAGGGTTAACCGAGCTGCCCTGTGCACCATGTATGCTCTAATGTGTGTTCGCCCAGCCTGTAAAGTATGCAAAGTGTATGCACACTCACACATGCCAGTCAGCTGCCCATGATTCGCACACACCCCAGACACACCCTAGTTAGGTGACAGTGGTCACTATGGGAACATAACACAGTCAGGCTCTCGGGTGTCACTGTTTTCAAGGGGGCAGTAGAGGGGCCTATATATCATCTACTGACCTGCACAGGAAATTAGATTGGCACAGACAGAACTGATCTATCTGTAAATAGACGAGACGAGGCTGGGTAAGCATGCCTCCAAGCCGATGCACGGAGTCAAAGGTTCTTTAAAAGTGACATTCAGATAATTGACTTGCGTGCAGGGAAACGTAAAGTTGGACTCAAGGATGACCTCTGCAGTTACTGACATACAGCACATGGCAAGAGACTTAAGGGTTGTACAAACACAATAAACACCAGTGTGTGTGTGTGCGTGCATGTACGCGCAAGCACGTGCATGCCAGATGTCACAGCTGTTCCAGGCAGATTAACTCCAATAGTCCCAGACAGCCAGCTGTGTCTGCATGAAGGAGAGAGAGTGTGAGAGAGAGGGTTGTGGATTTTCCATCCATCCAAGTGCTGAACTAAAGTGTGAACTAAAGATGGCAAAAAACTGCTGTTGGCAAACATGTCTTTAACGCTTGAGAGATTTTGGGTTGTTAAACACACCGTGTTAGTTTTTTTTTTTTTTTTTTTTTTTTTTTTTTTTTTTTTGTGAGTTATACATAAGTAGTTGTGAATTGGGCATATGTTTATCAATACCATTAGGTCATGCTCTGTTCACTGAGCTGTGTATTGACTGAGTATATTAACTATACTACATTTCAGGATGTAAATGTGGGGCAATGTGGGATGATCCAGACCTGGTTGGAGAGCAACCGACTCGCTGCAATGTAGAGTAAAAATATAATGAATATATTTCAAATTTTAGGTCAAAGATTCAAACAATATATTTCATGAAAACAAATGGCCATCTTGCATTGATAATGCTATGCCCTCTCTCAATCCTGTAGATTTGTGATTTTATATACTATGCTGGAAAAGCATAATACAAGTACCATTTTAAAATATTTTGTGCCATAAAAAGACTTGAACTAGGAAGTACATCCAGAAAGTGCTTTCAGTATTTGTATTGCATAACTACTAACTCAATATAAAGGTGTAGTATTTTATAGTGTTGTTGATTCGGTTAATTACTCTAATCTAGATTACTGCACACTTCATCTGGATTACAGTTCTATCTCTCTTTCTCTCAATTTTAGCTCTTTGTTGTGTGCTGTTCTTTATATGGGTTTTGCTGAATAAAGGCAGGGCTGCATATAGGCTATTGTCAATAAAAAGAAATAGTTTAAAAACACATAAGAGTGTGTGTATGCTGTGTCTGCTTGTTCATGTTCAATGCCTCTTATCTACAGCCGACACTAACGTGTGTCATGGGTGATCCAGTCACAAGTGAACACTTCTTGGTCCCCCTGCTCCCACCTTGCGTTAGAGTGCATGGAAGAGGCCGCGCTATTTGACTTCACTTTACATTGATTCTGCTTGCTGAGTCCTGAACAGGTCCAGTTTTGGAAACTACTGTCAGCCTTAAACTACATAAATCAGCATGACATCTGATCCCTCGCTTGTTATCATCAAGACCGGATTTGACTTGTCAACATAGGTGGCAAAACTTGACCCCCCCCACCACAAGTGTGTCCTTGGTGCATTCACACTTGCACCTTGAGCTGTTCCGCTTGTGATCTGATTAATGAAACACGATTTTCATAATGTGTCTGAACAAAATAACATTTATGTCCACAATAATAGGAATGTCTTTGCATATTCATCACAATAATCGCTCACAGCTCGTGAAATAAATGAGGAAAATGATGAATACAGATATATTTACAAGCCCAAGTGGATTTATTGTGTAAATGATATTTTTGTATGTGCAAATGGCTTATGTGAGTTAAATCTTAATACGGCCAGTTTGTGCGTCCACCTCTGACAGCAAAATATTTTTTAATTTTTCTTTCTACAACTACAGTATCTGCATATATATATGATGGGTTAGTGCCAAGGCTGGCAAACGAAACCCTATATAACAATCCTATTTTCGATCTGCCTTTTCCCTCAAAAATTCTTAAAAAATGTAGATGCATCTGGGGTTTATGCTCACCTGTTTGACAATAATTATATGATCAATTCCAATCTGGTTTTCACCCACAACACAGCACCAACAACCATCATCTCCCATCTCTCTGGTCACATTCAGTTTATTCAATTAAAAAACATTTACATCCTACCCATCCGCCTTCTCCTCTGGTGTGCCCCCAAGGCTGTCTCCTTGGACCGTTCTTATTTACTTTTATTTGGCCATATGTGTTACAGGTATAACATCCATTTTCACTGCTACACAAATGACACCCAGCTCTATCTGTCCACCAAACCCACTTCATTCTCCCACCCACTTCCCTCTCTGATTGTTAACGGAAAATCAAATATTTGGTCTCCCTCAATTTCCTCAAAGTTAATGGAAAAAAATAAATTATACATTTTGATAGGGTGGATTTGGGGCCAACAGGTAAAAATTCGAGTTTTCTTTTTTTTTTTTTCCCCCATTGACACCTCCTTAGTTAACCCGTTTCTCAATGTGAAGAGTCTGGGTGTCATCCTCGATATTATATCTAATTTAAATCTCAGATCAATAATGTCACACGATCAGCCTGTTTCCACCTGGACAGCATGTCAAGAAAATGACAAAAGATATTTAAGCGCTTTAAATTACACTGGCATTTAATTGTATTATGAATGTATTTCTTTTGTCTTGGAAAGTTAAAAGTCTTGTTTTTTCCCCCAACTTATCTTACAAACTTCATCTTTAGTTCCAAAACGACAGTGTTCACTTGATGTCCTGCAGTTGTTTTTCTTTGTTCAGTCTTTGTACCCTCCCATTCTTTTCATTTAAAAAAAATTTTTTTTAATTGAAATACTAATACTTCAATTAGTACAAATACAAAAAATATGAGATGAGCAAGTATTGCTTTTATGGACAATATTTCACAAGTTAGTTTTTTGTATTAATTACTTTGACGCTGCATTGCTGATACATTGAGACATGATGAGTACACACAGACACACATGCTCACATCTGCCTTTAAATGGTAGCTGCTGCTGCCATTCATCCAGCTGAGCACAGCAATCTGCGACAAAGGCTGAGGTGGAAAGACGCAGCTCAAATTACCATTACTGGCATTAAAATACCCCCAGCATCTTGAACTTGCGTTTATAGCAGACATTTCTTAATGCAAACAAAAGATTCCTCTTTTCAACGCGCATTCATGATTATATGTTTTCCTGCCTACATGTTGATGACCTCTGTGTCTAAAACGCGCACGCCCAAGTTTACACAAGTTTAAATGCCATGTTTCAGTTTTAGGACACATAACCAGTCATTAACCTCCACCTCTCTCAATGTCTGTGTCTGGCATTTTGCGCATAAACTACCTACACAAAGCACAAACACTAGTTCTGCTGTCACCTCAGCACGGTGAGCTCTTCAGGGTAAATTATGCATGATCACGCTATGAATGTTTCAAAGACCCGGAGTCTGTTTAACACCGAGAAAACGCCAATTTGAACTCTGGTTGGGACTTTTCTAGAACATCAGGACAGTTTGGAGGATTTTTTTCAGACACAGCTTTAGTGATCCGTGTTAGGCATGGCATATAGTTGTCCAGAGTTCTCACAAAGAAAGGAGTACAGACTTTTTGTTTGCGTGTGTGTGTGTGTGTGTGTGTGTGTGTGTGTGTGTGTGTGTGTGTGTGTGTGTGTGTGTGTGTGTGTGTGTGTGTGTGTGTGTGTGATGACAGACAAGAGGATGAAGGGGATGCAACTGGGAAACATCTGGTCATCTGTTGTGTAACAGAAAACAGACTTCTATTTTTGTTACTACAGATGGTCTGGTAGTCTTTGTGTGCATTGTTATATTACCAATTACAGCAATACGCACTGAAATAATCAGTCACCTGATATTTTCCCTTTGCAGAGAATCAAGATCTACAAAATGATTTGTGATGTAATAATGTTGTTTAGGTTCCAGCAGTCCCATGTGACCTTGAAGTTGTTATATGTGATGGGTGGATGGATGGGTGATGATGCTTTGTAGAAGTAGTTATTCCACATGGAGGTTATACAAACATGCAGGCATACAGATCTTAAGATCAGCCAGCTTCTCCACTTTGTCTACATTAAAACTGGTTTGGATCCCAAGTGCTGCTTTTCAGTAAATAAACTGCTAACAGATTGCAGAATTCACATCCTTCACTAAAGGGCATAAATGCAGACATTTTAGTACTAAAATAGTGGTAATTTAAAGAGTGTCTCTCGCTTTTTTATGAAAATTTCTATTTTAAGATATAAGATTGATGTTGCATGCTGGCCATAACCTCCCCCTGCTCTCTCACTAATTTGCATCGTCTACTTAAAAACCCATATACAAGTCGAGCACAGACGAATATGAGCAGCAGAATCAGGGTCTGCGGGCCTGCGGTTAACAGTTTGGGTGCTAACGGTAATCTGCTAATCCGGATTAGACGTCTAAACGGCATCAGTCAACCTTCTCTTACTTACCCTTAATCTTTAGCTGCTGGTTACACAACAGCTTCTGAAATCTCTCCCTTTTTTTTTTTGTGTGTGTTTGTGTTTATGAGTGATTCTCTTTGCCTCCCCTGTGTTTATAGGAAAGAATCCAAATTGCAGTCCAGGTTTTAGGATTTAGGCTATTTTTGTGACTTGTTATGACATTTTGAATAAACCGGAATGAGGACACAGAGCAGCCTATCTGTGTCTTGTAATATTATTGGACACGCTGCTAATTTAGTGTGCCCATTCAATACTATTAATATTCCGTCACAGGAATCTTCTGAGGCACAAAGACAGAAGGACTGAAAAGTATCGTTGGCATTTTTGTTTGATGAACCTCTTAAATGATTGTAGTGACTGTTTTTTTTTCTCTGCAGATAACATTGAATTGTGTCTTTTTATTTATTTATTTATTTTTTGCAGTCCACACTGCTCATCTAATTGTTCCCACTGGACAAAGAAAAGCAACCACAGCTAAAAATGAATTAAGAAAATATTTTGGTTAACAGTTTCAAGTCGGTTCATCTAGATAATGCCAAATACTCTGCTTTCAGTTTCTTAAAAGTAGGTGGTAACACAGGACATCTCTGGGCTTTTGGACGTTGTGTTGAACATTAGAAAAATGTGCGGCTTACATTTGTCAGCCGCCTGGCCTATTTCTCGTTAACCTGCTTTTACATTGGTCTCTTCCTGTTCTCCTTCCTCAGGCTGTAACAGGGAAGAGCTTTGGCGACAAGGACTTCCGCAGTGCATTGGAGAACGGCATCCTGTTATGCGAGTAAGTCTGTGACATCTTCTCACTTAAGTTTCTGATGTAGGAAATGGCAGCAACATGCATGAAATTCAGAGGAAACGTCTGATTTTTCCTCCCTTTGCTCCATGTAGGCTGTTGAGTGCCATCAAACCAGGGCTGGTCAAGAAAATCAACAGACTGCCCACTCCCATTGCTGGGCTGGTAAGAAGCTTGTCTTCAGTGAAGCATACAGCTCAGTGAACATGTAAACTGACACTCCCTGGTCCCCTGCTATTTCCTCCAGGACAACCTGTCAGTGTTCCTGCGAGGCTGCGAGGAGTTGGGCCTGAAGGGCTCCCAGCTCTTTGATCCAGGGGACTTGCAAGACACGTCCATGCGAGCTAACCTCAAGTAAATGAGCCTACATGTGTAAATTTAGTTTTTTATTCCAATGTATGTCTACTTCAGAGGGACGTGGCATGAAAAATAACTCAATTTCCTTTTATTAGGGACTCTGACTGCAACCGCAAACTAAAAAATGTGAGTTGTTGTTCTCCTTATTATCATTTTGCTTGCATGATCTTCAGTTGTAGTATTTTCAACATATATAAATACAAAACCAAACACAAATACAAAGCACTCTCTGTCTGTCAGGTGTTGAACACGGTGTTCTGGCTGGGGAAGGCCGCCAATGGCTGTGCATCTTACAGTGGTCCTACACTCAACCTAAAAGAGTTTGAAGGGCTTCTTGCTCAAATGAAGGTGGTGAGTGAACGCTGTGAAATTATTTTCACACATGTGCTCCAGCTCTGAACTCTTCTGGACATTATCCCAAAGAGCTGCAGGTGAGGGTGCAAATCGCTCATCTGCGGCAGTTGTTTGCATGTCATCCTGTTGTCTGATGTGCTTCTTGTGTAGGAGACTGAGGAGGGAGGGGACAGTGCACCGAACCGCAGTGTTAGAGACAGCGGCTATGACTGCTGGGACTCGGAGAGAAGTGAATCTCTTTCTCCACCGAGACATACTCGAGACAACTCCCTAGACAGGTGAGAGACATCTATCAACACATGGGCAACCCATGGCATTTAAAGCCACTCACAGGGAACTAATTTTAACTGTTGACAGAAAGCCAACTTTTGTAGTCATATAAATCCCCCACGTGTCACTTAAGATAAATATGTAGTCTGATGTGTTTTTATGTAGTTTTTGTCCGTTTGCTTATTTTTCAGTCTGGATTCGTTTGGCTCCCGCTCACAGCAAAGTCCTTCTCCTGACGTGGTGAATCGAGGCAACATTGACGGTTGGTTCTATTTATTTTAATGGGAGGAGTCAAGCCAGCTGCCCGCTGCTTATACATGCTTATCCATGCTTTCATGCCTTATGCCGCCTTGACAGGAATGAGGTGGTAGTAATATTGCTTTAAAGTTTTGAAAATGAAATTTCAAGAGTCTGGGACTAATTCTTAAAATACAAAACCACTCATCCATAAAGACAGACTGGAGTTTATTAGCCTCTTGAGATAATAACCTTGTTAGAAGATAACCACTCAGGCTGGGTTTGGACAACAGCTGAACATCATGGCCTCTGTGTGTGTGTGTGTGTGTGTGTGTGTGTGTGTGTGTGTGTGTGTGTGTGTGTGTGTGTGTGTGTGTGTGTGTGTGTGTGTGTGTGTGTGTGTGTGTGTGTGTGTGTGCGCAGGCATGTGTTTGTGTGTGCTGTGCCTCATAAGCAGAAACTTCTGACTTAAATATGAATCATTAGGGACTTGGAGCAGGGAAACACAGTGTGTTCAGCACCCCTGCTGTTAAATGTCACAGTGCTGTTGTGTTATGGAGGAAGGTTATCAAAGGCATCCTGTTTGCGTCTTTTATGCTCAGAGTATAATAAACGTCCAGCAGGGCGACGAGACAAACGCTGTCACAGAGCTAGGAATAGACTCATTCTCTACGTTCCCAGCAGGTCACAAAGGAAGTGGACCACCACCGTCCAAACAATTTAAACATGGATCATAACCTCACCTTCACTTGTCTCTTTGGAAACAAAAACGTTATCTACTCACTGACAGTAACTTGGACTGGTCATAATATCACATTTTGTGAGGGTCTATTGACGTGTTTATGCTTTATGCTGAGATGACGACACATCTTTCCTATCTGATGCGAACTGCAGGGCGAGGAAGCGACTCTGAGGCTGATGCCCCCAGCAGGAAGCCAGATGTGCGGAAGGATGACATGTTGGCCAGACGGACTGCCAGCAGTGAATCGAGAAGCTCCATTCCCTTCAACCAGTTCCTTCCTAATCGAACCAACGCCAGCGCTTACATCCCGACGCCGCGTAGAAAAAAACATGCAGAAGAGCTAGAGCAGCGGAGGTAATGACCAACACACTGTTAAGCAGTCGTAAAAATTCACCTGACTCGAAAGTGTTTAAGACGTAAACATGCAATCAAAAAGCTGAGCTGAAAGGGTTGTGTAAAAGAAGAATAAAAAAAGGTGAGAACACAAACATGGGTGTAACGAAGCATAACATTCTTCATCCCTGATCTTTTCCTGCCTTTATATGCCGTTCCTCAGTCCCTCTCAAGCCACTTCAGAACAAAGCAAAAAAACTGGACCGCACCAGAAAACTCTGAAGACTGTCACTTGGGCACCCGAGGACTATGGTGAAAAACTAAAACGGGAAGAGGAGGTGGACACCCAGGAACTGTTGGCGCAGAGGAGGTTGCGGAAGTTGGAGAAGGCGGGAATTAAAGTTCTTCCTGCTGCTGTTCGCTACAGCAGGTCAGGGAGAGCAGGCATGAGAGCTGATGCTGCTGCTGACGCAGTGGTTCTTCCCTTTTGTTTGGATTCTCTAACAGAGAGTTGTGTTGGCAAGTTTATCGTTTCTGCTCCACTTACACTGCTGTGGATTGACACTTGTGCTGAGTGAAGTCGTCTTGCATCTTTGTGATGACTGTTGGGTCATAGCATCCTGGCCTGTGGTGAGGCTGGCAGCTGACGGATGTTTTATTGCTGGTAAAATGGGAAAGAGATGTGTAGAAAAGGTTATTAGTCTTGTGATAGAGGTGTTGTCCCCCAACTAAGTATCTGCTTTGGATTGTGTGGACCATGCAGACTTTCTGAAAGCTCTAACGAAGCATCTAACTGAAAATATTGACTAACCACTCAGACCAGCTACTTATATTTTAAGGCACATGTCAAGTGAAACCTGCATGTTGCTGTTTCTGCTTTAAAAAAAAGAAAATGGTACGGTGGACTTGTGATCCTCTCTGAAATGACCTTGCTACACCATCCCGTCTGTAGTCCCAGCCCTCCCACAGTAAAGGAAAAGGAAGTGAGGTCACCGTCCCCGAACATCATCCTTCGCTGCGATAATGACTTTTTGAACTCTCATAAATCTGCATGGGATTCCTCTGATGGGGAAGAGGAAGCAGAGAAACGGAAAGTTCCAGATGTTCACAGAGATGATTTGGCATCCAGGCGGGCTCACCACAGGCCCGTTGTTCCCAGTGTGCACCAGTTTGTCCCGCCTCCTGTATGCAGCAACAAAGACCGGGAGCGCTGGGAGGGAATCAGACGAGCCTCCCAGCAAACACTGCAGGAGAAAGATATCAGGTTTGCGTTGTTCAGTTTATTAATTAATTTTTATCCCAACACCTCTTAGTGATTCTAAATTCCCCATCTTCTTATTGGTTTGTGGCTTATCATGTCTGTGGTCTCGGATTTAATGGGTAACATGTGCCACATGATGCCTCTGTTCTGGCTCTGTGATTACTCGCAGAGACAACCCATTTCTGAAGAAAGAGGAGAGTGAGGGAGAGGAGGGAAAGGTTATACCTAATAAACAGAGGGATGACCTGGCTCGTAGGCGGGCTCAAAGTAGGCCCTTCCCTCAGAGGGATGGACCAATGAACTTTGTTTCATCCAGCATGAGCCAGGCAGATGTGCAGAAGTGGGAGAGACTCAAGATGACTGAACCAAGGTGCCCCAACACACACACGCACACTCTGAGCACCCATGCAGTACAATGCCCTTAACGCTGCTGTAAGCTGCTGTGTGGTGTGTTTAAACGCCTTACATTCACCACAGACAAAGGTCTTTAATCTACACAGAGGTTTTCTATGCAAAGTTAGAACCCAAAATGTCTTCATTTATTTATTTAAAATATTTTTCATCTTTTAATACCCTCTTTGGACTGGCTACTTGCTGAATACTCAGTACACCGGTATAAATCGGAAATTGGTGGAAACATGACAGCATTTGTTTTGTAGGCAGTAGTTAGTAACTGTTCTGGGATACAGAATGGTAAAATAGGGAGATTTTACTCCAAATCACTTAGAGAAATTCTTTCTTTTTGGCAAGAAGCAAGGATTATCTGTTTTTAAAAATTCTGTAGGACCTATTTGTATAATTATTTTTTTAGTATGTAATTTCGATGGTTGAGCAGTGAATGGGATGTTGTTTCCAGAATTAAAAGGGAATGAGTGAATATTCAGTTATTTTGAGCACAGATTACAAAGATATATAGACTAAATGATGAAAATAGAGAAAAAAATGAATTTAAAAGCAATAATTTAGCAGGTTATGGTGCAGTTCTTCCACAGAACTGATGAGATATAATTGTTACATAGAACTTGTTTTAACTGGACAAACTTAAGCACGCCGTTTCCCCCGATGCCCATCATCATGTCGGGGTACGTCAACCAGGCCTAGCTTCCTAAAGACATAATAGTGTCAGCTTTCTCATAAATTCTTGCAAAAAAGCAAATATACATTTTAACCAATAAGTCAAACACCCAGTATTAACCCCAGCACTATTTTGTTGCTTGAGCTCTTGTAAGCCCTAATATACATTTTGCATCATGCAATTGTATAGTACTTTGATTGAATTAAAAAAAAAAAAGTTTAAAGAGCAGTTCATAAATGTACACACTTAAGCGAGCAATAAATGCAATCATTTGTATCAGTTCATTATTAAAATTTAGCATACTGTTGAGTGGACATTGTTACTGCGTCTTTTCAGAACATTTAATTTAAATTTACGTAAAATGGTTAAATCTGTGCATTCTGTTTTTCAGAAGGCCCAGTCAAACGAGGAACAACAACAAATGAAAGTTTTAATTATATTTTCAGTCTTATATAATTTCTTCAATCTGCAGGAGTAGTTGCATCTGCAGCTTATGAATTTTCCTTTTCACCACTTACTAATCTGTTTATCTTTTTCTTATTTAAGTAACCATTAGGTTTTTTGCTCTTTTAAAGCAAATTGTTTGTTTTTTTTTAATTTTATGCATTGATTTCAAATCTCGTGGTAAATGTTTTTCCACATATCAAACCTATTCAGTTTAGTTATAGATTAAGCAAAGAAACAAGAAATCATTCAAATATAAGATGAAAAAGATTTTTGACTTATTCTTTTAAGTGTTTTTCAAACCCTTATTTGTTTAACAAAATAGCTGTTCCTTGCAAATAAATCAGCTTTACATCTCCCTCTACTGGAGATAAATGCTTCAGTTTTATCTCTGTGCTATACTCCGTGTTCTCGTCTCTTGTTTTTTCTCCTCATTATTGTGCGATTCAGTCGTCTCTATTCTTCTTTGACTGGCATTGAAACAGAACAGGGAATTGGCCGATGTTTATGAGACAGTGTGTTTGTGTGTGACCAAAAAAACAGAGGCGACTGTTGGCTGTGGGTGCTGCTTTGGCTTTTTTTTCTTTTCTCTCTATGCTGATGTCATTAGGACGCGAGGGAAAGGATAAAGAGTGTTTTGTGTTCCCAGAGGAGCTGCTCTGAGTAGGAAAATGCGGCTACCTACAGAAGAGAAGATAAAATGCTTAGTGTGTTTCTGTGTGCTGAAGTGATCCAAATACACAACAGCATGCTTTGTCCTCTTTCTCTCCATCCATACTTTCCATCTGACCCAGCATTTTAACATCATCCTTCCTTTGTCTTTACAGTCTGATCTTCCTGTTCATGATTTGTTTTCCACCTTGTTTCTTTTTCCCCTTTGCTCTTTTGCTGGTTGTTGTTTGTGTGTGTGTTTCTGTGTGTGCGTTTGTGGACTTGTCTTCATTTCTGAGACTGCATTTACAGTGAAGATAGACCAGCACCTATGTGTCAGGCTTGTCTGGAGAAAAATTATGGAAGCCCTCGCGGCGGATCAGCAAAGGCTGGACGAGGTCACAGAAAAGTTGTGACCTTTGGTGGTGTGACTGAGATCCAGCAGCCTGTAGACACAGTCATGTCAAGTGAAGGGGAGGAGACAAAGTTGCTTAGACGACTCCTTTCCAAGGCAACAGTAATCATGCCTACCATTGGCCTGGGCTCCCAGCTTTCAGAGCGGGAACGCAGGTATGGACGAGGCCAAATACAAGACAGCTTACATCAGTGGCTCAAACCCAAGTTTGCCTCTGTTACTCTGGACTGCCCTGACGACCAATAGGCCTTTTTTCCGTTGCAACGCTTATTAATTCAGTCAACTAAATTGCATGTCTCTGTAATTACTTTGCTTTTAAAACCCTTATTGCTCCAATTTGAATACGTATTGGAGGCAGTTTGAAGTCACTTCTCCAGTGCACTGATTTGCTGGTAGGTTCAAAAGTAAACAAACACGCACACACACATGCGTCAGTACAGTTTGACAGACGGAGCTAAATAAATCTGTTAACCTGTGAAGTTTACCAGAGAGCAGCAAAAAGAAATGATTCAGGTTCGGACGTATCATGGCCACACCTCAATAACCAACTTTTACCAGTGTGGTAGAAATGATTGTTGATGTGATTAGGCTCAAATCAATTTTAATTTGTATGTGGATTTGATTAAAATTCTAATATCAGCATTTCCTTGAAATCATTAAATTTTCCCCACCCTCTTCTTATTTGCTGTTTATTCTCTGCTGGCTATCAAATAGATCCAAAAATATGCCCCACATATGTACATAATTCTCTTAAACATTGTTTTAAGCTTCAGATATTCAGCTTGAGCTTAACAAATGCACCATATGTGCATTTCTGTAAAGTTTCTTTCAGTTTTCCCTCACTCAGAGTTTGAATAAACACAAATTTAATGGGTTTTTTTTTTTTCTACTGGAATGTCCTTTAAATTTGTACTCTGCTGTTGGCATGCTGTTCTGTATGTTCACCTGGATTTTACAACCATATTAGCAATAATTTGGAAGTATTGAACATCTTTATCGTCGCTGTGGTTTGTGCTTTACGCAATACTATAACAGCCACATAGATGGAGCTGAGCCCAATCATTCTGCCTCTACTAATGCGCACCTCCAACACTGGACGCCCGAGGCCGCCCCTTCTGTCGCCGAGCTAGATGCTCGGCTCGCTGAATATGAACAAAGAATGGAGGAGGACGAGGAAGAAGAAGAAGAGAGAGTCCCAGATCTTCAGAAAGACGACATGATGGCGAGGAGGACAGGAGTTTTCCATAAACAAACCTCTGCTCCAGCCACTTACAACTGCTTCTTGCCTCAGCCAGGCTCTAAGCACTGCACACAAGGTGAAGTCAACGTTGATGCAGCTCCATGGAACAAAAAGAAAGTGCAGACAGACAGAAGCAAGAAACTGAGCATCAGGTGGGCTGAGATTTGAATGTCACGGTGCCTAACGTGGCCCAGGAGCCACTGAACCCATGTAATGTTTGCTTCTTCTGAGATTCTTTTTAGTTATTTCATTTGTAGAACTTTTTTGCCTTAGAGCGCAGCATCAGCATCCCAGAGTTCCCATGGAAACACCTCAGCAGGAACGTGAGCCAACAGTGATGAAAGCAACTTCTCACACTGAGGGTGAATATTATGAAAATGACAATGATTATGATGAAGATGAGCCTATGCCTGACCTGGAGAAAGATGACATGATGGCTCGAAGGACTGGACTGTTCCAAAAATCAAGCGTGGTCAAAGCAAATCAGTCATTCAGTCAGTTTCTCCCTGTACCGGGGTCAGTCAAATGTAACGTCACCCTAACGTCTGCAGCGAAGCTGCCACAAAGCCGACCTAAACTCACAGAAAAGCTGGACAGAGACAGGTATTTACTGTGCTGGAATGAAACCACGGGCGTGCTGTTACTCAACTACCAAAATTAACAAACACATATTTTGCTAGACGGTTTCAAGTTGTGATCATAAGTACTTGAAATGGCTTGATGCACTAACAGGATGTTTTCTGGTGTTTTTGAGCCGGTCCTGATGTGACTGTATTGTGTGGTTTTGGTTCTCTGCCGGCATGTGTTAGTACCTGTGACTGGATCCCCGGTGTGGCTTCAAATGTGCAGACGGACTGACTTTATATTTGTTTTTGTCAGAACCTTGCAGCTCTTGTTTCCCACATGGTTTGGCTCAACTTGTGCTTTGTTTCGACTAATCTTTAATAATTTTTTTGTTTTTTTTGTTTATGACGTTTATCTTTGGCTTGGTTGGGAATGACGTTGGTAGTTAAGTTCTGTTTGAATATGAAACAGCTGGATGTTATTGTTGCATTTTATGTGTAAATTAAGCATCCTTTATTAAAAAACTGCTGCTGGTTTACTCTGAATTGTTAATTAAAAGTACATAAAACAGATATTTAGGCATTTAATGATTGCCCTATGTATTTTATGGAGAGAAGAATGTAATTTGGTACTAATTTTAGAGAAAATAAACACATTTAAATTAATTGAAGACAACTGAAAACATTCCCCAAATTTGTTGAATTATCTAAGGACAAACGTTACATTTTTGTTTGTTGAATTAATGTGATGTGTACATCAAACTAAAATGTACAAAAAGTACTCGAAAAACATTTATTACACAACAAGAACGTTCTCAAAGAAATTGCTATAAAATTATTTTATCTGGGTTTTTTGGTATCCTTATCTTTGCAAGTGTTGAAATGAATATGAGCTGAAACAACAGAATAAAAGTCTCTCTTTGATGCTTAAGCTACTGAAGGGGCCAGAGTTTCCAGAGGAAGGTGGAGGAAACCAAAACAGAGCTAAAATAAACAGTATTTTGTGCTTAAAGTCACCAGCTACCTTTTACCATAGTGATGATGAGACAGACATTAGACATGTAGGATTTCTTTTCAAAAAAATTCTTCAAAATTAGGTACCAGAAAACATGTAAATAAAATTTTTCTTCTAAATTTAGGTGAACTGATTCTTCTGAGGCTCTCTGAGTATCCCTTGAACAGAGCAGATCAGCTGCAGTCTTCTGTAAAGCGGTTTCATTTACTCTTTAAGCGTATTTCCCGTTAATTCTGGCCTGGATCGTTGTTTCAGCAACATTGTAACCATGGCAGCAGAACTTCAGGCCCCCTCCCCCAAAGTCCCAACCAGCCCCACATTTGTCGGGATGAGGGACAGAGAAGAGGAGGACCAGCAAGAAAAGGAAGATCCGGGGACTCTTCCTGACACTGATGTCAGCGGATTGAGTGAACCCGCACCTTGTCCCTCACTCATATCTCAACCCAGTCCTGCTCCTTCCCTCCAGATCAGTGGAGAAGGGCCAAAGTTGGAGGGGCAGAGACTGGAGGAGAAAGCTGAGGTGGAGGAGAAAAAGAGGGATGGTAATGAGAAACCACAAAAGAAACCCTTTTGGCTGGAGGATGAACTACCTCCAAGGATGTGAGATGCCACTTTATGCATGTTTCTTTACCACTTCCCTTCTCTTTTAACCCTAAACAGGACAGTAGATTCATGTTTCAACCAGTGTCTTTTGATTTAACCTGTAATCCTGATTTATGTAAATACACGTGAGTGACTGCACCTCATGTGAGGTGCGCCACTAGCACCCGTCTTCACTCTCTTAAATCTGCTGTTGTTGTAGGGTGAGCCGCCGAGTTGCTTTTCTGTTAGATAACGAGTAAGTGTTTACAAATTAATCTGTATGAGCTTCTGCATGACAACGAATTTGTGCCTTGCACGCCACATTTCCAAGAGTTCAGTCCAAAACACGTGTTTCAGTACTGCATACACGCCAACATAGTGCACATTATTGTTCGTCGTGTCATAACATCAAACATTTCATTGTGAATTTTCCCTTGTGTGCTTCTTTATCTTATTTAACTTCATCATTGAAATACTAACAGACTTCTCTAGAAGAATCCTACTCCAACTTTGACATGATTCAATTTGACTTGTTTTGTTTCCCAAATTTCCTTTTAAAGTAAAGGACCAGCAACGGAGCATATACACAACTGATATATAAATCTACCACATACATAGAAGATGTATGTTATCTTGTCTTATCTTGAAGAAGGTTTGCCAAGAAGCCTTTTTTTATGTCAAATTTCTTTTCTATTGTTTTTGTTCTGCTGCGTTTTTATTTATTTATTTATTTTTTTTAAGTTTTAATGGCAGATGCATGTTTGAAATTTTATGTTACAAGCATAAGTGACTGATGATTTAATGAAAACCCCCCCAAAAAAACCAAAGCATATTTATGGCTTCTTACATTGTAGGAGTGTGAGTATGAGTGACATGGTTAACGAGGAAGAGGTGGGACACCTCCCGTCACTGAGCCAATCCCGATACGAACGAATGCTTGAGCAGTACGACAATTTCCAAGAAGAGGAGGACCACTGGCAAAATGTAAGTGAGTTTATAATATCGAATTAAAGTAAGACATTGTTCAGGGTCCATTGGTGCAGTTGAATTAACCCAGATTAATGCTGGGGATCTGTGACAGGACTTGGCGCGTTGGAAGAGTCGCCGCCGCAGTGCATCGCAGGACCTAATCAAAAAAGAAGAGGAGAGGAAGAAAATAGAGAAAAGGATGAAGGAGGAGGGAGGTGACAGATATAAAAGGAAAAGCATTAAAACTTACAAAGAGATCGTGGAGGACAAGTAAGGATGTTTCTTGTGTTGCCTTTAGTGTGAGAAGAGCCTTTTTTCAGTGTTTTTTTTAATTTGTCCTATGAGCATAATTTACAGTGAAACAAGATAGTATTGACAAATGCTCCTGTCACACGTTATTGTTTTTACATTTGTTAATTTCCTCAAGGGAACGCAGAGAAGCTGAGTTGTGTGAGGCCTACAGGAATGCAGCAACTCCAGAGGAGGCAGCCTTGGTTTTACAGCGTTACGCTCTCCGCTTCACCATCAGCGATGCAACACTGGACAGCCTAAAGCTACCGAGATCCACCTCAAAACCCAAACAGGAGCTGAACTTGGTAGAACAGGTAGAACAGGAGCACAAACCAACGTCATCCGTTAATCACTCAGAGGTGTTGGACCACCTGCACAAACCAGAGTTGACTGTTGAAATAAATGAAAAATGCACAAAACCAGATGACACAGAGACAGAGGCATCATCTCAAGAACAAGAGCAATCAGTCACCGTCACCACCAGCTCTACAGCATCAAACAGTCCACTCTCTGCAGACACAAACTCTCAGGACATACCACCTCAATTCCTACAGCTCCATGAACCACAAGCCCAACCAACAGAGTCTCCAGCTACAAATCAGAAACACACGATTACAGAGGATGCACATCCCCAGATCAAACACACTTCACCTCGGGATGAACAAGTGGCTCCAAAGCCGACACAGCCCGCACACATGGTCTTCTCTCCTCCACCTCCACCTACCAGACCTGTCCCCCTGCTGGTAGCCAAGCCCTACTGCCAGCCCAGGAGCACAGCCTCTGGACATAAACCCATCAAGGTAGGCCTCCACATCAGTCACAGCAGACGTATTATAGTTATCATTCTACCTCATCATTTACGCTCATGTTCTTAATAAGGATCTACACTTAAATAATGATTTTCATCTACAACCGACAAAAGTAATTCTCTACATTTGACCCATTTTCTCACATTTAATACAATTAAAGATATACTTTTCTGAATCGATGACTCATATTTATGTTCTATAGTTTGTGTGCCAGGTACCAGTTATTGCGATTTTAATTTTAAACTTTAGTAGGTACATTAGTGACAAAAGCATAAATGTCCAGGTAGAGATACGCCTTCACATTAGTAATAACCCATAGGTGGAAAAAGCTACCACCTACAGAGACCTATAAACAAGACAATAAAGACCAAACTTTAGACCAATGTCTCCCTAAAAACTGATTTTACTGATTTGTTCACATTATTGAGCAAATAGTTTACCAAGTATGAATATTTTTTCAATGTAGATTAATTTATATATTTTTAAATTGGCAGTTTGTGATTTATGGGGCATTTTAGTGTATTTATAAGCTAAAGTAAGCATTTATGAGTGTGTATATGTATGTGTGTGTGTGTGTGTGTGTGTGTGTGTATGTATGTATGTATGTATGTATGTATATATATATATATATATATATATATATATATATATATATATATATATATATATATATATATATATATATATATATATATATTTCCCCTATAATCAAGAAAGAAAAAAAAGTTTTAGATGGACCAAGAAATTATAAAAAAGAAATATAACAAAATTAAATAAATACATAAACTTACCTAATGTATTCATATTGATAATAAAAATTATTATTTTGAAATTGTTTAATTGGAAGTGTTTTTGATTTTAATATATAATTAACACTTCAAATGTAAAAATATTTATATTTTTGTGTTATTTAATATATCATGCCTTAAAAGGGTTAACCATGTGTATTTTCTGTATATGATTCATATTTATAATTAATTTTGTAATATTTATATCCATAATGTGTGCACCATGTACTTTTCATTAAACTCATATTCTACTTATAAATACAACTTGGAGATAAAAGTAACATGTTACCTTTGCCTGTATATTGTTCAGATGGATGGGTTGGTGCGAGTGAACGGAGAGGTGACGGAGGACTTCACTGCCTCCTCTCCACCTACCACCCCTCGGGAATGCAAAGTTGTTTCCTCCAAGCAGATGGACGAGGATCATCCTTCAGAGGAGGTTGAAGGAAGTCCAAAGACTGCAGAGCAGGTGGCACCGCCACAGACTGATAAACCTACACCATCCTCTGCTTCTGCCATCAGCTCTCTGATTGGAGGATGCAACTGCACCATCAAAACCACCATTGTGACAGAACTCACTCAGACTTGTGTGGAGTCCCTTCACCCAGATATCCAGAGCATTAAACAGGTAATAGGTGATGTGGTATGTTTAAAAGAAAAAACGAAAACAGCACCTGCTTCTTGTGGTTCGTCCAGTTTTCTTAACAAGGCTGCACTTTGTTTACATTCTTATCAAACTAGCTGATTTGTAGATTTCTGGATATGGTTTATAGCCAGTAGAGACTTCAATTCAAGTACTTTATCAAATCTGGTGGTTGCAATGTTTGTACTCTGTACCTGAATGTCATTGTGGGTTGAAAGACAGATAAGTGCGTTTTCCAATAATACTTCATCTCAGTGAATGTGTGGTTAGTCTCTCCTATTTCCAAGCAATTGCGTAATTAAAATATTGCATTGAGACTTCAGACTATGATCAGAAACCAGCGACTGCTTGTAGCTCAAACATTGAATTTAAAAGATCAGCAGAGAATTCAGCAGATTGTTTTAATCTTATTTGTACTTCATTTAATTTTGCTAAAATATTCAAAGACATCCCCAGGAGCACATTTAGTTTCAGAAGTCTCTTTAATTTAGTTAAAAATTCAACCCTCAGGCTGGGAGCGCTGGATTGTTCGGGGCACCGGTGGAGCAGAAAAATACTCAGCCAGCTGCGTCTACCAGCAGTATGCAAGAATATTCACCAGCCATCACAGGTAAAATCATGTTTTCCTTCTCACTCATTTAATAAAGTTTAATTCCCTGGATACACTGTGTATTCTGTGTTTTAGTAGTTGCAAATGTGTTCAGCGTGTGTATGTCCTGTTCCACAGAGGGACTTGAGGAGAGCAGTGTGACCGTGAGTATCTCAGAGCAGCTCCAGCTCCTTCTCTGTGCTTCTACTTCATCCCTCAATTAAATCCTCCCTTGATCCTCTTGTCTTCAGTGGTCACTGTAGTTGCCGTAGTCAGACATGTATCTTCACCTTTCCTTTCTTTCTGTCCTTTTTGGTCCGTATATATGTGTGTTTGTGTGGTTGTTGGTTGGGTCTGGGTAGATTGAGACCCCCATGTTGAACTTGGCTAAACGTGTTAATCACTGGGTCTGGGACCCCAATGAAGAGCGTAAACGCTTGGAAAGGTGGCAACAGGAGCAGGAACGCCTCCTACAGGTACTGTGTGTATGTGCATAGCTCCGCGAATGCTTTGCAGAAAACAGGAGACACTTCCTGGATGTGTGTGTATCTATGTGTATGATGTGTATGATGTGTGTGTGTAGTAGGTAAAATAAAGTTAAATTTCTCCTCAGGAACAATACCAAAAAGAACAAGAGAAGCTGAAGAAGGAATGGGAAAAAGCACAGCTGGAGGTGGCAGAGGAGGAGAGGAAGCACAATGAAGAGGTACAACAAGCTCAGACAGACACGCTGAAAATAAAAATCAAATAATCAGTGATTCCTGGTTTGTTTATCTTACATTTTACTCCTTGTGTTTTGGTAATTATGGTACTTCTTCCAGGAGAGACGGATTCTAGAGGAGACTGTCGCACCCCTCAGTCCCACCGGTGTGTTGCACCAGCAGTCAGGACACACAGCGACTGCTATGTCTGCGCCAGAAACCAACAACACAAGAGGAGGAAGTGTGCCCCCGCAGCAGAACGGACAAAAAACCTCCACAGGCAGTGAGGGTCAGCATGCATCCAAGTTGCATTTCTTTCAGGGTGAGCTTGATGCAAATGCCCTCAGTGATACGGTGAAGGTGCCCACATGTGTTCATGCATGTCTCACTTAGTCTTTCATCATTTTACACCATACATTTCCAGATTCTTCATGTGATGGTGAATCTTCAAAAAGGTCCGAACTGTGGAAAACGGCCTCCCTGGATCGCAACCCTCAACAGAACCAGACACAAACTGTTAAAAGGTGTGTGTACATGCATCTGTGCTGTTATTTTAGGATTGTACAGTTTGACTATCATGTTTTATGTTCTTAAGAATTATTCTGCTGTACAGATAATAATTTCAGAGCCCTTCTGACAAACTAAAAAAGAAGAATGGTCCAAGTGAAATCCAATAACATGTTTTCCCATTTAAAAAAGAAAAACATCTTTATTTTCTATCAAAAAACATCTTTGGATCAGCAGCATAACAAGAACAGCTGCCAAAACAAATCTATAAAGCACACTTTAGCATAAACATCCCTCCACATATCTCAACTCAACTTTACTTATAAATCACTTTAAAAACAACACAGTTGAAACATTTAACATTTAGAAAAACATTTAACCAAAAACATAAAAACATGTAAAACAAATGTGAACACAAAAGCATAAAACAATAAGATAAAACACTAAAACTAAGATCTCATACTGATTTAAAAGCCAAAGTGAAAAAGGTTGTTGAAGAGAGGATTTAAAAACGGTATCTGAGTCAGTCTGCCTGATATATAAAAGTAGCTCGTTCCACAATACTGAGCCAGCGACTAAGAAAGCAGGGTCACCTCGAAGCTTCCTCTTAGTCTTAGAGACGACTAACAATAACTGATTTGCTGACCTGAGGGAGCGTGAAGGAGTGCACGGCTGAAGCAGGCCAGACAGATACTTTGGAGCGAGACCATGGAGGCATTTAAAGACAAATAAAATAATTTAAAAATCAATGCGTAAACGAACCGGGAGCCAATGAAGTGATGCTATTATATTTTTTGCACCAGGTAAAAGTCGGGCAGCAGCGTTTTGAACTAACTGAAGTGGTTTCTGACTAACTCCAATGTAAAGTGAATTACAATAATCTGAATGTGTTGTGATAAAAGCATGGATTAAAATCTCAAAGTGTAGTCGGGAAAGAAAAGGCCTAACCTTGGCCAGTGTCCATAGGTGAAAAAAAGCTGGACTTGACCACAAAAGTAATATGTGTATTAAAGATTCAGTTGATGTCCAGTTTTACACTTAGGCATGTTGCTGTAGGTTTACATGTTTGCTTAAAAAGCCCAAGTCGACATGCACCTTAGAGGCATCACTAGGCCCAAATAACATGAGCTCAGTCTTATCTTGGTTAAAGTGGAAGAAATTCAGTGACATCCATGCCTTCATTTCACCAATACACTAGTAATTGTTTAGCAGAGTAAGCTTTTTCATGCTTCAGTGAAACGTATATTTGTCTGTCGTCAGCATAAAAGTAGAATGAAATTCCATGTTTCCAGAGAACTGATCCAAGCGGAAGCATATATAGTGAAAAAAGAAAAGGGCCGATAATAGAACCCTGAGGCACTCCGCATGTAAGGCGCTCTGGAAGACTCCACTGCTCCAAGACAGACACAAAAACTCCTGTCAGTTAAGTAGGACCTGAACCAGCTTAACGCAAACCCCCGAATGCCCACCCAGCTCTCCAGGCGAGACAGGAGGATCTAATGGTCGACTGTATCAAATGCTGCTGTTAATTCCAACAAAACCAAAACAGCACAGTGACCAGCAGCTGTGGCTAAAAGTATGTCATTCAAAACCCTCAACAGAGCTGATTCAGTACTGTGGCAGGATTTAAATCCAGACTGGAACACCTCAAGAAAAAAGTTATAAACTGGTAGTAAACAATTTTCTCAAGTACCGTAGAATGGAAAGGGAGCTTAGAGATGTGTGTGTGTGTGTGTGTGTGTGTGTGTGTGTGTGTGTGTGTGTGTGTGTGTGTGTGTCTGTTGAAACAAAATATTACATTGTTTTACAGTGAGGGAACTGATATATCTTATCAATACACCTCTGAATTCCCCATTTTTAATGACACTTCCTTCATTATGTAACTCAGGTCAGGATCACATGATGGTGTAACAAGTAAAAAACAGTCCTCTCCGTCAGCAACTCAGCCTCCGTCACCCAGCAGGTAAGGATGTGAGCAAACATGCCGTATAAACAAGTAAATATCTGTTATCTTACCATAGATCAATAGGTGTATTATTATTGGAAGGCAGTGCTTTTATTGGAGTAACTGTTCTCCCCGCATCTTTGTTCAGGTGTGTTAGTGGAAAGCGACTGTGTTCAGGCTGTTCGAAACCTCTGGGAAAAGGAGCTGCAATGATCATTGACACTCTGGGATTGTTTTTCCACATTCAGTGTTTCAAGGTGCGGTTTTATAGCAGCACATGTGCACAATAATATGGAAAAGTATCAAAACGGCATCGTTCAACATGTAGCTGTGCGAAAATTTGGTACATCATGTTTACCTCGGAGCTAGTAGATGTGGAGAACGTGGAAAAAAATGATTTTATAAAGATACTTGTGAAATTTCTAAAACCTCTTAGGTCTTATGTTTAATGTTTGTTGACTGCATTTCTGTCCTCAGTGTGGAGTGTGTAAAGGGCAGCTGGGCGATGCCTCTGCAGGGACAGACGTACGGATCCGCAACGGGCTGCTGAGCTGTCATGAGTGCTACATTGCATCTCGGGGTGAGAATATATAAATAACAAGCTTTTGCACATCTTTCCTCTTACAACAGATGTAAGAATACACCACTACTTTTACTTCTTAATTTAGGCATTAAGGTTAAAGTGCTTTGCTGTTAAAAATAGATTTTTCTTTTGTTTGCAGGCAGAGGTCAGCCCACCATGCTATGATGTTTTGCCACTGGAACCTTACCATTGCTGGTGAATAATGGACAGAGAACAACTGTTGAACCTGGCGTGAAATTCTGGACATTCTGGAAAATTCTTGGAATTTTTAGAAACTCTGAATCGTTCTTTTTTTGCAGAAATGCACTAAACAGCTTATATTGTTGTTTATGACGGAGCAACTCGACTGACATGTGGACTTACTCACACAGTACAGTTGATGTACTTCTTAACTAAACACATGTATACAAGTCTTTTGAATATGTGCAGCATGGAAATAATAGAGAAAACAGTATGTTTAAGCCTTTGCACATCCATCCCATGATCTTCTCTGTCATGACCTAAACATGTTGCTTCTTCTGCTTCTGCACTCTAAGTATGATACAAAGTGGTTCAGGTTGGATAAACTGAAGTAGCTTGACCTTTTTAATGCCTTACACATACTGTATACTTCCTTTTCGGTTTGTGTTTACAGTTTTGCATGAAAAAAAAGAACATATATATAAGTTATTGTGAGTATTGCTCAGATGGACAGTGAGGTCTTTCTTTTTCAGCAGTGGAAGTTGATCTGTCTTTTATGTTGCAAGTCATTTAAGATTTTTTCTTTGTTTTGGGAATCTAACTTGTTCACACAGTTTTTTCCTCATATTTACTTTTACAGTGATAAGAATGCATGCTATTAAGTAATATTACTCAGTCTTTGGATTTTAATTATTTTTCCTCTTAGGATGTTCTAGCATTTCTATCTTCTTTTAGACTGTCTGCATATCAGTGCCTTATGTGATGAATGCAAGGGCGTGAGTATTTCACGCTTACTCTGACCTTTGGGTCTAGGCACAATATGTGTGTGTGTGTGTGTGTGTTCTTGTTTACGTGCAATGAGTGTATGTTTGTCTTTTATGAGCGTTTGCATGTATAGATATGAATGCTGTGTGTTATTTGACTTGAAGCACAGTTACATACCAGCAAAAGAAAAAGTTACATGAACAAGCATTTCCACACTACCTTCTCTCCTCTTCCAACTCCTCCAATGAACTGAACCAATGAACACAAATTGATTTGCTGATTCCCTTTTAATTGTTTTACTTTGAGAATTTAGTGCCCTAAAACCTCTTTATCTGCCTGTATCACAAATGTTGCCTCGCCAGAGAATTGCTCTTTCCTTTGTCTTGCTTCTGTTAAGCACCTGACAAGCATCTTCATCTCCCAAGCAAGCAGAGCTCAGCTTGTTGTCTTTTATAGTAACTGTATGATTATCAATAAAATATTTTAAACGGGTGTTTTCAGTTAATTTAATTAAACCTGGTGAATAGAAATTGATGACTATCTTGTGACCCTATGTTTTAAGAAAAGTAAAGATAAGCATGATGAGTTTCTATTACATTTTGCCTTTATCACCATGTAATCGATAACTTCAGTGTATAGTTTTTTCTGAGTATAAAAAGAAGGTCTATCAGCATTCTCCAGCTTCCTCCCATGAAACAAAAGCCATACATGTGAAGTTGAGTCGTGACTAAATTGCAGGAGAGAAGATCCAGATCCCTGCCATCCTGAAAAAGGAAGTGGAGGAAATTAATGGGAGGGTAACTCAGATTTGGTCACCACTTTTTCATTTTACTCATTCGTGTACTATGCAATTCTCCAAATTATGACCAAATGTCAACAATGCTACAAACAGTTAAAAATACTCGGGTGATTATTTTACAGAATCCGATATATCAATGAAGAACTTGATGCGTCGCCAGGTTTCCTGCTACACCGGAACTATCGAGCTAGGAACCAACTTTAACAGAAAAAACGGGGGAAGTCCATAAAATGAACCGGAAATTTTCCTCGCACTTTTACAGGATGTAAAAAAGAGTTTTTTTTTATACATATATGTTTTATTTTGGTTCCATGTGACGATTAGACCAGTCAAAAGAAATGGACTCAAGGGGGCCGACGTTATTTGCAGTACGTACCTGTTCAACGTTAACTAGTTGCCATGCCAACGGGCAAAACGAGCTAGTTAGTGGGAGCGATCGGCTAAAAACATCAACGTCACCTGATTGATTCTCCACTTTACTAACAAACATCGAGGATATCAACTCTAAACGGTTCTGTCGGGTGTTGAAACGTACTTATTTTAGGACTATAGTTGGCCTGTTTGTGAATATTAACTGTTCATATTAACTCGATTCGGTTGAACTCGCCTGTGCACGTAGCAACGTGTACACGTAATCCTGTATAACTGCAAATGTGTTTTTTTTTAACACGTGATAATTAAACGGGATACTAAACAAGTACCGCTGCTCAACGAGGGTGTCCAGACAGTATTATAGGGATAGGGATATTATAAACCACATTACTCGACATTTTTACGTATTTAGTCTCAACTACTTATTCTGTTGCCAGTTGGTGATTTGCTATGATTTTAGGCGGGTGGTGGTGGTGTGGGTGGTGGCCGTCTGTGAGAAACCCCTGCCTCCATACCACTAAACAACACAGACACATAACAAGTGGGTGGGCGGGTGGGGTTGGTGCACGGTTTCCATTTAAAGGCGGGAAAAAGGGTCAAAACTCAAGCTTACCTCGATATTGTGGTGTTTTTGGCAGGCCGGTCCAGCAGTAGATATGACCAGGAGCATTGAGGAAGACTCTTTGGTAGATGGACCGCTGATCTCAGCGGACGCCCTCCATTCTGCTATTAGGAGAGAGTTTCAGACCCTACCGACATCACACCAAGCTGGCGTCCTGTCTCTACTGCATGTATGATATGCAAACACATTACTGTAATGATTTTAACAACCTGGCAACTCACGCCATAGTTTTTCTTTTGTCTGTACATATTAATTTGATCACGTCCCAGTGATATGTCCTAAAATAACTATGCATCTGTGTCACTTTCTCTGCTCTCTTTCTTTTAAGATTCTCTATGTTGTGTTTTCGATTTGTGTGGCTGTGCTGTGTGTGCTAAAGCTCGGCCAAGAAGATGTATGCTTGAGTGTTTTGGGTAAGGTGGATGGCGACAGTGTCATAGTCTTTGGGAAAGTGTGTTTGTGGGTTCTGGTGCTATTGTTCACTGGCTGCGTGCAGCATCACCACAATCAAGCCCGGAGCCGAGGATATCTGCAATTTTACAGACAGACACAGGGATTGAAACACCTGCCCCTGGCCATACACTCTGCAGGTAGAACAACTCACCTCAGGATACCATATATCAAGTTACTGCTCAGTAGACGTCTGTATTCTCCACAAGGTGGCGGTAAAGTTTTTTTGTTGTTGTTTCCTTCTGTGAACAGGAAATGTCCTTCTGCTGGTTCTTCTGGCCACAAGATTACCACAGACTGTACGCATCTATATGCTGCTCAGTATTCTGGGGTTGGAGCTCTTGGTAGCTGTGCCATGTCTGTTGTTTTACACAGGTAAACTGATACCACTTATCATTTTCAAATTAGAGCAGGAAAATGCTGCACTGATTTCAAGCTTGAGTCTTGACAAGTTGAGGAGTGAAAGTGTTGTTAGGGATATACTATTAAAAAAACTGCACATATATTACAAGTTTATCCCTTCCAAAAGCATCACAAAGATACATTCTATGAAATACAAAACATCTGACCCATTGTTGTCTAATCAAAGCACATATTATCTCCTCCTACACTATCAGTATGCATGCAGTTTCCCGCCAATTCTGCTTCTTTCAGTAAGGGACCCTCTGAGAACATTAACAAAAAACGAGAAGCTAAATCGATTAGTTATGCAAAAAAGAAAAAAAAAACTGTGAACAGACTGAAGTGTATAGGGGATAAAAGACAAAATTCAAGAAAGCATTTTGAAAGATAATAACACTGACTTCACTTTCATTTTCTTTTCATTAACCAGCAGTTTGTAGGCTTGATATGTAGTGCTCATGAGCAAAGTACCTGCTTCTGTAGGCACTAATCTATCACGCGTGTTTGTCAAGGTAAATTGATATATTATAATATGTTAAAGTATACTGTAATTATCTTGTAGTGATGCAGCAACAGGTGTTTAGAAAAAAGAACAACTAACTGGCATCTTATTTGTGATCAATTAATTACACTACAGTAATAGTTTATTGGTTAGAACCTGGGGAAAAATTCTCTTTTTTACTTTATCTGCAACAGACAACTTCAGACAACAAATGTTAAGATCTTAATGTAACCACTACAGTTCAAATAGTGATACATATATCATACTAGGTTTAACATTGCCTAGGTAATTTTGTAAAATCTTACAGAAAAGCACCAGGGAGGTCACTTAGACATGAATGTTCAGTTGCATCCAAATTATTAGAAAGTAGTGCATCTCTGAAAGGGCCCTTAAGAGACAATTTTTCATTTGGTTAACATTCTCTGGTTTATAAGCCACATGTTCTAGCTTTTTCAGTGTTGCAAGTTAACCAATTGTTTACATTTTCTGTGAATGATGGCTGTAATATCAGATGTTTTATAGGGAGTGACACACCTTGTAGACTCTCAAAAAACATGCACACACTACCCCCACTCTCTGTCTGAGGATATTTGCATCACAATACCAACCCTGCCCTTTTCAAACTCGACAGCATGACAATCAACCATTCAGCTCCCTGTCCATCCTCCCTCTCTCTGCTTATCTGCTGATTCTTTGCTTCTGACACAAACACCATGCAGACTTTGCTGGATGATACCCATGGCTATCTGTGCGACCATTGTCTTTCCTCCCCAAGTTCTTAGACCTCAAGAACGAATTGGTTAAGTTTAGCTTTACTCAGTGAAGCTGCGGTTGATTTGCTTTGTTGAAATTGACATAAAGTAACATGCATTATCTGCAAAAAATACTCCTTTTGTAACGCTCATATAAAACCCATAAGCCCCTTTACTGTTTTTAGTTTAACTCAAAGGATGAATGAGACTGTGGGAAAGGGACAGATTAATTTGGTAATTAGTTTGTGATTCTTCAAAGACTATAACAAATTAATAACCACACGCTACCCAAAAAATTGCAGTCTGTATTTATGTTTGAATCTATTAAAAATGCTTTGAGTTATGGATTAAGAGAAATGTGAAGTCCACCACAAATTCAGCCAGCATAAACCACTTATGATATAAATAAAATATGAATTGGTCTTAACATACTCTTCATAAATGTTTCTGAATGAAGCAGATGCCTATAAATGCTTACAAGCCAGTTAGGTTGTAGTTTTCATGCTATTGTTTATAATGACACAGGTCACAGGTTAGGATGAGTTTAAAGAAAAACAGACTCATTAGTTCTTATATTAATCTGAAGATTTTACCAGCATTAGCTCTTAAATAACCGAATAATAAATAATCTATCTTCATTTTTGCTGCTGCTTCGTTAAAGTTTCTATTTAACAGTTGGTAGAATGCTTTTTATATTCATATATTTATGTCTCCTGTAAAAAGTCCCAAAAAAGCTCTGCTTTAATTGGTCACTTAATTGGCACAGCGCTCCATTCACATCAGCTCTTTTAAAATTAACAATCTCAGAAAGCATTTAATTTGATGTCCCCCTAGTGTCCAAGAAATTACAAATATAAACATTTTAAAATACTGTTGGCAGTTGAGTGGAGTTCAGTCTGCATCCTGTAGTTCAACAAAGCCAAAACAGTCACGTGTTAAAAAAAATTATGCTGTTAACATGGTTTTTACTATTACCAACATTTAACGCCAGAAACAAGACATTTGAATTTCCTGTAGAAAGCGTAAACATCACATCCTGTCAAAATATTTTTACACAAGTCATGTCATAGGCTGAGGTAGGCAGCTGAGAAACTGTGAAAGTCTAATTTTTGAAGTTATAAACCATTCAAATATTGGTGAAATAAAAGGAACTCTATAAAAGCGCATTGTCACATTCATCTGCTTATTTTCTCTGAATTTTATCTTTGTTACTGATTAAACCTTGTAAACTGATATTTATTCATCAACTGTTTTTCACATTTTTGTGGCAAGGGTCATAAATCCTCAGTTTGTTGAGCAAGGCACAATATTGACCTTCAGACGGCAAATGTGTGAAAATCCTTAAATAACATAGAATATAAAACTATTACCTAGTGATGGGCCGGTTGTTTTCCCAAGGTCTATCTGCCTCTCGTCCAATGACTGCTTGAATCCTCCGTGACCCTTGATAGGAATCAAGCAGGTATAGTAAATGAATAAATAAATGAGTTTAAACATATTGGAATTAGTTTGGCACTCTAGGACGCTATGTGCCATTATGCAATTATTTTACTATCTTCTGGACCATTTTAACACTTTAAAAAAATATTTACAGCAAAATTTGTCCCTTAAAATGTAACATTCAAAAGTAACGTAACATTAAGACCGCAAATGATGGTAAACAAAAATTATTCACACGTTATCCAAACTTTTATAGCCAATAATGCATCATCCTTTCTCTCTGCACTAAGAAAACATGCTGTTAAAAATGCTGCCTCAGAGGATATTGATACTGGAAGATCTGTATTGAAAGGAAATCTATATTAAAGGTGTGTTTGGCAGCTGAGGGGCACAGATTCCAGGTGGAGATACCAAAGGGCCAAGAAGAAGAGATAAGAAGCAATAGGATTCAACTTAGCCAAGGGGTAGCCGTCATCCCCCTCCACGGGGGAAAGACACATGCATTGTCCTCATGTTTACAGTGCTGGTGATCCAGTGTATGAGGGGGCCATCTCTGTTCGCTTGTTGCATTCCTGCTCAGATCAGAGCAGTCAGGCACGACGCAAACCGAGCGACGCCTTGCAGTGCAAACTAAGCACAGTCACACAGCCACACACTTTCAGATGCTGAGTCAAGGTGACATCAGGGAAATCATGAAAAGAAGATACTTTTTTAGAAGAGAGACACAGGGAGATATACTGCCTGCAGCTATGAAGTCCATACAGGAAGGCCTCGTTCAACTGCTCTTTGAAGTGCATGCTGATTGTAAATGTGTGTGTGCATGTGTCTGTGCTTGTGTGTGAGTCTTTGAGGTTTTCTGTATGTTTCTGCCTCTCTCATTTTAACATGAATGCACTCCCTCTATAGAGCTCCATGCACATCAAAGCCACGTCATGGTCTTCAAAGGCTCAACTTAAAATACATCTCTTTCTTACACATCGCCTGGCTAGAACTTAGTGTAAGCACTGCAGGGCACGTTATTAACACACACACACACAGAAACACACACACATGCCACAATACCTAGATCTCTCACAAACCCTGATATAGGACATGAGAGAAGTGAATAATTAATAATGTCTTGTTTGTTTCAAGCTGCATTACTTACAAACATGAAAAGTTATTCTCTCACTAGTTGGAAACCACATTTTATTTGTAAAATGAATATAATATTGACTAGACGTCTGATTTAAACAATGTCACGTGTCGTCTTATTAGACTCGCTCCCTTATGAAAAGTCTGAGTGAACTGTGGGTTCACCTTGTGAGTTCTTAGCGCATTCAGAAGAGTATATGACCTTTATCAGTGTTGTGGGTGCGGTACCAGACATCAACAGCCGAAGCAAGTCATTCTGTGTCTTTTTTCACGGCTTAAAAGCTGAGAGAACATTTGTCTTATGAGGTGCATCTTTGTAACTGAGGGTAATTTTGAGGCACATATGAGGTATTAATGTTTTACAAGAATTTTCCTTTTGAATTTTAAGATTTCTGGAAGTTTAGACTATTTATAAAAATTACATATAATTTTGAGGAGTACTCAAGGATACTAATACGGCTTGTATAGAGCTCACGTAAAAGACAGCACCCCACCACCCCCACTCAAAAAAACGAGACTAGATGTATGTAGTTCCTTCCAGTTCTTAACTTACATTGCATGCAGTGCTTAATTTGTGGTGCCATTAGCTGTTAACACCTCGGCAGCTTCACTGTTATCACCTCAAAATATGCACTTTTTGGTGGACGATTGAAGTCTCTCTGAAGTGAGCGGACCACGTCTGAGCATCGTCTGTCCAGCAATGTGAGGGTCTGTGACAGGAAAGTGTGAAATGTGTCACTTCCTTTACACTGATCCCTCTATCGTTCCAGGTCTTCATCCATTAATTTCAGTACCGTACATCTATCTGTTTTAACTCTGCTGTTTATAGACTTATCATGACTAAGCCTATTTGTGTGTGTGTGTGTGTGTGTGTGTGTGTGTGTGTGTGTGTGTGTGTGTGTGTGTGTGTATGTATATAAACACACACACACACACACACACACACACACACACACACACACACACACACTCCTGAATGAGGTGGGAATGTAAAAAAAAACGCACACAAAAACTCCAGATAATCAAAACATCTTTATATATATGTACAACATGAGAAAAACGGTGAGGAAAGTAATTACTGTATTTCACAAGCCATAATGCATCTCAGAAAAAACTGAACAAGATTTAGGAAGGAGATCATCTGTGACTAAAACAATCATAGTTAGAGATATGAAGCGATAGAGATATCAATAAATATTATCCTGAGATGACAAAGTCAGAGATTTAAATGGTGCTCTTTTTGCATCATGTCCTGCCTTCAGTGCAGTTGATCCAGGAACCTCTCCAGAGTATTTCTTGTTAGAACATCTCTGATGAGCATTCTTCTGCTCTCAGGTGCATGCATGACCACAGCTGCAGTGAAGATCTGGGATTTATTTTCCCCTTACTGCCTAGGAAAATATATCTGTTGTTCATGTGTTACCGCAGTTCGGGGACCTGTCAGAGTAAACTTTGCAGTGAACTTTGTTTGTCTGGAACTAGTGATGTGAAAATGTGTGTTTTCAGATGCAGGTTCTTTAGAAGGTTTCATGGCTGCTATGAATGTGGGAGAACGTCTCAGCACTTACAGTCAAGTAAACCACTTCTGTTCAGAATCAAGAAGAGGGGGAAAGAAAACCTACAGCTCAGATCTAATTTCTGAATAGCACTTATTTGCTAGTTTATCAACAAATTGAGGTTGAGTTTGTATGTTTGTAAATGTGTTTTTATAAATTCATCACTTCTTAATTTTGATGGGATGTTTTCTACTGGCTAAAATATAATTTTTCCATATGTTGAATAATAATTGTATTCTTTTCACATGATAATTTAAAGAAAAAGGGTTAGTGAAGAAAATATACTTAACATTTTAAAAACATTTTTTCCCCAATTCTTTTTATTGATTTTTCTCATTTTGAACATAAAACATAACGTACAAATAACATACAGCATACAGATACATACGTGTACATATAAAGATCACTCAAATTATATTAACTTATGTATCTCAGGATGAAAAACACACATTTAAAGAGAAAGAATTAAAGAAAATATGTGTGTAAACATACTCCTACCAGAAATAAGAAATCTAAAAATGGAAAGGAATAAAGTGATTACAATAATCCATTAACGGCTGCCAGATTCTATAGAACTTTTTCCTGTTTTGTTTTTTAAGTAAAGATCTTATTTTCTCCAGCTTTAAATGTCTCATAATATCTATCATGTTCTTTGAGCAGGTTGAGGTTGCCTTTCATCTCCAATTAAGTAATATCAATCTTTGTGCAAGTAGGCTGACAAACGAAACCATATCACGTTCCATGTTACGTTTTGACATACCTGAATCAATAGGTCTGTGTAAAATATTAACATTTAATTATTATTTTTAGTGATGTTTGTTTTTCCTCATTTAAAGTATTTTTGGGTGGGCTTAAGAGGTGACAAGCTCAGAAAGTATTTGTATTTACTTTTTCAGCTTGTCTTTTTCTTTTTAATCCAACAAACTCTTCCAGCACAGGTTTGTTCTTTTTTTTTTCGCTCTTTTTTGACTGCATTTTCATCATCGACCTGCTTTCCAAGAATGTTTCTTTCTCACACATACTTGCTTGCTATTGCTTTATTTACTCTCACACACACACAAACACACAGATTTAGTATCTCATTATGCAGGAATGTGCTGCATTTCTTTGGATTGTGTGTGTGGATGCCTCAACGGTGAACTGTAGAAAGGTAAAGACTCTGCTTTTTAGAACCTCCCTGACAATTTCCTCTGGCTAATGACACTCGAATCTTATCAATACTTAGCCAACGACTCCATCTGTCCTTCCTCACACTTGCCCCAGCATCCAAACTCTGCACAACTATCATGATTCACAGTGCCAACATGTATTTGGATTCCTGGTCCTCTTATTACTGCACCACACCCACACTTCAGTGGTAGCCCCACCCTTTGAGTAAAGGTGTATGTTTAGGGTGTTAGAATTAGAGGCTTGAGTGCAGGATATGGCAGCCCATAAGCACTAAGTGCAGGATATAACAGTTTGTGTGTGTTTAAGAGAGGGAGAGGGATGGAAAACAATAAAACAACAAATATGTGGCTGCATCTCACTAACTACTCCATAGTGTCTGTGTCTTTATGTGCCACCAGCTAACGTGCAACTTGTGTTTAATGGTTTGTAAAGTAGACTTATGTGTCTGTCTGTGTTTCTAGTCAAGGTGATGCGGTTCAACAGGCAACGGGCTGCACCAGATGTGAGCCAAGAAGAGCTTTCACACACCTACAGTGTCACAAGCCTACCAACTGAAACTGGATTTAGGTACACAGATTTAGCACTCACCCAATCCATTGTTACCGTTTGACGTGTTGTATTAAAGTGTTGTCATTGTCAGACGGTTTCTTTCTGCAAGCATGTAAATTTGGTGCATTTCTTTATGTTTTATTAGTCCAAGCTAAATCTAGTTCCTCTTGGAATACTTGACATTTCATCATTAAGACTACATCACCCAGCCAAATATTTTGTATCCGGGGAAATATGAAATTGATGACACATTGTCATGAGATTCAGTAGAAATTGGTTATGTGAGAAACTCTTTGGCACTGAAATGTAAAATACAACTTGATAATCAAACTCCAAAGGGTCAAACAATAAACATTGTTTGACCCTTTGGAGCAGAAACCCGCTACTGTTTTCCAGATGTGCCACCGCTTCCTTTTGTTTTCCAACTTATATTCAACAAGCATTGTATTGCCGGACACAAATTGAAAGTAATTTTTCTCCTGTGTGGCGTTCTAGGATGGCATTTTATTATTTCATAGTGTGCAACAGGTGACGTAATAGATGAGCATGAAGATTATCAGAATCTATGGCCTTTCTGCTGACCAGATGTCAGACCAGCTAAACACATTTGGAGGTTACCCGGTGTATGGATTTTGTGCATTGGTGTTTTAAATTAAATTTTTATTTTATTTTTTTACAATATGTTCCTCTGTAAACTGTCTCACTATTATTTGTGTTCCAGAGGGGGCTCCAGTCTGGAAGAAGTGGTGGAGAAGCAGGCTGACCTGATAGAGTACCTTAAACAGCACAACACATTACTGAGTAAGAGGCTGCTCAACCTCACTGCTCAGCACTAATCACAGCATGTCCTCTTTCTCCACACCAAACCGATGACACTCGAGAGAAAGAGCCTCATCGGTTTACCGCTTTCAAAAGACCTGCGAGTTTAAAAGAGAGGACTGAGGCATGACACATGACACACTGGATAAAAGACTAAAGTAAGCAGATGCACCTGTACACACAGATCGAGCTGGCTTCTCTTTGAGGCACCCTCACCTCAGATGAACAGATAACACAGAGAGTGATCTGAAAGTGGAGAACATAGAAGAAAACTTGAAGTAGAGGGGAGGAGTCGTGGGTCACAGATCAGAGGTGAGGGTTTTTATCACTGTGTTATGACCTCCGGTGACCCGTGTGTGCTGCCGTTTTTGTTAATTTAAAGGAAAATGAGGTAAGATCAACTGCACGGAGGAAAGTGATGTTATCACTTATCCTGGGTCAGATGAGTGGGGTTAAATCCTGTTTTATCTGTCTGTATGTTATTTTCTATTTTCTAGTTGTTGTTTTTTTCTTCTTGTTTGATCTGTTCTACCATGGGTTTTGTGTATTTGTGATTCAAACCAAATAAAATCCCTGAAATTGTTATTCTCCTGTTGTGGTTCTGGTGTCCGTAATTCAACAGGCAGTACAGCTTTTGACTCCTTTCCCATGAGGCTTCAGCCAGAAACCCAGAGTAAACAAGATTCCTGGGATACCTAATTCAAATTGTGCTTCCAAGATGCACATGTAGTCTTTGTTCTGGCTGAAAATATAAAAAATGTGACTAAATATCAAGGTTTGAACCAAATAGACAAACGGTTTCAACAAGAATACATCTGTACAATTTTATTAAAAAGTTTTTAAAGTGTAATTTATAAACATTTGAAGTGCATACATACATTATAAACACTTTGCAGGAAGATATTCCATCTCTTTGGTCTGTCAAATGTTGAATATAACTCCATGCTACCCCCTGTTATGACATAAGAACATCATGGGACAGAGCCCACAAGCTCCAAGTCCATTTGGGCTGCAAAAACACTGGATGGTTTCTGTTTGTTTTTATAGTGAGAAGTTGTTCATCCAAAACTTTAAGCTGGGCTTAATTTTCGGCAGGATGCGTGTAGGAGCAGCTACATTCACATAATAGTCTTTGGGTGGCACTGTCTCCACTTCAGTGCCCATCTATTTCTTAGTACTGCAATCCATCCATCGTATCTGTACCATACACGGTAGTCCACATCCATATTTTTCTCCATCAGAACATCCTTCTTACTGTGTGTCTGCCTGTAATGGAAAGATGGTGTTTTAGTATACTGCCATTATGAGTTCAGCCACTTTTTTTTTTTTTTTTTTTTAAATACAACTACCCAGGAACCAACAGAAGATCCCCACCCACCTTTCTGTCCAGACACCCCCTCATTGGCACTAAAGCCTTCCTGTTCATTATTGAGATTGATGTCTTAACCTTTTCCCACCTGCACCCCTGTTCTAAATGAACCTACACTGCTGTCACCCATCAAATGCACCCTCTTAACTACCACCTGCCTCCCCTGAAACCTGGTTTTGTTCAAAGCATCCTGCAGTTCAGACTCATAACCTGTTGCACATAAACGTGTGTGAGTGCACACACAGCTTACCTCAGGGGAAAGGTACTCTTGAGTGGAGAGGCACACAGCGTCTTTGTAGGCAGTGGTGTTTGTGGTATTTTCTCCTCACATTCAAGAAATCTGAAATAAGATGGGGTAATTTATTGCAATATTAAAGCTTCCAAAATATACATTGTTGTGACCTAAGCCAGTACGTCAATGTGAATTGATGCTTGTGTTTGAGATACAAAAGTTCTTCCAAGCAAGATTTATGTTCCCAGATAGACATGTACTGTGACATTTCTAAGTAACTACAAAAGGAAAGTAGATCATTAAAAATAAACACACAAACAAAACACAGTCTCCTGTGATATAATTATAGACATTGTTGAGGGTTAGTTTAAACCCTCTTGACTACTTTAAAATTCTTATTATTCAAAGCTATTTACAAACAGCTGGACAGACCAGGGAGCACAGACCTAACACGTGATTATTTTTAACGTCTCTAATAAATCCACTTCGAGTTTAGTGGGTCACATGGAGACTGCCAGCAAAGCCCAGGAAGAGATAAACTGCCAGATGACTTTATGACTCCCCCTTCGCCCCCCCCCCTCCCCTTTTCCCCCCCGCAAAAAGAAACTGCCCCCCACGCCTGAAGGTAGGCCTTTTTACACTTGGCACTGCTACTACATGTCATGTTAATAAACCTCGGGTATTTGCATGGCGTTTAACACTGTGATTAACAAAAGCCCGCCGGAGTGCCTCGCAGCCCCAGACAAAGGGTGTCCCTGTGGCCGCTGCGCGATCCCCGGCGGCGCTGCGATGCTGGCCCCCGCCTCCTCTCTTCCTCCCTTCAAACCACTACTCTCCATCACTACATGAAATCGATCACGACCTCATGCCCAAAACCTCCCCTCTTTAACAACAGCTGTTTGTCTTGCAGATAACCACCATCCAGTCCGGCTTTGGAAGAATTACAAAAAAAAAAAAATGAAAGAAAGAAAGATAAGAAAATCGTCCGCTTCTGGATAATAAAAGGCTAAAGAAATGCGTATTTAAAGTATTATTTCAATAATTTTTTTTCTGAATTAATTAAAAAATTTTTTTTTTTTACAGCTCATGACGTATGAGAGTGCCGTTAAGGTGATTGGTTATAAGCTGTTAGTTTAGCTACCTCGGAATTTCATTGAAACGTGTTTGCTTTATTATCAAAAAATATATAAAATAATATTTACCTTTGTTTAGTTTTTTTTTTAAAGCCAGACTTTTGGCTTTATCAAAAGTTGGGAATCGTTAGAAACGTTTCACGTACTCAAGAATTTAGTCTGGGAAAAAAGGAATGAGCTTGTTTCCATGGTTACAGTTAAAGAAAAAGCTCAGTGATTTAGATAGCGACTTACACGGTTTCAACCGGGAATATGCCGTTACTTCCATAGTTAAAAGGAAAGTACTTTTATAAGAGGACCTCTGAGTTTCGTTATCAGGTACATCTCCGTGGACGGTGAGGTTTGAGGGCGCTTACCTGGCCGGGCTGAGGAGACTGGTGCCACAACAGCAGCGAGCAGCAGCAGCAGGTAGAGCAGGTTGAAAACCCTCATGGCTGTGCACAAGTGACGTTATCACGACCTCGGCGAACGATAACTTTCTAAAGGTCTGGAAGTCCTCCTAGTGTTGATCCTGACCGGACTGCTGATGCCCAGTGTGTTTCGTCCTGTTGTTTTACAGTCAGTCCAGTTCACACAAGTAGAAGTAGCTCTTGTTTCCAGATAGTCGGAGTGTCCCAGAGGAATCTGTGCAGGGAAAGTGTGATTGTCTCCGTCTCTGTGAGCAAAGCGACGAGGTTACCTCTCCCCCTCATCTCCTTTATATCGCTTTTAAGGGCTGGGGGCTGTGGTCCTCCCACCAAAACCTGACACACACACCCTCTCTCTCCAGCGCGGGCGCGCGCACACACACACACACACACACACTTCAGGATTGCACATATTGACCCCACATGTAGAGGGTTATTCAAGTGACAGGAAGCGCTAGCCCTGCACCCTAACTGCTCCTTGCACACACTCTTGTACCCCATTCTGTGTGTGTGTGTGTGTGTATGTACATCTGTAAGTGACTAAAAAAATTCAAAGAGAAAAGAAGAAGCAGTGGAACTGATTTATTAGCCGCAACATCAGAGCACAACTTTAGGAAGCAGTAACTGGAAGTAGCAGGTCCTACACGAGCCAGCTCTCTTCCCTCAGTTCGCCCCCCACCACCACACTGACCAGGGCACACATCTGGGGCTTTTGGGTGTGTGTGTGTGTGTGTGTGTGTGTGTGTGTGTGTGTGTGTGTGTGTGTATGCATCAAGCATTCAGGGGACAGCAGTCCTGACAATGAAATCCAGAGATCCACTGAAGCAGCCGAAGAAGTCTGAATGTCTGTCTGGGATGCCATCTACTGTCTCCGATTGTCTGCTTGTTGAGCTGTCTTTGTCTTAGGAGGGTATAGTTTAGTTGCTTTAAGTTTCTGGACTTTTCTAAAGAATATCTCTTAGGATTGTCTTCCAAATTGGGCGTGGAGTCAGAAATGTAGTGCTGTAGTCTCCTACTCTAGTTTTATTTGGTCCTTCTCAGTGGTGCTGGGAGATGAGCTCAATACATATTAAGACTGACCGTTTTTGGCAAAGAATTAGAAGTTTTACTTGTGTTCACCGGGTTATGTTTCACCAAATGTATTTCTAGATTTTCTAATCGAAATTATTGTAAACACCTTGACAATTTTTTTTAGATATATGAAGGGGAAAAACTTTTTTTTTGTTAAGTGACACACACAAAAAAATGCATTTTTGCCACTAAGAATTGTCATTAGTATAATTATTATCAGTGTCTGTTTAGGAATGTTGCGTTTGCACTTTTATTACTTTATTAAACTACAAACAAAGCCTTGGTTGTCAGCTGTTGGAATACCAGGATATTTGCAGCAAGTAACCCACTTCACCTGGCATTAGGTCTGCGGTTACCAGTCGGTGTGGGGGGACTCATTAGCGTGTCTGCTTACGGCTGTCTCTGTGGACTGAGATTCTCCATTCAGCACGCAGCTAATGAATTAACACATTAAGATGAAATGTCAGCCATTACATGTGAATGAGGATTAGAGAAGCAGCAGGACACTAATGGAGCGCAGGGCTCAAAATAGTCAGTGACTTTGAACAGACATCTGCACCATCGTCTTTCTTTGCTCTTAAAACCAGTCAAAAGATGCCAGAGTAAAGTTGTTTCAAGTTGTTGTTTTTTTTTTTCCTTTTAAATTCTCATTATAGTGGTGTGTTTATACATTAGTGTCATCACGTCTTTTAGAAAAAGTCTTCTTTATTGCTTTATTGTGTTTGCAAAAATGCTGCTTGAGAAGATGGAGATTCCTCATGGATTTGGCCAGAGCACAGACGCACACATTCACGTACACACGCATTCATCCTGCTGCAAACACTCACTTGAGGTATGTAGTGTGTTACTTGGTGAGCTGCTCTTTGCATAGCAGCAGCTATTGTCTTTTAAAAACTTTTATTTTCCCAATTTGAATATGCTAATTTGGTCTCAATTGTCATTCACAGCCACGTTGTATTCACTGCCCGCTATCTGCTGCCAGACCTCTGCTCCGCTGCGTCTCTCCGTTTTTCTCTGTCTTCTCTTCAAAATAGAAGAAAAGTAGTTGTACCAAATTCTCTCACCAGGTTTTCTGTGTGACTGATTAGTGCATGTTGTAATATTTGCTCTTCCTGCGGATTATACGTCTTTACAAGGATTACTCAGGCTGCTCAAACACTACCCTATGAGACAAACACACACACACACACACACACACACACACAGGGCAACCTCTTATTAAACAGCTTCACAGCTTTGGCAGAGCTGCAAAGAAACCCCACTTCATTATTTAAAAAGAACTTTTTCCTGTCCTGGGTTTTGGCTTTGAATATTTAGTTGTAGGAGATTTTCAGCACAAAAAAAAGAAAAAAAAAAACAACAACCAAAAAAACAAAAAAAACACACACCAGCATTTTATTAGGCATACCCGGTGTACCTGACAAAGTACCCAATAAAGTGACTGGTGAGTGTAAATCCATCTAGTTGGTTACTTTGTAAAATGTCATTAAACCATGAAAAACTGGCCAGGTGAGTCCAAGGTGCGATCACCTTAACGATGCAAACCCTGCTGGTAATCTGTTTTATAATGATGTGAAACAGAAATGCAGCCCCCTGTCAGTTTTCAGGTGTTTCTGTTTCATAAATGACTTAAACAGTCAGGAAATCCTCAAAATCAACTTGGAAAAGTACCAGCTGGAAGTGTGTGTGTGTGTGTGTGTGTGTGGGTGCGTGCGTGCGTGCGTGCGTGCGTGCGTGCGTGCGTGCGTGCGTGCGTGCGTGCGTGCGAAGCACTTCTTCAGGCTCTGCAGAGTTGTGGTAAAATAAGCCTCACTTATGGTAAGCACCATTTTTGGCTTTTTCCTTTAGGGATTCTCACACCGGATGATCACGTTCCATGTATTGATTTGGTATAGGTTTCTCGCGTCAGATGCCGTTCTTATTTATGTGGACAGAACACTGTCTTCTGACCTCTTAACCAGCGCGTTTGATGCAGTTTAAGGCAATGTGGGGCCAGTGTTCTGTTCAAGGACACTTCAGCAAACAAAGCAGCTCGGGATTGTTTCGCTGACCTTCCAGGTAGAAGGCAACTGACTCTGCCCACTGATCCATGGCAAGCTCCTAACTTCACCTGTGGTACTACCACAGCATGTCCTGATGTTTGTCAAAGTTCTAGTATATATATATATATATATATATATATATATATATATATATATATATATATATATATATATATATATATATATATATTTATTTATTTATTTTTATAATTTCTAATAGACAAACTACTTGTGAATTTGTTTGTGTCACACTATTTGAAATGTGACTTTATAAAATGTTTTTGATCATGTTTGTCAAAAATATACTCAGAAGTACCAGATGTACACTTTAACTCTGACTAGCAATCAAATAGACCTTTTTAAGACTTTCTCTCTGTAGTATGTTAATGAACTCAACAGGCACTGTGCTCAGATTTACCTGAAATGTTCAAGTTTCTTCATCTTCTTTTACAAATTGTGTTTTTTCTTTCTTTTTTTTTAAAAATCATTACGGAGGATTCTAACTCGGGGAGTAGTTATGGTGCAGAGCTGCCATTGGTGTTTATGTTTCAGGAGCTGTGAGCTTCATAGAAGTTGTGATCTCTGCAGCTGTGATTGAAACCTGAATCTCTGCTTTTCTCCTGGATTTTCACCTTCTTCTATATGTCTTCAATCGTCACCTAACCAGGATCTTCAGATAAGGAACCTCGTCTGTAATAAAACTTGCCAAGGAGAACAGTGCCTCATAAAATGACTGTTATTTTTCCACTCAGGTGAACATTACTGCATGTATACCTGCACACTTAACTGATGCAAATATTTGTACAGATGGGGGACCAAAAGAAAGGGTTTGTGGAAAGCTGTTGGTCATTAAAAGCCTCCAGATCACCTTCCTTGGAATAGATTATCCAAGTATTTCAACCTTACCATAAGAATGGATTTATAATAAACTCCATGATTTGGGGTTCTTATGTGGTTGTGACCTGTGCAGGGACTGTCCCACCTCGACCCTGATGACACCTCCAAGAACACTCATATGAAGTTGTGAGTCATATCATGCAGGCATGGCCCCCCTTTTACGCTGTGAAATAAAGAAATCCTTCAAACTGATTTACTGAAGTACCAGAGATTAAATGTGCCACAGTGTCTGAAGACTTTTGGGTGTAGTCCTGGAGTCTGTATGCATGTGTATGTGTGCACGTGTTGATTGTGATCTTATGGGTCAGTTAGTTGTCCATCGTTAGATTGATAGCAGGTCTGTTGTCATGCCATAAGGTCGTCAGTGTTCATTTGTGCCACAGCCAGCCAGGGCTTAATTACTCTTAAGACCCTTTATCTCCAATAGCCCAATGCAAACCCCAATGGACAGTTAAACACATGAACAGCAAATACACATGGAGTGTATGGACCATCAGTACACATCACTTAGCAGAGTCACAACACAATCGATCAGGATTTCATTCTTCAATTTATTTTAAAACTTAAAAGTCGAACAGCTGCTCTACTTTCTTTCTGTGCTTTTCTTCTTCTTTGTCATTAGCTTGGTGGGTGACTGCAGAGGGATGACGGAAGGCTCAGGGGTCGAGGGGCAAACTCAACAGAGAGCAGTCCCTCACCCCCCTGGGATGCCACCCCGCAAAGGCTCCAGAGGCCAAAAGTCACTTAGTTTGTTAAATCCTAACTCAGACACGGCGGCTTCTCTGTGCACACGGGGTGTCGTCTGGTTGTTTTGAAGAGCAGCATGCGGATCCATGTGGTTCTTCAGCAACAAATCAGTTCCAAAAAGACAAGAATGATGAACTAATAGTATCTGTCAAGCTTTTGAGCATATTTGAGCTTCATTTGTTTAAGTCGATCCATCGGCCACGGCCCTTCTCAGTTTCATTTGTGTTGAAACTGCAGATGGGACTATAGAGCAAGTGGTTCATAATGCTACGAAGAGGAAATTTGTGGTTGCCAGGACATGGGAAAGAGTAGGTAATCAAGATCAGATCAGACAATCAGATACACCAGATCAGATAGTCGACAATAAATAGATCAGAGTTGTATTTATTTAAGTATTTGTACTTTAACTGAATGGAAACCTGTTTCTTCTGTCACAAGCTTTATTTTTTTATGTCGGAATAGACTTTAAATCCATATGAACATAATTCTTGTTCATATAGTCAGTTTTTGCACAAAATAAAATAACATTAACGAGGCATCGACATCATTCTTTGGAGCACGATCTTTCCGTTTCATCCACCTCAAAGGAGTTTTCTGTTTGCTAATCACCCTGTGTTTCCTCTAACAGGTTTGTGATTTAACTTCATAGATGGTTTCTTCTGAAAGAGTGAAAGAAAAAAACAAGCTGCATTAGGGAAGCTGACATTTGTCGCTGTGCAACTGATAACAGATGACCGTGTACCTGGGTGGGTGCCCTGTTGCTGGAAGCAGACCGAGGCCAGACCGAAAAGCGTGAAAATGACAAAGGCTATGATGATGAAGGTCAGCTCAAAGCCAGTGAATGGCACTTCCATCTACACAACTACACAACAGCAGCACATGTCAAAATACGTCGTACACACGCATTAAGATGCAAAATTCACAACAAACAAACAAAGAAATATATGAAATATCATCACCTCTCAACCACTCTGAAATTTATTTGGATTTGATTGTGATCGGTGTTCATATCATACTTTTGTATTCCCTTGTTTTATTGATGAATGCAACTTTATATATGTGTGTTTGTACATTCATGCTTAGTTTCTTACTTAATGCTCATGTGAGGAAGCTACATGAATGTATGTGTACAAACACAGTGATTGCTGAAATAAATTTTCTGGAAACAGTCACAGATGACAGTTTAAAAGCAGTGCAGTTTAAATTGAATGGGGGCTTTTCTTTCAAAAAAAGTTTACATTTCAATTTTAATTTTGATAGTTTCAATATATTTTTTAAATTATTATTATTATTATTATTATTATTATTATTATTATTATTATTATTATTATTATTATTATTATTATGCTTTTGTTTGCATTACATGAAGCATAGGAAAGCTTTAGGAAGCTGCAGTACTAAACTGTCCCACTAGAGGCCGTCGTTCAACCTTCTTTTTAATCCTGTCAGTATCCTGCTGTCAAACTCGGAATTAATAATGATCAATCCACTATAGTTTACTGTTAAAACGCAAAAGAATAATCGCCATTCTCAAATGTAATAAAAACTGAATAACTGTTAATGGTTTGAACATAGGTTTATGAGCAATATATGCCAAATTCTGTTAGTGATTGCATTGAACCCTGAGACATTTTAATAATTTAGTTGAGGTACAATAAAATGTGTAGTATTATTGTGGTTTGTGATGCACATGGAGGAAGGGGCTCACATGAATAAAATGCTACTGAACTCAAAAAATCATTTGAAGGCTCATGCTTTGGAGAACTTTATGGAAACTTGAGATCACGTTTTTTTTTTTCTTTTAGCTTGAATTGTAATTTTTTAGAAATGCTCAACAATCTAAATATTGAACCAAAACGTTTCATTTACTTATGATGTGAATTTCTATGCAGACATTTTAATGAAAAGAAGGCATTCATTAAGTGAAAGGAGGTCCCAGGCTACACTAAAACTGCATAGGCTGAATTATTTGTGACCCCTTGACTATTATTATTTTAAGTAACACCCCAAACAAGCATCATGTTTGGCAAAACATAGATGTCCTACTATTCACATGTTTTCTTGCTGCAGTAGATGAACTCATGCACATACGCTTATTTCATGGTCTCTGACTAGAATGAGATGCAAGACTTGATTTTTATAATTCCTTCACCATCATTTGATTGTTGACTAATAGTAGCAGCAGACATTTTGGTTCTGATCCAGATTTTTAACTCAGAAACAGTCTCCTCAGAAACAAGAAAGTGAAAGTAAATTTGTTTTCGGGACTTACTGGGAGAAGGTTTGCGCAAGCGGTTCTTGTTCCCAGATTTGAACTCTTTCTTGTTTTCTCTTCTTTTTTCGTCTTCACATTCAAACAAGGATCAGCAACAGGAATGAGAGACGGAAGCAGGTGATCCTTTATTGATTTTTGTTTTTTACAGTGCATAATGTAGGCCACTCCTTTGTGCCTCGTCATAAAAGCAAACAGCACTAGATCCTTTAACAAAGCACACAAACGCACACATGTTCAGAGGTCACTCTGTCAGGGTTTGTCCTGGGAGCTGATAAAAGTGAACAGTGAGACTCAAGGCTGTTGATAATGTGTTCTTCTGAGGCGCTGAACAGTAAAAACATTTCACCGTTGGCCTCTGAGGTTTCCATCTCAGTCATCAGCCCCGTCACACCAGCACATCCTCACTCTGTGGTTTTACGTTCATTTCTGCAGAGAATAAAATTACAGAAAGACAGTTGTTTTGGGTTTCATTTAATTAATTTATCTCCGAAACAATTATAACCTGATTTTTAAATAGAACAATCTATTATTTGATATTCGTGTACAGTGTATTTTTATAAGAATGGTAATTGCTGTTATTAATAGGTCAATAGCTAGTTATTATTATTATTTTTAAATAAATGCTCACATAGGTGTCACTATTTCAGGATGTAAAATGAAGTGCATTTGACTCAGTTGCTCAATATTTTTTTAATATGCAAATTATTTTTCACAAAATGCAAAAACAAAAAGAGTAGGCTTAGCATTACCTACGCACTCCCAGGCAGTTTAGTGATTTATTTGTGGCTCTAACTAAAAACTGTTGATGAGTAATTTGAATACCAACAAAAGTAGAATTTACTGAAGAATAGAATAGAATAAAATATACTGTACATTGTAAATATTTAGACCTCTTCACTGTGGAAACTAGTTTGTGTCTTAGATTAAACACTTAACTTAGAAAGGTTGGGTCTAGGCAGTAACTGCAAAGTGGTCCAAATGAATAATGACTGGCTTTCTAATATTTTAGTTTGAAATATCAAACATCTGGCTTTTAAACAAGCCAGATGTAAGTAAAGAAAATAAAAAAAGAAAATCTAAAAGCTTTACTGGTAGCATTTTTGGCAAAGATTAATGGTGAAAAGTGCCAGTTAAAAATAACTTAAATCAACAAGTATGCAGTTGTGCAAAGGAGAATATTTTCTCACTCTAGATTATTGTGTTACAACTTAGGTTTATCCAAACTGTTTTTTATTTTTCCTCTCTCTCTCTTTATAAAAGGTTGTATCTCCAAAGAGTTGCCACGCTGTAGAGATATCTTAATAAAAACCAACTGCTAAGATATGGAAGTAATTTACGCACATAATTAAACTATTAAAAATAAACATCTTAAAACTTTGAAACTGGGAATTAAATAACAAAATAATATGCATGTGTCCTGTAAAAAAAAAAAGGGGGGGGGGGGGGGGGGTGTTCTATACTTGAAAAATAATTTGGTTGTTGTAACGGACTTAAAATGAGGTTAGTGAAACCTTGGAAGAACAAAAACACTGACATATTGCACCATGCCATCATAAAGGATGCTTCATAAAATGAAAAACATATTTGACAACCTGCTAAAGCTCCTGGTCAGGCTCCTCGTGCCCATTTCACTTTCTGAGTTTTGTTGGAGCGAAGTATCTAAGCTCCGTCTGTTGGGCCAGGCATCACACACATGAGGAATGCTTCCTCGGGTCGTATTGTGGAGGAATTTTGGCCCACTTTTCATTTCTGACATAAGCAAATTTTTTTTACTTTGCTGCGTCCACAAACACAAGTAAAAACCAGATTATGAAAAAAGAGATAAGAAACATGATCCAAAAAAACAGCTGTCTTATTGGGTTCTGAGATGGATTACAGCGAAACATTTTCTCAGGTCTGATCAGTCAAAATTTTTAAATTTTAATGTGCTGGAACCTCTGAGCTTAAGTTGCAAGGGATGATTGGGTTTTTCTTTGCTTTCTTCTCAGCACAGAGATCACAAGCAGAGGCACGAAGATGCCAGCTGCATTAGTTCAAATTACATGGCTAACTTGCACATCTGCGAGTTCATTATAAATGCTGACTGTTCTGTGGAGGTTTCACAGAAACAGATGGAGCCAGATGATGTGTTATATCAAGTTGTACTGGTGGTAGATAACATATTATTGCAGCAAGCCTTTGTGCAAGAGGGATTAATTATTAAAAACCTAAAAATCGTGTCAATTTTGTTTGTATGTTCTACATCCGTACCATTGAAGTATGGACACTCCTCTTTGATCATCCCAGTGAGTGTGAAGAGGGTGAAGACCAGCATGGTGAATACGATCGTCAACAGCTCAAGCTCCGTAAATAGAGAGGTCATCTTTCTTAAATCCACTGCCACATCTGTACGTTGATAGTAAAATCATTAAAAAAAAAAAAAAAAGCTTCACAAAGATAATTTATCATCACACAGTGAAAAAAAATCCAAACTAGACACTCACCCAGTCTGTGTACATGCCAGCTATCACACAACAGTGTTATGACCCATGACACACACTAAGATAGAAAGATGAAGAAGAGAGAGAGACAGACACACACTCTGATGTGTGTGTCTGTCTCTCTCTCTTCTTTATCTTTCTAACAGTTGCAGAGGAAGAAGGTGAGAGAGAGGGCTGACTTATGTATCTTGTCTTGAGTTTAGGTGAGACCACATTAACCCTGTGTGTGAGTGTTTTTGTGTTTATACACGCACGTCTAAAACAGAAATGTCCCTTATGGGATTTATGACTGCTGTCAACGTTATCTCCTAAGGTAAAGTGTTTATAGTTTAGAAGTGCTGGTTTCAACTATTCCACATTCTTGTTTTCCCTGAAACTGAAAGTCTCTGCATAAAACGGTATACTTTGCTGCAAGAAATTATCTGGTGACATATCCTTTGCAGTGGAACTTGTTTGTGGAAACCTTTGTAGATTTATGTACACCAGCATACATACACATATCTTCTCTACGCTTACCACAAACATAGATGGTCATCATTTTTATGTTTTATTGATCATAATATAAGTGTTCTCTGACTTCGTCATTTTGCTTATGTTAAATGGCGTTGATGATGTTTAAGTGCAGATGCTTGTTTGCATGTGTGAAAAGGATGTGTGTGTGTGTGTGTGTGTGTGTGTGTGTGTGTGTGTGTGTGTGTGTGTGTGTGTGTGTGTGTGTGTGTGTGTGTGTGAGTGTGTGAGAGGTCGCAAATCTAAGACGGTTATCTGACCACTTCTCTTTTAGTGGTGGCTCATAGAACCAAAGTTGTTGCTGCAAGATGTTGTCTCTGCAAAAACTTGGCCCATATGCTTCACCTCTCCACAAAAAAACAACTAAAGTTACCGTAACGGGTGTGAGAGACACAGTTTGATGCATATGATGTTAATTAAATCACAAAAGCACATTCGTGAAAATCAAACTGAACATGAAGGTAGTTTTAGATACAGAAGAATACTTTTGAATTAGCTTTTTTTTTTTCCAGTCATATCAATAATAATTCTCCTGACCTGAGACACTTTAAAATAGGATTACACACACACACACACACACACACACACACACACACACACACACACACACACACACACACACACACACACACACACACACAACTTTGGCTGTTTATAGTTTGTTTGTTTTTCACATCCTGTCAAGTGAGACGAGTAACGTGCCTTTATTTCTGCTTTAATGTGACAGAGTAAAGGAGGTGGCCAAACTTCTATCAACACATTATTTCACACCAGCGAGTCTCCAGACAGTACAAGTTTGTGTGGCTGAGTGACTACTGTCCATGTGCACAAGTTGTGTAAGCTTATTAGCTACACCACTGGTCAGAAGAGGAGATTGGGGTTAGTCTAAGCCCTAATCCTCATGGACCTTGGGCTTCTTATACAGCAAGTGCAAAATCCTGGCTCCACCCCCTCAGGACAGACAGACAGATACACACGGACACACATGTCGCACACAACAACACACCTTTTCCCTACCTCTGTTTACTCTGCTCAGCCCATCTCAACTCTTCCCCTCTTATCTCTCAGCAGGAGGTTGGTGAAAGGGGAGGAAGAGGGAGGAAGTGGTGCGCACTGTTGAGTAGTTTCCCAGTCGCCATGACGACCTCACACCCCTCCATCTATGGAGCTGTCCTCTTGTTGCTGCGGTGACCTGATCTCGTTCCATCTCTGTTGCTATTGATGATCCGGATTGGGCTGATAAAGAAGAGCAATCCGGGAGAGACGTCTTATTTCTCTAAAAACAGCTTGTGGATGGGACAGCGGATCCCAGGCAGGGACACAGATTGGAGGACAGAAGGGAGCAGCGTGGCAGGAATGTGGCGGGAGTAGCACGGAGACGTTGCTTGGAAACAGCAACATGCCACTGCAGCAGATAACTGTGGTTCCGGCAAGGGAAACGTCTAGCAATGTCAAGAGCACGCCTCGCTCCAAAGACAAGAATGAGGTGAGTTTCTGAGCGTATAATTCTGGTCTCAACCCTCAGCAGATAAAAGGACTGCTCCATGCATATTTTTGTCTTTTCCTTTTTTTTTTCACAGTTAAATATTGAAATCAGCTTCAGGTTTGTCAGATTCTGGAGGTTTAGGATTACAAAGAACTTGTTTTTGCTATCAGAGGATAAAAGTCACTGGATTGGTCCTTGAGCGTGGATTTTGATGACTGCGCTGCAGGAGAGGCTGCATTAGTGCACCTGTATGAGTGTCTCTGTATCAGCCGTGAGAGCCAGCTGACAGTATTTGCTGCTCCTTCACGTGTTCATTATGGATGTGCTTGGTAATCTTTTATCCCTGATTGCTTATTGAGGGTTAAAGTTTGGTGTTTTCAGTCACATCACAGCCTATCTCAGCTTCACGTCTTGCAACTTTGCTCCGCTTCATGCTGTATAAATTCACCCGGCTTTGAGCTGCTGTACTCTGTCAGCAGGGAGGATTAAATGTAGACCAGTATGAGGCACGAGGTCATCGTGGCACTGCAAAACTAAAAAAGTTAGAAATGGGGGTGGGTGTATCTATGTACCAGGTTGGTATTTATACTGGAATTCAAATAGCAGCTGATGGAGGTGTCAGTTTTTGTGTGTTTTTATAGAGTTGTAACAAGAGACTTGTTTGATGATCTTTTAACTGTCTATTCACAGTTTTTGATGATTAACCAGAGGTAGGTTATCACCACTAAATGCTTGAAATACTTCCTATAGTCTCTAAAAATAGATTTTGGAAGCAAGTCAAATGATAAAGTATTGTTTATGACCACTTTAAAAAAAATGACCCACTAGTTTAACCATAACTGCTGTGTCCGAATGAGGTTTTTCTGCTTATCCAGGTAAAATGACCAATGCCTTTTTTTTTTTTAAACAGGTTACCTGAAAACTTACATACCACAGAGCATATGATGCCTCTTCTTTGTTACCTATCAACTATCTGAAACTGTTTATGTCATGGAAAAAAAAGACCATACATTTTAATCAAACATTTATAAGTAAACCCTTATTTTGCCATTATTTTACAGCTAATGTTGACAGAATAAAATGCAACCAAAAATGTATCAAACAGATGTGGCAACTGCACTCAGTCCTGTCCAGCTGGAAGAATGTTAAATATCTTTATTTAGGCAAGTATTTTACTAATCTATTGATGATAACTTCTGTGGGCAAAATAATAACAGGTATTATATATACAGTATACTGGGTGAGGAGTGTAAGATCTTACAGGCATATGTGACAGAGCAAAAGTCTCAGGCACCCCGAGGCTTCTTGTCTAATCACATTTATAATGACATTTATTTTCCAGCCCGTTTCAAATACAGACAGGGATTGGTGGCGGTGTAGTGGGTAGAGTTGGCTCCCCTCCAACCAGAAGGTCGCTCAATCAATCCCCAGCCCAATCAGAAACCAAAGTCTCCCCGGACAGGACCCGAACCCCACATTGTCCCAGCAACAGTGCTCATTAAAACTCTAAACAGAGAGGCCTTACCCATAACTCAAACCAGGAACCTTGTTGCTGTGAAAACACCACAAAGACTTTCCATTTCATTTGAAGGAATATTAAATGACTTTTAGATAGCTTTAACAGTTTCCCATCCCTGTTACTGGCAGAAACCACCCAAAGTAACTGGACACCCCCCCTAGTTGTTTCTGCATATTGGTTGTTTTTTTGTTTTTTTTTAGCAATGTTAAAACTCACACTGTTAGGTTGTCCAATGCCAGCCTTATACTTAACAGTTCTACAACTGATTTCAAGGTCGCAGTCAAATGTCCAGAGTTGGAGGAAAATCTGGAGTTTACTTGACTTGTTGGCTGTTAGATGGCAACCGGAGGAAGTCTTTTCTGCATCATGGCATTTCGACAAAATCAATCACTTCTAAGGTGATCACAAGTCTTCAAGTCATGTCATACAAACTGTGTCGTTTCATGACGCAATCACTGACCAATTGGGAGCATCTGGTTCTAGTTGTGTAATTACTGACCCTGCAAGGTAACTAAATTTAAGTCTGTGATTTAAAACTCTTGCTTTATAAAAGTCTTTAGATCTAAAAGAGTGTTATATGTTAGTATTTTTGTTGTGGCTTTTTTTTTTTTCTAATCATGATCATCATAAGAGACTCGAGAGTAATGACTGGAAAAAAGATAAGAGCATGACCAAACGAGAGGCGACGGTGTCGTCAAAGCAATCTCCACCCTAACAGGGGGAACCTCTGAGCTAAAGATGCATTTTTCTGTTTCATATTTATGAGTGAAAATGTTTACATAAAAGATGTTTACACAGACTTAGAATTATGCATCTTTACAGAAAGGTGTGGCTGCCAACATGACAACAATTAAATGCTCAACTCAAAGGTTTTATGGTCTGTCACCACAATATGTTATTTTATCTGAAGCATTTTTCAAAATTGTGGTGATTTTTAAACCTTCATACCTAAAGTTTGTGCAAGCCAGGAAACCAAATTGGTGATGAAGATAAGATAATGTAGGAAAAAAAAAAAAATTAGATAAATAATCAAATATGACACAGTCATGATGAGACAATTGTTGGCCCGACATTGAACTGATGGCAGATCACGTGGTTGATTAGATCTTTAGGCTGTAAAGTTCAATGGAACACCTTCCCACCAGTTATCGTTAAATTCTTCCTTCTTCTAACACACACACACACACACGCACACACGCACGCACACACACACACACACACACACACACACACACACACACACACACACACGCACACACAAGTGTGTAAGTGCCTGTACAAAAAACCTCCTATGCCATAAAAGTCATAGTTGACCTGATTTAAAAGTAATAATATCCAGCTGCACCGCCTGCCTCACCGCCTAAAACACTTTTTATACCTATTGCTTGAATCAGTGTTGTCGTAATGGCTTCTTTTATAAACACCATATTACCTGCAAACATTTCAACAGTCGGGAGTGACTAATAGACCGATAACAGTTCTTGGTTTGTTGAAGTAATTTACCACAGAGAAGCAACAAATAACAACAAAAAAACCAGCCAAACCAGCATTAACTCAGACATGGTGTAATGATGCCTAATCACTGCACCATGTTGTCTTTATTTTGTGGTTTGGAAGAAATGTTATCTTAAAAAAATGACATAACAAGTATGATTGAAAAGAGATGTATGCAGTTACTTTTCTAATTATGGCTCTAGGTGTTTCTGGTCGTAAGCCAGAGTACAAAACCAAAATACATCCCTCAGTCCACGCCACATCCTTAATCCCCTCTGCAGAAACATGCACATGTGCTGGAACAGGCTCAACAGAGCCTCTGCCGTGTCTCAGAGTCAGACTGCCAGCAGAGGAGACTCAGGTATGTGGCACTAAGATCTTTGCATGCAAACTATGCTTTGGGTCTCATTCAGGATGGACTGTGTGTTGTTTGGGTGATGTCTGGATGTTTGGTTCCTTTTGCACAAGTTTTTTTTTTCAGTTCTTACGCTTAAAAAGCGGTTGAGCGCTTTGTTCCTTTCTTAAGCATTTTCATCATCATTTCCGGATGATGGTATTGTGCTGAAATGAAATCCTCTCGATGGCCAGTGTTTACCACACATCTTTGACATTGCATCCTCAAACGTATTGACACGTGGAAATGTATATTTTTTATATAGTTAGGTTTTTATTCATCTTGCTATATTTTATTGAGGCACTCCGTGATCAGCTTTACTTACTTATTTGCTTCTTTCCGAAGCGAGATCTGTCTACGTTTCCTGCTTTCTTTTGTCTAAAGTTGTTCAGATGCATCTGAGGCAGCTTCCCTGCACACAAAGGTGCCAGCCTCCTGATGCTCTCACTCTTTCTTCTCTGTACTTCTTTCGGACTGAGCGCTGTGCACATCAGAAACAATTCTCTCATCTTAAAAATAAATAAGTCCTTGTCAACCACTCACTTCTCGTACATGACATAAAATGTCATGTTTTTAGAACTTGACAGGTTTGTGGCAGGCCTGCGTACATGTAGCTGCTGCTGGTGGGTTGTGGCGTGTTTATATGTTTGTGGAAGCTCAATCTTTCAAGACAGCTGGCAGCTCAGCATTCTGTCATTTTAAAATGCTCAAAAAGTCAAGAATGGAAAAATATTGACTCAATTTTTTATGTGTTGGTGCAATAATCTTTAAAAGAAGGCATCATTTTACACAGAAATGAAACTCTGTTGTAAACTGTGGAGGTTTTAGCGTCGACAGTTTGATGGGTTAGTATGTTTCTTGATTCGTAGTGAGTAGCGGATCAGTCCTGCAGGACTAAACTCCACACAAACGTGCGCCCAAGTCTGAGTACATGTGTCCACCTCCTCCGACACCTGGAGGAGGTGGCTGACAGGAGCGTTTGGTTCGACTCCAACCATGACTACTGATTTAAATGTGGCTATCAGAAAATCCCTTGATCAGCTTAGATGATGCAGTCCTCCACTTGTGAGATGCGCTCTTGTTTATTTAATGATTTGCACACAGTGTTCTGGCCACTGTGACTTTATGAGCGTTAATACAGCTCTGACGCCACTGTTTAAATGGAAAAACTACATGCAATCCAAAGACGTTCTACATATTCTGTAACACAGATAAACAGTTTTGAGCTCAATTGTGTCAAATGTTAACGTTCATATTGTTTAGTTTTGTATTTTGCTGCAAATACTAAGTACCATATGTAGAAATATATAAGCTATGGATACCAACACAAACAAAAGGACAAGTACTAAAACTCACCAGCCATCCAGAACACTGTCTTCATTTTGTCTCTGTATTGATATCAAAGTCTTTAGAGTCGTTTGTGTTCTTTAGGTGAAGTAAATCTGTCTAAACAAAGATCACAGCGAGAAGCCTTCCCATTCGGATCAAGGGAAATGCTTCTTGTGGGAAGTTTGCACATCCTCCAGCCTCCTCCAAGAGTCCAAAAGTATTCTTGTTAGGTTGATTATGTATTGTTGCTTGTCTTTTCCTCTATCTGTCAACCGTGTGATGGACTGGTGACTTGTACAGGGCATACTCTGTCTGTCGCCACATTATTCTGAGCAGGATTAAGCATTAATCTGCCCCTGTTTTGAACATTGTGGCTATTTAACCCATTTAGACCCAATAGATGAGTGAAACTTTGGATGTTTCAGTTTCCCAAACCCTCAGCCTGGTTAAAAGAAAAGCAGCAGGAACTATGTGCATCCCGGGAATAAACTGTTACAGGATTTAGCCTTATTTCTTGGATGTTGAGTGATGGTGAGTGTCTGTGTGTAAGGGAGGCATTTATAAACGCTCCTCTCTGATTGGCTGTTCAGTGGGATATCAATAATGCATGGCAGCAGTGAGTGAATACACAGTATGGAGAAGTGCTTAAATAATACACACACTCTAGTACCATCAACTAGGCGACTGGGGCTGAAAGCCTGAAATAGCTCCAACTTCTCAGTTCTTAAGTGATGAACTTTGAACTTTTAAACCTACATAGTGTCAAATTTAAATATTCTCTGTTCAGACAAATGCCAGGAGATTTGAACATGTTAAAAGGCAAAAATCCCGACTAGAGAAGCGAACGACTTTTACACTGTGTGGACCAAATCCCCTCAGCAACCATAAGGTCCCCACACGCCAGTGTATTTCAGCATTTAAACATGAATAAATTAACTTATTTGAATCCAGAAATTAGTTTAACTTGTTTTGTGGTTACACATAGACAAAAGACAGAGTAAATAAATATCTTTCAGTATTTGCTTGATGAATTATACAAAAGCAGCAACCGAAGGACACTTAGTTGGAAATAACCCGCCACCTGACTCAATACGTGCCAACTTAACATCATGTTTTGTCCTCGTCTAACTAAGACTTGTGTAAAGTGCTGCAAGAAGGAACTGAGGTCACAGACAATAATGGTGGAGATCACGGCCTGACAGTTGAGGCCTGGCGAGGATCGAGCTCTGGGAAGTTCTCAAGAAAAGTGTCTTAAGTTGGCTTTAAATAGCAACACATTGCAGAGCAGCACCGTGCCCGTGTAGCGGGACAACCAGATAATAGGATTGCCAGCTTTAGCTTAGGTCCCAGTGAAACAGCAAGGTCACGCTACCTCTAACTCTGTATTTTAAACAGTAAATACAGCAGGATCACTCAACACTGAAACTGTAGGACACACGCTCCTAAAAGCTGATTAGTCACAGTAACATATCTTTTTATACCAGACTCAGAACATGAGCGTCTCTAATTTGTCTTTAGTTTGAAACGAAGTTAAACATATAAAATGAACCCACATTTCTCATATTTTTTACTGATGTCATAGGCATTTGTAGGAGAGCCTACTGCAGGAAAAATCAAATGAAAGGTCACAGCAGCGCTGTGCACCTTCTCATATGTAATAATGAAATTGGCAGCAGATGGAAAATTAAACAATCCTCTTGCAATTAGAATATCTTGACATTTGAAAAGATCACCCTCGACTCTTGACATTTAAATCTTTCCATTGCTTTTTGCTGCTGATTTGGACTAAATGCTTATGAGATTCTCAGCTTTGGTTGACATAAGTTTTTAAAAAAAAAAATATTATATTTAATACAATTATGTTCTGTGTCTGGTATTGTGTGTCAGAGAAACTGATGATTTTAAAACCTGGGGCTCTACAGCCTCCCCGTGAAATTAAAGCATCACATTTGCTTCTGTGTTTTTTGACTAATGATTTTCTGTCTCTCCGTCTCCCAGCAGGGGAGGAAGGCACCTGGGCGCTCGGGGAGTCGACACAGCAACATCTCCAAGGTAACGGTCGAATATCTGAGCTCACAGAGCCAAAATCAAGTTCATATTGTTGATGGGTTTTGCTTTTCCAAGAAGGACCCCATGTGTCAGGGTGGGGAGAAAAACACATGCAAATCATGAATACACAGTTGGAAAAGGTTTACATGCACCATATTAACAATTTATGCTGCACTGATCAACAGGTTTTGGGTCAAATATACTATATCAGAGCGCCTAACTCAATTTTTACCAGAAAACGGCCTCCATCAGTAGCATCAGCACCCAATGAGTCGCACAACCTTTCAGGAAATGCTTGAAATCAAAGCAGAGCTAAAAGGAGGGAATAAACTACCTTCTTGCAATAAACATCATCAGTATTTATCATGTGGACAGAAATAAAACTCAAAATGAACTTAATTTGTTCCCTTATAGTAATAGATGCAAAAGTTAACACTTGGTTAAGTCTTAGTAAGACTGATATTTTGGCCTTTAGGACAAAAAAACTGCACTTTTGTCATGAGTCATCATCCTCACTGGTTCTTAAATGCGGGTGCATTGGAGAAAACTATGAAAAGGAAATTATCATTATTGTGGAAATTATAAATATATTATATTGTATAGCATTTACATTATACATAGTATTTACACTGTATTTAAATTGGGCAAAGGTGTTTTGATGCTTTGTTACACTGGAAATACTTGACATATTGTTGTATTTGCATGGGAGCACGAGAGCTTAACTGAGGATGTTGGTCGTTTTAGGCGAGCAACTCCACAGCTGGACAGACCACAGCCTCAAGGACATCGATAACCCCGTCCGTCCAGGACATATGTAGGTAAGACGGCTCTCTGCAAGCAACACGGTTAAAGCAGAGGAGACGGCGGTGTTTGTAAAGTAACAACGGTCAGGGCTGTCTCTGTTCAATTAGTATGCAGAGTTTAAAGTCTCCTCTCCAGCACGTTGGAGACTGGATTAGTATCGCCCGCCGCACCTTTAGGGCATAACAAACTTCAAATGGATGCTGAAATTCTTTGGTGTCCATGGTGATTGCAAAAAATGAAATCTTCCAACTTATTAGCGACTTGACCGACGGGCTCGGTCCACAGAGCTGAAAAACTAAACGGTACAGACAATAAGAAGTGTGTGAGTGCCTCGGCTCCCATTTGGCATTTCAGCCCATCCTCAGTTCATCCCATAATTCTTCATCATCCGTGTCATTGACTCATTTTTCATGTATTTTTTGCCTTTTATCTATTTTCTGTTTTGGTAGGAACAGTAATTTCTTTTCGATCAATAAATGTTGTTTTTTTTACATTTATTCAGTAGTTTATTTTCCACAATATCAAAGATATCACCTTCAAATGTTTTCCATCATTTTCTTTTAACCCATCTTTACTCATCACCATCTGCGTGTGTCTGTGCGTGTGTGTTTAGTTCTGGCCAGCAGACCCGCTTAGAGGGAGATGCTCCTGAGGCCCGCAAACACAGCAAGCACTCGCGCAATAACTCCGCAATGACGGTCACCGGCACCGCTTTGAGCTCGTCGGCTCAGGCCCAGAAAAAGCAGGTGAAGAGGCGTCACCGGCGCAAGAGGAGCAGCTGCACCACCTTTGACTGCGTGGAAGCCAACGGGAAACTGGAGCAGAGCGACCGCAGTGTCAGCTCCGACCGCGCTGAGCTGGGCGAGAAGAGGGAGCGTTCCTTCAGGAACCGCAGGGAGCTCCCACCCCGCCTCCGCTGCTCCGGTGCCCCGCAGTCCGAATCCTCCACTGAGGAAGAAGCGTGCCGTGGGTCCCGTAGCTGGAGCAAAGAGAAAGCCCGAAGAGCATGCCGGCGAAGCGTAAGCAGCAGAGAGAGGGATGCAATAAACTGCCATAAAGAAGAAGACAAAGCAGAGTTAATGGAGTTGCAGTCAGTAGACTCGGATGAAGGGAAGGAGAATCAGCCTCTGGTGGAAGACAGCAACGGCCTTAAGAAGCGGCACCTCATCAGGGGTTCGCTGAAGAGAGACGGCCAAGTGTCAGAGAGAGAGGGATCACGGAGCAGAGAAAAAGAGAAGCCGAACCAGAAGTCAAGGACCCCGAGAGGCAGCTCCTCACTGGCAGAAGACGGGGAGGAGCTCATCACTAAAAGATACCAGGAGAGGGGGTCGGGAGGTGGGGACATGTCAGTGCCCACGCCACAGAAACACTGTGGTATGAACGGGGCCTCATTGCGACACTGCTCAGACGACTCTGAGCTGGAGGTCTGCAGGTTAGTGTGTGAGCATTGATGACATAGAGAAATAACTGGCAGAAAGGCAAATAATACGAAACAGGATAAATGAAAACAGAAAACTCTCCGCGTCATTTCTTTTTTCTGATCAACAAACGTCTGTTCTGTGTTTTTCATGAAGGATTTGCCACTGTGAGGGGGATGACGAGTGCCCGTTAATAACCCCGTGTCACTGCACAGGAAGCCTGAGTTTTGTCCATCAGGCCTGCCTCAACCAGTGGATCAAATCATCAGACACTCGCTGCTGTGAACTCTGCAAGTTTGACTTCATTATGGAGACGAAGCTCAAACCTTTAACCAAGGTATGCAGACGCTCATAAGGTCGCCGATTTGTTAACATCAAGACGAGAGCTTCAAGCTGCACTTATGAACCGTTTCCTCCCTCTCCTTTCATCTGTCCTGCCTCCATCTCTCCATCTTCTAGTGGGAGAAGCTGCACATGTCCAAGAGTGAAAGGAGAAAGATCTTCTGTTCAGTGTTGTTCCACCTGATAGCAATAGTGTGTATGTTGTGGTCTGTTTACATTCTGGTGAGGAGAACGACTGAGGAGATCAGACTTGGCAAGAACGGTCAGTACTTTCCTACATCTCCTACTCACATAGCAGAGACATGCAGAGTGAAGTCTGAAGCCTTTAGTCTTTAGTGAAGCAGCAGAAAGACAAGCAGCTCAGTGGTACTCTGTGGGGTTTCTTCACACACAGCACGATTGATGAGATTTCTTACCGTAATAAACAAACAAAAAGCTTAATCACAGAGCTAATTTATCAACAGCTATGAATTGTGTTCAATAATTATTTAAGTTTTGCTGACACAAATCGTTTAGAGAATTCCTACTATAGCAACAGAGAGCACGAGTTTAAATTTATACATGAGCAACACTAGATCCTGATGTCTGTGACTGCAGGTCAGGATGTCAGCAGGTATCCAACAGAGACGTCCATAGAGACAGGTGGAGGTAAACACTAACTAAGGATTGAGCTGATGAAGGGAAAGAGACACAGAGGAGGTGATGGACACCAGTCAGTGGATCATGTTGGGGTCCCCCTGCAGCAGGTCTACAGCAGATCTAGGAAGAAGCTGTGTTGAATACAAGAAATCCCGTCCAAATCTACATTTAGATCCTCTCTCTAATTTTATTTTGGTTCTTTAGTGTTCGTTTTTCTGTTTTTGGTATTAACGACGTTCATCTTAGGGCCGTTGTGAGACAGGTTAGTTTTACCCTACTGATGATGTGTTGTTGCAATAGTAGGTGCATCAAGACCTCACTGGTGATTCATTACCACTCAGCTCGCCATGGTGGCCAAAACTCCACAGAGTACCTGCAAACTCACCTGTTGATCTTTACACCTGTCGGACTCCGGTTGTGTTACATGTGTGTTTTGTTTGTCGCTCTTCGTTTTCTCGTTTCCTCTAAATCCAGTAACACGTGTGAGTGCACTGTGCAGTAAAACAGTACCAGACAAAAGTCTGAAATTCATATGGATGAATTAAAAAAAAAGAAAGAAAAGAAGTTCATTAACTTTTTACTGGTACTGTAAATCTCCTTTGGTGTCCGTAAGGTGTCCCTCTGCACATTATACATCCTGCACAGAACTGAAAGAAACAATTTTCTAAATCAGAGGTGTTTTTTACGAATTTCAGTGAAATCGAAGTCTGTCATTTTACTGTTACAGTGGTCGTTTTGTTTACGCACGCTTACTGCATTCAAAAACTTAAGTCACAACTTTGACATACTTCCAGTGTAACCTCAATGACCTCAGACAGACATTCTCAGTTATTTGGACCTGCTAAATATAAAAATCAATGGTTATATTTAAGGTGTTTTATTAGGATTAGGTTTTAACCACCTACGTTTTAATAGCCTTGTAGAAGTGGCCAGTTACCTGTGTTTTCATGTGAGCCCTGTAGGATCAGAGTGGATTTGGAAAGGCCATCTTATATGTGTAAAATTCCTAAATTCAAGATAGGAAACATGAACATTTAAATCCAGATAAAAGCTACAGTGTTGGTCTTTAAGAGAAACTCTTCATGCAGTCACTGCCTCTGAACTCATCATCACAACAACAAACGACGCCAACTGACAGCGTGCATGCAAAAAGCTCCAAACTTCAGAGAATTATTTGGGTTTCACATGAACGTCAACTGAAACTAGTGGGAGGAGGAGTTGGGTGGAAGAGCAGTTTCAGTAATGTAAGATTTTCTTCTTTTTTGGTTTGTGGGCCAAATCATGTAGAACTGCATAAAAAACAAAAAAAACAAACAAACAAAAAAAAAAAGCAGAAAACACTAGATTCCTTTCGAGCAGCAGCCTGATGTTGTGTCTAACGCATTCGTCAGCATGTCTCTGCAACTGACGCATCTGACGTCATCTCTTATACCTTTGAGACCTTTCAAAATCTGATGTGGTTTTAAGTACCACTTATCTAGAAATGAAAATGAACACAGGTTCATAAACTCTCAAGTACCTTAACAAATAGTTTTCCACATAACAGACTAAAAACAGACTCGTCAGTGCTTTTTGTACAGTTATAGATGTGTTCCGTGTGGTGTGTTGTGATAACGTTAAAAAAAGATTGAAAACAGGACGCATAGCTGCAGTATGTTCGAGAGAGAGTAGAGCATTTTAATGGAGAGATTAAAAGAATAAAGAGAAATTACACTCACTCTTGATTGCAGACGAGTTATGGAGAGTTTCACTTCAGAAGTACTATTCGGCGCAGGGTAAGCACAGCTCTGCACACACCACCATCGTGATGCCTCACACATCCTGCAGGGTTACTGACAGCAGGTGTGTGTGTGTGTGTCTCCGCAGGTATACTAGAGTGGCCCTTCTGGACCAAGCTGATCGTGGTGGCCATTGGCTTTACAGGCGGCCTCATCTTCATGTACATCCAGTGTAAAGTCTACCTGCAGCTCTGGCGCCGCCTTAAGGCCTTCAACCGCATCATAACTGTGCAGAACTGCCCGGAGAAAAACTTGCACAGCACCATGACCAACGGCAAGCACGAAACCGTAGAGGTCCCCGTTACCCCAGCCCCCGTCCCGGCTCCAGAGGCACACGTGGACTCAGACGGGTCGGTGGAGGCCGCAGTGGCGCCGGCGCAAAACCCCGTCTGACTGATTCACCGAATTAGTTGAATCACACCCTGCTCACCCGACGAGACAAGGCGCTGTGATTTAGACCCGTGCAGCATTTTAACGTTCTCCTCGGCTCCAGAGAGGGCTGATCTTGAGATGCAACAGTTGAGTTAGAAGAGCAAGAACTGATCCAGTTCTTCACTTATGCAAGAAAACTGAAAGCAGCAGGACCGGTAGTGAAAAGATGAAAGAAGTGAACAGAGGTGCAGGCAAGGACATGAAGAAAAGAGGGAAAAAAAAAAAAAAAGCCAGCAAAGAAAGAATGTGAAGCCTGGTTAAACGGTATTCTCCTGCCAGTGTATTTGTATGCACTTTTTAAAACCTGCACTGACATGAGTGAAACTTGTGAAAGTCCTGTGGATGCCATCAACATCAAGGTCTCAATATGCTTCAAGACTGAAGTGGCAAAAATATTCCAACGCGTTTAAAAAGATGTGAGGCATGCGTACCACGGAGTTGGGTGATTAATGAGTCACAAAGTGTTGCTGTGAGCGTTTCTGCAACCCCGCCGGCGCAAGGCACTTTAAATGACCTCGGATCAAACACGCCTCGTACCTCATCTCAGAACCTCACACCCTGATCAGCTTTGCTATTCTTCTCTCGTTAAATATGCAACAGGTCCATCCTGACGAGATCAAAATCCTCCACTTAAGAGCTCTTATAATTTCTAAACGTTCTTTTTTATTAAAGTCTCTTTACCAGTCTGACTTTACTGAAACAAAACATCGACTCACAAACCTGCTGATGGGGTGTAACAGATGCAAACCCACACCCCAAAAGCATTCTCGCCAGAAAAAACTAAAGTGGGCACTTGTGAAAAAGAAAAGAGAAGTTTTATAAAGTGTACAAGAATAAAAAAAAAAAGAAGGTGTGAAGATGATCTGACTAGCACTTTGTCTGAAGCATACTGAGGCCTTAACGTTACTTCTGGACGGTCAGGTCTTCAGACACCAAAGAGTCGCGTAACGAGTAGAGAAACAAAACAGCTATTCAAACTAAGTATGTATATCAGTCAAAAGTCTGAAACTGTGATCTTTAGAAAAGGTTACCAACAGAAAAAGATGCAGAATATTTGTTGAAATAGAACAAGTAGTCCATTCGTTTGACGTTTTGCAGCTGTAGCTGATTCTGGCCCGGGAGGTCTGTTATTACACATCAACGTAACTAGAACGTTCATGGTTGCCATCGGTTCACGTTTTTATGTTAGACTATAGTCGTGTTTGTCTTGGTTTATCCCCGTCCTCTTTTCTACAGGTTTTAAATTTGCCAGCGTCGCTGGGCATGTTGATTGCGGTTTTCCGTGTCTTAAATTTACTGTAACATCTTTGTTAAAACTCTTTCTAGCTCAATGCAGGTTACATACAACACTATTTTTGTCTGTGCAATAAACAATGAATGTAGACTACCCAGAGATGCTGGCGTGAAGTTACTGACATTTGATTGCACACGTGATTTAAGTTTGAGCGCCAATGTCTGGATGCAGAATAAAAATCTTTATTTAAGGCCAGGTAATGTCCCAGATCCAGAGACTCGTGCAAAGGTGAGCGTCACTGGGGGTCTGACATCTCCACGGGCTCATCCAGCTCCTCACTGTCCAAATCATCTGCAGCCTCTTCTGTCGCCTCGGCTTCATTTGTGTCCACAGCTTTATTTGACACCTTTCGCAGTTTAATGTTTGGAAGTTTCTTCAGATCTCCAGTCCACTCTCTGCAACGAAAATCCACAAATATTCAACATACCCCACCATCAAAACCCATTTTAAAGTTTGCATTGTGTTTTTTGTTTTTGTTAAATATCATCGTTGTGCATTACTCAGTTATCTTTTATCAGCAGTACAATCAAGATGGATAAATATGAATATGTTGAGTCACATTGACATGGATTTAAGACGGCCACATGGTGCTTTTTCTGCATGGAGGCGCTGCTGTAGAACATCAGATTTATCTTGGCAGGTGGTCAAAATGAAGAGGAAAAAAAGCCGTTAAACTGTTTGTTTTTTGTTTTTGTCACTAAAAGCTTAATCTGACATGACACAGTAAAGCCAATTATAAGATGCGTCACTAGTAGCCTGTACTGTTGTTTTACTTATGAAATGTTAATACTAGATTTAATTTTATGGAGAACCAGAGGCTACCAGCTCTGCCACTCAGCATTCGTTTCCACCGGTGCCGTTTTCTTGACAGGCTCGTGTTACCGGCCCTCGTCTCTTCTCTCACGTGTCACCCAAACACAAGCTTTCACACAAAACTGCTCCTCCCTCTTGCCCTCAGGTATACGATGACCACTGACCAACTGAAGAGTGTTTCCTGTTTGCACCCGTGGAACTCGTGACAAAAAAAATAGATAAAAATGGTCACAATCTGAAGCTCTGATAACAGCGACCTCGAACAGCTGGTGGCAACTCAAATTGATCGCAGTACTCCATCTGTAGACCATCTGTTACCAGTCTTAGTTTTCTATAATTAGTCTAGCATCTTAAAGTGAACCAAGCAAAACTGAGAAACACTCCTTCACGCTTTTAGCCAAAATAATATGCAGAAAATTAAGACCTCTAAAAAAAGGAAAAAGAAAAAGCTGCTAGAATAGACTATGGTACTGGACTTCACTGCTTACTGGTTTTCCCAACTCAAATATTAGACATCAGCAAAACTTTCAAAAGTTTTGACAAACGCTTTCACTCCCGTTCTTGGTTCCCTCTGCCGTCCTCCGTTTGGATGGGATGAATTCACGGAATACCCGTCTGGAGGTTGTGTCTGATTGGCAGTTAAGGCAGCAGCCGGTGTGAAGTTATAAAAAAAGTAATTCTGCTGCCCTCTGCTGGAAACGAGGAGCTACAACCACGACGCCGGTCTGACGTCAACGGACATGTTAAAGAAACCTGGAGTTCCTCAAATGACCGCTAGGGGTCGATTCCCAAAGCAGACTTCTAGTGTCCGCTATAATCAAATGTCCAACTTTGCAGCAAACAAAAAACAATTTGCAACCTGGTTTAAAAGGGGAGGTGAATTTTTATGCATGTTTCTGTGTGACAGCGGTGTTGCACTCGACACCATCAAACAGCCAGCTGTCATCACTTTAACTTGACAACAGAGTTGTTAATTAAAAACTAAGAACTTCTTAAAAAAGAAGTTAAGATACATCTTTTATAAAGTAAATAATGAACCTCAAGTCCACTTTTAAGAAAAGTACAATGCATTTGATTTTATTTTGCTGCTTATTTTAATATTAATGTATCTTTTCTCCCCCAAACTTCATGTAAAGCACTTTAAACCTGCATCGTGTATGAAATCCGCTTTAAGTTGCCTGCTGGTTCATCTTGTTCTGGTAAATTATGTGTTGTGAATAAGCCATTGTCAAATATGTGAAGCTCAGACACTCACCTAAACGTTTTCAGATGCTTGGCATTCATGATGTCTGGGATCTCTGAGAACATGAGAGGATGAAAGACGGTGAGAATATAGATAGAGTCTGCCAAAGAGCACTGGCGGATGACACATTCACTTCCACACACCTACGCACGAAAAACTAACCACTGCTGCGTGTTTAAAATGGCAAAAAAATGTTTTGCTCAAAACCCCAGAGCTACATTCAGTCTACATGGCTCAGTTAACACGTTAAATGTTAAAGTTATTGAGAGGGTAATTCAAAAAATGAAAGAATAATTATGCCATTGCTTATCTGAGGTTGCATGTACCTCGTTTAAAGACGATGTCTTGGAACTACCTTTCTGACCACGTGGGGGCAGCATTTCACAAAAACGTGCAAGAGTGTGTGAGTCACCCTTGTGCACAACCCAACTAAGTGCGCGTCTAGTACTGCTGCAAGACAGCCCATCTTATCTTATCTTATTAGCACAGTAGTCAGCACCGCAGATCTATAGTATTCAACATCTGAAATGAATCAAAACATTTTATCAACATTGTTCTAAGAGAAGAACAAATATTGTTCACAATTCTTGCACAAGTCACTACTGTATATGCCCTCATGTGGTCAGAAGTGGTATTACTACACATGTTGCTTTGAGTTGCTTTAAAAAAAAAAAAAAAAGGTCTAGTCTTATTTGATTCAGCAATAAATGAACGGGACTCACCAAACCCAACGCTCTCGTACTGCGCCCTCTCACGCTCAATAGTCTGTTTGATGACCGTCTCTCTTGCGCCGTGGAGACGACCTTGCCGACCCTTGATCCCATTCACCAATTCAATCTGCTCGAGCTCTAAATCAAACCTGCGAAGGTACCTGAACACGCACAAAAAAAGCCATTGGGCTCACTTGAACATCTCAGGTCCAAAAGTGGACAAAAGCAAAAAGCAAGCACCCTGAAAATACAAAAACTCAAAAGACTTCTCTAAAATAAAACTTGGTGACCCTTTTACACGTAAAGTCTTTTTAATGCATTCAAATTTAAATAAACAAACAAACGGTTCCCTACCTTTCAATGATGTCACAGGCATCTTTCTTTGTGTAACCCGTTTTTGTTGGATCCAACTGACTCTGAAACCACAGCAGCTTTTCACCTGCCACGTAAACCCAGAAAAGCGGAGTTTAATGACCTGCAACCGTCTCAGCTCTGATCTGAGTGACAAAATCTCACCGGTGAGGTTCAGACGCGTCGCCTTCTCACTCTTCAGTCTGCGGCGTCAGAAAACGCAGTTAGTGGCCCAAACAATCAAAACACGCTCTTCGCCATCAATACTTCACTGCTTTTTTCGCCATTTCGTTTATTGTCTTATAGGTTATATGTGTAGTAAATCACCCTGTCAAATCCAAATAGTGATTCAACGTTTACACTGAATTACGCAGACTTAAAGCTTTGATTTCACTCACTCTGCAGATACTCTACAATATCAGACTACTTCAAAACAGCCGTCTGGACTATTGGGTGTTTCATCACATAAATGTACCGGCCTTTCTTTCTTTTTCAGCCTGATCTCCTCTCGGGCCAGGTAAGCAGCCCTCCTGCTGTACGGATGGACCACTTTCTCCGCGGCTTTTCCCTTCTGAGTCTTCGGCTGAAAAACACAGAACAACCCGCTGCAGCTCCGAGCTTCCGTGTCATTGTAACAGCAACAGGTAAGGCGGATTTCATACATGTAATAAGCTGCATAGACAGGTTTTTGTTTGTTATTTTTCTTACCATTTTGACCCAAAACACGTGCGGAGCCGCTCCGTTGTTGACAATCGGTGGCGGAAGTGGTCCGTCGTTGGCGTAAGCCCGGACACGTTACGGGTGAAATAACAAGGTTCCGTGTTTCCACGCGTGAAAAACACGTTAAGGTAGTTTATTTATTTATTTAATGGTCAGTTCATTCATGTATTTTTAGAGAAAGCACAAGTAACTCTATCATAACACAACTTTGCCACTTGGTTAGCCACCTAAGTCAGAAAAGTTGTGTTTTCATAAGCGTGGATTGCAAAAATAATGGACAAGCCATTCGTGACGTCACCCATGGGTTTTCTGGAGAGTGGTTTTCTAAATGTTCTTTTTATTAAATGGTGCCACGATACAAAAATGCCCACCTTATGTCAGTCAAAGTTAGCCTGCAACCCAGTTCCTTCAGTCAGTCTACTCAAAGGAGAAATGGAGGTGTTGGTTCCCAAGATCTCTTGTAAAGGAGCTTGGGCTGTTTTTTTTTTTTTGTTTTGTTTGTTTTTTGTCACTTTAAAATATCAGATGTCGCAGGTTGTGGGTTTTTGGACTGAGTGCAGTAGTTGGTGAAATATTTGAGATTTAAAGCAGTATAAGCTGACCACAGGCCTTCGTGTTATTTTCCATTTTCATTCATTATTGTTGCAATAAATCATCCATCCATCCATCCATCCATCCATCCATCCATCCATCCATCCATCCTCCTTATAGGCGGGCGGCTGGGGAACACCCTATCACAGGGCCACATATGGAGGTAGACAGCCACACACGCTCACACCTACAGGCAATTTGAAATCCCCAATCAGCTTAGTATGCATGTTTTTGGACTGCGGGACTTCACACCAGGTCTGCTGCCAGACATATATGAGTATTGATGAGTTGATGAGTATTTAATGATCTATTGAATCAAACGCTGTCCTGAAATCTATAAATATACCAACGGTGTGTTTTCCTTGATCAAAAGGAACTATTATTTCTTCAGTTGCTCCCATTATTGCTAGTGATTAAATAGGACTCTTCTCTTTCCTGAATATTTCTTTACGTGTCAGGGAGGGACCTGAAGCCGGATAAGTGAAAGGTCATGGATGGAAGGAATAATGGATGGGTGACAGCTGCTGAACAGTGACATTAGTTTTTATTTTAAATATAACACTTGCAAAATGCAGCAAGTTAAGGGGGAAACAATAAAACAGCAGAGTTTACTGAATAAGAAACATGTCCACATGTGTATCAAGACAAAGATATCCATCAGTTCAATACGAGCTTGTACACTGGCACCAGTTCAGACCAGTCACGCTCCTCCTTCACTGCTTGGTTCATTTGTTGGACAGATTTTGATCCATATCTGGCAGGGAAACGGCTCTCAGTGGGCTTTAAAATGCAAATGTAGTGAATGTGCTCTTTTGGAGAAAGGTTTTGTACTTTTTATCAGCTTGCTGTTGATGATGCATCCATCGGTAGATGGCAGTTTGCTGTAAAATCTGATCATAGCAGAGCCAGATTTAACTTCAGTGTTTTATGTAATACCCAATTGCACAAGTAACTCAAAATCAGTAAAAGTACATGCAAGTACAGGATGTCATTTTATAACAAACTGTCTTGATGAAGGAACCAGTGAACTATATCAAATATAGAATATGATTCAGAGCCCTGTCCTATGGATTCACAAGAAGGTAGGCAAGAGTAGAAGAAAGAAGACGTTCAGCGGAGCCGGACTCGTTAATATAGTCCTCTGGGTTCAGGGAGATCAACTGGGGTGAGTTCAGGATCACTTAAGCCAGCTTCTAACCGTCAGCTTTATCAATAACTAAAGTTTTAAAGGTAGAGAGAGTGTCTGCCACCTGAATGAACCTGGCATTCGGTTCAACAAGAGAGACATTCTGTGTATGGACTCTTCAGGAACCACAAGTAAGCCTGCAGTCTGAGAGCAGAGTGCTCTGCTGGGATGATACGGAAATATCAGGTCTTTAAGACATGATGGAGCTTGGCTATTAATGAAAAAAAATCAAATCAAATCAGACCTTTATTGTCACTGTATATACATACAATGAAATGTAATGCAACTCCACTCAGTAATAAAAGATAAAATAAAAAGATAAAGCTTGTTATGTGAGTTACATTATATGGTCGTGTCTTACTACTTAATACACAGTTCAGTTCTGCAGTTCCCAACAAGGAGGTTGGTTTCTTGAATCATATGACCCAGTTGGAACAAAATAAACTTTTGACACTGGGGTTACAGTCAAGGATATTAAAACTATTGGTCACAAATAAGTAATACAACCTGAGATTCTTTGGAAATATGGTTATTTTTAATTAATTTAGCTTTCCCAGGTAACTCAGCATAGTTGACATTTTAATTTATTTGAACACATATTCCTCCTTAAACAAGCTGCACTGGTAGTTGGTGGTTATAGCAGTGTTGCCTACAAGGTTCCTGTTTCAGGCTGCGGCCGTTCTGTGAGGGGTTTCCTTGTTCTCCGCGTGCTTGCTTGGATTTCCTCTGGTTTCCTCCTACAGTCCAAAACATGCGTGGTAAATTGATCATAAATCTATTTAGTATGACGCTTAACCGACCACAGGAATAACTCGGTGGGATTTCTCATCTGTACGTGATCCTGTGATGGACTGGAGACCTGTCCAGAGACCTGTACTCCTGGATGGATGGATGGATGGATGGATGGATGGATGGATGGATGGATGGATGGATGGATGGATGGATGGGTGGATGGATGGGTGGGTGGGTGGGTGGATGGACGGGTGGACGGGTGGGTGGGTGGTTGGACGGATGGACGGATGGACGGATGGATGGGTGGATGGACGGATGGATGGATGGATGGGTGGATGGATGGGTGGATGGATGGATGGACGGGTGGATGGGTGGGTGGGTGGGTGGGTGGATGGACGGGTGGACGGGTGGGTGGGTGGTTGGACGGATGGACGGATGGATGGGTGGATGGACGGATGGACGGGTGGATGGGTGGATGGGTGGATGGACGGATGGATGGGTGGATGGATGGATGGACGGGTGGATGGGTGGGTGGGTGGGTGGGTGGATGGACGGGTGGGCGGGTGGGTGGGTGGTTGGATGGATGGATGGATGGATGGATGGATGGATGGATGGATGGATGGATGGATGGATGGATGGATGGATGGATGTTCTTAACAGAGCAGTTGTTTTCCATAAATGAACAGCTGGTGTGTGTGTAGGATTTCTTCTTTTATATTGAATGAATCACGTATAAATTCATTATTTTGCCTCCACTTTATCACAAGTCCTTAGTAGCTTTACTAACGCCAGCACATGCATTTATATCTCTATAAAAAACAGTGAAAAAGAAGAATGTTTGGGCTGTCTGAGTGAAAGAAATGGTTCCTTCAGACAAAAAAAAAGTGTTATCCAGTTTGCTAACTTATTACAATACAAATTAAGTGTCAAGAAATAATTTATTGGTGATGCATTTATTCAGCTGCTTTGATGTTGATGTGGAAGCAGTAGTTTCTTGGATTCATTGATAAATTGATTGAATTTTAACATTTTAAAGCCCTGTGGATGGTAATACGGATTTCTGTTCCACACTGACACATCTGGATTACTCCTGAATAATATTGAAATATCACCACAAGGCTGCCTTTACTGTATTTAAAAAAAAATAATTGTGCAAATTTCATTAAATTCAGAAACAGTTGAACTGTTTACACAGTTTCATCCATGAGTAAACATGTCGATTGTTTTGTCGGTGCCTCGGTTTATGCTCAAACCCCTAATGAATAAATAACATTCTGATAATTGCTCAACAGACTTGTCAGTTTACATGCACAATTAACACTCAGTCACAGCTTCACACCAGGTCTGCTGCCATGGCACATGATAAAAGTCTGTTTCCGTTCTTTAAATAGTTGCTGCTCTCTTCGGTTGACTCGTTCCTATGAAAGAGTCACTTAGTCTTTATCGGTAGTGGTTACCAGCAGCAGACCTAGACATTTAGCTTTAATGCCGCTTTGGTGTACAGAGGCTGTAACTGTCATGTTGAGCACACTCCCACCATGTCTTTCCATTTGATGAAGAGAACATTGCCTACATTGAAAGTAGGCCACGAGCCTAGAACAGACAGCCCAGAGATAATCAGAGCAGCATGACCCTCAGATTCATGATCTCTAAACTGCCACACTGCATGGCTGAGGATTGTGCATTAGCTGGGGTTTAAAAAAAAAAAAAAAGAAGAAATAAAACAAAACAAACAACCAAAAACAACACCGTGATTGAATAGTGTTGGAGTGGGTGATGAGAGACACCTGACTAACTGACACTTACGCCGAGCGCCACAGAAACAGCTTTTCAGAAGCTGGTTCAGCGTTCCCTTCACTCTTCTGGGCTGCATACTTGAGCAGTGGGAATGTGATTGTCCTGCAGCAAAGGAGCAGTCAGACTTGTAGCCACAAGCACACGCAGCTCATTGCATCACATCCGTGTGAGTTATCTGAGTGAGTATGTGGGTGTGTGTCAGGCTTTTTTTCTTTTTTTTTTTTTGTTTCTAAAATGTTCAGTCGGATCAGGAAGTGTGATGCTGTGACAAACCAGGAGGAAGCGGGAACGCGTCTGCCTCTTTGTTTGGTGACATGAGAGGCCCCCAGGTGAAGACCCCTCTGCCGCTGCTGCTGCTGCTGCTGCTGCTGACCAGCCTGACTGGGACAGGTAGGACAGGAAGCAACAGCTTCTCGACTCACTGACTCAAAAGGAAACAAGTCTGTCTTTATCATGCCTCCTCCCTGATTTCTCTCTTGTCCGCTTCTCTGACTTTGTGACTGTGATTACCTCTGGGCTCAGAGTTAAGATGGTTTATTACTGATTTACGAGAAGTTTTAGAAAAATCTGCTCCTGAACATGAGATCAAGATGAACAGCTGCATTGTAGGACTATAAACGCAACATATAAGAACATGTTAGAGCATGTCAGAGCTTTGTTTTTTTTTGTTTTTTTTTGTTCTTTTTTAGTAATGCCGTGTTGGGAACTGAAACCCTGAAAGTGTGATTTGGTATTTTTCATTTTAAAACATTATTACAAGCTCTGTTGAAGTAAACCTTTATTTATTAAGAGCGTGTTAGTATTTTAAGTCATCAGTGCTGGAATTTTGGTCGTTTTAACTTACGTAAGACACACACACACACACACACACACACACACACACACACACACAGGCACACAATGTTTGTGACTAACTTCTGCAGGGAATTAATTGCTCAACATCTCCACCTTCTCTGTTCAATATGTGCATTTTGCAACAGCCTTGAATTTTGTTGTAACTAGTTGAAATCATGTGGATGTAAGTATAAAGCTTGTGTCTCTGACTCATTTGAGCTTCTTCTTTTATTTATTTATTTATTTTAAACCCACATGTTTCATCTCTGGCTGAATTAATAACCCTCAAGTGTAGTTTTTCCTTTTTAATAGAAACGGATTCACTTTTTTTTTTTTTTTTAAGTTACAGCTGCGCCCAAGTAATGACTGTCGTTGCATTGCAGCATTTTGCGAAGAAGATGTCAGCACTAAACCCACATCGGAACCAAAGGTTGCCAGTGAAACTGAGAGCCAAGGTGAGACCTGTATTCATGAAGTCCTTCCACAATCAATATTAATAATACCTCATGTTGATCAGGTCTAGTCCAGGTTTATTTCCATGCATTTGAACCAGCTTCAGTTGACCAAAGTGCTGCCGCAACAATACAAATATATGTTCAACAATCTCTAAATTCATCAATACGTGGAACTACAGTATTCAATGAAACATTATTAAATTCAACAAATAAATAGAATGAAATGAGCCAGGCTGTAGAAATATTAGTTCCCATGAAAACAGCAAACTTTTTTTTTTTTTTTAAAGATGTTGATTTTTAGAGGCTTTTTATTAGGAGTGTTGGTTTATGACAAATACACATCTTGGAAAGGTACAGTTACGGAAAGATGTACACTATATAGCCAAAAGTATTCGCTCACCCATCCAAACAATTGGAAACAGGTGTTCCAATCACTTCCATGGCCACAGGTGTGTAAAATCAGGTATGGAATGTGTTTCCATGGTCGAGCAGCTGCATCCAAGCCAAACATCACCAAATGCAATGCAAAGAGTCAGATGCAGTGGTGTAAAGCACTGGACTCTGGACTCTAGACCAGTGGAGACACGTTCTCTGTAGTAGAATGGCGCTTCTCCATCTGGCAATCTGATGGACGAGTCTGGGTTTGGAGGTTGCCAGGACAATAGTACTTGTCTGACTGGATTGTGCCAAGTGTAAAATTTGGTGGAGGAGGGATTATGGTGTGGGGTTGTTTTGTTTGACAATTCCATGCTCCCAACTTTGTTGGAACAGTTTGGAGCTGGACCCTTCCTCTTCCAACATGACTGTGCACCAGTGCACAAAGCAGGACCATGAAGACCTGGATGACAGAGTCTGGTGTTGATGAACTTGACTGGCCTGCACAGAGTCCTGACCTGACCCTGACAGAACACCTTTGGGATCATTAGAGCGGAGACTGAGAGCCAGGACTTTTCATCCAACATCAGTGTTCGACCTCACCAATGCACTTCTGGAAGAATGGTCACAAATTCCCATAAACACACTCCTGAACCTTGTGGACTGCCTTCCCAGAAGAGCTGAAGCTGTTATAGCAGCAAAGGGTGACCGACGTCATATTGAACCCATTGGATCAGGAATGGGATGTCACTTAAGTTCATA